>CM019719.1:3445000-4045000 GCA_009760885.1 Achatina immaculata | reverse complement strand
TAACCGCGGAAACCACATCAACAGCTTATGTTGTAGAGACCAATGCATAATTTTCAGGTTGCGAATAGGGCACATTACCCTCAATTAGCATATTGGGGAATACGGTGCTAAGCCCATATTTTCCATGACCTTAAAGACAGACAATGCTAATGCAACATTTTTGTTGATCAAATATAGGTATATGGAGTTTTTCCCAAAAACAGACAAACAGAATACAACAGTTTTGTTTGAGAAGAGTGCTAACTACTTTGAAAGTGAGGTTGTGCCAAGAAGAATAGCAGCTCTGCTACCAAATGCTAACATTGTTGTCATATTAATGAACCCTGCCAAGAGAGCTTACTCATGGTATCAGGTATGTGTCAGTCAGTGTAAGTTTTGTGTAACAGAAGTATTACTTTTAAACATCCATCTAGATTTCTTAATTCTCTCACTGAAATTGAACATGGTGAAAGATAAGAGAAGTGATGACAGCCATAAAACTGGTACTAGCAGACAGAGGTATGTAGTTCAGTTTTATAACAAGGAGGAGAGTGGGAAAGAACATGCTCACTGTCCTCACCTTTTCTACATTTAAAAAAAAAAAAAAATAAAACTGAACCATATACTCAGTCTATCTTTTTAGAAGTGGAGATGCAGTCTCATTTAACATTATATTTGAGTCTCATTTAACATTATATTTGTTTCACTTCTATTGTATCTTGTCATGTTTTATTGTATCTGCTTCTGTTGTTAACATTCAACATTCTAGAGATTCATGTGTGTTTTTCTCATAGTTCATCATTAAATATATTCACATAAGCTTTCTGTTTGTTGTGTGACTTATTGTGCTTGAATTAGGTCTCTGTTCTGTCATTTTATTCAACATATGGATATTGTATTTCTGTAGAGATGTTTTTTTTACATAATTATGAATAATCTTCATACAGGAACTTGTTTTAATTTAATGATCTTTTCAGGGTATTTGTCTTTTCATAATTTTGTTGTCATTAGTAATTTTCACAATATTTGGAATCATGTGTGTCTTGAATGTAAGAAATATTTAAGTTTAGCACAGAGGTTCTCAGATTCCCAGGCCTCAGTCTTCCAGGCTATCTCTGAATCCTGTATATTTATGTTAAATTATTATCCTATGGAAAAAATTCCTCCCCTTAGAATTGAAGTTCCTCTCCTGGAGAGATGCCTACCTCCCTGTTGAGAATCACTGTCTGACACTCCTTGTTGGTTAGAAAAAAAAGTGGGACAGTGACCAAAAAAAATAAAAAGGAACATGATAGTTATTTTGAGAACACCTGCCCTCCACCAGTGCCTTTAAACTGAGAGTAACTGCATAAACCAGATAATACTTGTCTGTGGAGGTGTCAGTATCTTTTGTCTTTATCGTGGGTAGATGTTATTTTGATTTTAACACTTTTTGGATTTCATTATCTTCTTCTTTTTTTGTTTGTTTTGCTTCTACCATCAAGATCGCCCCGTGATCTTACTGAATTTACTACTGTGGTTCTCGCAATAGTCTCACTTAGGATGGAGGCTCAGAGCATTGTGGAGCCTGGGCCTACATTCCCGGTGGGTCACAGAAGTGGCATTGCGTGAAACTGTGATTTTCATTGCACCAGTTTAGTCTAGAGTTGAAGTTCCTCACCGGAAAACCTCGATGTGATTTGGATATGAATATATCCCCATCGGATATGAGAGGTGGTAGCCTATCTAGACTGCACTGGTCCAGTGTCTTCAAGTCCAGCATTTTGTGGTCGTGGCCACTACCCTTCCTGTTGGTGACCAGGATGGAGCTTTTGTCAAGGAGAATGAATCCCAACCACTAGTAAGTTTCACCCCTGGTTTAAGCCTGTTTAGGCTTATGATCCCAGTATACCGGCCTCTAAAGCAGAGGTACCATGATATGAGTAGCCATCAAGTTTCACCCCTGGATTAAGCCATTTAAACATATTGCCCCAGTATGGGTGTATTAAGGACATGGCTGGCCTCTAGAGCAGAGGTGCCGTGGTATGAGTACCCCTCACTGCGAGACTACTGGCCGTACCAACTTAAAAACTTCACTTAAATCCTTTCCATTACCTTTTTCACAGCCCGCCACGCAGCAACCCTAATCGCAGTTTTCTTCATTGGCCGGGAGGAGTTTCACTCCACTCACAGCATCCGAAGAATCTTGTCAGCAGCATCTTAGTTTAACTCCTGGATTAAGTCGGTTTAGACATTTTGCCCCAGTGTGTGTGTATATAAGATATGGCCTGCCTCTAGAGCAGAGGTGCCGTGATATGAGTAGCCCTCACCGTGAGACTACTGGCCATGCTGATAAGACTTCACTTAATCTTTTCCATCACCTTTTCCACGGCGGTGCCGCACAGCAACCCTAATCACATTTTTCTTCATTGGCCGGGAGAAGTTTCACCCCGTGCACGGCAGCTGAGG
Source organism: Achatina immaculata (assembly GCA_009760885.1). Classification (NCBI taxonomy): domain Eukaryota; kingdom Metazoa; phylum Mollusca; class Gastropoda; order Stylommatophora; family Achatinidae; genus Lissachatina; species Lissachatina immaculata. The sequence continues at coordinate 4,042,573 of CM019719.1, read as the reverse complement.
AATCTTGCCAGCAGCATAGCAGACATTTTAAAGATGCATCGCCGGCACAGAAGGCCATGTGATCAGCACAAAGTTATCCATTCTCACCATTTGGGACACTACGCCCTGCGAAGGGCAACAACAATTGGTAAAAGCGCTCTTTCCATGAGGGTCAGAGCTTGGTAAGCATGTGTTAGCTCTAGAATTGCCACAGTTATTCAAGTAGGATCGTGTCATCTAAGGAACCTTGACTGATTCAGTGAGTCATTCGCGGTTTCACCGTGAGACGATGTGAACTTAGACATACATGGCTTAATCTTTGAGACAAGCATATGACTACTGGCAGGATCAACCAGATAGCTTTCTTCACTGAACCTTAGTCGGATATCTGCCAACAGACCGACATGGGGCAAGGGAGATGGCGCTCTGCTCAGAGCAGATCCCTTTTGACCCTGGTGTCGTTTCATTACCTTTAACCACCAACGATGGCGGCTGGCTCTCTCTGCTCTAACGAACGACAAGAAAGCACGGCACCAACATCCAATATGCATTACATATTGCAGACCTGATACTCTTTGCGAGAGATGGGACAATTTCGAGACCATCAGTAGACAACACTGTAGTACACCACTGGCACGTTAGCCCGAACCTGGCTGGCTAGCCATTTATAGGCTTTGCTCAACAGACAAACCACTTGCTTCTATATCGAATCACCTTAACTCTCGCTGTCCAGGAAGGGAGAGAAAACTTTTCTCCCCACACACGGAAGTCAAGAGCTCTTTTTCACCAAAAGAACGGTTAGCCTGCGCAACAGCAGCCTGCGCTGCACAGCTCTGTGCGGCTGATGGATTTCATTATAATCTTTGAGATATTTTTTATACGAGGGTGGTTGATAAGTTCTCGGCGTAAGGTACAAATACTTGAAACACACAGTTGATATTAGGTTTATTAGTAGATCAGGTTAATGTAAGATTAAACACCAAGTTTCAAGAAAATAACTGCAGCCAAATTTTTTTTTTTTACAGGTTACTGAAGGCAAAATGGGTCTTGAAATTAACAAAGACAAAACAAAAATAATGAAACTTCTCATTAATCAAGAGGGAAAAATATATGTAGAAGGAACAGTTGTTGATGAAGTAAACCAATTTGCATACCTAGGCGGCTACATAGACCAGGATGGTGACACCAGGAAGGAAGTTAGAATTTGAATTGCAAAAGCAAACATTGTCCTTTAAAAATCTTGAGAACATATGGAATTCAAAAGTTATAAGCACAAAAACCAAGTTAAGATTATTCAATTCAAATGTGATATCCACCCTCATTTATGCATGCGAAAGCTGGAAATCAACTAAAGTTGTTTTAAAAAGAGTCTAATTTCTTGATTATTTAATCAAGAAATTAGACTCTTTTTAAAACAAATGCCTAAAGAAAATACATGGTATAAAGTGGAACGGATTCAAAAACATCACAGAGACAAGACAGATAACCAAACAACAACCTGTCTCATAGGTGATCAGAAAAAGAAGATGGACATATGTGGGCCTTGTGATGAGAAGAAACAGTCAGAGAATACCAAAACAAGCTATCAAGTGGAGCACAGCAGGGTGAAGAAAAAGAGGTCGATCACATGAAACTCTAAAGTGAACATTGTTAAGAGATGCCAGTTTAGTGGGCATAACATCCCTTGATGAAATTGAAAGACTCGCCGAGAACAGAAAAACTTAGCAAACAACACTGTGAGCCCTATGTAACGTTTAACGGCACCGGAAGGATGTAAGATGTAGGAAGTGGTAAGAGGTGGCAGAAATTGAGAAAATGGATAAAATTTATCATCGAGCAATCATTTGCTACCTCTGCATCAAGGGCTTATTGACGGAGATCCATGAGGATATGGTAGAGACTCTAGGGGAAAGTGCCCCTTCTTACAGCACAGTGAAGAAATGGGCAGCTCAATTCAAACATGGAGGGGAAAGTCTGGAAGATGATCCCCGTCCAGGTAGATCAAGAATGGTAACCACCAATGAAATCACCAGCAGAATCCATGACATGATAATGGAGGATTGATGAACGACTGAGTAGTACATTGCTACCGAATTGGGCATCTCCCATGAACGTGTTCATGTCATTGTTCACAATGATCTTCAAATGACAAAGGTCACTGCTCGATGAGTCCCGAAACTTCTTGGAACTGATCACTAACAACAGCTTCTCAGCATGTCAAGAGACAATCTTGGCCATTTTTTTGCAGATCCTGAAAAGTTTCTTCAGCAGTTTGTGACTATGGATGAGAATTGGGTTCACCATTTTCAACCAGAAACCAAAGAACAGTCAGATCAGTGGAAACATCATGGATCCCCACCTCCAAAGAAGGCAAGGGTGGTTCTGTCTGCAGGCAAAGTGATGGCTTCCATCTTTTGGGATTCAGGTGTGATTTTGGTAGACTATCTTCAAAAGGGCAGAACAGTCATCAGGGCCTATTACACTAATCTTTTGAAGCAACTGTGGGTCAGATTGAAGGAACAGTATCAAGGGGAAACTGACAAGAGGAGTCATCTTTCAGCAAGACAATGCTCCAGTTCACAAGTCAACAGTGGCAATGAATGCAGCTTCCAGCTTCTTGAATATCCTCCTTATTCCCCAGATTTGGCCCCTACGGACTATTACCTGTTTACCAAACTCAAAAAGGAGCTCAGTGGTCGCAGATTTGCTTCAGATGATGATGTCATTCATACTGTAGACCACTTTCTACTGGCACAAGATGCAGACTTTTACAAAGAAGGGATCCATATACTCCAGGATCGCAGGACTAAGTACATAAACTTGCAAGGGGACTATGTTGAGAAATAGCCCAAAAAAGTTGTCCACAAATAATCTGTTGTACCTTATGCCGAGAACTTATCAATCACCCCTCCTAGATTTTGTTCAGATATATGATCAGGTACACAGTTTTAAGTTTTCATTCAGCATGTATCAGGATGTCACATGACATAAATTCTCTGCTTCCCAGCACATGCGCAGCCACAGTGATCCCACTGCTTTGAACCACACTTTCCTTGAAGTAATCTGTGCAACAGATATGGCATCTCAGTCATTACGCAATCTCCGCAACCGTTGTCTTACTCCAGGCCTCTATGCACAGCATCTCCTCAGGTGGTTAGATTTCTTCCCAGCTAAACAGGTAATGGAACAGAAACAATTTAAGTTTGTGTAAATGTTATGTAAAATGTCTGATACTGATAAAACCACCCTGCTTAGCTATAGTCAGAGTAGTCACATAAGACTATGCCAGGCATGTGTGTTGTGGTGCCTGGGCATGAGACCACTTACTTCCATGGAAAGTGGCGACAAGACTGCCACGCCTCATAGAAATGACAGTCAAGAATAGTACTGAAGGAACTGTATGAATGGACATAGTTGGTATAAAATATTAGTCTGTTTAAAAAGTAAAGATAGTTGGTATAGGGATAAAGGTAGACTAGTTGATAGTGATCAGTGTAAGTATGAGCAATCAGTCCAGCTGTAGAACTGAAAATCAGACACATCAGTGTTTGAACAGACTGTCCTGCCACCAGAACTATGCACTGTACTGTAAATGAAGAGAAGATAAGAGAGCACACAAAATTCTGTCACAGAAATACAGTAACTTGTACTAAATCCAGAGCAGGCGAATATTGTGGGAGAATGGTCGCTGGTCTGGTGTCAGTCAAGTTTATTTGCATGTTTTGTTCATAGTCGTGGTCAGCATGTCTTATCTTATATCAGAGTTTTATTGGTTCATTTGACCAAAAGAATCATTCCAGCAAAGGACAAGACAGGAGAGGAAGTCTCTGCACTCAGTAAATAAGACTTAGATGGGAGTATGGGCTGTAACTTCCTTTTATTCACATTTTAGATGGTGATGATATACGTGGACAGAACAGTATTATTCTTTCAGAGTATGTTGTAAGTTTGAGCTTAGCAGTCTTTCAGAGTATGCTGTTACTTTGAGCATAGTGAACATTACTCTGAAGTAATGTAAGGTTTAAGATTGTCTGTGTTGTTGTGTATAAACTGATGCATTTGTATTTTCAGATTCACATTATAGACAGCGATGAACTTCGTAATGATCCAGTCAATGTAATGCATCATCTACAAAAGTTCCTTCATGTACAGCCAATTTTAGATTATAGTCAGCATCTCAGGTTCGTCCCATAAAATATCATCATATCATTATAAGCAACATCTGTGTAACTTGTTATTATTAACTTTCTTATGCATAAGAAGGTTAATAAAGGGTCTATTTCCTTTGGAAAATGTGGCAGTTATCTTCAGGTCACTTAGGTCTCAGTACAGCATCTCTCTTGGAGAGATTATTTTTAGCTGTGATATCATACAGCTTTCTTCTAGGAGCTGCCTTTTTTTTTTTTTTAATGCGGTTGTTGATCTGTTGTCTAACACATGGAGTCGAACAACATTTAGAAGAAAGTGAGTTATATTTTTCTATATGATTTGAAATCTCTTTTGCTCTTTAATTGCTCATGCACATTATTATGATGGTATGCAGCTGGATATATATCTTTGTAATGTAAATAATACTTATGTATCTTCATCCTACTTTTGTTTGGCTACATACCTTCATTTCCAACATACTTTTAAGCATCTCAGTACTCAATTCCCCCACTTTTTTGAGAATGTGTCACTTATTGTTGAGATAGGATGCTTTGCCAATACAGGGTTTTAACATTGACTGCATCATCTGATTTAAGTGTAGTCCATCTTAATCATATCCTTTTAGCATATTATTAATTGGGTGTTTTGTGAGATATACAAATTGTTCTAGTTGTTGCACTTCCATATCTCTTCTCATGTTATACTACATACAAGGTGTGTTCAAATAAAGAGCAAACTTTTTAAATAGCATGCCAACCGGCACAGAGAACGTGGTGTGGTTACTAAGTGCACCTAGCGGCCTGTCTTGACAACAAAGTTCCATTTGCCCCTTTCGATGAGCACTAGTCATCAAGCTACATTTGCTGAAATGAGCACACGCACAAGTTGTTCATCAGATTAGTGACAAAGTGACAGTGAAGGAGCTTCAAGAACAATGTGTGCGTGGGTGAAATTTTGCTGCACGCTTGGCAAAAATTTGACAGAGACATGGCATTTGCTTAACCAAACATAGTGGGTGAGGAAAGCTCTCCTTGACCAGAAAAAACAAGATGCTGTTGGCTGTGTCTTTGATTGCAAAGATATTGTCCACTATGAATGTGTACCACATGGTCAGATAGTAAACAAACAGCTGTACCAGGAAGTTTTAGTGCATTTAAGGGATGCTGTATGCAGGAAGAGGCCTGAATTGTGAGATGCTGTTCCAAGACAATGCTCCAGCTCATATGTCATGTCTCATCCGCAGTTGTCTGGCACAGCATCAGACATCCATTGTTCCTCATCCACCGTATTCCCCAGCAGTTTTTTTTTGCTGTTTCCTAGACTTAAAACCACTTTCAAAGAACATCATTTCTAAAACATATAGGAGATTCAGGAAAATGCAATGAGAGAACTGTACACCATGGCAGAAAGTATACTCCAGGAAGCATCCAACAATAGAAGAAACAATGGGAACAATGTATTGCCAGTAGATGGGATTACTTTGAAGGGGACAGTGCTTAAAACATTGTCACATGAGCACTTAAGTCTTTATAGTAAAAGTTTGCTCTTTCTTTGAACACACCTTGTAATTGTGAAGGTTCACCTGAACATTGCCCTCACTTGGCCAAACACTGGCTCATCCTGCTCAAGTATCCAGGTGTAACTTTCATTCATTCTCTTACATTTTTGCCACCTTTCATATTGGTTTGTTTTGTAAGAATCTCAAAGTTTATGAACGATTGAACAAACATACTTTATTTTCAAAGGGTTAAGAATTGAGCATGCAGGCCCATCTAACATTCTGCCCTTCATCATACAGCTTTCACTCAGTCACAGTCATTCAGCATTTATTAATGAGCATTAATAATCATGAAGACACATTTAAATGATTACATAAATAAATAATAATAAACTTATCTCTTGTCCATACACTCCACACTCTGATTTATGCAACAGCATGAAATTAACTTGCATTCTTACATTCATTCAGAACTAAAATTTATAGAAAAGCTGTTAAAAATTACAACAATCAAACCATACTTTAAACTACTTTAGACTGTGCTTAAGGAGGCATGTAGTCCATGTCAAACAGATGTAGACAAAGTTTGAAGTTATAAGAACGAATATTACTTGTACGTTTTACATCAGTTGGTAGGGCATTCCAGAGGTGGGCAGCTGAGTAAGAGAAGCTTTTTTTTTAAAGATGTCAAGTCTTGGTTTTGGGAGAATATAATTGCTTAAGTGCTGACTGTGTTTTGGGTTGGATTTGTAGAATGTATGAGTGTCCTGTTTGACAATAATTGGTGTATAAGTATACAACTATACACATGGGTTAAACTCGCTGTTTAGTTACACGTAACATCATCTTCTTCAATCATTATAGTACCTCTCCACTAAATCCACCCCTTTTTACTTTTCAAACTTCCTCACAGCATCACTCTGCAACCCCGCTATTTTCTCAGCAACCCCTCTTCTCTGCAACACCTCTTCCCCAATCACCTGTTTCAGATTCTCCTAGCTAGGCCAGTAGTGCGTCACCCTCTCTCCCCTCCCCGGTTCCCCATCCACCACTCCCAGTTACAACCCACCGACCACATGTCACAGGTCTCTATTTAAACAATTTCCACGTCCTACCAGATCCATTCCTGACACACACCGCCAGACAAGCCACACCTTGCAATTTACAGCTAAGTACTTTTTTTTTTTTTTTTTTTTACAATATTCATGTAAATCTATACTTTATCTCCTCTCCCTATTTCTTCGTCCTGTATGTTTTTGTATGATTAAGGCTCACGCCGAAACGTCACAACTTTGTAATCGTTAAGTAATAAAGCTGCTCCTACTTTTTTCCAATTTTATACATTCGAGTGTCCTGTTTGGTACATTTTATCAAATGTAATTATTATTTCTCCCAGGTATGACCCATCAAAAGGATTTTTCTGCCAAGTTTTAAATGATAAACAGAACAAATGCCTAGGAAAAGGTAAAGGGCGACAGTACTCTCCTATGGACAAAGATTCTGAGCATCACCTACACTTGTTCTATCGCAAGCATAATGCCAACCTGGCCAAACTGCTCCCCACTTTTGATATTGAGATTCCAGAGTGGTTGCAGCTTGAATTAAATGAATCTGACACAGGGAAGGATTAAAAAGTTGTAAAACTCACTAGCAATCACTGTTTTATTACCTGAGAAGATAAGTTCTGTTTGTTCTAGTACTAGCACTTTCTTTTTATTCAGTGATTAGAGAAGTTCTAGTACTAGTTCTTTCTTTACACTCATTAACTCATTCCCTGCTGAAGGTCGCGTACACGATCCTTCTGGTATACCGGGTCCCTGCAGTGAGCCACAAATGCAACACATACTTCTTTCCATTAAAAAACCAGTGTAAATTTTGATTGTAAACATTTTATTTGCACTTGTCCAGTGACCCTTCTTCTTCATCCTCTTCAAAGCGTAGTTAGCAACGAGTGTGAAATTCAAAGTTTCAGTTGAGAATTTTCAATTTTTGGTGACTTAGGTAGGCATATGGACATGCCCTATGACCAGAAAGCTGTTCTTGAATGTACCCCACATAGATCTAGACTTACTAGATGGGCTGGAGAATTTATTTCAGGCATTATTTTCCTGCCACATGTCATCATAAGATGAGATTGAATAGATTTTCAAGTAGATTAGACATTGCCAATGGTAAGTAGGACACAATCATCATTTTTTGTTGTTGTTGGTGCTAAAAATGTTCTCCTATTTTCATACAACTTCTTCCCCCCCCCCCCCAAAAAAAAACTGCATTTATGGAATCTTCATACATTTACAGTTATTTTGATGCATAATAAGTATACTTTTAACATGGAAATACTTTGTTACATTTACTTTTTCCAGCTATACCTCCTATACATATCAAGACCCATGCTTTTACTCCAGCAGAACACAAATGTCTGTGTTTTTACCCCCAGCAGAGAATGAGTTAATCAGAGAAGATAAGTTATAGTGCTAGCTCCTTATTTACACTCATTAATCAGAGAAGATAAGTTCCAGCACTAGCTCCTTATTTACACTCATTAATCAGAGAAGATAAGTTGTAGCGTTAGCTCCTTCTTTACACTCATTGATCAGAGAAGATAAGTTCTAGTACCAGCTCTCTTCTTACACTTATTGATCAGAGATGATAAGTACTAGCTCTTTCTTTACACTCATTGATCAGAGAAGATAAGTTCTAGTACCAGCTCTCTTCTTACACTTATTGATCAGAGATGATAAGTACTAGCTCTTTCTTTACACTCATTGATCAGAGAAGATAAGTTCTAGTACCAGCTCTCTTCTTACACTTATTGATCAGAGATGATAAGTACTAGCTCTTTCTTTACACTCATTGATCAGAGAAGATAAGTTCTAGTACCAGCTCTCTTCTTACACTTATTGATCAGAGATGATAAGTACTAGCTCTTTCTTTACACTCATTGATCAGAGAAGATAAGTTCTAGTACTAGCTCTTTCCTTACACTTATTGATCAGAGAAGATAAGTTCTAGTACTAGCTCTTTCCTTACACTTATTGATCACAGAAGATAAGTTCTAGTACTAGCTCTTTCCTTACACTTATTGATCACAGAAGATAAGTTTTAGTACTAGCTCTTTCCCTACACTTATTGATCAGAGAAGATAAGTTCTAGTATTAGCTCTTTCCTTACACTTATTGATCAGAGAAATAAGTACCAGCTCTTTCCTTACACTTATTGATCAGAGATGGTAAGTTCTAGTATTAACTCTTTCCTTACACTTATTGATCAGAGAAATAAGTACCAGCTCTTTCCTTACACTTATTGATCAGAGATGGTAAGTTCTAGTATTAGCTCTTTCCTTACACTTTTTGAAATTGTTTGAGTGGCCCCAAGTGTTTCTCAACTTGTCACACCAAAGAAATGCACATTTTTAAAAACATGTTTACTGAGTGCTTATGACACCAGAAAATCCTTCAATTTGGAAAAAATTGTTGGAAAATAAATATGAAAGTTTCACATGCCACTTTGCTAAAATAGACATTTTACTCAGCACTGAAAGACAAGATCATCATCATTGTCATCACTGGTGTCTAAACAGTACCAGCAAGTGTGTGTTGTCTTGTGACATCTTTCAGGGCAGCAGCAGATTCTCATTGCTTCTCAGAGTCTGCAGCCAGCTTTAGCTTGTATTGCATGCTAATCATCCCTGCTTCTTCCATTCCTAACCAGATAGTCTTTGGTGACCCTCTCTTCATATTTTTCTCAGGTGTTACATGGTTGCTTAGCAGGCTTTTAGAGCATGTGACCAATCGATTTCCAGCATTCTTTTGCTACACTTATGTTCATGTCCCTTTGTTGACACAATATAAACCTCTGTTACTTATTGTGTATGGTCATAAAATATTCTAAAGTCTTTGTGAGGCAGGTAGTTTAGAGTGTCGCACAACTTTTTATTTTTGCTTCTAGTACTGTACTGGGGAGACTGGTGGACACTTCTCAGATTAATGTAAGCTTTCCTGCCTTTATTCTACTTTCTGTGATGAGACAAATTAATAGTAAAAAGCAGAAATGAGACATGAATTAAGTTATCTAACTTTGGGAATACTGCACACCTACCATTACATTTTTGTTCATAATTTCAATTTCAAGACATAATTAGGGAAATGCAATTTTTTTTCTTTTGAATAAACTAAATATTTATGTAGTCTTCCTCTCTTTGTAAACTGATATGACAGAATTGTGGAATATTATTCAGCATTAAGAAATTCAGACCAGATGTCTCCACACAGCCTGTCTGAATTCTCATTTCAGTGAGTTATTGGATTAACTCTTTCTGTTGTCTCTTTCCCCCCCCCCCATTAGCCATAAAAGTGCACCATACATACTGTGCTCTGCCACTGCTACACTTATCATGATAATGATGTATCATATCTGAAAGATAAAAGCAGATGAAAAATCACAATGTCACCACATGGTGATTAATTCCATTGTTTTAATAGATTATAGATTACCCTAAATTAAATCAGCAGATGACATTTGTGGCGTTATGTCAGCACAGATTATATGACATGAGCTTGCATCTAGGTTTACTTAGTGCAGACACAAGCAGAACTGTGAGTGCTCCATCCCTGTTTCTCTGAAGTTGGATCACAGTATCAGTGCTTGAGCTCTTCTCCTTGTTGTATTAATAAATATTGGTTGCAGGCTGTGTGCTGTATGTCAGGATGTGTGTGAAGGTATCCGTATGATGTTTTAGTAAGACTTCAAACATGCTGATTAGCATGCTACACTCTGGGCTCAAGACTAGGAGGCATAATAATGAAATGTATGCAACATTAATGACACTGCTTTTGCTAAATATACAATTTTTTAATCACTTGTTTGTTACTGGTTATGTGTAGAGAGATGTTTCTGCTTGGTGATAAATATATGAAAGTGTCAGAATTTACTCCAGGAAAATGTATTTATTAAATATTTGTGATAACTGTAGACTTGGAAACAAGCTAGAGCCAGATCAGCATCACACCAAACAAAAAATATATGGAAACATGTGAGTGTAACATTCACAAGTACATATCCAGTATTTGCTTAAACAGGTATTGCAGCAGTACCAGGAAGACTAGAGAAATAATGGCAAACAATTCTAGTAACAAAGCACATTATTGAACCTTCAGCCAATGAAGACACCATTTGCCTGGTCGGCCATACAAGAAATCATATTGAACTAATCAAGCAGACATTTGAGAATACTTTTTTTTTTTTTTACTCTCCCTTTAAATCTATCTTTGCTTAACAAACTGTTGGTCCAGTCATTTGTTCCTGTACAAACATATTTTCTTGTGAAAATCATCATCTTGCACATATTTCACAGAAAAGATTTCCGTGGTTTGTTAAACATTTATTCAGCATGTTAGTCTTCTATAGAATATTTCTTTTTCCTACCAGTTTGGGGTGAAGACACTGACTAATAACATCCACAGATTTATAAAAGCAACTTCCATTTTACAAGCTGAAGCACTTGAATGATATCACCAAATATAAGCACATCAGTTTACAGAATTATCCTAGCAGAATTCTGTTTATTGTCCTGTACTAATCTTATAAATAATTTTTGTTGTAGTAGGGTCATGTCAAGATGTAAGGGAAGCTTTCATTGTGTAACACAGAGAGAGAATAAGTTTTTTTTTGACACCCACATATATGTTTCATGTACTTGTGTGCTTATAAGTACAGGCTGATCATAAAGTCCTTACCTGATTAAGAAAATTAAACATGAACATTGTGGAATTGTGGACATGGGCCAGTTCTTAGAGTTTTTGCAGTCTATGCAGGTATTGCTGCATTCACCAGTATCAGAATAAGAGTGTCTTGTCATATTACAAAACTGATTTGTCATTTTAGAGGAATGGTCCAACATCAAGCCCACCACTTTCACCAGACATTACTCCTCTTAAAGTTTATTTTATGGGGGTATATTAAGGGCAAAGTGTTCAGTTCATCAGTTTCTGATACTGAAACTTTGAAGGCCAGGATGACAGATGCTTTAGCTGTGACAGCTAAAGAGATGTTGGAGAACGCATGGCAAGAATTTAATATCACTTAGGTATTCTCCAGGCAACAAATGAAGCACATGTTGAAGTGAAGATCCAAAGAAAGCACATGTCTGTACTTAGCATAGTTTAATGTAATAAATATCTGAATTCAGGGAAAGACTTTATGCTCAACCTTTATGGTGCTTTTGGATCTGATATTTATTGCACGTACATAATTGTTTGTCTTTCTGTGTTTGAAGTAAAAATAGTGACATCACATGGCTGGTGACCAGAGTAGTATATGATATGCAAATTTTAATTATTCTTTACCATAGATAAGAATGGTTGGTAGAAACCTTTATACTGTACACTGGACTTCATGGCTTGCTTTCAAAAGCTTATTTGATATGAATGCCTTGTCACTGCACAAAAAAAAAACCAGTTTTTGGATATAAGTATATAAAATTGAATATGTAAATATGCGCAAAGCCACTGCAGTAAAGCTGTGATAACATCCTTCCTGTGCCGTTAAATGTCACATCGGGCTCGCATAGTTGTTTGCCAAGTTTTCCTGTTTTCAGTGAGTTTTTCTATTTCATCAAGGGATGTTATGCCCACTAAACTGGCTTCTCTTAACAATGTCCTCTTTAGTGTTTCATATAGTCGACTTCTTTTTCTTTGGCCTGTTGTGCTCCACTTGATAGCTTGTCTTGGTATTCTCTGATTGTTTCTTCTCATCACATGGCCTACATATGTCCATCTTCTTTTTCTGATCACCCATGAAACAGGTTGTTGTTTGCTCATCTGTCCTATCTCTGTAAAATATAGGACTATATAAAACAAGTAGGAACAGCTTTATTAAATAACAAGCATACAGTTGTAACATTTCAGTTTACACCTTAATCATCATACAAAAACATTACAGAACAAAGAAATTGCAAAGGGAGAGAAAATATACATTGACATGTATGACATGTAACAAATAAAAATGGGGAAAAAATGTGGCACTTAATATGACTTGTATGAAGCTGTGTCTGAAAGTGCTAATGGTGAAGTGCTGTGAATTCATTACGCAGGTCCACCAGATGGAAATAACTTACATATCAGTGCAATAATATAATGTTATGTTTAGTCTTTTGTTTCTGTTTTTGTTAAAGCAGTTTGAAAAATAGTTGTATTTTCTAGATAATTCAGTAGTTCCCAAGTGCATTTTAAAGTTTGTTAATTACTTATTACTGGAAGATTGCTGTGTTATTACATATCATTTCACATTGCTTAGCAGGTTTTTCAGTCTTAACTCTCACCAGATTGGAGCTGGTTGCATATACATGTTCATTTGATACCACTAACACTTTACAGTTAAGAGTTACTTGGATGAATCCATCTATAGTCCTAACTTATTGTTCACGCTTATCAATCAAGCTGTTAGACCAGGGGTTCTCATGTTTTTAATTTGTGGATCTGAGAGTAACATAAAACCTACATCATACATCCAGATTTTTTTTAAAAAATTGTACTTTTTATGCTAGTTCTATATTAAGAGTCTTAATGAAGTTAAACAATTTGTAGTCTAGAGGCCATAAATTAATTTTGATCCATAAATTTTTATTAAGTGAATTTTGGCTGAAGGTTTATGAAAACAAATTTGTATTTTTCCTCTTTAAAAGTCACATACCCTCGATTAGATATCATAGATGTTCACGGAGCACTGGTGCTGGTTTGATTGATTGACATTCCTATAGGGCCAACATTGGCTTATAGGGCAGAAATCATATCTTCCCATGTCTTACAAGTCGCCGCTGCCCGCTATAGGTCTTGGATGGACTTTGAATCCCAAAGTTGTACTCTCTCTAGTGATGGTTCTATGTAGAGTCTCCCTTGGCCTGCCTTGCTTTCTTTTGCCCTTCGATGACCATGTGAGGGCCTGGCGAGGGAGTCTGGATTCATCCATTCTGAGAACGTGGCCAAGATAGGCCCATCGACGTCTGTTGATGTACCTTGATACGTAGACTTGGTTTGATTCCTGTCTTATTGACTCGTTCGATTTAAAGTGGGACCATCTGATGTTCAGTAGTCTACGGAGACATATGTTCTCAAATGCGTCAAGTCTTTGATTGAGTAGACTGGTTGATTTCCAACTCTCACAACTGTATGTTAACACTGGGATCACACAGGAGTTGAACATTTTAAGTTTCGTGGTTTTACTGAGTGTATTTGGCTTCCAGATAGTAGACAGTTTATTGAAAGTATTGGAAGCTATTGCAATGTGGGACTTGATTTCTGGTGTTGTATCACCCGAGGTTGACATTTTGCTTCCCAAATAACTTTTTCGAAAGCAAAATTGTTTAGCAAGATCTCAGTGCTGGTTGAGAGGGCTATAATAAGCAGTGTGTGAGGAAGTGTACCTGTTATTTAGTCATGACTTTAGAGCTACAGAAATAAAGGCTCTAAGCTTCCAGTTCAAAGACTTTGTTTTCATGTCATAATCTTTCAACACTTTGAAACAAAATTATCATCAGCCATAAAATACTGAGGAATAGCTATTTTAGCTTTCATTAAAATAAGTAAAGCATTATTTAATGGAAGATGTGTTGTTTATACTTACAACATTTGGGACTGGTTTTTGTGTGTGCTATCTTGTCTTCTGCTCATTAAGTGACAACTCCAGTGCTGTGCCCTGCCATGCAGGTAAATGTTCTTTGTTTTAAGAGGTATTTTCTTCAACATGTGTCTGCCAGGTACACATGTTAATAGTTACATTAACCTGAGAGCAGTGATAATTGTTCTCCAAGTCACAATCTCATGAGAAGTCAGTTCACAAGTGACTGTTCTCTCCTACACCTGTTGTTTAAAGATTCAAGTAAATATATGATGTTACTGGTTGCCATGTTACTGCTTTGCTAGCTATATGTCTTGAGTGAATCATAAATTACTTGTATGTATTGTTGTATATTTTCATTATTGATGGTATGGAAATTATAGATACCAAGCTGAGTGTGTTATGCATTGATTGAATCTAGTGTTGTATATTTTTATTGTCGATAGCATGGTACTGATGAGTACTTTGCTAATGACTTTAACTAAATGCATTGGTGGTGGAGTAGTCTTTTTACCATAGGAGTGGAAGTTATCTCTTAAATCTTTTATTTATGTTGTAGTACTGCTGAGCTGGTCTTTTTCAATATTATACAATTTTCATCAATATAATTCAAGCTAAAGTGTAGTACTGTATCATCACCTGTGTTGTTATCATAATCAAATGCTGTTTGTTATATCTATTGCCATAAGCTATTGTTGTACAAAATGTGAAGTTAAGTATGTTTTTTCTCTCTTTGTTATTTCATTGTAAATGTTGATTGTATGTATAAACTTATTCATGCTTTTGCCTGCATTCTATTCTTTCATGTAGATTTTGATTAAAGTTGAGAATTATTAGTGTTTGATCATGTTGCAGACACTTCTCTGATGTTCTATTCTCAGCAGATTTTGAGAATTCTTGTGCTTGCATTGCATATTGTAATTTAGATGTATGACATTAATTTATGTGAACAGATAAAAGGGATGGTGACTGCAGTAAAACTGGTTTAATAAATAAGGTAGATAGAGGTGTATGGTGCAGTTTTACAAAGTGAGGGAGAGGTGGTGCAGTTTTATTGCTGTAGGCAGTGTGGTTTTTTTTCCTCCTCCTTTTTTTCCTCCTCCTTCTTCTACACACATTTCTGCTTCTCACTGGGAGCAAGACACTTCATATAAGTTCTATGTGTTTGTATTTCGTTGTGTATGTATCCTCGAATAAGGCTCACGCCGAAATATCGGATGTATGTTTTTCATTTATACATTCTCATACTTTATATTCGTTTTTTTCTCACCTTACTCACTCTCTCCTTCACTTTGTAAAACTGCATCACACACCTCTATCTACCTAAATTTATGTGAAGATAGGAATGCAGAAATCTGTTTTAAGACATATGCATCAGCAAGATACATGCTTTCCTTTTTATTATTTTTAGCCATGGACCTACTTTCCAAGCTGAGAACAGTAATGGTCTCCATTACAAGTAAAGGAATAAATAGAACCCAGATGGTGCTAAGATTTTTTTAAAAAATCAAACCAATCTCTTTGCTGGTCTGTGGGATTGCTACAAATCCTTGTGTGGACATTAGGTTAAGATCCACTGCTTTACAGTGTATCATACAGACATTGAAGTAGCTGGAGCTTATATGACTCTTGAGCTTGTTACTTTATTAAATCATTTTATCCTCTCATATCTTTATGGTTTTCTTTCCTCCTGTCCAGTAGTGGTGATGATGATGATGATGATTGTCATGGTTTATTCCTGTCTCAAGTCAAGAAGATTGTAATCAGAACAAGAAAATAGACCAGCTACCAGAAACTGTAAGCTAGAACATATTGATCCTGTATCATTCTCCAGACTGCATCATTCTCATCGTTCTGCAGAGCACTATGAAGCAGTAGCAGATGATCATCAGGGTACAACTTACACCCTTCCCGTGCCGCTAAACATCACATAGGGCCCCCATGGTAGTTCGCCAGGGTACATACCTTCTTAATATTTTCTTCATTACCCCCAGTATTGTCTTTAGAAATCTGCCCTTGACCATCTCAGTAAAGAAAAGTCCAGACTCCCAGGTCCTTCTTTTATAGAGTTTAGAGTTTCTTTCTGTATTCTGCATTTGGATATCTTTCAGGTCCAGTATGATTTTTCCACATACAAACAGTCATTACCAAACTCATTTCAAAGAGACATAACCAAGTTGTCTTGCGTCAGTAATTCTGAACAATGTCTTGCTAAAAGAGTCAGTTACTTCAGATGTCAAAAAAACCTGTGCATGTTTGTCTGGCATCACATTCATTTATTTACAAGTGTATATACCAGATGTCTGTAAATTATAGGGGAAACTTTAGCATTCTCTGTGTAAGAAACTTTCTTCCAAGTAGTGCCTCATATTTGTGTCTATGGTAACATTTTTTTCTCTGAATGTTCTTTGCTCACATTACCACTTTCAGTTCAGGCATAGTACTAAATTTATGTGTGAATTTTCTGTTTTATGTATTGAAAAGTGTAATGTGCCTCAACTTGCAGGCATGTATTTTTTTTCATTGTGTGAAGCATTTTTTGATAATACAAATATCTGGTAGTCATTTTTCTGGCTGGGCTGACTGGAGCATCTTGGAGTCATTCAGCAGCCAAATCCTTGTTCTTGTGAAATCAGTTGCTGTTGTCCATACTCCATTCAGTAGTCTTACACAGTTTTAAGGGAAAAATAATCCATTTAGCAGCATCCACATTGAGTTTCTGCTCATTATATACAACTCATAGTGTGTGTTTATGTCTTGGTCACAGCATGTTTTCATTTCTTATCATTATACCTTTGTCAGCCATCATTAGTTACTGTTACTCACAGATTCTGTGCAGCATGTTGTGTTTGGTAGATTTTGGGTACAAAAGTCTCATATGATAAAGCTAGTGACAGCAACAGCGGTTGTGCTAGAAAAGTGTCGCTGTCATCAGTGTCAGCATGCTAGAACTGGCCAGACCTGCTCACAACACTCCTGGATGCAGCATCCTTGTACGCCAGGCTGTATTCTGTGACTGCTTCCAAATAATGTTTGTCATTTTTTTGTTAACATGATGTACTTGCTCTTACGTCAGGCTTTGCCGCATATAATGATGATGATATGTACAGTATATGAAATGCCTTCATGTTTGTTATGCAAGTTTGTGAGAAACTAAATATAAAACCAAGCCCTGATAGAGTCAACCTATACCTCTACATACATGTGTCTTTATTTGAGGCTAATATGTGTCTTACATTATTTTGTGTGACATAGTACTTAATCTTAGGGGAATTGTTTCCAGGCAAAATTATATGATGTGGGTGTATCTCATTATTATTATTATTTCTTCTTCTTCTTCACCACCTCCTTTCCTCTCTATTCCTAATCTTCTCTCTCAGTTTTGGTAACATTAATTTCTTTTATATCCTCTTCTGTGTTGTCTTTCCATCTCTCTCTCTCTCTCTCTCTCTTGGTCTACCCCTTGGTCTTGTTTCCCTCATCTCTTGTGCATACATAATTTTCGTTTGTCAGTTCTCTTCCATTCTTTCTGCATGGTCCAACCAGTGTAGTCTGTTCAGTTTCAAGACATTTATAATTCGTTTGAATTTAAATAAGCTGTTCATTTAAGTGTTCTTTTAGCTCTCCATTCTCCACTTTTGGTGTCCTTTATGGGCCCAAAGATTTTTATTAGGATCTTGTTCTCAGAGATATGCAATTGTTGTTCATCTTTCTTTGTTGTACTCCACGTTTCTGATCCATAGATGATGGCTGGTCATATTGTAGTTTTGTATATTATTTTTAATGTATTTTATTTAGTTAGTTTATTGAAGTAAGTGCATTTATTTACATGCTACAGAAGAGTGTCTTGTGTACTAGAGCATATTTATGAGCCTTCTGACTTTGTGTTGAGATCATCTAAAATCATGGTCATCTCTCTTTTATCATGTTTTATATCTCTGGTGCTTTCCTTACTCTCATTTTAATGCATTTTTAATCTGGTTGATATTGCTGGTCTTCTTTTATTATTAAAGTAGATCTTGTTCATTTCTCTGGTCACTGTGCAAAGCTTTTATTATTATCTCAATTATCTTTTATTATTATCTATTATCCCTTACCTTCATGGGCTATGTCCAATCATGAACTAATAAGTTTCAGTATACAGTTGTTGTCTTCACTTTTCATTGGTCGGTTTTATCCTGTATTTGATGACAGAAGACTTGACATTAGCACAGAATTTATTTAGTTCTAATATGCCCGACTGAAGGTGATGTTTTATCTCTATAGTTAAAATATAGTCATTTCTTACAGTAAATATAAATATAGAGAATTCTGGGACATGCATTCAAGTAACACAGCTCCCTAGAATTACTAGTGAGGAAAGTGGATGTTTGATCATCTTCTAAAGAGCATTCCAGTAGGAAAAAACACACACACACACTTCACAGATCGTTTGTACATATAATCGGCACTGCCATTTTGTGTGCTTTTATTGTCTTACTAATGTTATATAACGATCATTTCTAGGTCTTGCTGTTGTATGTGAAATCTTTGTTATGTTCAGTGAAGCATTTTTGGTGCATGTGTACTGTGTGGTGGGGGGAGGGGGGAGAATTTTGCAGCCTTGTCTTAGATTTGATAAGTTACTGTGAAAATCCTGGCAAAATTTCGTTTCATTTTTGTGTACCAAAGAGACGATCATTGTAAGTTTGTTTACATACACAAAAGATCAAGACTGTAGGGGCAAGTAATGAAAAAGATATCAGAAAACTGACTTGTCAGACAGACTTTGAGAAAACTGACTTGTCGGACAGACTTTGAGAAAACTGACTTGTCGGACAGACTTTGAGAAAACTGGCATGTCAGACAGATTTTGAGAAAACTGACTTGTCAGACAGACTCTGAGAAAACTGACCACTTAAAAAAAAAAATTATTTTGTCAGAGGTTAAAGAAAATGTTTACCACAGATCTCCAAAGTAATCTGAAGTTAGTTGTGATTTAAAATAAATAACTGTGTTTTCCATGTTTTGTCCAGCGATGGAGGGTAACTGATACAAATAGTATAAGAATCATTTATATTTTTTTGTTTTTCAGAAGTAATCCTTAGGTAGGTGAATTCTTAGTGATATGTCAGCACTTACATGAGTGAGCACAGATATTTATACATTTACATAACAGATGACAAGAGTGTTTTGTTGCTAATTTTATGTCATGTTGTTTCATCATTATACAAATTAAACTATGTATGTCATCGACAATGTCAAGAATTAAAATTTTCTGTTTTGGCAAGGCTGGTGATGTATGCAGCGTTTGTGTAAGTCAGTCACATACCAGGCTGGTGGTGTATGCAGCGTTTGTGTAAGTCAGTCACATACCAGGCTGGTGATGTATGCAGCGTTTGTGTAAGTCAGTCACATACCAGGCTGGTGATGTATGCAGCGTTTGTGTAAGTCAGTCACATACCAGGCTGGTGATGTATGCAGCGTTTGTGTAAGTCAGTCACATACCAGGCTGGTGATGTATGCAGCGTTTGTGTAAGTCAGTCACATACCAGGCTGGTGATGTATGCAGCGTTTGTGTAAGTCAGTCACATACCAGGCTGGTGGTGTATGCGTTGTGAGGGGACAAATCACTGTCTTAATTCTGCATACATAGTGACAGTGTATGAAACAGGGGAAATAACCAGCATAAAGTTTTATGGGTACACATGAGTACTTCATGAGATCACATATTTGATGGTGTATCTGAAGAAACATATGAGAGGATGAGTCAGAAAGTAATCTCAAATCAAGGGGCATAATCATTGAAAATATATAATAAAACTCCACTGTGTCGCTTTTCTCTATATATATAACACAGCTTATCCCCTCAACAAGACTAATAAAGAAAGAATGTTCCACTGTGTCGCTTTTTTCTCTCTATATATAACACAGCTTATCCCCTCAACAAGACTAATAAAGAAAGAATGTTCCACTGTGTCGCTTTTCTCTCTCCATATATAACACAGCTTATCCCCTCAACAAGACTAAAAAAAAAAGAATGTTCTATTGTGTCGCTTTTCTCTCTCCATATATAACACAGCTTATCCCCTCAACAAGACTAACAAAGAAAGAATGCTCCATTGTGTCGCCTCGTTCTATCTATATACGAGGGTTGACTGATAAATTCGCGGCCTAAGGTACAAATAGTTGAAACACACAGTTGATATTCGGTGCATTTGCAGATCACGTTAATGTGAGATTAAACACCAAGTTTTAATAAATTAACTGCAACCAGTTTTTCTTTACAGGCTACTGAAGTGGTAAGGGGTGGCAGAAATTGAGAAAATGGATAAAATTTCTCATCGAACAGTCATTCGCTAGCTCTGCACCAAGTGCTTATCGTCGATGAAGATCCATGAGGGTATGGTAGAGACTCTGAGGGAGAGTGCCCCTTCTTACAGCACAGTGAAGAAATGGGCAGCTCAATTCAAACATGGAAGGGAGAGTCTGGAAGATGATCCCCGTCCAGGAAGACCAAGAACGGTAACCATCGATGAAACCACCGGCAGAATTCATGACATGATAATGGAGGAGCGACTACTAACTGAGCGGTACATTGCTATTGAGTTGAGCATCTGCCATGAAGGTGTTCATGCCATTATTCACAATGATCTTCAAGTGATAAAGGTCTCTGCTCGATGGGTTCCGAAACTTCTTGGAGCTGATCACAAACGACAGCGTCTCAACATGTCAAGAGACAATCTTGGCCATGTTTCTGCAGATCCTGAAAAGTTTCTTCAGCAATTTGTGACTATGGATGAGAATTGGGTTCATCATTTTCAACCAGAAACCAAAGAACAGTCAAATCAGTGGAAACATCATGGATCCCCACCTCCAAAGAAAGCAAGGGTGGTTCTGTCTGCAGACATCTTATGGGGAAGGCCGTGCCATCTTAGGATTTTCCACAGTGCTTCTCTGGTGACACTGTCAAAGGCTTTCTCAAAATCTATAAACAATGCATATGTTGTGCTATGCCACTCATTTGCCTGTTCTAATATTTATCTAAGTACAAATATGTGGTCTATATATGATCTTCATTTCCTGAATCTTGCCTGCTCTCTCCGAACATTATATACTGCAGACTCGATACTCTTTGCGAGAGATGGAGCAATTTAGAGACCACCGGTCGACAACACCATATTACACCACTGACGCGTTAGCTCGAACCTGGCTGGCTAGCCGTTTATAGTCTTTGCTCTACGGACAAGCCACTCCCTTCTGCTTGTACATCCAACCACCTTAACTCTCGCCGTCCGGGAAGGGAGCGAAAACAGTTCTTCCCGCGCACAGAACTCGAGAGCTCTTTTTTACAAAAAAGAACGGTCGGCCTGCGCAACAGCAGCCCGCACTGCGCAGCTCTGAGCGGCTGACATACATGGCATTAATTCGGGTCCCCTAAAAATGGACAAGGAGGAGATTGCAAGAGCCACCTTAAATAAGCTGCGAATGGAGAACGATATCCGATTGAATGACACAATCAGATCAGGAGGGTGGTCGAATTGGGGTACGAGAGAGAAAGTGGACATTTTTCTGAACGAACTGGTTTAGCGCGTTACCCACAACTAGTGTGTGACTGGCTCCATCAGCAGATGCACGCTTCAGTGGCTGTTGGAACGGAAGGCGGAGCACATGTGGGAATGCCCGGATTGAGGGGATCATAGTCTCTGATTACAAACAGATTACTACTGTGCCTATCTTCTTCTGGAGCTGGGAAGGAATGCTGACTAGGCGGCCATGCTGACCACATCACACTCTAGTTTTCGGACAGGTCAGAGAAAATGTGAACCCTAACACATGATATGATAAAGGATACCTTTGCCTTTAAAAAAAAAATGTCAGTATTTGGGGGGGGGGGGGGGTATTTCTCTCTCACCTCTCACTTCTCTGAATCAGAGCATATCATTTTGCTGAGTGTTCATCGTGTAACTCTAAACTTTCTTTCAACTTTCATCATTTGTGATCCTTGTAAGAGTTGTTTCAGAAAAATCTGAATGTATCCCCGAAGAGCTGTCTCATACTTGGTGTGACATTTCATGTGTTGCCAGGTATACATGATGTATCGTACTTTTCACAGTGTATGCTGTAGTTCGTTTTCAATATTAAATAGACTGCGGGTTTGTGCAAAAACTTGTCAGCATGAGTTGAGGAACAGGTGTGCAGATGAATGAGTATACTCTGATTTTGTCTCTGCTTTCATCTGATGACTGATAATTCTTCAGTTCCCATCAGCACAACTGAAATATGGCTTGAGTCACTGCAGAAATCAGCGATTCGAAGTCACCTTCATCTATGTTCCTGGGCAAGTGGGCATACTAGAGAAATGAGAGAGCTGACAGGTTGGCTGGCTCTGCCATCATTGCAGCACTGGATCGAGCTGATGGTGTTAACGTGCTCAGAGATATAGTTAGAGTGGAGAACTTCGATGGCAGTGAATCTACGTCGCTACTCGGACTGAGAAAGCTGGGAATACAGATCAGCAGGAACGAGAGGCATACTGGACATGCGAGACAACTGGTCAACCAACACAGGACAGGCGCTATCAGCACAGGATATGTTGAGGAAGGGATCTGATCACCTATGGACATGTCCTGAGCGCAATGATGATGACCCAGACCATAAACAACCGAAATATTCACTATATTGTGATTAGACGGAATTCTTCCAACGTCTTACCAGTACTTGACAAGTCAGTGCGTTTTGTGAGTGCTTAAGTTGTCCTACTACTATCTCGCCTTCTATCTTTGTATCATTGTGTTGTCTTGTTTGCTGTCGCACGACTATCCCGTCTTATATCGTGTCACTGTGGTGTCTTGTTTGCTGTTCCACTACTGTCCCGCCTTCTAGCTGTATCTTTATGTCTTGCTGTCTACTGTCCCACCTTCTATCGTTGTATCCTTGTGTCGTCTTATTTGCTGTCCTAAACCTGTTCCGCCTTCTATCGTTGTGTCTTGCTGTTTACTGTCCTACTACTGTCAGACTACTATCGTTGTATCTTTGTGTCTTGCTGTTTACTGTCCTACTACTGTCAGACTACTATCGTTGTATCTTTGTGTCTTGCTGTTTACTGTCCTACTACTGTCAGACTACTATCGTTGTATCTTTGTGTCTTGCTGTTTACTGTCCTACTACTGTCAGACCACTATCGTTGCATTTTTGTGTCTTATTGTTTCTTGAATTTCCTGTCACTGAGACCGACATTTCGAGAAAATATTCTCAAGGACAGCCATAGTTGCCCTCCTCTGTGAGGTGACCGCTAGACTCCTTCTCACGTGTGTGTGTGTGTATGTGTGTGTGTTTGTTTGTTTTATGAGATTTAGTAGCCGCAAAGTTAGTAAAAAAAAAAACCGTAAAATGGCGTATTTGTGTCTGCAAATGTGCTTACAAACACAGAAGAAGTCCCATAATGTTACGGAAAATCTGATATAAAAAAAACAATTTAAAAAAATTAGTAGCTTTACTGTAGTAATAAGGTAATGCAATATTTTGTCTTCCTTTTTTTTTTTGTTTGACAACAACAGCATCAACAACAACCAATAAACAAAAAGTACAAAAGTTAACGAACGAACATTGATCTCTATGCCATCATTTTATCCCTTCATTGGCCATGTACTTCTCATAATCAGGAGACATTTCACCTTCATGTGACCCATTTATGACTTTTCACAGCTTAAAAAAATATTTAACTCGCAAGCATTTTCGTTAGAGACAGCAAGTGTGACAGCAAGACGCGTTAAAATAGATGGATTAAGGTCAGCCGATGAGAATTAGAATTTTAACTATTAGTTGCGCACAGGTGCTTCTCTTTCTCTCCCCTCCATTTCCGCCATCCAGGCATTTTTTCCCTTCCGTTATCAGCTGTGGCATAACTAGCTCATGATATCTGTTGTTACGTACTCATCTCGTTATTTTATTTGCTGTTATGTGCAAGCCCAGCGAGGGCGGAGGTGGGTTCCAGCTGATGCACTGATCAGGGACCTGGAGAGGGCTTCCTCTGTTTTAACGGGGATTAGTGTCTGAGTGGGGAAGTGGTTAATGCGCTGGTCTCTCGTGGCGAAGGTCGGGGGTTCGAATCCGGCCGGAGGCACCCCAGTCATCCATCTGTAGAAATGGGTACCCGACTTCTTCTGGAGTTGGGGAAGGAAAGGTGGCCAGGCGTGATACTGACCATACCACCCTCTAGTGTGCTGACAGGTCAAGGAAAATATGGGCACTAACACCATGTCCCTATATGCCTCTAAGGCATGACAGGATTACCTTTACCTTTACTAGTAATGAATGAAAACAGAATGGCTAACCAGAGGTGTAAAGTGTGAGTGTGAAATTGGGGGGGGGGGGGGAGAAGAGAAATAGTGCCACCTTTACAAAATTCCTCTTGAAAGCCCTGGCTGTGTATACAAAGTACTGTGGCGTGACCAAACTTTCAGTAGATGTTCATTAACCGAGACAGTTATCTAATCTAACACAGCGCCAGGTCACATTTCTGTAGCTGGCTGGGTGGAGCATGAGAGAGTTGGTCAGCATTACGTACATTTCAGCTTAGAAGCAGCTTATTACTGCTTGGAAGGACATGTGCTTTGGCTTTCCTTGTTTATAGCACCTACCAAAAACTATATCGGCTTCATGTTTATAGCACCTGCCAAAAACTATATCGTTTTCATATTTATAGCACCTACCAAAAACTATATCGTTTTCATGCTTATTGCACCCGCCAAAAACTATATCGTTTTCTTAGTTTTACCACCTGTCAAAAACTATGTCATTTTCCTAGTTTTTAGCACTTCCCAACATTATCTCGTTTTCCTGTTTATGGCACCTATCAGACTCCTTGATAAAACTTAGTTACTAAACGGTAGTTCTCTCTAGAACTACAAGACTGTTCTCCATAGTCGTGATGATTTTGAATGACAGACGTCATATCAGATGGAGAGTGTTTCAGTAGCTGGCATGAAGTAGACCAAGAAGCAGGCTCTACTAGCATGGGGGTTGTGTCTAGGCTGATATGAGACTTACTACCTGAAGAGCCATGAAGAAATTGGATTTGGTCCCGACAACTCCCCCCCCCCCCCGAACTGCCATATTGTCTCCCACAGCTGGCATCTAATACGCCCTTGTTTCAAAAACTGGGTCAGTACCAGGAGACCATTGCCACGAGTCACCAGTCCAAGGTCAAGGTAAAAATTCGACCTTTGAACTTTCCCCGATTAGAAAGGTCACTTCTGCTTTGTAGTTTGTCGGATCTTAATTCAGTCGACAGGTAAAAACTTCGATCATTCTATGTTTTGACAGGTAAACGACGTTTGACGTGATTACATATGCCTGTTACTATTGTTACCGTACGTGTTTTTTAACGTTTTGTTTGCTCTAAATGAGCAAAAATGTTCAACCGAAACGCCTTTGACCGTCGTCCGTCGTCTTTTCTCAACCAAAAAAAAAAAAAATGATGACCACATTTTGGTGGTGTGTTTGAATCAGATTGTTATAGTTAACATTAAAACAAGGTCTAATCTGAAGAATATCGCTGGTAAGTTAACAGAATATAATTTTTTAAAATGACAAGGTTTAATATTAATTTGTGTGCCAAATGACGATGACATCTCAAGTTTGCTGTGTAGAAAGATTTGATTTGAAGGCTTAATTTTAAAAATATAAGAAAACAACTTACCAATAATACATTTTTCTGATTATTGTAATTTTACAGGAACTTTCCAACTGGTAACTTGATTTTTAAAAAAATGGGAATATAATGTCGAGTGGGGGGGTGGATGGATTATTGTGGCTTGCATAGAGAACCATTTTGAGTTCTACCTCATTAGTCAGGCAGAAAGTGCACATCAATCCCTTGCTAACATTTCTAGGGGCGCCAGAATCTTAGTCATCTTATGGTTTGCTGGTTCTGATAACCATGCTGTTCTCTAAGCACTGGTCTTGGTCATCTTATGATTTTCTGGTTTTATTGGGTACCTGTGTCATGGCCATCTCATGGTTTACTATTTGCTGATAACCATGCTGCCCCTTGGGTACCAGTGTCTTGGTCATTTCATAGTTTACTGATGCTGGTAATCATGCTGTCCCTTGGGTACCAGTGTCTTGGTCATTTCATGGTTTATTCTGAATAGTACCAAAATTGTAGTTACTTTCTGTACTGAGTGCGTGGATAAAAGCGAAATGTTATTTGATGTCTCTCAGCTTTCCAGTGTTAGTTATGTATGTTGGTTATATGAGCAACATATTTGAAGAATGCCTGGAACAGAGTGAAAGTTGTATGATAAAGGGCAGAATGTCAAATGGGCCTGCGTGCCCAATTCTTAACCCTTTGGAAATAAAAGATCAATCAGTCAGTCATTCTCTTTTTGCTTAAGAGTCCATGTTTCTGGTCTATATACTAATACAAAATAGATATAGCATTTTAGAAATCTCATCTTTGTTTGTATGGGCAGATTCCTGTCTCCATGGTGTTGAATGTATGTTTTGCCATTCCTATTCTTTTCTTTATTTCTGTTTTGCACCCCCCCCCCTCCCAAATCTTCAGTTAGTATATGCCCTAGGTAGATGTAGGTTTTCACTTGTTCCAGTTTCTATTTGTATATGTTTTTTTTAGCCCACCACAGTTTGTTTTTAAGAAATAAAAATGTACAAGAATTCAAAAGTATGGTTATGTTCATTTCTGGCTCCCAGAATGCTCTAGTCAACTTGGATGAAACTGAACTCCCAACACTTTTATTAGGGAGTGAAGAAATGATTAAGGGGATGGTATGTATGAGCATAAAGTTAAGTGATTAAGGGGATGGCATGTATGAGCATAAAGTTAAGTGATTAAGGGGATGGCATGTATGAGCATAAAGTTAAGTGATTAAGGGGATGGCATGTATGAGCATAAAGTTAAGTGATTAAGGGGATGGCATGTATGAGCATAAAGTTCAGCATCAAGCAGGGCCATGGAGTCAGAAGAAACTTTGAGGGGAGTTGGTAGAAATGTGCTACTTTCAAAGGAGTTGGACCGTAGAGAAAGAACTGGAATTGAAGGTTTGATGAACCAGTTTCATTGACCTAGTACCACATATTTCTTCATTTGTTAGAGCTGTTTTAGAAAGCTGCAAAGAGAACTGTTTTATCTATTTCTTTACACCTCATATTGTTTCATTTTTATGTTTTAAGCAGAGCATTGTTTGATTTGTTTTGAAGGTCATTGTGAGTACCTTTGTAAGAAGAATTTCATAACAGCATGGCGGCTGTTGACAAGAGTAAAAGGATCGGTCGATGGTATTTTGGTGGTGTTGCTAGTGCTATGGCTGCTTGCTGTACTCATCCACTGGATCTCTTAAAGGTAAACCTTTTAATGGAAAATATTTGCCGTTTATCAAATATTAAATAAAATTCATTTTATTCTGAATAATTATGAAATTTAAATGTTCATATATGAAAGAAAATTTGAAAAGTAAATTTTTAAAAAATACTTAAACAAATACAGCTGTTGTATTACCCAACATTAATGCTACATTAAACATAGTTCAGTCAGGTAAGATGTTATGGGAAACTGAAATGCTGAAAACTATAGTAATTTTGAAATTAGTATGTATTTATGTCTGCAAACATCTAAAATAGTGCAAGATTTTATATGAGAAGGAAGGTGTTCTAAATTTAGTATCAAATATTTGTAATAATCTTCTTCTTCGTTTGCTTCTACCACCAAGACCACCCAGTGATCCTACTGAATTTATACTTGCGGTCCTTGATAGCTCCCATGGTCCCAGAAAGGACCACACGAGAAGACCACAAGAGGTTCAGAGTATCGCAGGGCTTGAGCCTGTATTCTTAGTGGGTTTCAGAGGCGGGATTGCGTGACACCATGGTTTTCGTTACACCAATTTATTTGTAATTATATGTATCATTTTTATAATCATATTTTTTTGTGAATAGTTTTGTACCCTTGTATCTGCTATTCATATTTGACAACCCAGACAATGAAATATTCACATTCATCAACCCAGACAATGAAATATTCACATTCATCAACCCAGACAATGAAATATTCACATTCATCAACCCAGACAATGAAATATTCACATTCATCAACCCAGACAATGAAATATTCATATTCAACAACCCAAAAAATGAAATATTTGAATTTGGCTGTATGTTTAAAACTGAGTATTTGGTGCATGTCCAGTTGCTGTATTTGTATAATGTTGATATAAAAACTGTTGTTGGAGATAGAAGGTGAGCAAGCGGGAGATTGCTGGTATTTTAGGTAAAAAGGTAAGGTAAAAGTAACCCTGTCATGCCCTAGAGGCACATAGGGGATACAGTGTTAATGCCGATATTTTCCTTGACTTGTCAGCACACTAGAGGGTGATGTGATCAGCATCATGCCTGGTTGCCTTTCCTTCCCCAGCTTTGGAAGAAGTTGGCTATCCATTTCTACAGCTAGGTGACTGGGACGCCTTCGGCTGGATTAGAACCCCTGACCTTCACTATGAGAGACTAGTGCACTAACCACTTTGCCACTTAGTTGCCCTGGTGTTTTAGGTGTCGAGATGAATTTGTCATTCATTTGTTTGTGAATGTGTTTTGTGGATCTTGTACCTTTTTGTGAATGACTTGGTTTCAGCTCACAAGTAGTCTAGATACATATTTAATATTATTTTTCATTTTATATTTGAAGTAATAAAATAAAGACTTGCATTACAATCATTTTGTTTGAAGTAATAAAATAATATAATGAGTTGCACCCTTTATGAGAAGTAATAATGTAGTGACCTGTGTCTCACATGCAATACTAGGCTAGAAGTCAAGTGTAAAAGTTGTTGATATTAATTATTTTGGATATACTTGTTACTCAGCACGTATTTAATGCCTGTTCAGTTGATATAATGATGTTCAAAGCTTTTTTTTTGCCTGAAACTTGATAACGAATCTTTGTGAATGCAATGTTAAGTTCTTTCTTCATGTGATTTCTTAGAACCATCTTCACAGTTCACATTTTTCCATCCTGTGGTTTAGGTTCACCTCCAAACCCAGCAGGGCTCAAATATTAGTTTGCTGTCAATGGCTGTCAGAGTGGTCAAAAGTGATGGAGTTCTTGGCCTTTATAATGGTCTTTCGGCTTCTATTTGTCGGCAGGTATTTGCCTTAAAATCTCTTACAGACTTACATCAATTAGAGCATCACGTAGAGTGGTAATATAAAGATTATTATTTTGAAATGAGCTGCTGGTCATCAGCTTGTGGAAGCTGCCATACATCACAGATCCTGTTTAGCTCTGGCAGCTGATCCTGGAGAAAGTGCCTCACCCTGAACTCTGCTTGACACAACGAAGAAATAATGAGATCCATGCATTTAAAATCTAACAGAACTGCACAGGGTACCATAAGATGGATAGGAAGGGAGCTCCCTGTTAGTTGTCATGGTGTCTCTGTCTTAGATGTTCTGTCAGAACATCTAAGACAGAGACACCATGACAACTAACAAATATTTCACCCTCATGAGGAGCCGTGAAACACCTTTGTATTTACTCATAATCTTTATATTTTGTCCGAGAATTGGTCATGCAATAAAATGTTAAAGTGATCTCATATATCTCAGTTTGAAGGCTTGTAACGGGAAACTGAAACCTTTGACATTTTTCTGTTCTTCAGCTGACTTACTCTTTAACAAGGTTTGCCATTTATGAAACGGTGAAAAAGAGCTTGACCAAAGATGGTCGTGTCATGCCATTCTATGAAAAAGTTCTTCTTGCTTCATTTGCTGGAGCATCTGGAGGTCTTGTTGGCACACCAGCAGACCTTGTTAATGTCAGGTATGTGTGCGCATACATGTTTTTTGTTTTTTTGTGATAATATTCAGTATTTGTTTTGTATTCAGGCAGATATTGACAAAATTTAAATATTCAGATTCATCTTATATCTTATATCCTTCCCGTGCCGTTAGACGTCACATAGGGCTCGCAAAGTAGTTCGCCAATTTTTCCTGTCTTCGGCGAGTCTTTCAACCTCAACAAAGGATTTTATGCCTGTTAACTTGGCCTCTCTTAATAATGTTCTCTTCAGAGTTTCACGCGGTCTGCCCCTTTTTCTTCGGCCTGTTGTGTTCCACTTGATAGCTTGTTTTGGAATTCTCTGCTCATTTCTTCTCATCAAGTGACCAACATATGTCCATCTCCTTTTCCTGATCACCTGTGAGACTGGTTGTTGTTCAGTCATCTGTCTTATCTCTGCATTGTTCTTGAATTCATTCCACTTGATGCCGAGTATTTTCCTTAGCCATTTGTTTTCAAAAGAGTCTAATTTCTTGTCTATTTCTTTAGTTGTTTTCCAGCTTTCGCATGCATAAATGAGGGTGGATATTACATTTGAATTGAATAGTCTTAACTTGGTTTTTGTGCTTATAACTTTTGAATTCCATATGTTCTCAAGATTCTTGAAGATTGATGCTGCTTTTGCAATTCTGATCCTAACTTCCTTTCTAGTGTCACCATCCTGGTCTGTGTAGCTGCCAAGGTATTCATAGTAAACTTCAAATTAGTAAAAACTGGAACATTTAGATAAATATTATGCCAGAATTGCATTAAATGAGTATTATTCTTCAGAATTAGATAAGGAGAAATTGAAGTGTTTGTAAGTCAGCTGATTCTTGTGATATTACATTTGTATTTGGCTGAATACTTAGAAAGTGGTATTCTGTACATCTTCAGGTTGCTTTCAGTACCTGCTTATTTTAACTGCTGTATTTAGATAAGCTCAGGTTCTAAGGACTGCAAACGCGCCACATACAGCCTCTGGCAGTCAAGTCCAGCTCCTGGCCTTCCCGTGGCAGAACTGTTTAAACTGACAGGAGAAGGGGCGAGGGCGAATATCTGGCGCCTGAAAACCAGTTACTTAGGGTAGATGAGTGTCACGTTTGGTAGCTCATCTGCCGCTGTTGGCGAGATCTTCAGCTGCCGTGCGTGGAGCGGTGCTCTTCCCGGCCAATGAAGAAATTTGCAAATGAGGTTGCCGCGCAGCATCACTGCGGAAAAGGTGGTTGAAAGAATAAAGCGAAGCAAACAGTCAAATCACGGCACCTCTGGTCTGGAGGTCGGCCACGTCCTGAGTGCAGTCATATCGTGTGAAATGCATGAACCGGTTTGTCCCAGAGGTTAAGTCACTGCTGGCTTGACTTTTCAAATGCCGCGCGTGGAGTGAAGCTCCTCCCGGTTAAGGAAGTAAATGCGTAAATAAAGGTTGCTGTGCGGCGCCGATGGGAAAAGGTGGTGGAAAGTGAAGTTTAACCTGGTATGTCCAGTAGTATCGCTACGAGAGCTATACCACGGCACCTCTGCTCTAGAGGCCGCCTACGTCCGAAATACACCTACACTGGTGAAATATGCCTAAACCGGCACACACCAGGGGTGGAACTCGATGGCTAGACATGTCATGCCACCTCCGCTCTAGAGGTCGGTAACGCCTGATAAACACCCATACTGGTGAATTTTGCCTAAACCGGCTCATACCAGGGGTGAATCTTGAAGGCTATGAATGTCACAGTACCTCTGCCCTAGAGGTCGGTCCCGTCCCAAACATGCCCATACTGGGAAATGCCTAAACCGGCTCAACCCAGGGGTAGAAGTCACTAGTGGCGAGGAATCGTCCTCCTGGACAAAAGCTCCATCCTGGTCACAACTAGGAAGGGTAGCGGCCACGACCGCAAAATGCTGAAGTCGGAGACACTGGACCAGGGAAGTCTAGATAGGCAACCACCTCTCACCCGGCGGGGATGTCTGCGTATCCTAATCACGCTGAGGTTTTCCGGTCAGAAAGTCCAACCCTGGACTGGATGGGCAACCACCTCTCACCCGGCGGTGATACACGGGTATCTCATAACACGTCGAGGTTTTCCGGTGAGAAAGTCCAACTCTGTCCTGGGTGGGCTAACGCCTCTCACCCAGCGGGGATGCACTGATATTCCAAACACGTCGAGGTCTTCCGGTGAGAAAGTCCAACCCTAGACCAAACTGGTGCAATGAAAACCACGGTGTCACGCAATCCCGCTTCCGAGACCCACCAAGAATACAGGCTAAAGCACTGTGATACTCTGAACCCCTTGTGGTCCTTCGTGGAACTCATGTGGTCTATTTTGGACCACACAGGGGACCACCGGACCTAACGAGGACCACATGTGTGAATTCAGTAGGTTCACAGTGCGGTTTTTGGTGGTAGAAGTGAACGAAGAAGAAGAAGAAGAAGATAAGCTCAAATTTAGACAGAATCTGTGTTAGAACTGTCTGTGTGTATGTAACAGAAACAAAGAAAAGTGATGGGGAAAAAAGTATACTCAGAGATTCTGTGGGCAAGGCATTGAGAAGAATATTAGGAATAACTAGAGAGGATAAAAGTGGAAATTGAGCAGTATGTAGCAATAAATAAGATAAACTTTATGATATGAAAGAGAGAAAAGTAGATAAGTAACTTGTGTGTGAAACAGAACAAGAGAAGCAAGGGAGAAAGAGAGTAGTGCAAATTTAAAAATGCATCACGTGTTTTATACAAAACTCCAAAGTACAGGTGTAATAAGACAGAATATGTACCTACACATACAGCTGATAATGCCCTCTTAGATATTAGGGATGGTGTAGAAATACAGATAATACATACCTGTGTACCTGAACTGAAAGGAAAAATAAATGAAGAAATCAAGGAGGTGAGGACAACTCTAGATAAACTGGAGCCGGCCTTAAACAACACAGTAGTACAATGAATACATTCTGGTTTACATGAACTGAAGAAGCTGCTAAGTGGGAAAGAATCTACTCCAAGGTGGCTACATAAAGGCATATTAAGAGGTTAAAACAACTATTAGATATCTGTTTAGAAATAAAAGAGAGACAGAGAGAGCACTAGTCACACCAGAAAAGTGATACATTTTAACACACAGCAGAAGAGAACAGGTTGTAATGTTCATATTTCTCATAGAACATAACAACTGAGATGCCATCTCTGTAAAAAAAAAAACCTAGGACTACTGACCAGCATCTTTAAGTAGTGCTAGCAACATGATGACAAAAGAGTGCTTTCTACAAGCTTGCCTTGCATATGAAGATCAGGGAAACCTCATCTGGCTATTGCAAGTGCCTTTCTGTGACAAGCCATGTCTAGGTTGACTGCGTTTTTATTGAAAATTTCATGCAGATGTTTGAAGATGTAGACAAAAACAAAAAATAAAAAAAAAGACCCAATGAAATGCACAGAAAGAGAAGCATAAGGCAGGTGAAGCATTTTTATCACTTGATAATAATGAGTTACATCACAGTGAAATAAAAGCCATACTGAAGAATTGGCCATGTTTTGTGATAGTTCAGTTTTGGAGTGTACTCAAGGATATATTTTAGAGGGTAGTTCTGTTTGTAATCTGTTTAAATCTAGGTCATAATTAGTAGAAATGTTAACTTGTTTTGATGACATTTTGACAATTTCGTAGTTCTGGTTATGGCAGATATGTTTATAGTAGGTAGGATTCTTTTTGATGTTTATTACATGTAATGTGGTTTCTTCATAACCTACATTTGATGTTTGTCCATGCTGAATGATTTATATTTGTTAATGTGTGAGTTGTGCTTAGTTTTTCTCAATTGATCATTGATTCAGTCATCTTTCGTAGGTGATGTTTCACAGGAGCTGTTTGAATTAGACGTGAAATAAGTTTGGAGGTGAAGACACTGTCTGATTTGGCAATCAGCAACCTATAATTGATCAAGGTTGGCAGATCAGGGCCGGCCAAGACCCTGTCCCATCTCTTTGTTGGCAACAGGCCTAGCCTGGCTGATGGCAGGGACTGTCATAGTCCCCATGCTGGTGGAGTCTGCTACAGAAGCATTGCACACTCCCTGCATTTCAGCTTCCCTCAAGGACTGAAAAATAGGCACTGTAATCCGCTGCCCATCTGCCATGAGGCAGTGCCGTAATATCTTCACAGCATCACCAGCAAAGAGCACCACCTCACAGTCCCAGGGAGATAGAGGAAGAATATAAGTTGTTCTGGTATCCTAATTATTCATCAACCTTTACCTCACTTATTAATGAATGATACATTTTATGCACTTTATTACTGTATATCTCAGTTAGCCTCAGTCCTAAGTGAGTCATGTATAGGTGTTTTTTTTTTTTTGCTGTGATAGCTGTAACTTTATAAAGTAGAGATTTATTTATTTCATATTAGAGGGATTTTTTGAAAATGAAATTCCTTATTCTCTCTCTCTCTCTGAACCTTAAGTGCCCAGGGCACATGGGGCTTCCGCAAGGGTTTTCCACAAATGCCTGTCCTTCGCCTTTTTTTCTGCTCTTGCCCAGGTGAGCCCTCTATTGCTCAACATCCTTTCTGTTGTTCTTCTCCATGTCTCTTTTGGTCTACCCTTACTTCTGCTCCCCTGTGGTGTCCATCTTAGTGCTATTTTTGGTAGTGAGTTGTCAGTCATTCGGAGCACATGTCCCAACCATCGCCAGCGTCTTTCCTCAATAATTGTTGTCAGTGGTTTCATCTGCATTTCTGCTAATAAAATGTTATTTCTTATGGTGTTTGGCCAAAATATTTTTTTAATTCTTCGTAAACATTTAGTCTGGAAAGAATTCAACTTGTTTTCTATGGTTTTGGTGATTTTCCAGCATTCACTTCCATAGAGTAGTACACTTAGAACATTACTCTTAAATATCCTGATTTTCATATTTATGCTTAGTTTTTTTTAATTCCATATATTCTGCAGCATTGCAAAAGCCTGGTTTGCTCTAGTAAGTCTGCTGTTGATGTCCTCTGTGCTGTCTCCATTTTCTACTACTCTGCTGCCAAGGTATACAAATTCGTTGACCTCCTCCACTAACCTGTTATCTACTCTGAGTACATTTCTGTTGTTCACATTTTGCTTCATTAACTTTGTCTTTCCTACGTTGATCTTTAGTCCTATGTTGTTTGCATTCTGAGTTAGCTTGTTTATTTTATCTTGCATATCTTTGTGACTGCTTGATAATAGACAAATGTCGTCTGCAAAGTCAAGGTCCTCCAGCACTGTGTCAAGGGTCCATTGTAATCCTCTGCGTTTGTCTGATGTTGCCTCCTTCATTAACCAGTCTACTGCCAAGATAAATAATGTTGGTGATAGTACACATCCCTGTTTCACTCCTGTTTGTACCCTAAAGCTGCTGGAGGTATGTTCTCCACAGATAAATTTGCACTGAAAACCCTCGTATAGGGCTTTGATTACATTAACTATTTTATGTGGGAGGCCATGCCATCTTAGGATTTTCCACAGTGTATCTCTGTTGACACTGTCAAAGGCTTTCTCAAAATCTATGAATAATGCATATGTTGTGCTATGCCACTCATTTGCCTGTTCTAATATTTGTCTAAATACAAATATGTGGTCTATGCATGATCTTCCTTTCCTAAATCCTGCCTGCTCTTTCTGAAGTTTTTCCTCAAGTGTTGGTACAATTCTGTTGATGATTATTCTGCAAAATACTTTACTGGTGAGTGGCAGTAGGGTAATGCCTCTCCAGTTCCCGCAATCTCTGAGGTCACCCTTCTTTGGTAGTTTTACTATAAGACCAGTTTTCAACTCATCTGGGGCTTTTTCTAAATCCCAAATTTGTTGTAATATCCGGCAAAGTTGTTTTGGTGTTTCTGTTTCTTCTGCTTTCAACATCTCAGCAGTCACTTCATCTTCACCTGGTGCCCTGTCTGATTTTAGCATCTTTATCGCCTCCTTTACTTCATTTATTGTTATTGGTCCTGTATTGATGTTTAGTTCCGTTTTTGCTTCAGGTATGTCTATTGCTTGTGCTGCTTGTGTTCTGTTTAGTAGGGTGTTAAAGTGTTCCCTCCATCTTTCAATTTTTTCTCTTTCTCCACTGACCAGTTGTCCATTTTGTGTTCTTACTGCACTTTCACATCTTGTGTTGAAGTTACCTGTCATCTGCTTTGTGATTTTATATATGGTTTTCATGTCATTTGTATATGCTGCTTTCTCTGCTGTTTCTGCTAAGTTGTCATAATATTGACGTTTATCTTGACGGCATGATTCCTTCACTTCTTTGTCTTTTTGTGCATAATTACTTAAAACTCGTTCTTTAAGCCGTTGTGATTTGGTGTTCAGTAATTTTTTCTTGATTTCTTTTCTTTGCTCTATCTTTTCCCATGTGGTCTCACTTATCCATTCCTCTTTTCTCCTTTTCTGATATCCCAGCACCTCTTTTGCTGTTTCCTGTAGTGTTTTATTGAACTCTAATATGGACATTTCTGCTTCGTCTTGTAGGACACTGAAGCGGTTCTTAAGTATTATTGAGAATTCATTTCTTGTTTGCTGGTCTATCAGTTTTCTTGTATCAAAATGTATCTTTCTGTGTTCTCCAATTTTGGCTTTCCTTAATTTTAGTTTTATTTTTGCTACCAGAAGGTTGTGATCACTTCCTACATCTGCTCCTTTCCTTGCTCGCACATCTTGTAGTGACCGTTTCCACTTGTTGTTTATTAGTATGTGATTGATTTGGTTTTCTGTGGTTTTATCTGGTGACCTCCAAGTCACCTTATGGATGTTTTTGTGTTGGAAAATTGTCCCTCCGATGGTCATCATGTTTTCTTCACAGAAACTGCACAGTCTTTCTCTATTTTCATTTATTTCTCCGATTCCTTCTCTTCTCATGATTCTTCTTCTATCTTCATTTCCTTCACCTACTTTAGCATTGAAGTCGCCCAAGATGAGTAGCATATTGGGTATTGTTTCTACTGTTGCTTGGAGGCTGTTGTAAAAATCTTCTTTTAATTCCTCTTCAGCTGCTTCTGTTGGTGCATAACAAACTATAATAGACAGCTTCATGCATCTTGAGTTGAACCGTGCATATAATAATCTCTCATTTATTGGGGTCCATTTCAGCAATGCTCTTGATGCTTCTTTTGTTATAATCAATGCTACTCCTCCTTCATGAAGATCTTCTTTACCTGACCATATTATTGTATCTTCTGTGTGCTGTGTTGTTAATTTCCTTCTGCCTTGTCCTGTCCATCTTGCTTCTTGTATTCCTAGTATGTCTAGTTTGTATCTGTGCATTTCCGTGATGGTTTGTGCTAGTTTTCCAGTCTGGTTTAGTGTTCTTACATTCCAGCTGCCTATCTGCATCTTATGTTTAGGTTCCAGGAGGTCTGCAGTCGGGCTGGGGACTTCCAGTGGCTGGCTTTCATCCACAACCTTCATGGGCTCAGTTTCCTGATACGCATTTCTCCTTCCACCTGCATTTGCTTTTTCCCTTGCTTCCATTTCTGTAGCAGTCTGATAGTTTTTTTTACCAGGTAGGGTTGCTGGCCCTATGCTGAACCCTCCTTAGTCGCCTTTTACGATCATGCATGGTAGGGTACAGTGGTCCTATTCTTTGCAGATCCCGGGTACCACACGGGGGAAATTCCTTATTATGCCAGCGTTATTTGACCTCATGCAGTTGACATGGCTGACATTCAGTCTTGTGAGTTCATTGAGTGTCATGAGATCCTTTTTTTTTTTTTTCAGAATGCAAAATGATATCAAATTACCTAAAGAGGAACGTAGAAAGTAAGTTTGTGAACAGCTCACAAATTATGATTTGTTTTACAGCAATCATCATTCACAAAGTGAATTATCTTTGTCACTATCATGTGCCATGTGATGAAGGTGATCAAGCTTCTATATAGCTGTCAGTCTTTGATGTTTCCCATCAACTCGCTTGGTGCTTTTTACATCATATAACAGACCATCTATCATCTTTTCTTTTAGCCTCCTTCTTTTTACATCATATAACAGACCATCCATCATCTTTTCTCTTAGCCTCCTTCTTTTTACATCATATAACAGACCATCTATCATCTTTTCTTTTAGCCTCCTTCTTTTTACATCATATAACAGACCATCTATCATCTCTTCTCTTAGCCTCCTTCTTTTTACATCATATAACAGACCATCTATCATCTTTTCTTTTAGCCTCCTTCTTTTTACATCATATCTTCTTCTTCTTCGTTCGCTTCTACCACCAAAAACCGCACTGTGATCCTACTGAATTCACGCCTGTGGTCCTCGTTAGGTCCCTTGGTCCTCTGTGTGGTCCCCAAAAAGACCACACGAGATCCACGAGAGGACCACAAGGGGTTCAGAGTATCACAGTGCTTTAGCCTGTATTCTTGGTGGGTCTTGGAAGCGGGATTGCGTGACACCGTGGTTTTCATTGCACCAGTTTAGTCTAGGGTTGGACTTTCTCACCGGAAGACCTCGACGTGTTTAGGATAGCAGTGCATCCCTGCTTGGTGAGAGGCAGTAGCCCACCCAGGCCAGAGCTGGACTTTCTCACCGGAAAACCTCGACGTGTTTTGAGATACCCGTGTATCACCGCCGGGTGAGAGGTGGTTGCCCATCCAGTCCAGGGTTGGACTTTCTGACCGGAAAACCTCAGCGTGATTAGGATACGCAGTCATCCCCGCCAGGTGAGAGGTGGTTGCCTATCTAGACTTCCCTGGTCCAGTGTCTCCGACTTCAGCATTTTGCGGTCTTGGCCGCTACCCTTCCTAGTTGTGACCAGGATGGAGCTTTTGTCCAGGAGGACGAATCCTCGCCATTAGTGACTTCTACCCCTGGGTTGAGCCGGTTTAGGCATTATCCCAGTATGGGCGTGTTTGGGACGAGACCGACCTCTAGAGCAGAGGTACTGTGACATGCATAGCCTTCAAGATTCACCTCTGGCATGAGCCGGTTTAGGCAAAATTCATCAGTATGGGTGTATATCAGGCGTTACCGACCTCTAGAGCGGAGGTGGCATGACATGTCTAGCCATCAAGTTCCACCCCTGGTGTGTGCCGGTTTAGGCATATTTCACCAGTGTAGGTGTATTTCAGACGTGGCCAGCCTCTAGAGCAGAGGTGCCGTGGTATAGCTCTCGTAGCGATACTACTGGACATACCGGTTAAACTTCACTTTCCACCACCTTTTCTCATCGGCGCCGCACAGCAACCTTTATTTCTTTTCCGCATTCTTCCTTGACCGGGAGGAGCTTCACTCCACGCGCGGCATTTGAAGAGTCTCGCCAGCAGTGTCTTAACCTCTGGGACAAGCCGGTTCATGCATTTCACCCGATATGACTGCACTCAGGAAGTGGCCGACCTCCAGACCAGAAGTGCCATGATTTGACTGTTTGCTTCGCTTTATCCTTTCTACCACCTTTTCCGCAGTGATGCTGCGTGGCAACCTCATTTGCAAATTTCATCATTGGCCAGGAGGAGCACCGCTCCACGCACGGCAGCTGAAAATCTCGCCAACAGCGGCAGATGAGCTACCAAACATGCCACTCATCTACCCTAAGTAACTGGTTTTCAGGCGCCAGATATTTGCCCTCGCCCCTTCTCCTGTCAGTTTAAACAGTTCTGCCACGGGAAGGCCAGGAGCTGGACTTGACTGCCAGAGGCTGTTTGAGGCGCGTTTGCAGTTCGTAGAACCTTTTACATCATATAACAGACCATCTATCATCTCTTCTCTTAGCCTCCTTCTTTTTACATCATATAATAGACCATCTATCATCTTTTCTTTTAGCCTCCTTTTTACATCATATAACAGACCATCTATCATCTTTTCTCATAGCCTCCTCCTTTTTACATCATATAACAGACCATCTATCATCTTTTCTCATAGCCTCCTTCTGTTTACATCATATAACAGACCATCTATCATCTTTTCTCATAGCCTCCTTCTTTTTACATCATATAACAGACCATCTATCATCTTTTCTCATAGCCTCCTTCTGCCTATCTTCTGTTTTATTTCTGCAGGTATGGGATATTTTCAAGTCCTTCATTTCTTGCATCTAGTACATGTTTATTTTCTTTTTCTTAACATTTTTTTTTCATTGAGTTTCAACAAATAACATTTTTCTTTGTTTTATGTAGCAGAGTTAGACATTAGCAATATATGTTCATATAACCAGAGAGTGAAATATAAGACATTTTAAAGGGTAGATTCTGAGAGAAAAAAAACCCATAAGAGATAAACCAGAATTTGGTATTGTTGAAGGCTGTATGCACTGTGCCTGTTTTATAAGAACCTGTGGAAATAATAGACCATTCTGTGAAAATACCAGAACAGAGTGATGACTCATGTTCACTGGCTTATTTTTTAAAAAATGTATTTATGTTCTAAGAGAAAGTAGTTGAAGGTGAAGCAGAGAATGAGAATTCTTCACGGTTTATGTTACACACAAGCAAGAAGCACTGTAAATAAGATTTTAACTTTTTATCAGCACATGAGACCAAAAAATTCTGTTCATTTTGAACACAGTACAGAGGTAGCCTTCAGTCATTTGTGATGATGTTTTGTCTAAAATTTCTGTTTTAATGTCCCTCTGGTTTCTCCCTGTCCTTTCTGTGCCAGTGATTGAGGATTCTTTCCACTTGAGGCCACACTTTCTTGGCACTGTATCCATCATCTTCATATCTAGGTTACACATATCACTGAAGCATAGTTGTGACTGCTCTTCCAGCTGCCCATGTAGAACATCTCAAGGGAATTATACATCCTTTGCTTTGTGGATAAAAGCAGG
Source organism: Achatina immaculata (assembly GCA_009760885.1). NCBI lineage: Eukaryota > Metazoa > Mollusca > Gastropoda > Stylommatophora > Achatinidae > Lissachatina > Lissachatina immaculata. Next base: position 4,001,746 of record CM019719.1, on the reverse strand, counting down.
CCAGTGAAGCATTTGTGTAGTTTGAGCAAGCATGAAAGTTTAGCTCATGGTAGTACTTGTGTATTTAGTATTTTTCAGTGAAAATTTAGCTCGTTATAGCACCTCCATTTTTCAGTGAAATTGTGTTTGTGATTTCAGTTACAAACATGCAATTGATGGGATGTACAGAGTTGTACGATATGAGGGACCAATCAAAGCTTTTAATGGTGCCACAATGGCCAGCACTAGAGCTGTTCTTGTTACTGTTGGTCAACTGGCCTGCTATGACCAGCTGAAAAGTTTGCTGCTAAAGACTGGCCTTTTTAGTGATAACTTAACCCTGCATTTAACATCAAGCACAATGGCTGTGAGTAACACTTCTGTTTGTGTATTTTGTGATTCATGGGATATAAAAGACTGACTGCTTGCATTTTGGTTAGCAAACCTTGAACTTGAACTTGAAGAACAACTATGCTCTGCTGCTGGTCTAGAGATGGGTCTCCTTCCACTCAGGACAGTCCTATATGTGGTCAGCCTTTAACCTGTAGTGTCCCCTGGAGTTAGCAAACCAAAGTGACCAAGGCACTTTTCCACCTTCATGTAGGGTCCCCTGGAGTTAGCAAACAGAAGTGACCAAGGCTCTTTTCCACCTTCATGTAGGGTCCCCTGGAGTTAGCAAACAGAAGTGACCAAGGCTCTTTTTCACCTTCATGTAGGGTCCCCTGGAGTTAGCAAACAGAAGTGACCAAGGCTCTTTTCCACCTTCATGTAGGGTTCCCTGGAGTTAGCAAACCAAAGTGACCAAGGCTCTTTTCCACCTTCATGTAGGGTCCCCTGGAAACAGACCACATTCTAGTTGAGCAAATAGGGTCTAAAGAGTAAGCCATTCTGAAAGCAGATGTGTTTGGATGAAAGGTGTGGCTATCATAACCTACCTGCAGACCATGAAGCAATGCAAGTAATGCCCTTTTGAGGGCAAATATAGAAGAAACAGAAGAAGAATTGTGGCCTATTACCACAGCTATTTCTTAGCTGTTTTATTGCCCTGTGCTCTGTGTTAGAAACAAGATGTCTCCAAACAGTGACATTGCCTGCCAAGTCTGATCATTCTTGAGTTAGCATTACATTCTCTGACCATTCTTTATACTCTCTGAACATTCTTGAGTTAACTTTATACTGTCTGACCATTCTTGAGTTAACTTTACACTCTCTGACCATTCTTGAATTAACTTTACACTCTCTGACCATTCTTGAGTTAGCTCTTCACTGTCTGATCATCTCAAGCTAGCTTTAGTGTAACATTTTGACCATTCTCAACCTAGCTTTAGTGTAGCATTCTGATCATTCTCAGGCTGGCTTTAGTGTAACACTCTGACCATTCCAAAGTTAGCTTTAGTGTAACACTCTGACCATTCCAAAGTTAGCTTTAGTGTAACACTGTCTGACCATTCCTTCTTCTTCTTCATTCGATTCTACCACCAAGATTGCCCCGTGATCCTACTGAATTTACTCCTGTGGTCCTTGATTGGTCCTGTGGTCCCCATGAGGGCCACGAGAGATCCCTGAGAGGACCACATAAGGTTCAGAGTATCGCAGGGCTTGGGCCTGTATTCTCGGTGGGTCACAGAAATGGGATTGCATGACACCGTGGTTTTCATTGCACCAGTTTAATCTAGAGTTAGACTTTCTCACCGGAAAACCTCGACATGTTTTGGATATCAGTATATCCTGGCTGGGTGAGAGGTGGTTGCCCATCTAGTCCAGCGTTAGACTTTCTCACCGGAAAACCTCAGCATGATTAGGATACACATATATCCCCGTCGGATGAGAGGTGGTTGCCTATCTAGACTGCACTGGTCCAGTGTCTCCAACTTTAGTGTTTTGTGGTCATGGCCACTACCCTTCCCTGTTGTGACCAGGATGGAGCTTTTGTCGAGGATGAATCCTCGCCACCGGTAGGTTTCACCCCTGGGTTAAGCCGATTTAGACGTATTATCCCAGTTTATGGCATGTTTAGGATGTGTTTGACCTCTAGAGCAGAGGTACCATGACACGAGTAGTCATCAAGTTTCACCCCTGGGTTAAGCTGGTTTAGGCATATTTCACCAGTATGGGTGTATATCAGATGTGGCTGGCCTCTAGAGCAGAGGTGCCATGGTATGAGTAGCTCTTGTCGTGAGACTGCTGGACATATTGATTAATCTTCACTTTATCCTTTCCATCACCTTTTCACAGCAGTGCCACTCGGCAACCCTTTTCGCATTTTCTTCATTGGGCGGGAGGAGTTTCACCCCACGTGCGGCAGACGAAGAATCTCGCCAGCAGTGTCATAGTTTAACCCCTGGGTTAAGCCAGTTCAGGCAATTTGCCCGGTATGGGTGCACATAGGATGTGGCCGACCTCCAGAGCAGAGGTGCCATGATTTGAGCAGTCCTGACCTCGAGACTACTGATTAGTTCACTTAATCTTTTCTTTCACCTTGCCGCGCAGCAGCCCTATTTGCACCTTTCTTCACTGGCCGGGAGGAACCCCACTCCACGTACGGCAACTGAAGAATATCGCCAGCAGCAGGTTTTAAATCGGAGTTTTCCTTCTCTCAGATGAACTACCAAACAAGACTCTCTTCTACCCGAGACGTCTGGTTTTCAGGCGCCAGATATTTGCCTTCACCCCGTCTACTGTCAGTTTGAACAGTTCCACCACGAGAAGGCCAGGAACTGGACTTGACTGTTGAAGGCTATTTGAGACGCACGCCTCGGAGACTTTTAGTTGGCTTGGAGAGCATATCCTTCACCCCACCTCCAGCTATGACAATCCTTAGAACCTCTGACCATTCCAAAGTTAGCTTTAGTGTAACACTATCTGACCATTCCAAAGTTAGCTTTAGTGTAACACTATCTGACCATTCCAAAGTTAGCTTTAGTGTAACACTATCTGACCATTCCAAAGTTAGCTTTAGTGTAACACTATCTGACCATTCCAAAGTTAGCTTTAGTGTAACACTATCTGACCATTCCAGAGTTAGCTTTACAATGTCTGATCTTCTCAGTTTAATTTTAGATTGACCATTCTCAAGCTAGCTTTAGAATATCTTTCTCAAGTTGGCTGAGCACTGCCTGATCATGTGTAAAGTTGTAGGTGTAAATATATTGTAGGTAATGCTGTTTTTATTGTCTGAATGTGCTGTTACTGATCACTTGTACACCATGTAACATGTTTTACACAAACATATATACACATGCATGCACACTCACACAGCTACCACTCTCTTAGATTTTTTTGTTTGTTATACAACCATCATCAGGGTATGATTGCCACACTTCTGACACAGCCTCTAGATGTAATGAAGACAAGAATGATGAACGCTCCACCGGGATATTATAGTGTAAGTATGTTGTTTGATTTAGTGAGATGTGAAATATGGGAGATGTAGGAAGCAGTTTACAGACTGTGAGGACTTTGAATTCAGAAAGTTTCTGTTTAAACAAATGGTTGAACAAAGTTAAAAAACTTTAATTTGATAAATAAATTTGAAAATGGGGAAATCAAAAGATACTAACAGATTGTGAGGCGAAAAAGTAACTTCAGCCACAAAGCTCAAATGTAAGGAGAACCCTACAGTAAGAATAGTATATAAAGCCTACAGTAAGAAAGGCCAACAGTAAATAAAGCCTACAGTAAGAAAGGCCAATAGTAAATATGCCCTAGACGGTAATAAGATCATCTGTGGCAGTGAGTAATATGCCCTAGACGGTAATAAGATCATCTGTGGCAGTGAGTAATATGCCCTAGACGGTAATAAGATCATCTGTGGCAGTGAGTAATATGCCCTAGACGGTAATAAGATCATCTGTGGCAGTGAGTAATATGCCCTAGACGGTAATAAGATCATCTGTGCAGTGAGTAATATGCCCTAGACGGCAATAAGATCATCTGTGCAGTGAGTAATATGCCCTAGACGGTAATATGATAATCTGTGCAGTGAGTAATATGCCCTCGACAGTAATAAGATAATCTGTGCAGTGAGTAATATGCCCTCGACAGTAATAAGATAATCTGTGCAGTGAGTAATATGCCCTCGACAGTAATAAGATCATCTGTGCAGTGAGTAATATGCCCTCGACAGTAATAAGATCATCTGTGCAGTGAGTAATATGCCCTCGACAGTAATAAGATCATCTGTGCAGTGAGTAATATGCCCTCGACAGTAATAAGATCATCTGTGCAGTGAGTAATATGCCCTAGACAGTAATAAGATCATCTGTGCAGTGAGTAATATGCCCTAGACGGTAATATGATAATCTGTGCAGTGAGTAATATGCCCTCGACAGTAATAAGATAATCTGTGCAGTGAGTAATATGCCCTAGACAGTAATAAGATAATCTGTGCAGTGAGTAATATGCCCTCGACAGTAATAAGATAATCTGTGCAGTGAGTAATATGCCCTAGACGGTAATAAGATCATCTGTGCAGTGAGTAATATGCCCTCGACAGTAATAAGATAATCTGTGCAGTGAGTAATATGCCCTCGACAGTAATAAGATAATCTGTGCAGTGAGTAATATGCCCTCGACAGTAATAAGATCATCTGTGCAGTGAGTAATATGCCCTCGACAGTAATAAGATCATCTGTGCAGTGAGTAATATGCCCTCGACAGTAATAAGATCATCTGTGCAGTGAGTAATATGCCCTCGACAGTAATAAGATCATCTGTGCAGTGAGTAATATGCCCTAGACAGTAATAAGATCATCTGTGCAGTGAGTAATATGCCCTAGACGGTAATATGATAATCTGTGCAGTGAGTAATATGCCCTCGACAGTAATAAGATAATCTGTGCAGTGAGTAATATGCCCTAGACAGTAATAAGATAATCTGTGCAGTGAGTAATATGCCCTCGACAGTAATAAGATAATCTGTGCAGTGAGTAATATGCCCTAGACGGTAATAAGATCATCTGTGGCAGTGAGTAATATGCCCTAGACGGTAATATGATAATCTGTGGCAGTGAGTAATATGCCCTAGACAGTAATAAGATAATCTGTGGCAGTGAGTAATATGCCCTAGACAGTAATAAGATCATCTGTGCAGTGAGTAATATGCCCTAGACGGTAATAAGATCATCTTTGGCAGTGAGTAATATGCCCTAGACGGTAATAAGATCATCTGTGCAGTGAGTAATATGCCCTAGACGGTAATATGATAATCTGTGCAGTGAGTAATATGCCCTCGACAGTAATAAGATAATCTGTGGCAGTGAGTAATATGCCCTAGATGGTAATAAGATCATCTGTGGCAGTGAGTAATATGCCCTAGATGGTAATAAGATCATCTTTGGCAGTGAGTAATATGCCCTAGATGGTAATAAGATCATCTTTGGCAGTGAGTAATATGCCCTAGATGGTAATAAGATCATCTGTGCAGTGAGTAATATGCCCTAGACGGTAATAAGATAATCTGTGGCAGTGAGTAATATGCCCTCGACAGTAATAAGATAATCTGTGGCAGTGAGTAATATGCCCTAGACGGTAATAAGATCATCTGTGGCAGTGAGTAATATGCCCTAGATGGTAATAAGATCATCTGTGGCAGTGAGTAATATGCCCTAGATGGTAATAAGATCATCTTTGGCAGTGAGTAATATGCCCTAGATGGTAATAAGATCATCTGTGCAGTGAGTAATATGCCCTAGATGGTAATAAGATCATCTGTGGCAGTGAGTAATATGCCCTAGATGGTAATAAGATCATCTTTGTCAGTGAGTAATATGCCCTAGACAGTAATAAGATCATCTTTGGCAGTGAGTAATATGCCCTAGACAGTAATAAGATCATCTTTGGCAGTGAGTAATATGCCCTAGACAGTAATAAGATCATCTGTGGCATAAGAAAATGGATGAAAGATATGTTGGAGAGAAGTAGAAACACAAACATGTTGTCCATGCTGTTTTCCTTACCAAGTTCTCTTTGAAATAAACCAGACTTGTGCTATATACACAATAAATTTTGTAGGACTTTGACTTTTCCAATCCCCTGGTTTATGAGTTTTCACTCTTTTTCCCTTGTGCCAAATAATGAAACGTACAGGTATCTTCAGCTGTTCTACATCTTCATACAGAATGTCGGTGATTGAGGAGTTTGGTGGTATTGGGTTCTTCTGAAGATGCTTCAGTGCACTGCAGTCCGGCAGATGGCGTTTAATAGTTTCTTTTTCTTATCTGTTGCAGTGCATGCAGTATGGTGTGTGGTCAGCGGTCACTCTGTGTAAGTGCTTATTGAGGGCAAATGTGTCCTGTTTTCTACTTGAAAATTGTGCATTGGTCTCTACGACATAAGATGTTGATGTGGTCTCCGGGGTTTGGCTTTGGCAGATGTGTATATAGGGATCTTCCAGTTGGATTACTGGCCCAGCTGTCCATCCACTGCTGCTTGCAGTTGTTGTGTATAATGTGTTTGGCTGTTCTCATGTTGGTGTGGATGTGGGGCTGTGACATGGTGGCTCCATTCTTTGCCAGTCTGTCAGCACATTCATTTCCTCTGATATCTATGTGCCCTGGTATCCACTGTAGGGTGGTCTTGATGTCATAGGAGGTGAGTTGGTTTATTGCACTGAGTATGTCAGTTGTAATGTGATCAGCCAATGGTATCCAGTTTTCAAGGGCCTGGAGAGCAGACTGGGAGTCTGAGAAAATAACAAGATTTTTTGGGTGAGAGGCACTGTTTTTGTATTTGGTGGTGGTGGCTGTCAGGGCTGCTAATATTGCATGCATCTCTTCATCATAACTGAAACAGCGAGATCCACAAGGAGCAGAAATGTGGCTTGTTGTCTTGTCTGGAAACATTATAAGTACCTCATATCCTGCATTGTCAGTTTCCTTGAACGCTGACTTAGCATTGTAAGCGTGGATCCAGTCCTTGGGATAGGATTCTATGGTCTCCAGTGCACACAGCTTTAGGGTGTTGGGATCTTATGATTTGTTCATTAATTCGTTCTTGAGTCTGGTGTTAGTTTGAGGAAGTGTGTTGTTTGTGTTTGGTTGGATGTCTGGTACTTTTGTCTTCAGGGAGTTTGTGTCTTATGTTTAACTATTCTGCTATGTGCACTGGAGTCTTCAGTTTGTCTATTATTATGCTTCCATTTATCAACAACTATTCTGTTAGGATGGTCTGGGGGCATGCGTTTATATCTTTCTACTGCCTCAGTGGTTGATATCTAATAGCTCTATGTTTTGCATCAATTTCACATGCAGCTGTGGGTGTTGATCTCATTACCCCACAAATGAAATGAACGGCTTGGTTCTGGATTCTGTCTATTTGTGTACAAGAGCTCTTTGATTCTGTGACCTGTAGGTGGAGGTTGTAACCCATTATAGATCTAACATATCCTGTGTACAGTTGTCTGAGTGTTGCTTTGTCAGCTCCCCAGGAAGTACTTGCAAGTCGCTTGAGTAAGTTTAGTCTTTTGGATGCTTTTTCTGCTAGTCCATCCATGAACTTCTTAAAGTTCAATTTTCTGTCTAGTTTCACACCAAGATATGTTGGATTTTTTTCTTTCATGATTTGAGCACCATCAAGAGTTATTTTCAGTTCAGTCTCTGCTAGTTTGTTGCTAAGAGTGAAGACTGTATATGTAGTTTTACTAACATTGATCTTCAACTTCCAGAAATTGCAGTAGGCTGATATGGTGATATTAAGTCCCCCAGCTTCTAGCTGCAGGTCTGTTCCACCAGTCCATATGACAAGGTCATTGGTAAACATGGCTTTGTTGGTGTTCAATTTGCCAGGCTGGATTCTCTTTACTTCTCAGAACTTTTCCCAGTGCCTTGTCAAGTACTATCCTGTTAGATTGATTTGTTGGTGGCAGCAAAGAATTTGTTAAAAGTACTGGCTTTGTCTGAGTCACTTGAGAGGATTCGACCAGAGATTCACATTGGTTTAGGGTTAGTTTGTTTTTTTCCTGACATGTTATCTAAGAGTTTCCAAGCCTTCTTTCCTTCAGTTCTGAGGTTGAGATTGGTGCAAGTCTTATCTTACCTGTTAGTTTATTGTACTCTATTCTGTTTTCTGGAGTAGGGTTTTTCTCTGCATTCTTCCTGGCCGCTCTTCTTTTTTTTGACTAAGTTTTCCAGAGATTTTGTCCAGAAGGGGCCATATTTATTTTTGCATCCTCGAGAGATTGTTTTGTAGGCTACTCCAAGTATGGCTTGGATTATGTTGGTGTAGAGTGTATCAATCTTTGTGTTGTCATTTAATTTTGATAGGTTTTCATGTGTTTGTGTTCTGAATTTTTCCCAATCTGTGAGTGGGTTTGTGTGGTCTTTGGTTTTGTGTGTGAGAAACTTGTAGAAGGATGGGGCGATGGTTGATTCCTATGTCATCAAGCACTCTCAGAATACAATCGTTGTGGATGTCTGCTGAGACAATGGTGAGGTCAGGTCTGTATGTGCATCTGTTGGCTCTGTGGAGGAGTGTTGGTAGGGAGGAGTCTTCCAATATTATCATGTTTCTGGTGTTGCATAACTCATCAATGTTGTTTCCCATAGGGTTTCGGTCTTTGTATCCTAGTGATGGTAGATATGCATTAAAATTTCCTACAATGATAGTTTTCTGCATGTCTGTGCTGTGTATGTTGATTTGACTTTTAGAATTTGGGGGAAAATAAACATACTGAGTGTACTGCAGTCCATCATGGCATACTGTTATCTCTTGGATATCATTCTCTGTTTTTAACTTCTCCTTGGATATCATTTCTCAAGAATGTGGCAATACCCCTGCATTTACCACATTCACATTTGTACATGGTGTATCCAGGCACTGAGTGATCTTTTCCATATAGAAGGGTTTCTTGTATGATCACAATATGGATGTTGACTTTTTTCAGCTGTCTGCTTAATTCTGAGACCTTTGGTCTAAGTCCAGAAATGTTGATATGAAGAATGTTTAGTGTGCCTCCTTTAGCTGATTTTTCACTCAGGGTAGCCGAGGGGTGAACCACCTGGCACTGACCTTTTACGAGGCAGCATCTGGACTTGTATGATTTTATTTTTGTTTCTGATATTTTGATATTGGGTTTTTTGTCCTAAATCCTTCTTTCATACCAAGGAGGCCTTTCCAGTGAGAAGCTGAGATCAGGCCCCAAGTGCAACACTGGCCCATCTGATGGCTTTGAGACAGTTTCACAGAGACACTTCGACTTTGGGATGAGGGATCTGATGGTGCTTCAATGATGTCCATTCCCCACCACCTATAGTCTGCTGGCTGCTTTGTTTGCCTCATTCTGATAGCCTTTGTTGAAGAGACCCATAGGCTTGTCACGTTCTGGGCTCATCGATTTCTATCAGACTTTCCCCATCCCTGCGTATCTTTGGAGGGGTATTTTTCCCACAGGCGAGTGGGTTTTCTTAGCATACAGAGGATTTTGTCTGAATTATCTGACACTCCCATAATAAACAAGAGACTACTAGCAGATTTCTCAGTTCTATATTCCCTCTTTCTTTTACAGAACATTTTCTGTTCCATAAAAATTCTGCCTTATAAGAGGGTGACATTAAATTATATAACAATAACAAATAGTGTTGTTGGTTGCTACAGGTTTCTGGGCTACAGGAGCAGGTCAGAGTTTTTTAAGCAATCAAATCTGATGTTCCCTGTTTCACAAAGACTATGTTAAGATAAGTGTGTTCTTAACACAGTTGTTCCCAGGGGGACATTTTGTAGGAAGTTTAGTGTCTGTTGCACTAGGTTTTCTGAAAGCAGACTTTTGTTGTCAAGGCTGATTAGAATTGTTCAGATCTGCTGTTCAACCAGGTACTGTATGGTAAGATATGCTAGACTGAATGCCAGAGTCTGATTTGTTAAAGCACTAATTGTAATGAGTGTTATAAAGTAACATACAGTATGTTAGTATATGCTGGAAGACACAAGTGGTCAGTAGTGTTCATCATCATCAGTCTTCTGTACTCTCAGTGGAGCATATTGCATTAACAAAGGTTCTCCAGTCAATCCTGTCTTGAACAATTCTTACATCTTACTTCCTTCCTGTGCCACTGAATGTCACATAGGGCCCACATGGTAATTTTCTAAGATTTCCTGTCTTTGGCGAGTTTTTCAGTCTCATCAAGGGATGTTATGCTCACTGAACTTGCCACTCTTAATGATGTCCTCTTTAGAGTTTCACGTGGTCGACCTCTTTTTTTTTGGCCTGTTGTGTTCCACTTGATAGCTTGTTTGAGCAAGTTGGGACACCATATCTTTCCTGCTTCTTTTAGTTCTTCCTGACTTGTGCGTCTCCGTGTCCCCAGTGGCCTGTCCTTTCTTTTCCCTTGAGGTGCCCAAGTCGAGGCGGTGTAGGGGTGTCTTGTTCTTTCTGTTTGTGGTGTGTGGCCCAGACATTTCCATCTTTGACTTTTGACCTCTTTAGTGATGTTCTCAGTGCCTGTTTGTTTGGTTATTTCCTCATTTGTCATTTTTTTCAGTGTGGTCTTAACATTTTCCTGAGGCACCTTCCTTCACACCCTCTAAGCCTTCTTTCATTTCTCTGATTCACTCTCTGTGTTTTGACTGCATGTAATAAACTGGAGCGTACACTGGATTTATAGTTTCTGAGCTTGAGGTTTGTATGAAGAATGGGAGATTTGCATGTTTGCCAGTTTGTTAAAGGCCTAAGTTACCTGTCCAATTCTTGTAGGTATTTCCTTCTCAATATTGGTCACCAGTGTTAAAACACTGATTTTAATGAGTGTCATAAAGTAACATACAGTATGTTAGTATATGCTAGAAGATACAAGTAGTTTCTAGTGTTACAACTCTAATTTTAGTGAGTGCTATAAAGTAACATACACTATGTATATTATATTATGTATATTCAGTTCAATTCAAATGCCATGCCGCATGGTGTAGGCGATCATTTCTCTCCACAATTCCCTGTCTTTAGACTTGATTATGAGATCCGCCGGTGACTTCTTCCTAGCCACACTGACAGTCCATCCAGTAACTTCTCTCTCTGTCTCCCTCACTCTCTTCTTCCTTCAATTTTTCTAGTTGTCACAGTGTGTTCCAATTTTCCTCTTCTCAGGAAATGTCCTATAAATCTCGCTTGTCTGCCTCTGATCATTGCTATAAATTGCTTTTTAACTCCAGCCTCTGTTAAGACTTCTTCATTGGTTTTCTTAGCTGTCCATGGTACCTTCAACATCCTTATAAACCACATCTTCATGGCCTCCATTTCTCACTGTACTCTCTTATTCATAGACCATGCTTCACACCCATAAAACAAAATTGGCTCGATGTAACATTTAAGTACTCGGAATCTTGTTTCCATTGATACGGATCTGCTGCACAAGATGTGTCTCATTGTCTGGAATGCTGACTTTGCCTGAGTACGGCTGCTTTTTATTTTGTTGTGACATTTCCCATCAGTTATTATAATCGTTCCTAAGTGCTTGAATCTGTCAGCTTGTTTCAGATTTGTGCCATTGATGGTAATGCTACATTTTGGTGGTATTCTTTTCTTTGAGATGACCATCACTTCAGTCTTCTTTTTGTTCAGGCTGAGACCTTTACTTTTACTTTCACAAACCACCATGTCCAGAAGGGCCTGTAGCACCCCTTCACTTTTAGCAATCAGGACTGTCGTCTGCATATCTTAATTTGTTATGATTGTACCCGCCAACTGATATTCCTGGCATGTTCTCTATATTTCTCATTATGTTTTCACTGTACAAGGAGAAGATGTCAGGAGATAAAACACATCCTTGTCTCACTCCTGTTTGGTTCTCAACCCTCATTGCTGCTGATTGCTGCCAATATATGTTTTTGATAAGTTTCAGATCTTTCCCATCTATGTTGATGTTTTCCATCATTCTTATAATTTCTGTGAGTCTCACTTTATCACATGCTTTACAGTAGTCTATGAAGTATAAGTATAGGTCCATCTTTACTTCTTTTGATCTCTCCATCAATGTTCTTATTATATATATGGCGTTACTTGTACCTTTTCCTTCGATGAAGCCGCACTGTTCTTCAGCGATTTCTGGTTTTATTTTGCTCCTGACTCTTCTCATAATAGTACGAAGCAGGATTTTGGTAACTTGGCTCATAAGACTAATGGTTTGATGGTCTTCACATTCAACTGCACCTTGTTTCTTTGGTAGGGCAATCAAAACTGATTGCAAAAGATCTGATGGGACATAGTTACTGTTATAGATGTCATTCAGCAATCTGGTAATTATTTCTGTTCTCATAATGTTTCCAATTCTTCCTTTGTGATTTTATCTGGTCCTGGTGCTTTGTTGCTCTTCATGTGTTTGATGGCTTCTTCCACTTCTGCTTTTAATATATGAGGCCCTTCATTATTATTTCGTATATCTATTTCGCTTCTGTTGTCTTCATAGAGTTCTCTAATGTATTCGCTCCATCTTGCCATTATTTCATCTCTGTCCATTATTGTATGCCCCTCCTTTGACTTCAGGCAACCAGTCTTGTGGTATGTCCTTTTGTTTGTTAACTCCTTTATTTGTTTGTACATATCTCTTGTATTTCCATGATGGCGTGTCTCAATTTCACTACATTTCTTATATAGTCACTCCTCCTTAGCTTTATTGCATTTGTGTCTTATTTCTTTATTTATTTTGTCATATTCATCTTTATTGCCCTTAAGACTTCTTTGTTGCAAAATTTCTTCTGCATCCTCCCCTGTTTAGCATATCTTTTATTTGGAGGTAGGATTTTGACAGATGTTTGCTGAATAAAGTCTTTGAGCATATTCCATTGTTCATCAGTCGTTTCAATCTTCTCTATAGCATTATATCTATTATGTACTATGGTACATAATATGTTCTATATTATTCTTGTATTGCTTTATCTTTCCATAACAACTCTCTATCTAGCTCTTTGTTTTTAGCTCCTACCTTTAACCTCTTTAGCCTGATTCTCACTTTTCCTACAACTGGGATGTGGTCACTGTTGCAGTCTGCGCTTGGTCTTGTTTTCATGGATATTAGTGAGTTCCTGAATCTTCTGTTGATCATAATGTAATCTATCTGGTTACGTATGTTATTATTTGGGCTTTTCCATGTCCATAGTTGCCTAGGGTATTGTTGAAACCAAGTATTTCCTACTATCATTTTATTCTTTTCTGCCCACTCAATCATCTCCTCTCCTCTTTTGTTTCTGATTCCTAGTCCATACTTTCCAGTAGCTTCATCGTCTTGTTCAGTCTCTGCTTTCACGTTTAAATCACCCATCACAGTTTACTTCCCTTCATTGCCATGTCCAGATTGTTGCAAAATTCTTTTATCTCATCATCAGAGCTTTCTGAAGTTGGTGTGTATACTTGGATGAGATTTGTGTCTATTGGGTGACCCTGTAATTTAACCATTAACACTCTGTCTGTTTGCACCAGAAGCCTTTCACAGTTCTTGCTGTCTTCTTATCCAGTATTATGCCAACTCAGTTTCTACGCTGCTTTCCCCTGGAATATATTATTTTGAAGTCTTTATGATCTCTGCTTCCTTCTCCAGTCCATTTCATTTCACATAAACCAAGGATGTTAATTTCCATTCTCTTCATTTCTTGTTCGATGTTTTCCAGTTTCCCAAGTTCTGTTAATGTTCTAATGTTCCATGTTGCAGTTACTGTGGTGTTACTTGTGTTTTCTTTGTGTACAGTAGTTGGATGATGATCTGGTATCACCTGTCGCGCATGATGGTCCCTACTGGAACCCCCATTACGTCGTTATGATTCAAAGAATTGTGGATTGTCATGATTGTTCTTGGGAATGTACAGTGCTGGTTCCCCCTTGCCTTGCACCGGTTTGTTTATGGTTTACTCCACTAGCCTTTGACTCTGGCCAGAGCCTACCCTACAAGGTAGCAGGGGGTTTGAAATCAGAGTTTTCCTTCTCCTAGATGAGCTACCAACCAAGACTAACGAGTCTCATCTACCCGAAGCGTCTGATTTTCATGGACCAGATACTTGCCTTTCGCCCCTTCTCCTGTCAGTTTAAACAATTCCTCTGTGAGAAGGCCAGAAGCTGGACTTGGACTATATAGTTTCATTGTGTCAGTCTCAATGACCTGTCAGCGCAGTAGAGGGTGATGTGGTCAGTATGACGCCTGGCGCCTTTCCTTCCCCACCTCCAGAAGAAGATGGGTACCCATTTCTACATCTGGGCGACTGGGGTCCATCCATGTCAAATAGCAGGTGACTATTGAAATACAGTCACCTGCTATTTGAGATGCACGCCTTGGAGACATTTAATTGAAGTGGAGAGCTTATCCTTCACCCCCACCTCCAGCTATTACAGTCCTTAGAACTATTGTAATTGTAATTACGTATATTACAATATGTATATGCTGGAAGACACAAGTGGTCAGTAGTATTAAAACACTGATTTTAGTGAGTGCTATAAAGTAACATACATTATGTTAGTATATGCTAGAAGACAGAGTGGTCTCTAGTGTTAAAACACTAATTTTGGTAATTGTTATTTAGAAAGCATCACTTTATAAGTGTTTATATAATTGTCTACATCTGTACTACAGAGCATCATGTCTTGTGCTGTTGACATAGGAAAGAATGGTCCACTGGGATTTTTGAAGGTATGACATTTTGTTCTTGACATCATTGATTGACTGATCTTTATTTCCAAAGGGTTAAGAATTGGGCACGCAGGCCCGTCCGACATTTTGCCCTTTGTCATATAACTTTCACTCTGTTCCAGACATTCTACAAATATGCTGCTCATATAACCAACATAACATTGGAAAGCCGAGAGACATAAAATAAAAATAACTAAGATGAGACAAGCCGTCCATGTGGTACATTTATTTGTTGTTCAAGACTTTCAGACTCGGTCTTTACACAGTCAGTTATCATTCTGTACACAATTAGTTCTGGTAATCTTTACACAGTTACTTCTGGTAATCTTTACACAATTACTTCTGGTAATCTTTACACAGTTACTTCTGGTAATCTTTACACAATTACTTCTGGTAATCTTTACACAGTTACTTCTGGTAATCTTTACACAATTACTTCTGGTAATCTTTACACAATTACTTCTGGTAATGTTTACACAATTACTTCTGGTAATGTTTACACAATTACTTCTGGTAATGTTTACACAATTACTTCTGGTAATGTTTACACAATTACTTCTGGTAATGTTTACACAGTTACTTCTGGTAATGTTGTTCTGTCAGTCTTTACACAGTCAGTTCTAACAATCACACAGTCAGTTTACACACCTCACCATGAATCAAGATATGGAGGGCATGTGCATATCTTAAGATAAGTGCAGACAAGGAGCACCCATTGCAACAAGAGCTCCTCAAAGAAAAGGGGTGACAGGCTAAAGAGGGGTAAATCATGGATGAAGATATTACCTAGCAAGTCTGTGAACTTAACAACAGCCCCAGTTTGGAATGGGTACCTGTGTTTCCAGCATTCAAGGGCATCTTCTCTTGTATTATCAGGTTTGACAAGAGGAATAGAGAGCAGAATCCACTTGCTGTGAATGCTGAGCTCATTGCCCTAATCAGTGAAAACTCAAGAGGCAGATGTTACATAATTACACAGATAGGCCCATTGTACATCAAAGGGATTCATGGGCATTCACAGCATGCTCAGTGGGCAGAACAATCTGGGAAGCCAGTGGTGCCCTCACTGTGACCACAAGCAGCATGATGATAAAGGTGACGAAAGCATTTGAATGGCTGGAGTCACAGATAATGCCTGTATTTGCATACTAAGTGATTCAGTGAGTATGATCTGGAAGGTTGAGGCAGGTTCTGTACACAGGCATGGCTTGAGTCATTGCAAAAATCAGTGATTCACAGAGTAATCTTCATTTAAGACACAGAGCACATGGGCATCCAGAGAAATGAGAAAGCTGATAGGTTGGTCAGCTCTGCCACTATCGCAGACGGTCAGCAATTGGGCTGAGCTGATATTGTTAACAAGCTCAGAGAGATGGACAGAGTGGAGGACTTTGAGAGCAGTAAATCTACATTGCTGCTTAGACTGAGAGAACTGGGAGTATAGATTGGCACGGCCAGGAATGGGACATGACACATACTGGATGCGTGAGGGGACTTGTCGGCCAACACAGGACAGGCACTGTCAACTTCAGGGTGTTGATGTGTATGCATCTATGGACATGTCCAGAGTGCAGTGATAATGACCCAGACCATGAACCACAGCCAGTTCTGTCAATCTTTACACAGTCAGTCATAAGAGAAGTCATTTTGTTGTATTGTTATTTACTTCATATTGTTGACTGTTAAAGAGTAGAAATCTTGCACACTAACAATCAGACTGTTTTCAGATAAATATATCATCTATGTATATATGCACTTTTGTCATGTAACAACTCTGTTATTTAATACTTGATGTGAACATATACCAAACATGTAACATATACCAAACATGTGTTTGCTCTCTTCCTGACAAGGGTTTCGTTCCAGCCTTCGTACGTTTGGGTCCCCATACAGTCCTAACATTTGTGTTCTTTGAACAGATTCGACAGAACTTAGGAGATGACCCAGCTTGATTTAGGAATGATATTGTTTTTAATTCAGCAAGTAATATCTTTTTTTTTTTTCATAATAATTTATAACAGGAACTGGTTTTATGTGAGAAAACAAAATGTTGGATCTACTTTTTTTGTGGCATGGAAACTTGTCCATGCTGAAGCACCAGTTTATCTCCTTACTCTTGTGTACAGTCAGTAGAGGAATAGACCCACATGCAATTTATTTTTGATGACTTTGTGTCCAGAAATGTTTCTTCTTAAACTGAGACTGAGTTGGAATAGAGAAGTTAGAGTTTTTCCCTGATGCTTGAACGTCATTTGTGCTGAATGTTGGAGAGTTCTTGTGTCCGATGGTGACGGTGATGTTGTGAGGGCAGGTTTTCCCTGATCATGTGTGAGCAGATGAGATGAGATCCTCGTGTCTGGTTATTTAGTAAGCACTAGCAGTCCCCACCTGCTTCATTTGTGTCAGATTAACACATGCAGTCTTCAGAGAGCTCTTCGTGAAAGTGAAGGTTGACTAACATTTCATGAACTGCAGACAGCTCAGCTCCCCCATTGGTTATTTAGGTCATATGACTAGACAGCTGTCTCAGTGACAGATAAGTACTTGTTTATTCTTCTGTAATCATTTCCAGTTAACAGTGATTCTGGCATTGTCTGAAAATTGTGCTATTGTTCAGGCATAAGTTTACAGATGATGTCTGTTTTATTTTATAGCACTTTAATATTGGGTTTTTTTTTTTTTAGGATATTCATTTACTTCTCACTGCCTCCTTCTTGTGTCTTGAGTGGTGAAGTGGTTAGTGCACTGGTCTCTCATGGTTGAAGGTCAGGGGTTCGAATCTGGCTAGAGGCACCCCAGTTGCCCAGATGTAGAAATTGGTACCTATCTTCTTCTGGAGTTGGGGAAGGAAAGGCAGCCAGGCGTGATACTGACCACATCACCCTCTAGTTCACTGACAGGTCAAGGAAAACATGGCCACTAACACTATATCCCTATGTGCCTCTAAGGCATGACAGGATTACCTTTACCTCCTTCATATCACTAAAAAAAAAAAAATTACTTTTCCCTTTCATATTGACTTCGGCCATACATTTGCCAGGCTGCATCAGAAGTTTTGAAATATACTCATTTCCTTTGTCAAAGCATTTAGAAATGACATTAACACATATAGTCATGAACACCCTCTAATATACATACATATACACAGTAGCACTTTTGTGAAGTGAAATGTGAGATTTTGCTGTTTGTATACTTTTTTTTTAATAAAGATTTTTTTCTTTAAATACAATTTTACTCTGCATTCATTACTGCTTGTGTAGTTTTTAACCTTTTTAATGTATTTGGTTTTTATTTCTAAAGTTATAAGCACAAAAACCAAGCTAAGGTTATTCAATTCAAATGTAATATCCACCCTCATTTATGCATGCAAAAGCTGGAAAACAAATAAAGAAATAAACAACAAATTAGACTCTTTTGAAAACAAATGCCTAAGGAAAATACTCGGCATCAAGTGGAACGAATTCAAGAACAACGCAGAGATAAGGCAGATGAGCAAACAACAACCTGTCTCATGGGTGATCAGAAAAAGGAGATTGACATATATCAGTCACGTGATGAGAAGAAACAATCAGAAAATCCCAAAACAAGCCATCAAGTGGAACACAACAGGCTGAAGAAAAAGAGGTCAACCATGTGAAACTCTAAAGAGGACATTGTTAAGAGAAGCCAGATTAGTAGACATAAAATCCCTTGATAGGTAGAAAGCTTGCCGAAAACTTGGCGAACTATCTTGCAAGCCGTATGTGATGTTTTAATGGCACAGGAAGGATGTAAGATAAGATTTAGTTTTTATAGCTGCACCAGAAATATTTGGGTAACAAAGCATTAAGGTTCATGGTCAAGGTTATGTTATTTAAAGTTGTCCTGATAGAATACAGGAAACTGTAATGAAATGTACAATTGTTCCACAAATGAAGCAGTTTTGTTAACATCTAGCATTGGAGAAGTTATTGTACTACAGATTTTTACAAGTTCTAGTCAATAAAAAGAATCATCAAACGACCAATTTTTTTTTTATTAATAAAAATAATCATGCTGGAAAAAGATATTATTGAACTTGTCTTAGGATTGTCTTAGCTGGTGATGGAAATACATCACTTGCCTTTGGAGAGATTTTGTACAGTTCAGTAGTGATGCTGTACTTAATGTGTGAATCACAGCACAGATGTATTAGTTGTCCTGGTATGTTTTCTGTTAACCCTGCATTTATTTATTAATAAAGATTTTTTTTTTTTGCTTGTTAATAAGAAGGTGCTGTTGTCATTATATTTTAGTATTACAGATGCCGTTCATGTGTTTGGATGGTTGTTTCTCCGGTGATCATGCTGCAAATGTGAACTTTTTTCACTTCCTAGCAACTGTTGTTTATGGTGATCATCTTGAAATACAGTCACCTAAATAGGTATTAATTCTGAAGCAGACCCAGCTTCTTAACAGGCTCCATTACCATGTGTGCTTGACTAGACTATATATTGTATGTAACAGTTCTCGAGCTGTGGCCCACATCAAAGCCAAGTAAACCTTTACAAATACCATGTAAGATTAACATGAAATGATACATTCATAATTGTATGGCTGCTGCCCTTTTTGACAGAAAGTGGTGTGTGTGTGTCATATATCGCCTCAACAGAAGAGGAACACCAGAATGGTGTGGCCATGTTAATCTGATCACTGCAAAAACAGATCTGAACATAGTTGTTCAGAAGACTTACAGAATCATTCTTTAAAAAAGATGCAGCCATTATAAATCTGTCAGTTTTATTTTTATACTTGCGTGATCACTGATTTGATGTATTTCATATTAAATGATTGTATTGTTAAATTTTCACGCGTTTCCTCTTGATATATATATTTGCTGCAGTGATGTTCAAGTCAGCTGCTGTGTATATGTTTCTGATGCACTGTATGACAGCTTGCAAAACAATTCAGGTCTGATCCTACAATTTTAAATCTCACCTTGGCTGAATATTTTTAGCTGATGTCAGCATTACATGACTGCTAACATATAAGATATATCAGATGTGATTACATGAGAATAGAATATTTGAAGTATCTGAAAATGAAAACAGCTTTCAACCAGTTTTCAAATACTCAGTTCTTTTTTCGCAACATTCCCATCCCTTATCTCCATCAAACAATATCACACTGATGACAGAAGCCACCTAGTGCTTGAGAACTGCTACATTCAGGAATATGGGACACTGGAACCACATGGTTTGAACTTGCTACTCAGCTACACCTAACACACTCCTCTTCCACAATCATAATCCCTTTGCACTAAGTTCCACACCTTTCTCACTTATAACACTTAGCTCAGAACCTCCTCTCAGCATCAGATTACAACCCCTCTACCAACTATAATCACCTATTTCACCCTCTCCTGGCTAGATTACCATTGTATTACTCTCTCCCCTTTCTATGGTTTCCTTCTTTCCCCTTATTTACAGCCCACCTATCACAAGTCTCCATTTAAACGTTCTCTACACCCCACCATACGCACTTCTGAACGCAGCCTCTTACAAGCCATAGCTAAGTGCTCTATTTATTTTATTTTAGTCTAATTTTTTTCAATAGTATTAATG
Source organism: Achatina immaculata (assembly GCA_009760885.1). NCBI lineage: Eukaryota > Metazoa > Mollusca > Gastropoda > Stylommatophora > Achatinidae > Lissachatina > Lissachatina immaculata. The sequence continues at coordinate 3,981,585 of CM019719.1, read as the reverse complement.
TGAATTTATATTTTATCTTCTCTATTTCTTCATCCTGTGTTTTTGTATGATTAAGGTTCACACCAAAATGTCACAAGTGTGTACTGATTAATTAATAAAGCCGTTCCTACTTTTTTCCTAGTTTATACTTTTGTATTAACTTGTCCTTTCAGGAGTACATGCACTGAGACATTTTTTTTAAAAAAGGCAACACTTGGACATTTCCAGTTACAATATCACCCTCAAAGCCATGATAGCACACAATTCAGGGTATGCCTGTAGATATCTTTTAAATGGAATTCCAGACAAAAAAAATTGTTCAAGTATTTTACTGTCCAGCTCTTCATCTCAGGTGTTGCTCATGCCATTCATTTCTTTGTAAGGTTCAAAAATGTATTCAGTATCTTTCTTGGTTACATCCCAGTAATAAAGAAGAAGAGATGTTGACGGCTGATGCTTGTGATGAAAGTCTTGAAAAACATCAAAACTGGCTGAGAGTCGGCGTAAAATAAGAAGGCTGCCTAGCCTTGATGTGAGCAAGCATTTCAGATGAGAGATATGAAGTAAGAGATTGACAGAGTCCTTGACTCCACCAGCACTAGCAAATGTCCACTCGTCAAAACACTGCACGATAACCAAGCATCTCTGATGACATGATGGATAGTCTACAACTATTCTAGAATAACAGACGGGCAGGCATTAAGTTGGATCAGGGGTGGGTGGTGGCAGCTTATCCTTTGACCTTGCAGGGGTTAACATAAGCAACGTCCACACCACGGAGAACATGCTGCTGTGGCCAAACTGACCACACAGAAATGCCAGTTTCAACAGTGTAAGTTTTATCACCCCAAGATCCATTGCCTCTTCTCTGTTAGTTCAAAATAAGATTTAGAAGTTCAATATCTTGAACAGGTTTATCCATTTTGGCTGGAGAAATTTGATATTTAAACATTGTGTGACATTACAGTTACCTGGGCTAGGAAATCAGAAATGGTCAAGACCCTGTCCTACCCCATTACTGGCGCTTCTAGTAACAGACAGTCTGGTTAATGGGGTAGGTCTTACCATGGTTAGCTTGCAATTTTAGAACCACCCAGAGGCTTCATGCTGGCCACTGAAACCGGCTTCAGATACAGTGCATGATTGTGTTCCAACACTTGACAACATTGGCTGTGCTTACAATTTACAGGAAATAGAACGTTTAAATACACAGCCAAAAACTGATGGACCCTGATTTAGGCAAAAAAATGTGCGCAGAAAAAAAAAAAAAATCTACAAAACTTTCTATAACATAATGGCATTGTAAAATACAGCCAATGTGTGTATAACAAACACAGTTGTGAACTACATAAAAATCAGCTTATGAAAGGACTGTGAAATGCTTTGCTTACGTAAGTTCTGGACTTCCTTATCTTATATCCTTACCGTGCCGTTAAACGTCACATAGGGCTCGCAAAGTAGTTCGCCAATTTTTCCTGTCTTCGGCGAGTCTTTCAACCTCAACAAAGGATTTTATGCCTGTTAACTTGGCCTCTCTTAATAATGTCCTCTTCAGAGTTTCACGCGGTCTGCCCCTTTTTCTTCGGCCTGTTGTGTTCCACTTGATAGCTTGTTTTGGGATTCTCTGCTCATTTCTTCTCATCAAGTGACCAACATATGTCCATCTCCTTTTCCTGATCACCCGTGAGACTGGTTGTTGTTCAGTCACCTGTCTTCTCTGCATTGTTCTTGTATACTTATACACCAATTATTGTGTTCTTGAATTCATTCCACTTGATGCCGAGTATTTTCCTTAGGCATTTGTTTTCAAAAGAGTCTAATTTCTTTAGTTGTTTTCCAGCTTTCGCATGCATAAATGAGGGTGGATATTACATTTGAATTGAATAGTCTTAACTTGGTTTTTGTGCTTATAACTTTTGAATTCCATATGTTCTCAAGATTCTTGAAGATTGATGCTGCTTTTGCAATTCTGATCCTAACTTCCTTTCTAGTGTCACCATCCTGGTCTATGTAGCTGCCAAGGTATGCAAATTGATTGACTTCTTCAATATCTGTCCCTTCTATGTGTATTTTTCCATTTTGATTGATGGGAATTTTCATTATTTTTGTTTTGTCTTTGTTAATTTCAAGTCCTATTTTGCTAGCCAGTGAAGACAGGCTATCTGTTTTTTCTTGCATGGAATTCACATTATTACTGATAAGAGTTATGTCATCAGCAAAATCAAGATCTTCTAGTTGGGTCCCATGTACCCAGTCAATACCTGTGTTACCTGTGCAGCATTTTTTCATTATGAAGTCTATTGTAATCCCAAAAAGTAAAGGAGACAGTATACATCCTTGTTTCACGCCTGTTTCAATCTGGAACCATTCACTCATCCCTTCTTCTGTCTTGACTGCACAACCATATCCATTGTATAAGTCCTTAATGATGTTGACAATTTTAGATGGTATTCCATATAGACATAAAACTGGACTTTCTACATTAGCATAATTATTAAAGGAACAAAGCAACAAAAGACTAATAACAGAAAAACTTTTATTTCGAGACAACCTGTCATTTCTAGCATCCATGGAGAATGTTATAAATCAGCATAGAAAATGTGTCTAAAATTCCTGAATACACAATATTTACATGTAACTGCCATAATATAACGTGTAACATCTAAAACCTGGCAGTTTAATAAACATCAAGTTTGTGTACCTGCATGTTACATCAAACATCAAGTTTGTGTACCTGCATGTTACAGCACAAGTTAAGACTATTACTGGAAACTGTTAATAAAATGTAAGTAAAACCAGCCAAACAGAAAGGTATCAATGTTCTGTTATTGTTTTGGAGTAAGAAATTAGTACAGAAAGACCTTTTTTTTTTTTCTCGACTGTACCTGCCTGCATCGAGTTATGGAATGCTAATTAAAATTCATGAAAGAAGTGATACGAGCTGAACCTGACTGAAATAACCCTAAAAAACTTCATTTTCCTCATACAATGGTTACTTTTCAAGAAAACATCACGATGAATATAACAGAGAAAAACTAGTTTAAAATGAAGCAAGAAAAAAAATTTAAAAGTGAGCAGTTAATGAAAAAACATTTTAAACAAAAATAGACAAGCAGACAATCTATACTCTATAAATTCTGTGGCTGCTGCTTTCTCAAATTCAATAGATTTCTTGTCACTCCCATTATCTCCACCAAACAGGCAAAAGGTCTTCATCAGCAGCAGCAAATATATCTCAAGGATCCAAAACAAAAAGAAACCTGGAAATGAAAAGAAAACAGAGATTACATAAGCTAACATATTTCAGCAATTATTATAAGCAGATATTTACAAAACTAGAACAGCTGCAGATGAATCAAACAGACACTGTTAACCCCAAGAATGATGCTAGGATAGAAGTTTTTTGTTTTTTTTTACAAACTATGACATATCAGATGATAAAAGAGTTAAGAATAAAATGCTAACATTATGAAAAAGGCACAAGAATAACTAGCTGATCTGGTACCCTCAGTTGGTGAATGTGGAAGGATAGATTAAGGTTGAGACTGGAGAAACTAAGGACTTCTGCAAGCAAAGGTGATGATACTAATCATATTTTCTTTCTTAGTTTAGCTGCTCCTTCATTTTTAGTGACTGCTTGTATATTCAGAAAATCTGTAACCTCCACTAACCCTTCTTATCTTCTGTCAGAGATTTCTTAAATCAATTTTGATTTTCCAATTGTCAGATTTTTCAGATCAGACAGATGTTCATGTCAAATAAAAATTATTAATTCATTAATGTTATTTATCAATTCATGGGACTTCTGACAAGAAGATTAATCATAATCATAATACAAGAATAGTGAGGGGGGAAAAAAAAAAAAAAGACTGAGTGAAAGAAATCTAGCAAATGAAGCTGTCAATAAACTGATTCTACAGCTCTCCCAGATGCCTTTCAAGTTAACACCGGAGTGAGACAAGGATGCCTACTGTCACCATTTCTATTTATCCTGGCCATAGACTGGATTATGAGAAAATCAACAGAAAATAGGAGAAATGGTATTCAGTGGACGCTCTGGACTCAACTTGACGACCTAGACTTTGCTGACGACCTGGCACTTCTCTCTCAGACGAAGCAACAGATGCAAGAGAAAACCATATTAGTGGCAGAAAATTCTTCAAGACTAGACCTTACCATCCACAAGGGAAAGAGTAAAGTTCTTAGAGTAAATGAGGTCATTATACTGGAAGGAGAGGAACTGGAAGAGGTTGAAAAGTTTACTTATCTGGGAAGTGTGATAGACAAGCAGGGAGGAACAGAAGCTGATGTAAAAGCAAGAATGGGCAAGGCAAGAGTAAAATTCCATTAGATGAAGAAAATATGGGGAACTTCAGCCTTGTCAATTAAATTGAAGATCAGAGTATTTAACACCATGATAAAGCCCATTCTGCTATACGGTTCAGAAACGTGGAGAACTACTGTTACGATCATGAAACGAATCCAGACATTTATTAACACATGCCTTAGAAGGATTCTACAAACACGATGGCCAGATACCATAAGTAACCAAGAACTGCAGCAGCGAACAGGCCAGCAACCAGTGGAAGACGACATCCTACGAAGAAGATGGGGATGGATCGGACATACCCTACGGAAATCCACATCCAGCACTACGAGGCAAGCTCTAACATGGAACCCACAGGGTAAAAGGAGGAGAGGGAGACCAAGGAACTCCTGGCGCCGAAGTCTGGACACGGACATCAAAATAATAAACCAGACATGGAGACAGTTGGAAAGAGTGGCCCAGGACCGAACTGCCTGGCGAGCTCTTGTTGGCGGCCTATGCTCCACGAGGGGTCAGAGGCATAGATAGATAGATAGACAGCTCTCTACTTTTAAAAAGAAACTCCTAACAGAGCTCAGGGAAGGATGAGAAAAGCAATCATATCAGATCATCACTGACGTTGCCAGTACACACAGTGATCACATTAACCAGCAGTTACCAGAAAAGTACAGATTAAAAAAAGAAAAAAAAATCTTTTGGAGGCTGTCAGTCACCATAACCGGTTTATATCATAAAAAACGTAGCAAAGAAAGCAAAACTGCCTGGTGGATAATTGTTAAGGTAATGAATATGGTATCAATAAAACCAGTAGCTCAGAAAGCACTTTGTGCAAGGTAAAATTACAACTGTACTGGTATAAAAAAAAATCTTAGCTCGATCACTGGCTCATCAAAGAACCGTCTGATGGCTGTTATATGGAGACCACCTCTTCAGTCAATTCCAAAGTAGACAACTGACACAAATGTCAAGAGTAAACTGCTTCTAAAAAAAATGGAGAATATCTGGCCCAAATATTTACAATGTACACTTAGTTGCTGGTCAATAAAGAAAAACTTCTCAGTGAGAAGGCACATGGCTCCCTGGGAATGAATTTCTAACTTAAGGAGAGAAATATTTTCCCAAGGAAACTCATCTAATAATTATCACCAGAAATGAATGTACAATGGTGAAAATCCCTCCTAGATGATGATTTTATAGGGGAGGATTTGACAGACAGCCTGGGTTCTGAACTACTGAACTAGGGTATCGCATTAAGTGCATCCCACAATTCCACAACAACAAAAACTGAAATAAAAAATTACTATAAACTTCTACCTAGAAGACTTCTTACAACATAAAACACAAAGGCAACTTATCACAAATAGGACAACTTATCACAGACAGAGCTGTTCTTGATACCACAACCAACCTGAAAGAATATGAACATCCGGTCACTTGTCTCATGAGGTCCCAGTTGGGTACTGAGCAAAGTTGTAAGCGGTTGTGAGGGCGGTTGTCTGCTGCCCGGTGGCACTATAGGCAGATGTATCCTGGGTGCCATATACGCCATAGCTAGAAGCACTGGAAGACAGAAAGAACAACATCTTACATGGGCCATTATTTATGTCAGAACAGAAATACAAGACAACAACAGCTACAAGCACAGATGACCAAGCAACATGCATGGTACAGTAAACTGGAGCTGGACAGGATGTCTGTTTTGTGCTATAAGAAATAAGCTATTAACTTCTTCTGGTCAATGTGGCTGGAGATCAATGTCCTTCATGATGAAGCTTCTTTCTTAGGTCTGCTCTGGGACTTGTAGAAAACCACTGTGCTCTGCTCTTGACTTGTTTTCATGCCTGTGCTCCTGTATCTCCATGTTGTCTTCAGTTTGTAGAGAACTCAAAAGGTTCATAGTTCAGGGACACAGAACAAATATAGCATAGCCTCTTAAAGATAAACAATCTTATATATTTATTCCATTAATGAAGAAAAGAGGACGCATTTTGATCTTATTTACAAAATGACCGTCCAAGTCATCACAAACACAGCATAAACAAACAACATAATGCTTACTGCCAGGCCCAGCAAAGACCTTTCCAAATATCTCAGAGAATGCTGTCTCAATATTTGTGGTGGAGCTAATGAGAAGTCTGACACTACAGCAGGTCAGAAGAGCACTGATATCTTATGGATGGATGTCCCCACAGCCTATTTTCCCACGACTACCATTATCATCACATGCCAAAATTTAAGATCAACAACAAATAATGGGGTTATAACATACTGAAATGAGACAACATACAACAAAAAAGAAAACTGATGAGGGGAAATCTGTCAATTCTTGCAAGGCAGCCTTGGCAAAAAGTGATAACGAACAAAACAAGAGAAAGAAAACAAACTTGCCCAGGTAAAACAATGGGAAGAATTATCTGGGATTTTTACTAGCTAAGCATGGCAGTCAACAAGTCACAAAATGCTGTTATACAAAGAAGTGAAGTCAATAACTAGAGAAGTGATTCGCAGCTATTAACTAGAGAAGTCATTAACTACAGAAGTGAAGTCATTAACCAGATAAAAGCCATTAACTAGTGAAGTGATAAATAGAGAAGTGAGGTCACTTGCTAGAGAAGTGAGATCATTTACTAGTGAAGTGAAGTCATTAACCAGAAAAGTGAGGTCATTAACTAGAAGTGACCAGAGAAGTGAGGTATTTAAGCAGAGAAGTGAGGTCATTAACCTGAGAAGCAAGGTCATTAACCATTGAAGTGAGGTCTTTAAGCAGAAAAATCTCCATCAATGGGCTGCCACTCAAAAGCAGACATTTACCCCCTCTACAAAAGAAGAGGTAGCAAAGTCTGAGAGCACAATCTTGCAGAATGAGAGTAAATATTCCTACATCCCAGAATGTGACTGCTGACTACCTCTACAGACTTCTTGTACTTCAACAGTGCAAAGAATTTCAGAACTGGTGGTAAGAGACCTGGCAATACCCAATCAACTTTACAGAAAAAACTATGGGAATCACCTGACCAATTGCAAGATCTAAAGTATGCACCTGTTACAGAACGTGGAATGTTGAAGAAGTTAAAAGGTAAATTCAGTATGAGTAGGAAAAGTGTAAAAATGAAGATGACTGTGCGATAAAATGAAAATATAAGAAACAAAACAAAGTGCACTTACTCTGCCACGCCAGTCGTCCCCTGGCCAACACTGTAGTAGGCTTGACTGGCATATGCATCAGCTGAATAACCAGTGCTTGTGCCAGCCGCTGTAGATGCCATGGTCTGTGGGTCATAGGTGGACATGGCATAAGCTGCCTGTGCGGTTGTCTGATCTGCTGTCACCTGCTGCTGCCCGTAAGCCTGGCTGCTGTAATCTGCCTGCTGCTGCTGCTGCTGTTGTCCAGTTCCCGTAGTCTGAGAACCATAAGTGGCCTGGCCGGTCACCCCAGAGTAGGCCTGATTCCAATAGCCACCAGCCTGTGTGGCATCAGTGGAATATCCTGTCTGTTGCTGGGTGGAATACCCAGTCTGCTGCTGAGTGGAATACCCAGTCTGTTGCTGAGTGGAATACCCAGTCTGTTGCTGAGTGGAGTATCCAGTCTGTTGCTGGCTTCCATAAGCATCCTGTCCTCCATAGCTTCCATAGCCACTTGCATAGGCACTCTGGTCTCCATATCCAGTCTGCTGGGTGCTGTAATTGGTCTGTTGGTTGCTGTATGTGGTTTGCTGGTTACTATAACCACTCTGCTGAGTACTATAGCTGGTTGGTTGTGTGCCATAGCCTGTTTGCTGAGTTCCATAGCTTGCCTGCTGGGTACTATAGTCCATCTGTTGACTTCCCGCTGTGTTTGTCTGTTGACTTCCATAACTGGTTTGTTGATTATAGGTGTTCTGATTGGCATAGCTACCCTGGGTAGCGCTACTTGCCTGGTTGCCGTAGCCGAGCTGCTGGTTGCCGTAAGTGTTCGAGTAGTTGTACCCTTCTTGTTGAGTTCCAAAATTTTGTTGCTTCTCTCCATATCCACCACTTCCAAAACTACCAGCACCCTCACCTCCATAAGCTCCTCTTCCTCTACCAAAACTGCCTCCTCTTCCTCTGCTGTCAGAAGTCCCTCTTCCCCTGCTGTCGTAAGTTCCTCTTCCCCTGCTCTCAGATCCTCTTCCTGTGCCATCAAATCCTCCTCTTTCAGATGCTCCCCGCCCTCTGTCCGATGCTCCTCTCCCTCTGTCAGATGCTCCTCTCCCTCTGTCAGATGTTCCTCTTCCTCTGTCAGATGTTCCTCTTCCTCTGTCAGATGTTCCTCTTCCTCCTGCATCAAATCCTCTTCCTCTGCTGTCAAATCCTCTGCCTCTACCATCAAATCCTCCTCTTCCCTTGTTATCAGACCCTCCTCCTCGTCCCATGGTGTCTGGTCCTCCCCTTCCCATGGTGTCTGATCCTCCTCTTCCCATGCCATCATGTCCTCCTCTCCCTCTTCCCATAAATCCTCTTCCTCTGGTATCAAATCCTCTTCCTCTGCCTTCTGGTGACCCTCTTCCTCTAGAATCAAATCCTCCTCTTCCTCTGCCATCAAATCCTCTTCCTCTGCCATCAAACCCTCCTCTTCCCATCCCATCAAATCCTCTTCCTCTGGAATCAAATCCTCCTCTTCCCCCACTTTCAAACCCCCTTCCTCTGGCTTCAAATCCTCCTCGTCCTCTGATATCATGTCCTCCTCTTCCGGGACCATCAAATCCTCCTCTTCCCCTGCCATCAAATCCTCCTCTTCTTGGACTGACATCAAATCCCTCACTTGGCTTATCAAACAGCCCCTTTCTTTCTTGTCTATCAAAGTGTCCACCTCTTCCTTGACCTTCTGGCTGACCTCTAGACTCAAACCTGTCACCTGACCTGTCACTAAATCTATCTGGTCTTTCACTCTCCTCAGATCTGCCCCTGCCTCGGCCTTCAAATCGTCCACCTCGACCATTAAAATAGCTGCCTCTGGGCATATCAAAGCGGCCGCTCCTTCCAGAATAATCAGGTCGACCTTCAAAGTCATCACGTCTATCTCTGTCTCTTCCCAAGCTTCTGTCTCTTCCGCCAGATGACCTACTTCTGTCTCTGCTGCGGTCGGGAGACTCATCTGAATGTCTGCTGCTGTCCGATGTCCTTCGACTTCTCTCAGACCTATCACGTCTGTCATCCCTTCCCCGATCAAGACCTTTTCCTCCCATAACTAGAGTTCCCATGAGGCTAGGAATGGAACCAGTCCCACTTCCACTCTGTGAGGAGGAGTTCTGTGATTTTGTTTTTGTCTCAGGTGGCACTTTTGCAGCCTCCGACTCTTTCCCCGAACCTTCTCCCTTGTCTCCCTTGTCCCAACGACTTCTCTTTTCCTTTCTGTCTCTATCTCTCAGTTTGTTCTTCTGTTCTAGCTCCATCTCCCTCTTTCTCCTGTGGTACTGAATTCTCTCATCTTCTCTGATCTCTGGGACAACTCCATACTGAATCTCCGCACTTCTGTGCAAAATTTCCCAAGGTGCACCATCAACTGCTTCTGGCACCAAAACGTTGTCATCAAGCTCTTCTGTTGCAGCAAAGTGAGCAAGAAAACAAATAATCACAACACATGTCATGGTATTTTTACATTCACCCTCACTTAACTAACATTAAGTCATCTGTACACATATCTCATCTCTGATTAAAAATACTGTTTTCCTTAATAAACTGACATGTGTTTTTAAAAAAAAAGTGCTCTAGTGTGTCTCATCTTGGTGACAGATACTTTCCATTCCCTGAGGCAGTTTCTACCTATCTTCACAAATGCATTGCCTGGAACACAATGGACCCATGAAAAGTCAATTTACTATTGTGTAATCTATTCCTTCCCTCAAAGCTAGTAATTGTAGCTGAAAAAGAAAATCTTAAGAAGGAAGATGAAACAGATGAAAGGAAGATGAAACAGATGAAAGAAAGATGATGATGAATGATACCACTATCAAGAAAGTTAAATCTTCAGATTATGATAACAGAAAAACTAACAGACTAGATAAAACTGCTCATTATTTTTTGTCATTTCCTGTATCACTCTTAGCCAGAGATCAAAAGTTACTGCATGAAGCTGACCTGCAACTTATAGCAGGAAACGGTGGCAGGCTATTATGAGCATTTTATTTTTAAACAAATCACAATATTTTTTTGCTTACATACCCTTGAAAAAGTTATATATTCCTGCCGCTAGCTCTTTGCCATTTAACATTTAAAGAGTTGTCTTTAGGTTCCAAAAAGGAAAATCTATCTACTCATCAGAGACCGCGGCTTACCTTCTTTCCAGCATAGGGTAATATTCTTACATCCGTTGATCTCAGTTGTGACGTATGTCCGCAGTATGCCCAACAGGCAGCTATCTTCTGTCACATTGAGGTGGCCAACCCTGGAAATCAGAGCATGAGTTCAGTAAAGAGAGAAAGAGTTAAGACATGTACAGGTCAGCCCTTCACTGGCTGAACATAACTGAAAACAAGAGTACATATAAGGCAATGCCACATCATATAAGATTTTTTAAACTTCTCTACACCTCAACTCACATCAATTATTTAACAGATTTTGCTTTTAAATTATAAACTACACATACATATATATATATACACATATATATATATTTTAAGAAAATAAAAAAAATAATTTCATGGCTTTCAGTATTTACATTTTTTTTTCTTCCTGTTTATTCTGTCTGTTTCCTGTTTATTCTGTTTTTTTTTTTGCCTGTTTACTGAGAATATGTACTGAGAATATGGGGTGATGAAGCACAAAGATAACATAATATCAACTAACGTAATACAAAGAATACTCAGTTTTAAGCTCCTGTTTCAAGTAAGGTCATGTGAGGTGAGATTTCCTTGGCCGGGACAGTTTGTTCAGGGCCACAGGGCGGATCTCTCACCGACACTCTGTGCCCTGATTCGGCCGCCTCTACTCACCTACGACCTTCTCCGGTCATAATGATGTCCAAATTATTTGCAACTGGAAAGAGCACTTTGAGCAGCTCTTTCGAAGTGCCCTCTGGCAAATATTTCACATACAACGAGCGTTTCTTCTCCTTGCCTGAAATTAAACGTGAGATGTTGTAGAGGAGTTGATCAAAAGTAAATCTTTCAGGAATCATGGGGAGGGGGAGAGTGCAAAGTCATCGGCACAGAGCACCGATGGCTTCCAAAGCAATGTAAACAGTGGGGCACATCACAAATTTTCACTCAATAACAACAGAGCTGAGGACAGATATTTATTTCCAAGGTACTTTCACTTCTAATATAATCACATAACTTCCCACATAGCAATCAATCTTCATCATTGTACAAACCTGTTTAATAAGCTGAAACGAAGGTGATTAAACACTGAAGCACTATCAATACTAAACTGGAGAAAGGCAGGGAGAATCATTAATATATTTTACAAGCATTCACTCAAAAGTGTTCTCCAATCAGAGTGTGCCTCTTTGAAGAACACAAATGTCAGACTGGGTCAAAAAGTAAAATGGTACATACCTTTGATTTTATCAACATTTGCTGCACTGAGGAAGTCTAACAGCAGAGTTGCTGGGGAGCATATAGTGTCAATATAAGTTTCTCATTAAAACAACATTATAAAAAACAAACAAGTTCACTTTAATTTCCTCCTAAAGTTATATAAAAGAAAGCAGACAAATCATAAACAATATATACTTACAGCGTACGAAAAATTTTCAAAACAATTTGTGCAACAATGTCACAAAATGAGCATTACATGAGCACGTTTTCAGCGTTTAAGATTTATGTTACCGAATGCTGTTGCTGGACAAGCCTGGCTTTCTAAAAGTTTCCGCAGTCATGTCTTAGGCCCGACCCTTCCTGCCGGGTCTCAGCATATAAATCACACGCAGGACAGCTTTCATAACTTCAGGAACTTTCACTTCACCCTCAACTTGGACATTCATATGTGCAGGATATTTTATAATGCCTAGGACTTTGATGAAACTGGTTGCCATGGCAGCATGTGAACTGTTTATGCCAAGCTTTATCTACCGATAGAAGCAGAAGCAAAGGCAATAAAACTGGCCATCAAAAGCCTTTTAAACAAATATGTATAACACCACAGAAAATAGTCATTTCAACTGACATGTGATCAGTTCTACATGGTATAGAGACAAACAACATAAGCCACATCCTAGAACTCGTACACTGCCCCTCTGAATGACCACAGATCCCATCTCGCTGTGGAAGAGTGGGCTACACAGACACATAAGTTTACAAAACAAGATGCTCAGCTGTTTCAAACAGACCTTTCTCTGGTAAGCCAGATCTGTCAAACAAAAAATATTACAAAGAAAAATGCATGAAGCAACAGCAACATGACATACATAATGACAACTGGTGGTGCTTACAAAGAAAAGAACAAACAATCACATTCAGACTCAGAAAAGGATGGTGCAGATTGAAAAACCACTTGTATAACAAATTACAAATAAGAATCAGTCCAACACAGCTCTCTACTGACACTGAAACTAGCTTGTGTATAGAGTTGAAGAAACAGCCGGCAGCAGTACCAGTGATAGACAAGTTGTATGGAGACAAAATGCCAAAAAACAGCAAGGTTTATATTTCAAGCCAAAACCAATGTCTGAAAAAAGCACGAAGTTTTTTTTTTCTTTTTTGAAAAGGGAAAGACAACCATAATGGAAGTTATGAAGACATACAAAATCATAAGATACAGCTATTCCATGCTTTACCTGTTTCTTCAACTTCAGTGTAAATCTCAGAATCATTCTCCTTTTCAGCTTCATCATTTGTCTTAGCATCCTGCTCAGTAGTTTCAGCTTTGCTTTCTCCTCTCTTGGTAACCTGGATTGTTATGTATCGGTATGTGACTGGCACGTGAAGTAGCTTCAGCATAACAACGGTAGCATCATTCCAGCTCTTCAGACACATCTCAAATGACCTGCAGGTGTAAAAACAATGCGAGATTCTGAAAAACTGCATCACATAAAACAGCATAAATGTATGTCTGGTAACAAGAAAGAGCTTGTACTACAGCCTCCCGTCAGACTTCACAAGAAATAAACAGAAGCCGGCTTTATATTCTCAGTTTAAATTACAATGAGAGTGTGTCTCATGTTACTACCATTATCAGCTGACATCATCTCCACAGATTTTGATCTTTTCCTTCTGCTAATATTTTCTGTTGTGAGCTTTTATCATACCAAACTACTCATTACAATCTTAATCAGCCTTTCTCTGCTTCTCTTCCCATTTATCAATAAATATTTATCACATTTTTTTTTGTTTTAAAGATTTTTTTTAACTGGCTTGTGTCAGACATCCTTGGCAATCTTTCCACACTTAAGGATTTATACAGTATGTTCCTCCTCCCAGTCCAAATTTTCTTCAGTGCAGTTTTGGCTGGATATGTCCTCTCCAGTAACTTAGTAAACATGTTACTACTACACCCAGATATTCCCACACATTCTCCTCTCTACTAACAGGGTAAACATGTTACAATCACACCCAGATACTCCCACACATTCTCCTGTCTAGTAACTTAGTAAACGTGTTATGATCACTACCAGATACTCCCACACATTCTCCTGTCTAGTAACTTAGTAAACATGTTACGATCACTCCCAGATACTCCCACACATTCTCCTGTCTAGTAACTTAGTAAATGTGTTACGATCACTACCAGATACTCCCACACATTCTCCTGTCTAGTAACTTAGTAAACGTGTTACGATCACTACCAGATACTCCCACACATTCTCCTGTCTAGTAACTTAGTAAACGTGTTACGATCACTCCCAGATACTCCCACACATTCTCCTGTCTAGTAACTTAGTAAACGTGTTACGATCACTCCCAGATACTCCCACACATTCTCCTGTCTAGTAACTTAGTAAACGTGTTACGATCACTCCCAGATACTCCCACACATTCTCCTGTCTAGTAACTTAGTAAACGTGTTACGATCACTCCCAGATACTCCCACACATTCTCCTGTCTATAAACCATTCAGTGACATACCCCTGTCCAGAATTTCTGTCAATGAAGGTCCAAGTCTCCTGGGCAATCTTTGACACTGAATCTAAAACACAGGACCGGACATCTGCCTGCTCAATGGGATATACACGGATGTGCCACTCCCATTTTTCTGTTGACAGGACATTTTTTTTAATTTTTAACTAAAACAAAATATGCATACACAATTAATCCCCTTCTGTTCAGAGGAAATAATTTATAACTGAAACAATTAGTCTAATATGAAAACTAATCCAGGTGAAATAAAAGTTACAAGAATTTTTCCACTTTTCTGTTGAGGTGAAAAGAAGTTATGAGAATTTATCCACTTTTCTGTCAAGGTGAAAGGAAGTCATGAGAATGTATCCACTGTTCTGTTGAGGTGAAAAGAAACTATAAGAATCTATCCACTTTTCTACTCAGTTCAAAATGAAAAGACTTATGAAGATGGCAAAAGGAAACACAAAGATACGCTTCACAAGCCAGTTTCCTAACTTCACACTTACAATGTGAAATCTCCAGCCAGCTGTTGCTACCACCTGATATGTTACAAGAATATGGCATTGGCTAACTTCCAGTCACCTATTTTCATAGATTATGCTTCCTTCCACATGTACCAAAAGAGTATCTCCATTTTTTACCACCAGTCACTATTTTGCTGACAACCTTGAGTGCAGTTTTTGTTATGAGATGCTTGTTTTCTGTAACCCCTCCCAACCTCTGTACAAGATCTTAGTCTAGCTGCTCATTCCCAAAACAAGTTTTTTTATTGATACAGAAAAAAAAAACCCAACTCATCCATCAACGTTAATTATCAATTTATGTACACAACAATCACTTCACACACAATTACAGAAGCATTCAACACTTTCAGCAAACAATAACACTATAAAGAATATTCAAACAAAAATTACATCAACAAAAAAACCTATAAAAGAACTAATTTCTACAAGAGATTTGTTAAAATTAAAATACTGACAGAAGAGGGGTGATATCTGTTTCAGATCCCGCCTACACCTGGGCCTCATCCTTGCTTCCTGCCCCTATCTGAGGTTTATGTTTTTTTCTCTTTTCTAATTTGCATCCTCTACAAAGTTTCCTCTGGCTCTCATCCACTCCATGACAGCTACCCGTTTACAAACGGTAAGTAATATTTTACCAAACACAGCGCTAAATCTGACTCTTCGCTAACTGGTCAAAATTAATGTTGAAATAGAATTGTCTGAGGAAAACCTGGAACCTGATTTTGTCACCTGGTTACACCAAATTACCTACACTTATCTGCATACATCTTATAGTGAAGAGCAAGGTATGAGAACATTTGTGAAAGATTTCTTGTTTCATCTCATCTTTTTCTCAACTGCCAGAAAATGTTGATCTAGAACCGGTCAACCTGATGTTCTTGGAAACTGCTGATGCTCCAAAAATAAATGGCAGCAAAGTGGATAGGAAGCACAAGAGAGTTTCTGGAAAGGCACTTCTCTCCTGGCTCCATCTTTACCTGGTACATATCAATCCAAACCCCACTTTGTGAGCTGCGGATCACAAAAACCTACTACCAGATACACCATTTGGAAAAAGAACATGGCCGTGACCAGTTTACGGTCAGAGGACATGATGACAGTCGACCCTGACATATGATCTCTTATGAGAATATAAACAGTCACTAAACACCTGAGACTGGCCTGTTCAGCTTAATAAGTTGAATTTTTGGTTTCCTTTCTTTCATACTAGTTGTACCACACTGTCCAGAATTATCAAATTATTGCTTTCTTTTTTTTTTTCTTTTCAAATGCGCTGTGGGACTATACTCTTTGCCTTTATGTTGTGTGCTGTTACTATAAATTAGTTTTATGTCCCAGCTTATATAATATGGGTTAGTCAGTGAGCTGTCATGACAGGCTTCATAGAAGGCTCCCCCATAACAGAGGGATAAGCTTTTAAAACCATTTCAGCTCTTCTCAAAATCACCAGACTATTCTCTGCACATTAAAGTGACAAATACAACATTAATGAGCCTGTGTGTAGCAGTCTATTGTGACATGTCATCTCATGGGAAGGCTATAAGTCAAACACCCAGTCTGGCAAGGAAGAGACAAACTACAGTATTCCACAAACTGCTGCCAGTATATAAAGGGAAACAAAACTAGAATTTGTGTTAAGAAAAAAAAATATTGTGAAAATGGGATAATATCATAGATAAAAACCAGGCGAACACTTTACATGAACAATTTTTGCTTTGTTTCACCCATGAACCTCTTGACAGCTCAGCTAAATGTGGTCTCTCTTTAGTATAATTTACTTAACTGGCAAGAAAAAGTACAATTTTTGTGACTCACCAACAAGTTTATTGCTTGCGAAGGTTGGGATGGTGTGGGGTTTCAGCGGAGTCAGAGCTTCCATTTTGACAACATCTGGGAGTTTTGTCTCATCTTTCTTCTCCTCAGGTTCCGTTTTGCCAGGATGTTTACTCTGTTCTCCTGTCTTCATGGCTACATCATGAGTGTCTCCAGTCTCCTCTGTGAGCTTCAACTCACCATGCTGTTCTATATCTTCCACTTCCCTCTCTTCATCCTGGCCTCTTTCATCTGGATCTTCCACATTTTGTGAAGTGTCCATCAACTCACTCTCCTCAACTTTTTCTTCTAGCAGATCTTGTGAGCCACTTTCATCATTCACTTGATCAGTGGATTCCTCACCAACATTTTCCTCATGCTCCTCGCTGACTGAAACTTTCTTCGTCTTCTTCTTGCCTCTACTGCTCTGTCTTGCTCTTGGCATTTTTCTTTTTTTTTTCTTTCCTTTTTTTTCTTTTTTGATTTTTATAAAACAACAAACCTGGAAATGAGCAAAATAAAAGAAAAATCTGAACCACAATTTGACAATTGAAAAAAAAAAAAGAAAAATAAGTGATCATGCTACAGATGAACTCAGGAGATGTGGAGTTAATGCCCATGTTTTCCTTGATCTGAAGGCATGCTACAGGATGATGTCATCAGCTCCTTCCTGGGAGACCTGATTAGTTTTACAATGTAAAATTCTGTAGTGTTTATCTGCATGTAGTCATTTTAGGATACTACTTCTATATTTACTGTTTACCTTATAAAGAAATTCAAATTTAACCTCTTATAGGAAAGATCACTCATACAAATTAGTGGCATTACTGACATAAAGTTTCACCAAAAAAAAAAATTCATGCATTTGAAGAGTTCATGAAATGTCACAACATAAAAAAGAAATCTAATGAAAATATATGATGAAATTTTTGTTACAAATCTGTCCAGACATGACCTATTTTCTTTCCTCTTTATCCATCCCCATGTCACAACAAAACCTCAAAATAAAATTAACATCTAAAAATAATCACACTGGTTAAAAGAGTTCATAATTACATGTGCCAATAATCTTACGTTTATTTTTTAAACCTTAATGGTATACACACAAAAGAACAACAAAACACATTCTTATCTGAAATAAACTTATTAGGCTCCATAAACAGCACTGCAGCACATCACGTGCCATGCTGGGCAGCGTTGGCAACCCTGCTTCTCCATCTTGCTTCCAACCAATTCAAACACTTCTTTTTTTCATGGCACTTGGCTAGTCCACAGAGGTATGTTTCTCTCCAGCCATTCTCCTTTTTCCATTAAATGTTCCTGCCATTACTAAGTTCTCTGTCTTCTCATATTATGTCCTGAGAAATTCTAACTCTTTTTGTAATTTTAACTCCCTCACTGGTCCCTTCACTGTCCAAGACATAAATGGCTGTGGTAACAAGAGATTTCCACTTCTCTCAGCCCTTCACTATCTTCTTGGCTGTCTCCCATGTCACTCCTTTGTTTACCAGCATTCTTTCTTATTGCTTGTCTCCATATCTCTTTGAGGCATCCCATGCTTCTTTTGCCCTGTGGAGCTCACATCAAAGAGATTCGTGGTAAGAATTTGTCCGTCACTCTCATAATGTGGCCAATTCATTGCCACCTTCTTTCAGTCACGGTTGACAGTGGTGTCATGTCTGTCTCTCTTAACTCCTTCCGTGCCAGGCGTCAATTTTTTTACGCTTCCTGTACCCCCGTTGCTTACCAGGCGTCAATTTTTTTACGCTTGGTTTGTTTCAATAAAACAACCGGTGTAACATTTAGATTGTACATATTTCGTAAGTGATTCCGGTGACACTTTTCAAAATGGCAAAAGAGTGCCTAGTTACGAGCGATTTCGAATGAGAAAAAGGAAGAGAAAGACCGAAATTTTTCAATTTTTGATGATGTAGATAGGTGTATGGACATGGCCTGTGACCACCCCACTGCTCTTGAATGTATCCCAAGTAGATCTAGACATATTAGACGAAGGGAGAAGTAGTTAGAAGGTTATTTCAGACGTTAATTTAGCAAGAACGCAACATAGAATCAGAATATGAGATCGACAAGTAGATCTACACATCTCAGATGGTAAGTAGTGCATATCTAGATCTAGCCGATGGTGAGCTAGGCACAATCAGTGTCTAAAAACATCACATTACTTCTTTTTTCCTAAAAAACTCTGCATTTATGAAATTTTCATTCATTTAGTTATACTTTGAAACATAATAAGTATACGGAAGTACATGGAAATACTGTTTTCCATTCCATTTTACAACTATACCCCCTAACCCTATCAAAACCCGCGCTTTTACTCTGGCACGTAACTGAACGTCCGTGTTTCTTCCTGTGGCACAGAAAGAGTTGATAAGAAGTCATTACTGATAGTATTTGGCCAGAACACTCCTTTTATCTAACACTGACAGCCCATCCAGTAACTTCTCTCTGTCTTCCTATGTCTCCTCTTCCCTCAATTTTTCCAGTTGCCACAACGTGTTCCAATTTTCCTCTTCTCAGAAAATGTCCTACAAATCTCACTTGTCCGCCTGTGATCTTTGATGTAATTTACTTTTAACTTCAGCCTCTCTTAACTCTTTGTGTATTTGGACACACGTCCTGCGTGGTTGTATCCCTGTTACGATATACTTATAGACGCGAGGCGCGATGATGGTTTGTAGCTCTCTAATTTTGAAAATAATCAAAGTATCTTAAAACCAGCAGTTGACTTCCTTCCGGAATTCAGTTGTCCACATTAAGCGCGTGTTTTGAGCAGAAAACAGAGCAATTCTTTGTTCATTTAAAGCGAGTTTTTCAAAGTTTATCGTCGCTAGGCCTTTTTTATCAACAAATATGGCTTCCAGTGCTAGTTTCTTTCGTCCAGAGCAGCATATTTCTGCATTACAAGCTCAGAATTTAATTTAAAATTGTCTAGACTGTGGTGTAGAGAATGTAGTAGTAGAAATTGTGAATTTTCGGCCCACGTGGCACTGATTGAAAGGATCTTTTGTGTTTTTTTTGGTCCAGCAGCAAAATGTGTTAGAAGGGTAGCTGGTAATACTACTTCTCAGCTTTTTGCTAGTACTAGCTGTAATATCACAATAAGTAATGCTGGAGATTGTGTAATTAAAAAAATTAAATGTTGTAGAATGCTTCAAATTTAAAAAAAAAACAAAAACCAAAACACAATGACCTGTTTTCTGGTAAATATTAGTCAACGACCGCCCACTTGTTTTCATGTAAATATTACCTACCCACTTGGTGTTTTTAGTTTGCTGTGAATGCATAACTAGTGCATATTTTCATGTAAATTTTGGAAGATATGTTAAAGAACAGGTGTTTGTGTACATTTTTATTCATTATGGAATTATATAACCAACTACAGTGGATTAACTTGATGGGTAAGTGACAAAAAAATTTATTTTATTACTTCATTTTCCATTCTTTCCTCTCAGTTCTTAGTTCTTTTTGTTGCTGTATACTAACAAAATGGTAAAAATTTTATTTGAAAAACAAAATACATTTTTTCTTCTTCAAAATAAGGTATAATACTTCATACTACAGATCGGATTATGCCTTTGTCATTCTTTTAAATGTGACAACCATCCCATTTCACATTGTGAAATTTACCCCCCTTGGTCTTTTGAGGGAAACACCCCTAGTATACAAAGAGTTAAGACTTCTTCGTTGGTTTTCTTGGCTGTCCATGGTACCTTCAACATCTTTCTTATGAACCACATTTCCATGGCCTCTCATTTCTCGCTGTACTCTCTTATTCATAGACCATGCTTCACATACATAAAACAAAATTGGCTCAATGTAACATTTAAGTACTAGGAATCTTGTTTCCATTGACATGGATGTGTTGCACACATGATAAATTAAAAATTCATGAATGAACATTAGATTCCTTCAAAACCACATTTCTTTTGCATATAATTTGTGTGTTATCTGCCTTATACTGGTTCAACACCTAAAAATTCATCTCTAATATGAAATATAATCTCATTTAGGAAGACGTTGCCAGTGTATGTGAGAATCATTACTTTGATGAGTTCAATGTGCAAAAAATATAGTTCAACTTTTAGAAATGTGATAACGAAAATATATATAAAACCTGATGAATCAAAACTAACGTGGGTGTGGCCATATTATATACAAGTAAAACATGCATAACTGTCCACTATTAGAATAAAGTTGAAGAAGTATCTGAAAGGGATCAGAATGGCTTGGTCAGTTCCAACGCTGTCAGACATTTTAAAATTTTCGGTAAAGTTCGTTAAAGCAATGGCACGCCATGCATTCTGGAAAGGATGTTCGTCTTTGTTGCCACACTCCGTAGATCTGTGAATACACACATATATTAACCTGCAAACCATGTTACCTGTTTCCTAATCTGTTGATCGGTCTTACTGTACTATGCTGTATACAGGAAGTATGAATATGCGTCAAATAAAACGTTTTAGGCCTTGGGATTCAACAATGAGGCAGAATTAGGACAGCCGCCATCTAAACGGTTTTCGTAAAAGATGGAATAGAGGAAGGTAAAATTTTGAGTCAAGCTCACAAAAAAATAAATTCATTTCTTTAAACTTAAGCAACTTTTCATTATATTCTCAAGTGCAAAACATTATACAATTTTTATGCTAATATTATATTCGTACTCAAAATAATTTTAAATAAAATGTATGTGTTTATGATTCTCAAATATATCATTAAACCGCAGATTTGCTTAATCTTTCTTCCAATATTTAAAAAAACCATTGCAGTTTCACTGAAATTAAAAGTGTAAATACCGAAAATAACAAATCATTGGCAAAAACACCGGAAAGTATACGAGGAAACTCAAAATAAACCATTAGCTGCATATCAAATTCGCACATTTGAAACGTTAACTGTTGTCCATCCTTAAAGAATATGACAAAACGCAATGCAGTAAGCTGTACTAATTCGTGAGAACTGGGCAGCAAACGAGGAATAAGACCAGATAAAATAGATTATCGTATATATCTTATATCCTTCCCGTGCCGTTAAACGTCACATAGGGCTCGCAAAGTAGTTCGCCAATTTTTCCTGTCTTCGGCGAGTCTTTCAACCTCATCAAAGGATTTTATGCCTGTTAATTAACAATGTCCTCTTCAGAGTTTCACGCAGTCTGCCTCTTTTTCTTTGGCCTGTTGTGTTCCACTTAATAGTTTGTTTTGGGATTCTCTGATCATTTCTTCTCATCAAGTGACCAACATATGTCCATCTCCTTTTCCTGATCACCCATGAGACTGGTTGTTGTTCAGTCATCTGACTTATCTCTGCATTGTTCTTGAATTCGTTCCACTTGATGCTGAGTATTTTCCTTATGCATTTGTTTTCAAAAGAGTCTAATTTCTTATCTATTTCTTTATTTGTTTTCCAGCTTTCACATGCATAAATGAGGGTGGATATTACATTTGAATTGAATAGTCTTAACTTGGTTTTTGTGCTTATAACTTTTGAATTCCATATGTTCTCAAGATTCTTGAAGATTGATGCAGATAGATTAGGGATAGACAAAAAGATAGAAGAGTGTACCGAAATAAAAATAAATAGTAATTCAAAGTAATCTGGACTGAGAGCTTGGTACGGATAGGTGGAGACAACCAAGCTGGAAAAAAACCTTTTTCAGAACTTTCCAAGCTCGCTCATTGGAAGACAGGAGGGGATAACAATGACAGAAATGTGTCGTTTTCCTTTGTGATCTTATTCACTGAACTACCGGGTCACTGGCTTGAGCGTATTACTGGAGATATCCTTCGGATGTAGGCGGAATCGATCTCCTGAATATAAGCCAGAACATCCTACACACTTCATGTTGCAATGCTTACATACTGTGGAAATGTAAAAGAACTGAGTACGTTGACCTACTGAAAGGTATCTGGCCAGGTTAGACAAGTATTACATTTTTAGTAATTACAGTGTTTGGTGCCGGAAAAAGCTGTAACAGGCGACTGGAGGTGGCTTCTGACAAATAAGCCCTTCATGTTCTTGTCCCATCTGGATGCCATCAGCGGAAGTTTCGCTGAGTTCACATTCACCTGACTCGGACTGTGAGAGATGAAGAAACAGCTTTTTTTTTACTGCATACAGCAAGGATGGCAGATCATATAAGTCTGGCCATGTTGGAACCATAGGAAGATTTGGCAGAGAGATTGAGGGGGGGAGGTAATGTAGTTTTATGTAGTTGGTACGCTATCATAATGAGGTGACAGTATCTTGGCGGGTAATGTACGGTACTAGGACTTCTTCTTCGTTCACTTCTACCACCAAAAACCGCACTGTGAACCTACTGAATTCACGCATGTGGTCCTCGTTAGGTCCCGTGGTCCCCTGTGTGGTCCAAAATAGACCACACGAGTTCCACGAAAGGACCACAAGGGGTTCAGAGTATCACAGTGCTTTAGCCTGTATTCTTGGTGGGTCTCGGAAGCGGGATTGCGTGACACCGTGGTTTTCATTGCACCAGTTTGGTCTAGGGTTGGACTTTCTCACCGGAAGACCTCGACGTGTTTGGAATATCAGTGCATCCCCGCTGGGTGAGAGGCGTAAGCCCACCCAGGCCAGAGTTGGACTTTCTCACCGGAAAACCTCGACGTGTTTTGAGATACCCGTGTATCACCGCCGGGTGAGAGGTGGTTGCCCATCCAGTCCAGGGTTGGACTTTCTCACCGGAAAACCTCAGCGTGATTAGGATACGCAGACATCCCCGCCGGGTGAGAGGTGGTTGCCTATCTAGACTTCCCTGGTCCAGTGTCTCCGACTTCAGCATTTTGCGGTCGTGGCCGCTACCCTTCCTAGTTGTGACCAGGATGGAGCTTTTGTCCAGGAGGACGAATCCTCGCCACTAGTGACTTCTACCCCTGGGTTGAGCCGGTTTGGGCATTTCCCAGTATGGGCGTGTTTGGGACGGGACCGACCTCTGGTGCAGAGGTACTGTGACATTCATAGCCTTCAAGATTCACCCCTGGTATGAGCCGGTTTAGGCAAAATTCACCAGTATGGGTGTTTATCAGGCGTTACCGACCTCTAGAGTGGAGGTGGCATGACATGTCTAGCCATCGAGTTCCACCCCTGGTGTGTGCCGGTTTAGGCATATTTCACCAGTGTAGGTGTATTTCGGACGTAGGCGGCCTCTAGAGCAGAGGCGCCGTGGTATAGCTCTCGTAGCGATACTACTGGACATACCGGTTAAACTTCACTTTCCACCACCTTTTCCCATCGGCGCCGCACAGCAACCTTTATTTCCGCATTTACTTCCTTAACCGGGAGGAGCTTCACTCCACGCGCGGCATTTGAAGAGTCAAGCCAGCAGTGACTTAACCTCTGGGACAAGCCGGTTCATGCATTTCACCCGATATGACTGCACTCAGGACGTGGCCGACCTCCAGACCAGAGGTGCCATGATTTGACTGTTTGCTTCGATTTATCCTTTCAACCACCTTTTCCGCAGTGATGCTGCGCGGCAACCTCATTTGCAAATTTCTTCATTGGCCGGGAAGAGCACCGCTCCACGCACGGCAGCTGAAGATCTCGCCAACAGCGGCAGATGAGCTACCAAACGTGACACTCATCTACCCTAAGTAACTGGTTTTCAGGCGCCAGATATTCGCCTTCGCCCCTTCTCCTGTCAGTTTAAACAGTTCTGCCACGGGAAGGCCAGGAGCTGGACTTGACTGCCAGAGGCTGTTTGTGGCGCGTTTGCAGTCCTTAGAACCGGTACTAGGACAACGTGAAAGCTTCCCATAGTTCATACTATCCCAGGACGAAGTGAAAACGTGTTCTAAGTATTGATAAAAAACGTTGAGTTTCCTGTTCATTGTGGAAATCGAGATCCTCGCAATATGAACAGTGTAACCGAAGAAGCTGATAGAACGGGATAAAGTTTTTTTTTGTAAGATTGGAGGTGAGAAGAGCAGCTTTGGACGTAACTGAGAATTAATGGGTTTATAGTTGACCAAAGCAGTGACACCTGAAGGAAGGTAGTATTATAGACGTCGAGAAAACAAAACTAGAGAGATATGAGTATGAGAAGTGAATATGACTGAGCTCCTTCACGAAATGCGTAAAGTTCAAGTCTCTGGAAGGGAAACGAAGAGCAGGAAACAATCCAACAACTTACAGACTTCTGAGAATCATAATCCGAAGGGGCCCATCCTTTCTGTCAGAAGTTTAAAGAAATAACGCTTTTTTAAAGCTCGAAAACCTTTTTTTTTAAATCCAAAGTCTCTTCATTCTTTTTTTTTTTACAAAATATATAAATGAATAATGAGTGCTTTATGTTGCTGCTTATATTACCTTAGATGTGGTTTCCAGTGGTCTTTTCGCTAATCCTACATCTTACATCCTTCCCATGCCGTTAAAAGTCACATAGGGTTCGCATGGTAGTTTGTCAAGATTTCCTGTTTTCGGCGAGCTTTTCAGCCTTCGGTATGCTGACGACACAGTACTGATAGCTGAGAACCAACAAGACCTGCAAAATCTCTTGGATAAAGTCACCAAAGAAAGTGAACAGAAAGGCCTTACTTCGAACATCAAAAAGACAGAGACTATGGTTATATCTAAGAATCAGAATCCAACAAAATGCAGTATAAAAATAAACGGAACTATTCTAAAGCAGGTGCAGAAATTCAAATACCTTGGAGCAGTAATAACTTCAGATGGAAAATGTATAACAGAAATTAGGAACAGAATAGGCCAAGCAAAGACTGCATTTCAGAGAATGAGAAACATATTGACCAACACATCCTTATCAATGAATGTTAGAAAACGAGTACTAAAATGCTATATTGAACCTATCTTGTTATATGGAAGTGAATCATGGACAATAGGCAAGTCTGCACAAAAATCATTGGAAGCAGCAGAAATGTGGTTTATTAGAAGAATGTTGCGAATCCCCTGGACAGCAAAAATAACTAATGAAGAATGTATGAGAAGAGCTGGAGAGACAAAAAACCTTGTCAAAAAGATAAGAGAGAGACAATGTACTTTCATAGGACATGCAATGAGAAGAGGGGGCATTGAAAATATTATAACAACAGGAAAAATAGAAGGAAGAAGATCAAGAGCAAGACCAAGAGAAATGATACTGGACAGTCTGACGGGATGGTGTGAGAGGAGATCACCAACTGAGCTGATGGCATGCATGAAGGATCGGATACTCTGGAGAAGCATAATAGCCAACGCCAGTCGGCACGGCACATGATGATGATGAATTTATAGATTTGTAAAAAAAATAATAGCGTTTTCAAAAGGAGGAAGTGAACGGGAAAAAAAGAATTATTTTGCTCTAAGATAACTTACTAAATAAAGTGTACTGCTTCGGTGAAGATCAGTTTATAAATTTGTGCGTAATTTAGAGTTAACATTGAAAGGGGGGTAAATCTTCAAACGATTTTGGTAACGAAAAATGCCGTGCAACGTTAAACTCTCAACTTGAAATTTGGTTAATTTTTCGGTGAAGACAATTGCGTTCAGTTTGAAAGAAATATCTGATGAAACATGACATTGCAGTGTAGCAGATGGCAAAATGTACGTTCATTTCACTCACATAAATCAATGAATAAACAGTTTATCACACTTTGTAGTATCGTGTATGAATGTCTGTTGAAAGATAAGACGGCGTTTCTTGATATGATGCCGGTACCATGACATTATCTCACAGTTTGCTATCCGCATATTTTCACCCCGGATGTATAAACACACAGATTGGGCAGGCTACTTTCAAATCTATATGTGTATTGTTACAAAGTATCAAGTGCCAGTTACAGTAACATTACTTTGGTAGTTTAGGCCAGTGCCAATACTACATGGTTGTTTATTACATGACTGTAATGAATGTAAACATACAATAGAAAAAGACCCCCAGTGCTGCAAAATATGGGTGCTGACTATTCCTGTATAAATATAAACTGGTTAATGTTACAAAAACACATGGTGTACTGATTGTAGATAGCATTGCATGAACAGTAATTTTTTTTTTTCAAAATATTTTTCAGGAACAAAGAGCTGATGTTAAAAAATGAAAAGAGATGAAATGGAAACGTCCATGGTGTCAGACTGATTTAGACTAAAATATCCAAACCCTGTTTAGACTAGTGCTTGTAACTGATTTGATATATAGCATTAAAAGCACTGATTGACCTGTTAATAACGCTGGGCTTTTTTCTGATAGAATACATCATAGGAAATGCCCAAAAAAAGGACTAGAGGCAGGAGAGGTGGTGGAACTTCTGGCAGAAGAACAGTTGAAGTGACAACTAGTGAAAGTGAGGAAACTGAAATGAGTTCAGGTTTAAACATCAGCCTCACAAGTGATGACAAACAAGAGCTAGAACAAGCTGATGAGAGCCTCAGCCAAAGCACTGCCATGGAAGTTCCAAGTCAAGAAGAACTAGATGTAGCTGTCCAGATTTCAGATGCTGGAACCATCCCTGACTCGAAGAATGGTATTGCTGCAGAAGAAGAACACCAGAGTAAGCAAGATGGTCAAGGTGAAAGTTCAGAAACTGTGGCTTTAAGAGATCTGTGCACAGATAAACCAGATAACATTGAAGAAAAAGAGCAGGTACATTCAGAGACCACTGATCTTCATGACACTGTCCACACAGGTGGTCTGGAAGGTGACAGCGTTCAGTCCACTGGTCTGGGAGATGGAGCATTTCTAGCAGTCTTAGAAAATTATAATAAAGAGTCTGAAATGACAATAACCAAAGAGCTGGAAGAAGAACTGTTGGAGATACCCGAGGGTGGAGACGATAAAGAATGCACTGCGGCTCAGGTTTATTTTGCAGATAATGAAGCAGACGGTGACCAGAAAGAGGAAGAAGAAGTTCAGTATATTGATGAGGAAGCTGATGGAGAGCCACAAGTGCCAGGTGCTGTGGAAAGTGAGCCCAACTGTAAAACTGATGCTACACAGGATAGTGGATCTTTCACAGAAAATGATAGAACAGAGCAAAAGGAAGACCTACCTTCAAAAGATAGCTCTGGAGTGTCTAATGATTTATTAAACCTGTCTGCAGTAGAGTCACAGGAAACCGCCGAATTGGAGAACAGCAAATTTGAAGAAATATCAGAGGGATCGATCGATGAAGGTCATGAAGAGCTCGCTGTTGAACCAGTTTCAGATGTTGAAATTGTTGGAGAATACTCAGTCTCCAAGGAAACATATGGCAAAAAAGGTATAGCGACCAGAAAAAGGAAAACAAAGATACAGTACAAGGGAGCAGAAACTTTGGAAGAAGTTTTCTTTGCTACAGAAAATGATGATGTCAAGATTACAGCTGAAGACAAAGACAATGATGACATTTCTGATGCCAGCTTGTCTGATCATGCAGATGCTAACTTATCACTAGAGGAGATAAGTGATGAAGATCTAGAACCTTCTAGGAAAAGAAGAAAGTCAGCAGGGCAGGGGTCAGTTAAGATGGGGAAGTACGAGAAAGTTGATGAAAATCTCGTTGTAAGTGCTGAAATGGCAACCAGATCAGATGAGAAATCTGAAGCTGTAACAGAGAGCCAAACAAGTGCTACAGCTTTGAAGCGCACAGCAAGTACTGGCAGTGCTGATGGAAGTGTGACTAAGAAGCTTAAGCAGTCAGATGAAGCAGCAAAAGGTAATGAGGAAACATCTCGAAGCGAAAATGATCCAACATTTTCTGTGGCTGATACGAAAAAAGAAGGCAAAAAGCCACAAGCTAAAGATGTGGATGCTTCTCATAACAAGAATGTTCTGCCAAGAAGAAACCTGTCTCACTCTTCTAGAAGTGAGCAGCAGCAGCAGCAGGGGAACAGAGAAAAGCCTCTTCCATCAAGAAGCAGGTATGAGATGGTTAACTTCAGCTGTCAGACCGAGCCTCGCCAGCTAAAAGGGAAGATTGTTCAGTGTAATATTAACCCATTGAAGTACAGTACTGGAAGTGGTGCCTTGGGGTCCAGATCCACACTTTTGAGCAAGTTCAGGAAGCAGCTACCATCAAGTATACCAGAACAAATTTTTGCAGAGATTACTTCTCTGCAGCCTGCACAAAAAGGTGAGAACTCACATACTGAGGATTTATTTATCGTTTAATTATTTCCTTTAGTTCTGGGGTTTTTTTTTTACAGAAAGATGCCTAGTTTTATAGTTTTTCTTGATTTTCTATTGATTTCTGTTGAGAGTTTCTTACTCATGAAGAGCAAGGGATCTCAGATGCCCATAACAGATAAGTTATATCCATCCATCCATATCCTTGGTCAGTGATCAGCTGGGCAGTCACCGCCCAGTACGCCGTGTGGCATCATGCAGGACAGCAACAAATTCACCCTAACCTCTCATAGTCTCTGGCCAGCCTTTGTATTGTGCTCCAGCTGTGCTGCATGCTACTCATTTCTGCTTGTACAGTTCTCTGCCAGACAGCCTTTGGTTGTTGTCTCTTTCTTTTCCTCTTAGGTGTCCACCTCATGACTGTTGTAGTGATGTTACTTGAGTCCCTTCAGAGCACAAAATCAATCCATTTCCGGGGGGGGGGGGGGGGGGTTTCTCCTATGGCATATATATCTTCTAGTTCACAGTGGGCATCTAGGTCTCTGTTATTTCTTGTCTGTGGCCAGCTTGTGTGGAGTGATGATAATTTGCTCATTTCTTTTCTGTAGTTCTCTGCATTCTGCTCCATAGAGGAGTATGGATAACGCAGAACTTTGGTACATCTTATTTTGGTTCTAATACTATACTGGGAGGGCCTCCAAATGTTTCTGAGATTAATTAAAACTCTTCTTGCTTTATTTTGCTCTTTATGTCTCTGTGTCTTACGTCCTCAGTTAGGTGTTTGATGTGAGGGTACAGTGGCATGGTATTCCATAATCTTTCAAAATTCTCCACATACTTTCTCATAGACTGTCAAATGCTTTGTTAAAAAATCGGTTAAGTTTATATATAGCTGTGTCTGTCATTCTGAACATTGTTCAGTTATGTTTGTTAGTGTGAGCATATGGTCTCTACATCTCCTGTTACATAATCCTGCTTGTTCAAGTCTTAGTTTTTGATCAAATGCTGCTGAGACTTTTTTCTAATAATTTACTTGGAACAGAAAGGAGGGTAATTCCTCTCCATTTGCTACAGTCTGTGAGTGTCCTCTTTTTTTTTTTTTTCTGTATTTCATTTCTAACTCCCCTGTTCCATTCTGTGGGAATTGTTTCAGTTTCCAAGATTCTTTTAAACACTGGCAGTAACAGTTCTGCTGCTAATTCTGCATCTGTTTTGAAAAGTTCTGTACTCAACTTGTCCTTGAGCTTTCCTATTTTTTTTTAATCCTTTAATTACTGAAATGATTTCTTCTTTACTGTGTATATCCATGTTTATATATAGATCAAGTTCAGCTTCAGGGAAGCTGAATGTCTCTACATTCTGTGTTGTTAATGAGTTGTTATTGAACAGCTGCTTAAAGTGTTTAGCCTGTCTTTCTTCTTGCTCGTTTTCCAGTGTGATGAGTTTTCCATACTTATCTTTAACATTTTTGGTTGTCTTGTGCTTTCAGCTGATAGTGTTGGTTATTTTGTACATTGTGCCATGTTCACTTCTCAGTGTGGCTTCCTTGGCTTGTCTTGCTAGTTCTTCACATATTTTCATTTATCAGTCAGGGTTTGTTGTTTTACTAATTTATTTTAATGGGAAGTACTGCACTTTATATCATTCTTTTAAGTCTTTCTGACTTGACCTCCATTTTCTTACTTTTAATCTGATTTGTTAAACTCTGAAGTTTTCAGTTTCTGGTGTCATCCAGTTTTGTCTTCTTGCTCCTGAAACCTAAGCAAGTTGTAACATCTTTCGTTTATGATCTGCACTTGTAGTTGCTGCATTTTATTGGTGGCATTGGTTTTGTTTGGTTTTTTTTTTTTAACTTCTGTTGTGAAGGCCTTTTTTTATATGTGGGTCTTTCAGTTTCTCAACATCATATGTCTTTCGTGTTATTATTTTATGTCTTGTACCTTTAATCTTCATTTTTATCATGGGTTCTACAAGGTGATGATTGCTACCTACATCAGCTCCTCTTCTCATTTTCACATCTTGTAGTGAATGTCTCTACCTACCACTTTCACATCTTGTAGTGAATGTCTCTACCTACCACTTTCACATCTTGTAGTGAATGTCTCTACCTACCACTTTCACATCTTGTAGTGAATGTCTCTACCTACCACTTTCACATCTTGTAGTGAATGTCTCTACCTACCACTTTCACATCTTGTAGTGAATGTCACCACCTACCACTTTCACATCTTGTAGTGAATGTCACCACCTACCACTTTCACATCTTGTAGTGAATGTCTCTTCCTACCACTTTCACATCTTGTAGTGAATGTCTCTTCCTACCATTTTCACATCTTGTAGTGAATGTCTTTACCTACCATTAATTAATATGCGATCTGTCTGATTTCTGTCATAGCCATATGGTGAATACCACATTAATTTATGTATTTCCTTGTGTGGAAGAAGTCTTAAGAGAGGCTGGAGTTAAAAAGCAAATTATAGCAAAGATCAGAGGCGGACAAGTGAGATTTATAGGACATTTCCTGAGATTAGGAAAATTGGAACACACTTCTCTCACTTTCCGAGGATGTACAGTTTGTAGTTCTTCATTTCTGTTGTAATGTGTCATAACTTTCCAGCTTTAGACATTGTTCCCATATTCCAAAAACTTGTCTTAGTTTCCAGCTTTAGACATTGTTCCCACATTCCAAAAACCTGTTTTAGTTTCCAGCTTTAGACATTGTTCCCACATTCCAAAAACCTGTCTTAGTTTCCAGCTTTGTGACCAGGTCGTCTGTTGTCATGCTGCTGGCTTCCTTTCAGCTTCCACCACCAGCAGTCATACCAGCTTCAGGGTCTTGGCAGGATGGAAGGAATTGTATGAGGACACAGAAATTCCTAAGAGGAGGAGCGTTGATTTTATTATTTTTTTGTACATGTCTGTGTTGAAGTCAGAGATTTGTGGATAACTCATACCTTTCTGTAACAATGGTTAACTCATACCTTTCTACAACAGTGTTTAACTCATACCTTTCTACAACAGTGTTTGATTCATATCTTTTTATAACAGTGTTTAACTCATACCTTTCTACAACAGTGTTTAACTCATACCTTTCTACAACAGTGTTTAACTCATACCTTTCTACAACAGTGTTTAACTCATACCTTTCTACAACAGTGTTAAACAACTTCATTTTTAATGTCCAAACTGGATTATCCAAATTGCTTAATCCCTAGTTTCTGTTTTGTACCAAATTATTGCAGTTGTTTAACTACCCACAGAAAAAGTGAAACTCCAATTTCTACCCACAGAAAACATATTGTTTTAACTCCAATTTCTACCCACAGAAAACACATATTCCTTCAGCATGGGACCTGTTACTCTGTCAGACATGGACAGTCCACAGTTTAGAGAAGTTGTACTCAGAAGTTCTCAGAACTTCAGTCTTTCTTTTGATGAACACTCACATGGGTAAGAAGAATCAGTTGGTATAAATGGGGATTGTCTTTGAGTGATATGAATGAAAAATAAGAAAGCAACCATATGAGCCAGTTAAAAACAGACATAACTCCATTTTGATGAGAGAAACAAGTTTGATGATATGAAAATGACTGACAAACCTGCTGGGTACCTGAGGTTATGTTCCTGTTCAGATGTGGTATTAGAGGAGTTGTTTTATACAGACAACTCAGGGCTAGTTTTTCTTTTCATTAGAGTTGGTGGTCTTTGATTTGTCTTTGTTGTCTTACATTTGCCTTTATGCTGTTTTGACATACAGTATTGTCAATATCTTTGTTGCCATACACCACTTCTCAGTTACTACTGTTGTCTGATCTGCCATTTTCACAACATATTGACTAGAAAGACTTGTTTGTTTTATTCGAAATTTAGAAGTTTTTTTGTTTTTTTTTTGGGTTCCTTTTTTTTTTTTTTTTGTTAAAAATTTTAAAGTTTTTTTTTTTTATACCTAACAATTAAGAATTATATATTTTATTGATGTCATAGGTTCTAAGGACTGTTATTGCCGGAGGTGGGGTGGAGAATTCGATCTCCACTCTAATGGCGTGTTTCTCAAACAGCCTCTGGCAGTCAAGTCCAGCTCCTGGCCTTCCTGTGGCAGAACTGTTTAAAACTGACAGGAGAAGGGGCGAAGGCGAATATCTGGCGCCTGAAAACCAGACACTTAGGGTAGATGAGAGTCATGTTTAGTAGCTCATCTACCGCTGCTGGCGAGATTCTTCAGCTGCCGTGCGTGGAGTGGTGCTCCTCCTGGCCAATGAAGAAAGGTGCATATGGGGTTGCTGCGCAGCACCACTGGGGAAAAGGTAGTAGAAAGGATAAAGCGAAGCAAACAGTCAAATCACGGCACCTCTGGTCTGGAGGTCGGCCATGTGCAGTTATATCGGGTGAAATGCATGAACCGGCTTATCCCAGAGGTTAAGACACTGCTGGCGAGACTCTTCAAATGCCGCGCGTGGAGTGAAGCTCCTCCCGGTAAAGGAAGAAAATACGGAAAAGAAATAAAGGTTGCTGTGCGGTGCCGATGTGAAAAGGTGGTGGAAAGGATAAAGTGAAATTTAATCGGTATGTCCAGTAGTATTGCTGCGAGAGCTACACATACCACGCCGCCTCTGCTGTAGAGGTTGGCCACGTCCGAAATACACCTACACTGGTGAAATATGCCTAAACCGGCACACACCAGGGGTGGAACTTGATGGCTAGACATGTCATGCCACCTCCGCTCTAGAGGTTGGTCACGCCTGATATACACCCATACTGGTGAATTATGCCTAAACTGGCTCATACCAGGGGTGAATCTTGAAGGCTACGCATGTCACAGTACCTCTGCTCTAGAGGTCGGTCACGTCCCAAACATGCCCATACTGGGATAATATGCCTAAACCGGCTCAACCCAGGGGTGGAAGTCACTAGTGGCGAGGACTCGTCCTCCTGGACAAAAGCTCCATCCTGGTCACAACTAGGAAGGGTAGCGACCACGACCACAAAATGCTGAAGTCCGAGACACTGGACCAGGGCAGTCTAGATAGGCAACCACCTCTCACCCGGCGGGGATGTTTGCGTATCCTAATCACGCTGAGGTTTTCTTGTGAGAAAGTCCAACTCTGGACTGGATGGGCAACCACCTCTCACCCGGTGGTGATACACAGGTATCTCAAAACACGTCGAGGTTTTCCGGTGAGAAGGTCCAACTCTGGCCAGGGTGGGCTACTGCCTCTCACCCAGCCGGGATTCTCTGATATCCTAAACACGTCGAGGTCTTCCGGTGAGAAAGTCCAACTCTAGACTAAACTGGTGCAATGAAAACCACGGTGTCACGCAATCTGCTTCAGAGACCCACCAAGAATACAGGCTAAAGCCCTGCGATACTCTGAACCTCTTGTGGTCCTCTCAGGTATCTCGTGTGGTCCTTTCGGGGACCACACAGGAGACCACAGGACCTAACGAGGACCACAGGCATAAATTCAGTAGGATCACAGTGCGGTCTTGGTGGTAGAAGCGAACGAAGAAGAAGAAGAAGAAGATTGATGTCATAATTTCTTAAGTGGCTGTAGGGCAAAACTGTCAGTTTCCATCAGTGTTTTCTGGTTACAGACTTATGGTACGAGGAAGTACATCATAAACAGAAAATTGTCTGTATTTGTTTTTAGTCTTTCTTTAAAGAAAAATCTTGTGTGTTTTTATAAGACAAAGTCATGACTATGTCCATCATTCAGAGACAAACATATTACAGAATCTAGGCATTGACAGGGCTGGAACATCGCTATACTTTACAAGTGATTGATTGTGCCTTTTTTTTTTTTTTTTTTCTATTTGTATTCAAATGTTTCAAACAAGAACAGTGAGGCTTGAGTGCAGTAATATGACAGAGCACAGTGTTGTAAGGTTTGCCTTCGAGAAAAAAAAAGAATGTTTTAGATATAAGAGGAAAAAAAAGTGTTTTAGATATAAGAGGAAAAAAAAAGAGTGTTTTAGATATAAGAGAAAAAAAAAGTGTTTTAGATATAAGAGAAAAAAAGTTTTTTTAGATATAAGAGAAAAAAAAAGTGTTTTAGATATAAGAGAAAAAAAGTTTTTTTAGATATAAGAGAAAAAAAAAGTGTTTTAGATATAAGAGAAAAAAAGTTTTTTTAGATATAAGAGAAAAAAAAAAGGTGTTTTAGATATAAGAGAAAAAAAAGTGATTTAGATACAGGAGGAAAAAAGGTGTTTCATATGACACTTGTAAGTGTTCATAAACAGATTCTGTTTCTTATTTGACAGTTTTGTATGTGAAACTGAAACTAGCTTCAAGTAAAATAAGTAGTTTATATATTTGTTGTTATTGTTGTCAAGCAGGCATGAGAAATTCCAGGAAACCATATGTGTATGTTTGTGTATCAGGCTGGGTGTCCGCAAGGAGCTGAAGTTGTCATGATCTTGTTTCCTTTCTTGAGGGTTTATAATTTCAGACATGCAGTTAAAGATCAGGAGCATCAGACATCTTTTTTGTGGAGATGTAAGATGGCTGAGTGGATAGCGTGTTGTCCTGCTGTGACTGGGACGGCTGCTCATCCTACCAGAGTTTGTGGTTCAGGTTATGGTCATTTGCTGTTTTTATTTCTCACAAGTTTTTTTATTTTCTATACAGCACTCATCTATGTATGTTACTGCATTTAAATGTGTGTTTATCTTCAGAATTTTCAAGGCTACGCTCTCCAAACATGAAAGTCTGGCATCACTGATCAGCCATTTGAAGTGTTTGGAGTTGGGGAATCGCTACATGGTCATGTCTGTTGTCTACGCTTACAGAACTGGACAAAGTACAGGTGTGTGGAAAGGTAAAAGACTTCTTACTGCAAGCATGTTTTTATTCTGTGTGTGATCTTG
Source organism: Achatina immaculata (assembly GCA_009760885.1). Classification (NCBI taxonomy): domain Eukaryota; kingdom Metazoa; phylum Mollusca; class Gastropoda; order Stylommatophora; family Achatinidae; genus Lissachatina; species Lissachatina immaculata. Next base: position 3,945,986 of record CM019719.1, on the reverse strand, counting down.
AGCTAATAATAGTTTTGTTCTAAAGATCATACTTCATGTGTTTGAACTGCTTTCTTCATCTCTCTCATTCAGCCTCTCATGTAAGCTAATAAACATCATAGTTTTTTTTAACTTCTGTACATCTTTTTTTTTTGTTTCCCGTTTCATTTTTTTTCCCTTCACTCTCTCTAGATTCAGACAAGCTCCTGTATATTTGGTACTGAACCCTGTTTTTAGCTTCTTTCACTGATGGCTGTATGAGCAGAAAAGATCTGTATGTGCAGATAAATCCAGCATGGCTTACTCTGTGGTCAGATAGCTTCTGACTTGAGAGGCAGCACTCTTATGTTAGGCTCATACACCTGGCACCGAGTCACAGCCTTTCAGTCACTGTCAGTCAGTCTGTTCACATATTTCAGACATGTCCAGGTAGCTACAAGATTTTGAGCAGTTGTGGACTTGAGTTTCAGTTTATTTGGGGTTTGGCTGGCTACAGAACTTGTTGGCCATGGTCTTCGGTAATGGTTGTTTGACCTCTTGTGCTAGCTTTTTGTTTATGAGCATTTCTTCATGAAACATAGAGCAGAGCATTCTATGATTCACTCATTGTGACAAGATTATGGCAGAAATGTATAACTATCAGGCACATACAAATAACTCCTACTGGTGATGGAATTCATGAGGGCAACCTGTCACCTTGTCTGGGTAACTAATTATATGAAAGTGAGCACAGAAGAAAAAGAAGGTTGACCCCCCCCCCCCCCCCCCCTTGACAAGCTGAGAAGGTGCTGACCTGTTGTTGCCTCCTGACAGAGGTCTCTGCACTCTGGCCTCCTGTATATTGTGACATCAGAGTTTACACCAACTTCTTCAGTGTAGAACATTGCTCAGTTGATGAAAATGTCTCATATATCCAGGATACCTACTTCCTTGAGTGTGGTGTTTGGAGTGTCAGTGATACCTGGGTCCAGTATCTCCTCTCTCAGCACCATCCTTGTTTCCATGGAGCCAACATCATCGCCTTTCACTCCCTTTGGAGCATAGGCCATGGATAAAGGCTCTTCAGTCATCCCTGTTCTTGGAATTATTCTCTGCTTCCTTCCCTGTGTATGCTTTGTCTCTGAGCACTGTCATAAATTTCTCTTCTTCAAGTAAAGTCTAGGTCTTCCTTCATTTTTTATTTCCTTGAGGATTCCATGTCATTGCCAGTCTTGCTATGCTGGTGTCGGGTTTCCTCAGAGTGTGGCCAGTCAGGTTTCCTCAGAGTGTGGCCAGTCAGGTTTCCTCAGAGTGTGGCCAGTCAGGTTTCCTCAGAGTGTGGCCAGTCAGGTTTCCTCAGAGTGTGGCCAGTCAGGTTTCCTCAGAGTGTGGCCAGTCAGGTTTCCTCAGAGTGTGGCCAGTCAGGTTCCTCAGAGTGTGCCCAGTCAGGTTTCCTCAGAGTGTGGCCAGTCAGGTTTCCTCAGAGTGTGGCCAGTCAGGTTTCCTCAGAGTGTGGCCAGTCAGGTTTCCTCAGAGTGTGGCCAGTCAGGTTTCCTCAGAGTGTGGCCAGTCAGGTTTCCTCAGAGTGTGGCCAATCCACTTCCATTTCCTAGACATTGTTTGTAGGTTCATAGGCTGTTGTCCTGCCCTTTCCCAGACCTCCTCGTTCCTGATCTTGTCCTACCATTTAATATTTAAAATCCTCTCCAAGCAGTAGTTCATGAGTGTTTGTATCCTCTGTTATATTGTCTTCGTCATAACCCATGTCTCTGAACCATATAGTAGGACAGTCTTTACGTTTGTATCGAAAAGCCTGAGTTTGGTTCTTGTTTTGATGTTCTTAGATGACCATATTTTGTTAAGTTGGATAAATGCTGTCCTGGCCTTGGTTATTCTAGCTTTAACATCCTTCTTCTGTTCTCTCATATTTATTAACTATGCTGCCTAAATATGTGAAATACTCTACTTCCTCAAGTGGTACTCCCTCAATTACCATGAGGCTATTGCTTGCACTAATACTGTTGATTATCTTTGTTTTTTGTCTTTTAATATATAGTCCCAGTTTAGCTGAATTCTTGCTTAACACTTTCTGTGCCAATCAAGAGATATCTGACGCTTCTGATTTCTCGCGTGGATGCCGCTCATCAAATATTTTACGCTTGGTTTGTTTCATTAAAAAAACTGGTGTAACGTTTAGATTGTAGACATTTTGTGCCCGTGTCTGGTGACACTTTTCAAAATGGCGAAAGAGCGCTTAGTTACAAGCGATGTCGAGCGAGAGAAACGAAGAGAAACATCGAGAAATTTCAATTTTTGGTGATGTAGGTAGGGATATGGACATGGCCTGTGACCAGACCACTGTTCTTGAATGTATCCCAAGTAGATCTAGACATATTAAACGACTGGAGAAGTAGTTAGGTTATTTCAGGCATTGCTTTAGCGAGAATGCAACATCAAAACAAGACAACTTTGACAGGTAGTTCAAGGCATCTCAAATGGTAAGTACTCTAGATCTAGAGGTACTTGATGGTAAGTAGGACACAGTTATTATCTAAAAACATCACATTACTTTTTTTTTTTCCTAAAAAACTCTGCATTTATGAAATTTTCATACATTTTGTTATATTTTGAAACATAATAAGTACACTGAAGTACATGGAAATACCGTTTTCCATTCCATTTTACAACTATACCCCCTATGCAAATCAAGATCCGCGCTTTTACTCCGGCACCCAACTGAACATCTGCGTTTCTTCCTGTGGCATGGAAAGAGTTAAGAACCAAACCTTCCGTTACTTTTCTGTCCACTCATTGTGTTATTTAACATGACCAGAGAAGGATAACTTTCTTTTCTGGATGGAGCCAGAGAGCCAGTTTTCATTCACTTCCAGCTCTTGTACGATACTTTTCTTGCTTCTCTTATCATTCCAAGATATTCTGAGAGCTTTTGTATAACATCTCAGAAGATGTAACTCTCAGTTCTCTTGTATGTGTGTGTTGGTGCAAGAAGCCAAGAAACCAGCATGGAAAGGATAAAGCTGGAAGAACTGAAGCTTAGACACTGATAACAATATCAGCATTTTTCATGCAGCCACCCTGATATTTATGTATGAGCAAGACATGCATCTGGAGGGTCAGAGCCATTCAAGCGATGGAAAAGTCAGAGCTAAGCTGATCCTGAAGGGAGTGCCAAGAGATGTGAGCAAGGACTTCATTCAGCTCCTGTTTCCAGAGGTTGTTAGTGTTAGTACTGACACCAGAGCTGCTGAAGAAAGGTGGGTAGCATTTATTAGAAGTTCTTCTTTGGTTAGCAGAGTTTGTTTAGAGTTGTTCTTATTTGGTTAGCAGTTTGTTTAGAGTTGTTCTTATTTGGTTAGCTGAATTTGTTTAGAGTTGTTCTTATTTGGTTAGCAGAGTTTGTTTAAAGTTGTTCTTATTTGGTTAGCAGAGTTTGTTTAAAGTTGTTCTTATTTGGTTAGCAGAGTTTGTTTAAAGTTGTTCTTATTTGGTTAGCAGAGTTTGTTTAGAGTTGTTCTTATTTGGTTAGCAGAGTTTGTTTAAAGTTGTTCTTATTTGGTTAGCAGAGTTTGTTTAGAGTTGTTCTTATTTGGTTAGCAGAGTTTGTTTAAAGTTGTTCTTATTTGGTTAGCAGTTTGTTTAGAGTTGTTCTTATTTGGTTAGCAGAGTTTGTTTAAAGTTGTTCTTATTTGGTTAGCAGTTTGTTTAGAGTTGTTCTTATTTGGTCAGCAGAGTTTGTTTAAAGTTGTTCTTATTTGGTTAGCAGTTTGTTTAGAGTTGTTCTTATTTGGTCAGCAGAGTTTGTTTAGAGTTGTTCTTATTTAGTTAGCAGAGTTTGTTTAGAGTTGTTTTTATTTGGTTAGCAGAGTTTGTTTAAAGTTGTTCTTATTTGGTTAGCAGTTTGTTTAGAGTTGTTCTTATTTGGTTAGCAGAGTTTGTTTAAAGTTGTTCTTATTTGGTTAGCAGTTTGTTTAGAGTTGTTCTTATTTGGTCAGCAGAGTTTGTTTAAAGTTGTTCTTATTTGGTTAGCAGTTTGTTTAGAGTTGTTCTTATTTGGTCAGCAGAGTTTGTTTAGAGTTGTTCTTATTTAGTTAGCAGAGTTTGTTTAGAGTTGTTTTTATTTGGTTAGCAGAGTTTGTTTAAAGTTGTTCTTATTTGGTTAGCAGTTTGTTTAGAGTTGTTTTTATTTGGTTAGCAGAGTTTGTTTAGAGTTGTTCTTATTTAGTTAGCAGAGTTTGTTTAGAGTTGTTTTTATTTGGTCAGCAGAGTTTGTTTAGAGTTGTTCTTATTTAGTTAGCAGAGTTTGTTTAGAGTTGTTCTTATTTAGTTAGCAGAGTTTGTTTAGAGTTGTTCTTATTTAGTTAACAGAGTTTGTTTAGAGTTGTTCTTATTTAGTTAGCAGAGTTTGTTTAGAGTTGTTCTTATTTAGTTAGCAGAATTTGTTTAGAGTTGTTTTTATTTGGTTAGCAGAGTTTGTTTAGAGTTGTTCTTATTTGGTCAGCAGAGTTTGTTTAGAGTTCTTCTTTGGTAGATTTGTTCTTTGGTTAACAGTTTGTTTATACTTCTTCTTTGGTTAGCAGAGTTTGTTTAGAATTGTTTTTTGGTAAGTGATCAGCTAAATTTATTGAGATAATGTTATTAAATTATCTGTTTGGCAGAATTTATGAGTTAAGAAACTGATTAGCACAGTTTGTGTCAAAGATTTATGTAACAATTTGTTGATCTTGTGTTATTTGGTTAGCCATATTATTTAATATGCTCATAAGCTTGAATAGATATTTGATTTAATTCATGGATTTTTTTGTGAGTTAGTTTGCTCATTAGTATTTTGTGAGCTGGTCTGACTTAGGTATTCAGTGAGCTGGTCTGACTTAGGTATTCAGTGAGCTGGTCTGACTTAGGTATTCAGTGAGCTGGTCTGACTTAGGTATTCAGTGAGCTGGTCTGACTTAGGTATTCAGTGAGCTGTCCTGACATAGGTATTCAGTGAGCTGGTCTGACTAACAGATATTCAGTTTAATATTTAGTCAGCTGGAGTACTGAGGTGGACTCTGTTTTAAGTTCATAGCTTTTTTTTTGCTCAAAGCCCAGTAACAAACAAAAACTGATATTTGTAGTGAGAGCATGGAGCTACGTCTACGCACGTAACACACAGCCATCATTAATGTTTTCTAGTTAAAACCAGTCCATGAAACACACTTATTGAATGACTTTCATGCAAACATTGAGTTTAGAAGGTTAAACCATGCATAACTTTGCATGGATATAATTTCATAACGTGAGATAAACATATTTATTTTGTATTTCTTTTTTGTTTTTCCCTAGCAGGGTCGTAACTCTTGGCTTCTCCAGTGCCAAGACAGTCAAAGACATTTTGACATGCTACGACTTGCTTGCTATTGGTGGTTCTCAGGTCTTTATTTCACCCTTGGACACGCCTGAAGATCGTAAGAGCACACATGTGCTACCAGGTTAGTCATAAATGAACTGTTTTTATTCTCCATTTATTCGTCATACATAGAATTACTGAACTTATACTGATGGTTTAACGATGTAATTATCAAACATAGCAATGCACAGATGTTTAGAACATTGAAACAAAGACTTCTTCAAAAGTAAAACAAAACTGGACAGTAATACATTGGTAGAACTTTCAAGTTTTTAATGGAATTGATTTGTTTTTTTTTGTTGTTCTTTTTTTCCTTGGGATGTTCACAAAATTGGAATGTTCACAGAATCTTAAATTATATGATATTCTGTTTTGCCATAATGTGTGACAACCATGCATACAGTGTAATGAACATACTGTTCTCAGGCGCAGTTTTACACAGTCGGTTTGACTTGAGTATTCAGTAACGGATCTCCATCCCACAGTCTTCACATGAAAAGATAGTACATTATCATCTGTACTACTTGTTCTCAGATTGCACTTCCTAATCTTCTACAGAGATTTGTAGTAGTTTATTATCATCTGTGATACTTATTCTCAGATTGCACTTCTTAATCTTCTACAGAGATATGTAATAGTTTATTATAATCTGTTCTACTTATTCTTAGATTGCACTTCTTAATCTTCTACAGAAATTTGTAGTAGTTTATTATCATCTGTGATACTTATTCTCAGATTGCACTTCTTAATCTTCTACAGAGATATGTAGCCCCTGATGTTAGAGAACCATTGAAAGAAATCATTTATACAGATGCTATTGTCTCTCAGTCATGGCTGAATGTTGAACAGTATTTTTTTTTTTTCACACAGATGTTGGTGAAGAATTAAATGCTTTTAATCCAGTATCCACAAAGCTTGAAGAAGCACAGCAGGACAGTTCCAGCAAACCCTGTGAACAGAACAGTGGTATTAAGCAGGAGGAGCCGGATATAAGCAGACTTAACCAAGAAAATGAGGACTCCCAGAATGTGATGAGGATTTCTGAAGGTTTAGCTCACACGCAGGACATTCATGAAAAAGAGGATATAAAGGCTGGCCTGAAATTGCTCGGTTCTGTAGGTTCAGATCAGGTAATCACGGAAACTGTTATGGAAGTGAATGTTCCAGAAGCAGCGAATGCACAAGATCTTTCTGGGGAAGACTTGCTAGGAAATGCAGAAGAGAACAGAAATAACTCTGCTTTAGAACTGAGTGTGACAGACGCGTTGAACGTGTCAGTCAAAGAAAAGGATAAAGCAGAAAACATGACCGAAGTAATTATTGCCAGAGACACTGAAGGCTTAGCAGACTGTGACGTAACTGACACAGAGTCTTTGTCATCAAGTAAGCTACAAGATGAAGCGGCAAGATCACCATGTAAGCTACAAGATGAAGCGGCAAGATCACCATGTAAGCTACAAGATGAAGCAGCAAGATCATCAAGTGTGCTTGCAGGAGAGCTGATCATTAAGCAAGAAGCTAATGACAAGGATGTTGCAGATCCTGACACAGAGTTGCTCCAAAATTCCTTCACTTCATCATCAAAAAGTACGGTGGACATTTCCACGAAACTTGATAAAGATGGTGCTGAAGGAGAAAAACAGGGGGAGATTTTGGAAAACGCAGATGGCAGGAATACTGAGAAGAGAGTAGATGGAAGAGAGAAAAGTGCAAGTAATGATGAAAACTTGGAAGATGTAAGTGATGAGGAGATGGTGAACCAGGGTAGACATGGAGACCATGAAGATGTTGTAATTGTGAGAGAAGACTCATCAAAGTGGCCGGCCGTTCACATAGATTTGACCAGAGATGAGTTGGATGCTTCAGTAAAAGTTTTAGGAGAGAAAGATTCAAATGTGGACAGAGATCTTCAGCCTCCAGGTCGAGTCTCTGAAGGCAGGGTGGAGGCCACTTCTAATGATTCTGTGGCTAAAAATGTTAGTCCCAAACTTGTCATAACTGATGGAGATTTGGAGGTGTCCCTGGAGGTAATCGACGTTAATGAAGGTGATAAAGAAATGGAAAAAGTTATTTATCCTCGTACCTGGCGGCGCTCACGAGACAGATCACACGACAGAAGCGTGTGGGACTCTGCTCATTATAAATCCAGCGCGTATACACATACATCAGTGAAAGACAACCACTGGTCACATAGCAGCAGGTCAGGTGCGTATTATGTTTCCCGAGACCCATACAAGCACTATTCTGCTAGAGATGATGTTTCGAGGATGTCGAGGCGCAACCATTCTGGATCATCTAGAGAGGGCTCACCTCATTTCAGAGCTCCAGCAAGAGAAGCCACTGCTCAGAGGAGAGACTCGCTTCATCAGAAGCATAGAAGGCAAGCTCAAGTTTTATTTGTGCTCAAAGTTATTTTTAAAAATGTTCCAAGAAATATGATGCAAATCATTGAAGATGATGATGCTGTTCTACTACACTGATGAGGTCTTCCCACCCCACACCCATATTTCTGTGACTACTTCGTGCATATGTAGGTGTATTAGTAAATCATTTGATGTTCTTCCTTTGTCCCTTGCTATATTACTGTGTACATTCACTGCTCCCACTATTTCATTATTCTCCTTGACCAACTCTGAAAGTAGCTTTATCTCTCCCACACTTCATGATAACCTACTACGTCTTTCTTGGAGAATGTGCTAACTGTGCTGATATATGCATGTTTTTTTGTGATTCTCATTTTTTACATCTTGTTGTGTTTCATATTTTGCATCTAAGATCTCTGTAGCTAGATTGTTTCTCACTTGGTTGTCATTTTGCTTAATTTTAATGCTGCTGAAGCAGATGTGACCTGCCAGAAGGCCGAGTTATCTGGGCCAGCAAAAGAGATCTGGTTGCAGCCCTTCTCTTGGTTGCTTATGGAAGCAGCTGCTGCTGCAGTGCTGTGGATAACATAGTAAGGATTGATGTGTTTCCATGTGCCAGTGAAGTTGACAGATAACCTGCTTCATGAATCTGCTGCTTCATGAATCTGCTGTCTAAATTTAAGTCTTGTCCGCCACAGATGATTGTGTCATCATTTTAATGTGGTTGCTCTTTTCTTACGATATGAATACATTCTTCAGTCACAGGAACCATTCATCATCTCCAAAACGGGACTCAAGGGATCCACACAGACATTCCAGCTCTCATACATCAGACCATCGCACAGACTTTGGTGAGCACTGGGATAAAAGACGATACGGGGCATATGGAGACTCTAGGAGAACGGAAACTTTATCTAGACCAGCTGCTGAATATGGTGGCAGGCAAGGACACTTGCCATCACATAGAAGTGTGTATCACACTTCTTATCACTCTCATGAGGATCAGCACACCTCTTTCAGGTCAAAGGACCATTACTCACATGGCAGCAGTAGAGATCCTTATGTGAGTGATCGCAGACATGGTTACCGTAAATCCAGATCCCAGTCTTTTTCTGATATGTCGATCACTTCAACAGAAGATCTTTCGCCACAGCCAGCGCGCAAATCATCATACAAGAAGGAAAGTCCCAGACGGCCGGTCTTCCGCACTTCGCGGAGTCCAATCTCTGTGTTGTCTAGGTCTCATTCCTTAAGTCCTGTTTCAAAGTCTCCTAGTATAGATTGTTCCAGGAGTGATGCAGGAAAGGAGGAACTGGTCAAAACCGTTCAGCACTTCTTACAGTTGGCTAAGGGAATCCAGCAGGCACAGAAACGTCGTTCAAATCGCTCCAGAAGTTCCAAGTCACCTCCTTCACGGATTTCTACTAAAAGTCCATTACGTGGCAGATTTGGCAGCCCTCTAGTGCCAGGAGAACCAGTTCGAAAGACTGTTCGTAGCTCTCGGCTTTCAGGGTCACGGAGTCCATATAGAATACGTTCTAGGAGTCCGCAGCCATCTTGGTCTAAAAATTCTAGAAGTCCTTCCTTCAGCAGAAGTAAAAAATACAAATCTGAAAGATCTCAGAGCCCTGATTCGCCAGAGGAAAGCCACAGAAAGCATTACAAAAGCAGTAACAGAAGAGACTCTTATCATCGAGGGAGTGAAAGTCCAAAGCATTATGAGTCTAAAAGATATCAGAGACCGGGAGAGGGTTCTCAGACTCTTGAAGAGCGGGGCAGCAGATTAAAGTCAGGACAGTGGTCAGAACCAAAACATTTTGATAAATATAGAAGTTCTACTGACCAGTCTTGGCAACAGTCATTCGGAGACTATCAGAGCTCTGGCCCAGTCTACAACCCATCATACCCCCCACCTGGTTGTCCTCCACAGCAGCAGGGTGGCATGTTTTCAAGCAGCTCGGTGCCAGCATACCAGTATAACAACCCGTCTCAGTACAGCTACTCCAGCGCTCCTCCATATGGACAGTCGGGGCCGCCGCCGGCATCAGTGAGTCAGTCCTACCAGCCGGCATATTCTGTCTATCAGTCGTCACAAGTCTACGGCTCCGCTGGGCCCCATAATCAGCCGCCACACACAAACGCCAGTGGCCAGTTAGGTTCATATAACTCGTCATCCAAGAACAAGTCTTGGCCTACAGGAGGCACATCTTTCCAGAGAGCACCTGGCAAAGATAGTAGAGGTAAGAAAACATAAAATCTTCCGATGTACTCCAGTTTTTCATTTATGTGATAGTAACAGTAATCGCAATGAAGATAATGACAGTAATAAGATAATGGCACCTATCATTTTAGAAGATAGTTTTTAATAAGGTAGAGGTTTGCTGTTGTGGAGCATTTGCTTATCTCACAAATTAGTCTGTTCCTTTTTTTTGTTGTTTTTTTTAAATTCTAGCTTCATCATTTATTTTAACAATTTTATTTAATCTTGCCCTATCACTATTTCAACAATTTTATTTAATCTTGCCCTATCACTGTTTCAACAATTTTATTTAATCTTGCCCTATCACTGTTTCAACAATTTTATTTAATCTTGCCCTATCACTGTTTCAACAATTTTATTTAATCTTGCCCTATCACTGTTTCAACAATTTTATTTAATCTTGCCCTATCACTGTTTCAACAATTTTATTTAATCTTGCCCTATCACTGTTTCAACAATGTTAAAAATCTTTTATATCATTTATGTCAAAAATCATTATAATTTTTTAAATCTTCACATGAAGGTGGATAATCTTATTTGTTATCTTTATGTATCACTGATGTGAACAATCTTCCCTATCAGGTGATAAAAAAGGAAAGAGTGGCATGATAGAGAAAATAGAAGATCGTGAGCGGTTGGAGAGACCTAAATACAGCAAACCAGAGCGGGTCCTGACCACAGTGCAGATGCAGAAGAAATGAGACTTGCCAGATCAGTTTGTATTACGTGGTTTATTGGTAGCATGCTCTGCGTAAGAATATGATGTAAAATTGGGGTGTTGCTTGGTATCTAATTGTTGTTGCATACATTTTAAGATTGCTACTGATTGTATTTGCTACAAATTTAGTACTGATTGATAAAATTGTTTATATTCAGTTTCACATTACTTGTGTCAGTTATCTTACTTTTCATTTAGCTGTGAATGTTTTCTTTGCTGAATTTTGTTTTTGCCAGTTTTGGTTAGAGGTATGGTCCCATTGTGATAGGTCTGATCTTTATGTTTCCTTCACGTATGATTGATAGTCAGAATATAATTTAACCCTCAGCTTTCATACACAGAGAAGATCTATCAGTGGCATGGTGTTTTCTTTATTGTGGACACAACTGCAAACACATGGTTTCTGTTTACTGTGGAGATAATGAGTGAAAGATGCTTTCTGAAGTAGGAAGTAGTTGAGAGTGACATTGATTTCTTGATGATATTTTGTGTTCCTGGACAGACATACGAATTTGTGACAACGTGATATTAAACATTTGTGTTTTTGTCTTGTTTTTATTGGTGACGTATGTTGTTATTGACTTGTTAATGAAATGCTTAACTTTGTCAGCTGAAAGTGAAGTCAGAGCTAACATTCTAAGTGAGTGTATACACAGGAGATCTTGTGGCAGAATGATCTGCTGTTGTCAGTATAAGCTTGTTATTCACATGAACATCTGATTATATTCTTCATGCACTGATAGCAAAGTTTACAGTGTATTCTAGTGCACCTCACCTTGTGGGGAGTATACAGTGTATGCTAGTGCACTTCATTTTGTGGGCATTATACAGTGTATGCTAGTGCACATCACCTTGTGGGCAGTATACAGTGTATGCTAGTGCACCTCACCTTGTGGGCAGTATACAGTGTATGCTAGTGCACATCACCTAGTTGGCAGTATACAATGTATGCTAGTGTGCCTGACTTTATAGGCAGTATACAGTTTATACTAGTGCACCTGACTTTATAGGCAGAATACAGTCTATACTAGTGCATCTGACTTTGTGGACAGCATACAGTGTATGCTAATACACCTGACTTTGTGGACAGACAGTCAGTTTTCCCTAGAATAACTAGAACACAACAGCAGCAAGTCTTCATCATTTATATTCAATGTGGATCATTATCACTTTAGCCACATGCATGCTTGTTATGGTAATTGTTATTAGAGCTGTAAGTAGTGATGTTGGTTTATAACTGTCTGTATGGAGGTATAGTGTAATAGAAATGATGACTGGTAAAATTGGTTCTAGTAATAAAGCTATAGATTGTGGTGCATGATTCATCTTTACGAAGAAAGTGTGAGAAAATAAAGTGAGCATGTATAAATGAAAAGCATACAGCCATCCAATATTTCAGCAGATACCTTTGTCAGAGACCATATACAAAAACAACACAACAGACAAAACCATGAAAAATATTTTTTTTTTAATTAACTTAAAATTTGAAAAGAAACTTTAAAGTTATTTTTCATGTTTTTATCTGTTGCATTTCTTTTGTATGTGTCCTTGACAAAGACATTTGCCTAAATATTAGACTGTTTTATGTTTTTCATTTATCCTAAGCAAGAATTCAGGTAAACTGAGGCTACATATTAACAGACAGAAAACAAAGATAATAAAAAGTAACAGCACAAGCAATAACCCCATGGTAATCAAGGGAGTGTCAACTGAGGAAGTAGACTATTCATATATTTAAGCAGCGTAGTTGATATGTGAACAGAAAAGGATGTTAAAGCTAGAATAAGCTAGCCAGGACAGCATTTATCCAACTTAACAAAATATGGTCATCTAAGAACATCAAAACAAGAACCTTCTTCTTCTTCTTCTTCTTCGTTTGCACTGTCTGTCTATATCTGCAGTCCTGTCTCTTGGATAAATTTCACTGTTTTTTGTAACTCATGTATGGAACCGTAGAGCTTATCTTCTTTAGTGGTTTCACTGGGCCAGTAATTATTTCTCAGTGTCTCGTAGTTGATGCAGTTCTGGAGGATATGTTCCACGGTTTGGGGCACCTGGGCACATGTACATAGATTAGTAGTACCAACCTTAAACTTTGTATACATATGACTTCGGAGTCGGCTGTGTCCTGTTCGGAGACGGAAGATGGTGACTTGTTCCTTTCTGTTTAGCATGTGATAGTCATCATGTGGTGGTGTTTGTGGCTTCCTGTAGGTTTTTATCATGCTTTTCTTCTGATTATAGGTGACTGGTATGTCTGGTTGCTCCATTTCAGTGCCCTCTTTGGCCAGATGGTCAGCTTTCTCATTGCCTGGTATCCCACAGTGGGAGGGAATCCATTGCAAAGTGACTCCATGTTGTAAGCCAATTTTTGACAAGGCATCCTTAAGGTCTGGTAGTTTGTTGCACTGAGGAGCCTCCAGTACTGATCTTGCATCTGTGAGAATTACTACAGGACATGTATCAATTCTGGAGTCTGATAGTTTTTCAACTGCAGCAATAATTGCCCTAACTTCTGCATCAAAGTTGTTGCAGTATTTACCAGTGGGTATGGAAATCTTGTCAATGGTGTTGTTTGGATATTCAATATATGCTCCTGCCCCACCATTTTTATGGCATTATGTGCAGATCCATCTGTATACACACGTATCCAGGTGTCACATGGATATTTGTCATCTAGAACACTAAGTGTGGCTACTGATCTTACAAGACTGCTCTGCATCTCACCATTCTGCACACCTTTCACTTCAGTCTGAATAGTTATTTGTGTATAATCTGCTTCTTTCCATGGTGTATGCTCTGGTACAGATGATAATGGAGTGACTACAGTTGGAAGGTCAGGTATCAGCTTACGCATACGCTTGGCCTGATGAATGAAGCTGCTTCTTTTAAGCCGTCCTAATGCCAAGTTATTGAATCTCTCCTTCAGGGGATGGCTTACAGAGCTAAGGAATTTTTCTCCCATGGTCATGACCTTTGTGTCTCTATGTTCCTTTAGCGGTTGAACACCAACTATTTTCTGCATTTCTACTATTGGTGTGGACCTCATGGCACCTGTGATAATCCGTAGTGACTGATTTTGAACCTTGTCTAGATTATGCAGCGTAGTGTTTGATGCTGTGCACCAAGATGTTGAGCCATATTCTAAATGTGGTAGAATACTTTGCTGATATACGTTCTTGAGGATTCTTTCACTAGCTCCCCATGTGGTTCCACTCAATTTTCTTAATATGGCTAGTTTTCTTCTGGCTTTTGCTTCTGCTCTGTTGATGTGTTGCTTCCAAGTCAGTTTTGAGTCAAGAGTGACTCCTAAGTAAGTGGGTTGGTTGTCCATCCTTAAGGGTATTTCATTTACAAAGATCTTACCTGCTTTCTGTTTAGATGAGAGGGTGAACAGAGTGGTACTTGATTTCTCTGTGTTGATACTTACACACCATTTGTTTGTCCATGATGTCAAGATGTCTGCTGCTCTTTGGAGTCTCTGTGTAGCAACTGTTGCATATTCATCTGTACACCACATGACCAGATCATCTGCATACAGTGCCGCTTTGATTCCATAGGGAAGTTCCTTGACCAGGTCATTAATGAATACAAGGAATAGTGTAGGCGAAAGGACTCCTCCTTGTGGTACACCGTGTCGCAGAAGTACTTTCTGGCTTTTGTGTCCATCCATTACTACTCTAGCTCTTCTATTGTGTAAATAGGACTTTATCCAGTTGTACAGTCTTCCATTCACATTGCAGTTTCTTAGTTTCCACAACAGACCTTTTTTCCATACTTTATCAAAGGCTTTCTTCAGGTCTATCCACGCTGCTAGTACAAGGTTTTTCTCTTGGAATGCATCCTCAATCTCTTGAGAGAGATAGGTCACTTGATCTTCCGTACTGTAGTACTGCCTAAATCCTGCTTGTTGTGGAACGAGAAGGTTTTCACTTTCTAGGTACCATTTTAGCCTCAGGTCAATGATGCGTTCCATCGTTTTGCATAGGCAGCTAGTGAGACTGATTGGCCTGTAGCTGGAGGCAGTATCACTGTTTTTCCCTGGTTTTAGCAGTGGTACCATGCTTGCTTCCTTCCAGATTTGAGGTAACTTACCTGTGCTCCAGCACATATTGAAAATATCCAACAGCTTTCCCATTGCTGCCATTCCCAGGTTCTTGATCATTTCATTGGACACTCCATCTGGTCCTGGTGATTTCCTTGGTTTCAGTTTACTAACTGCTAGGTCTAACTCACTGCGTGTGATTGGTGCATCCATGACCTCCACTTTTCTGACTTGTTCCTCCTCTTTCTGTGGCTCGATGCGCACTGTACGCTCCTTCTCTGGATGGATATCAATGTTGCAGTCCTGTGCAAACATGCGAGCAAAGTGATCTGCTACCTGCTTACCTGTAAGAGTTTTCCCATCCTCTATTAGTGTAATCTTTGTACTTCTTCCAGTACTCTCATCATTTAACTGTTTGATTAGTTTCCACAGTTTCCTTCCATCCTTTTCAAAGTTTAGGGACTCTGTTTTCTCTCTCCAACTTTCCCGTCTGGCTTGCAGCTTTGCTCTCTGAAATTTGGCCTTAGAATGTTGGTAATTATTGTGGTGTTCTTGGCATGGTCTATTTTCTGCTTGCTTTCGAGCTGCTTCCACGTCATCATGGAGTTTTCCCAGCTCACTAGACCAGTATGGTTTATAGTCCCTGCGAGCTCCTCTGGGAATGGTTTCACGAGCGGCCTGAAGGATACAAGCATTGAACTCCTTCACTATGCTGTTAATATCCTTACCTTCTATGGACAGCTGTCCCACCAGGATACCTGTACGATGTCTGTACATTGTCCAGTTTGCTTTTTTATAGTTCCATCTGGGGAGAGGGTTACTGGTGTTAAGGAGTTCATTTTCTATTGTCAGGAAGACTGGTCGATGGTCGCTACCTCCAAGTTGTTTTCCAACTTCACGTGTAATGTTCCACTTCAGATCTGGAGAGTGGAATGCCAGATCTGGTGTTGATTTTGTATGCCAAGCCCTTGAGTAAAATGTTGGGGCATCCATTGGCTGGTTGATCAGGAGAAGTCCATTATCATCCTGCCAGCTCTCAACTTCCTCTCCTCTCTTGTCTATGTGGTCATAGCCCCAGCTCTGGGAATGACTGTTAAAATCACCACAGACCATCAGTCTCTCTTTGTGTGGGATTGTTCTTAAAGCAAGTGGGCGGTCATTAGGACAGTAATAGTTAAGGAGGTGGAAATCTGTATTACTACTTTTTAGATGGATCATCTGGTATTCGGCTCCTTCCATGTACACTCCCACCTGACATGCGCTGATGTTATTCTTAACAAGTGTGAGTACTCCTCCTTTTCTTCTGTCCTGTCGGTCTGATCTAAAACACTGGTAGCCTCTGATTTTAAAGGCGGCATCTTTGGTTAGGTGTGTCTCCTGTATGCAGCATATACTTACCTGCTCTGCAAAAAGTATGTTCTCTAGTTCAACCTTTTTGCTATAGCCATCTCTAACACTGCTGACACCCTCAGCATTCCACTGCATTATTTTAAGTTCTTGCTTTTTGGCTGTTTTCTTCTGTTGTATTTTTTGGCCAGTAGCTCTACTCTCATGTCTCCTGACTCCACAAGACGAACTGAGAGGACCTCCAGTAGCATTGGGTGGACCCTTTCGAGGCAGGGGGCCCGGCACTGCACCTGCCTGGTTAGTCTTCACAGGGCGAGCACCATGTTTGAAAACTGTAGATATAGACATTTCATTAGCGATAATGCGTGTTACCCTGATTTTTGCGATGCGCCTTTTGGCTGGGTAACTCCGACTTCAGCACCTTTCCTTGCTAGGGCAGACTGTGGTCTTGCTCGGACTGCCATGAAGACAGTGTGGCTGGCCTGGCCAAAACTTTGTTTTCCAGCCTCTGGTGGCTGTACTTAAGCCCCTTCTCCATGTCAGATGGTTTGAGACAGTTCCACAAAGACACTCCGACTCTGAGATGAGGAATCTGATGAGTGCTTCAACGATATCCATTCCCCGCCACCTATAGTCTACTGGCTCTGTTTTGTTTACATCATTCTGATAGCCATTGTTGTAAAGACCCATAGGCTTGTCACGTCCTGGATTCACTGGTTTCACACCAGACTTCCCTCATCCCCGCCAGAGATCTCCATGTCCCCATCCGTCCACCAACCTGACATTACATTTTGCAAAAAATAACAATTACAATTACAATTAGTGTTGATTGCTACAAGTTTCTGGGCTACAGAGGTAGGTCAGAGTTTTTAAGCAAACAGATCTATGTTCCCTGTCTCACAAACACTATGTTAAGATAAGTGTGCTCTTAACACAGTTCTTCCCAGGGGAAAAACAAGAACCAAACTTAGGCTTTTCAATAAAAACATAAAGACTGTCCTACTATATGGTTCAGAGACATGGGTTATGACCAAGAAATACAAACATTCATGCCCGAGGAGGATTTTAAAAATTAAATGGCAGGACAAGATCAGGAATGAAGAGGTCTGGGAAAGGGCAGTACAAGAACCTAAGAACCTACAAATCATGTCCAGAAAGTGGAGCTGAATTGGCCACACACTGAGGAAAACCAGCACCAGCATAGCAAGACAGGCACTGACATGGAATCCTCAAAGAAACAGAAATCAAGGAAGACCTAGACTTACTTGGTGAAGAGAAATTTATGACAGTGCTCAGAGGCAAGGGATACACATGGAAGGAAGCTGAGAATAATTCCAAGAACAGGGATGACTGGAGAGCCTTTATCTGTGGCCTATGCTCTCAATAGGAGTGAAAGTGAAAGGTGATGATGTTGATGATGTTCTTCATCTTATTTTGTGCCCTCTCCTTTCATAATTTGAACTAAAAACATCAAAAATGTGTGTGTTTAATTGTTTTTGGCGGTATGCAGTAATGGCTTTAGCTGTTAACTTCGTCAGACTGACATTTATCTTTTATTTCTTAGTTTAGTTGTGTCAAGCTGACATTATCTTTCTTTTCATAGTTTCACTTACTTTTTCTCACAAGTTATAAAATTAAAAATAGCTGCCTGTTAACCTGCAAATTTTCTGAATGTAACAGAATATGCATTTAAACAAAAAATAACTTGTGCATTAATTATTAAAAAGTTTACAATCCAAGAATTGAAAAAAAAAAAAAAAAAAGTAATTTTGCATTTTCTGTGAACCTCTTGGTGAAATATTTTCTCATTTTTATCATAGCTTTTTGTTCATAATTTCTATGAATATACACGTAAGTAAAATCATCATCTTGTGATGTTTCTTTTTTGGGGCTGATTCATTGTCTGGATCAGCAAGACACTTATGTAGATGTGTCTTATTTATGTAGATGTCTTTGATGTTTGATGCATATAAAAGAATAAGACATATTACTGAAGTGTTGTATTAATGATGAGATTTTATGATGACCATTGTGTCCCAGCATTACCTACATCTGTGACATGGTTGTTGATAATTGTGACATGGTTGTTGATAATTGTGACATGGTTGCTGTACACTGATGATCAGTGTTCATGGAAATTGATAGGCTCATCAAGGGAGTGACTAAAGAAAGTAACAAGATGAGTGCCTGATTTACTTGTGAGCATGCTTCATTGTCGGAAGTGATAAGAGTGATGAGATTATGCAGTAAATAATCATTGCTGTTACTTGTTGTGGTGTGATTGTAAGCAGTGATGAGTGATAATTAGGGGTGGCAAATCTCCAGAGTAATAACACATAACAATGTTAATGACAAGCTAGAATGACACATTTAGTGCCAAATGAGAATAATGGAAATAGGTGACAAGTGAGATTGCTAGAGCATTGTACCTGTAGAAGTACCAAAGGGAAGCAACTATAGACTATTGATTTGTGATGTCATACGATAGGGAGCAGAAGTGACCAATCAGAACTTGTGTTCAAGTTGGTTATGGTCATAGGAACATTTTATATTTGATTTTGTTTTATTTGTTTGTTTCCTCAGACTTAATGAAGACTGTTTAAATTTAAACTGTGTCCTTGTTGTAACAAACTGAGTGTCTGTACTTTTAATAAAACAAACAAAAAAGTGTTTTATTTTTGTGTTTTGTCTTGATAGTTTTGAGAAGGCACATGAATAATTGTGCAGGTTACTTTCTTATTGTTTCAGAAATAAATACTTTGTTTCATTTCAAATTCTTTTTTGCTTTTTTTAATGTTTGTGGTATCATACATCCACTTTGAAACTTGTATGTTGTGTTTTCTTTAAATTTTGTACAACTTTAGAAACTTCACAACAGCAGAAATTTTAAAATGTTTTACAGCTTTTCAGATTCAGAACTGCAGAAACTAATAAATAAGAAACTTCATGAGAAAGGTCAGCCAGGAGTTCGAAGGATCGCAGCTTAGCTGCTGGTATAACTTGGGGGCGGTTGTGAGAGATGTTGTTGTAAGTTATAAGAGCTGGAAAGAACTTGTGAAAAACAAAACTGTCATATTTGGAGTTTGATGAGTTGTACTTGTCTGCCACAGCGTTCTTCTGTATTCTCAGACAGTTCTGTGGTCAGGCATGGACACTGTATGATTTGGAAGGAAATTCTTCAGTTTCGTGTGCTCAGCTTTCTAAGAGAGATCTGGGTCACTTCTGGGAATACTGCGGTTTGCAGGTCTTCATAGGAACCTCAGAGTTTCTCCTCCACACTTCTCTCTCAGGGGTCTGGGGTCTCTGTATGTGGGGCAGGGAGGAAATGAGGCTGGCCATCATTAGACGCAGAAGGTGCAGTTACAAAGAGACAAGATGATGTAACACAGATACATTGTTTTTTTTTTCTTGTTTGTTACTGTGGCAGATTATGCCAGTCAAATAATCAATCATAAAACATGATGCTTAGCAACCTCCACAAACATCTGAAATCTACCTGCTTCAGCTAGGCAACCTAAACATGCAGTTGACATCTACCTGCTTCAGCTATGCAACCTAAACATGCAGTTGACATCTACCTGCTTCAGCTATGCAACCTAAACATGCAGTTGACATCTACCTGCTTTAGCTACGCAAGCTAAACATGCAGTTGACATCTGCCTGCTTCAGCTACGCAACCTAAACAAGCAGTTGACATCTGCCTGCTTCAGCTACGCAACCTAAACAAGTAGTTGACATCTACCTGCTTCAGCTTGGCAACCTAAACAAGTAGTTGATATTTACCTGGTTTAGCTTCAATGTCTCTGTATTGATGATTGATATTATAACTTTGTGAGAAACTGTGGCGGAGGAAGAAAGAGCGAGGTGGCAGAAGTCACTTTAAAAACATGACATAAAACAATGGCTGCTAGAGCTATAAAGAACAATATATATGTTGAATGCTATGGCAGAGTTACTGCTGATACTTTCAAGTGATTAGTTTATAAGAGAGTCGTTTAGGTAATGTTTTTATCTTAGTGGTTCTGCGAAACGTTATTTCTTGTAGCATATGCCTTGATGATGCGCAGCCATTGTGTCCAATAAGGAGTACATTGTAGTGGCACACTTGAAGAGTTGGACTATGTTGAAGAAGAAACGAGTTTTGACAGTCCATTATCCAGCAACACACGGCCTCCCTTGGTTTTCCGTGCTAAAGGAGAGAGAGAGCATGTTATTGGGAGAGTCACAAAGAGGCTGACTATGATCCTGCCTCATGAGGCTGTCTTGGTTAGCTGTGGTTAGAGAAAGGAATACGGGAGGAGGTGGTCTTGACTAACTGGTTAGAGAAAGGAACACGAGAGATGGTGGTCTTGGCTAGATGTGGTTAGAAAAAGGAATATGAGAGGAGGTAATCTTGGCTAGCTGTGGTTAGAGAAAGGAACTTTCAAGGAGGTGGTCTTGACTAGCTGTGGTTAGAGAAAGGAATATGAAAAGAGGTGGTCTTGACTAGCTGTGGTTAGAGAAAGGAATACGAGAAGAGGTAGTCTTGGCTAGCTGTGGTTAGAGAAAGGAATACGGGAGGATGTGGTCTTGGCTAGCTGTGGTTAGAGAAATGAATACGAGAGGAGGTAGTCTTGACTAGCTGCAGTTTGAGAAAGGAATATGAGATAGGTGGTCTTGGCTAGCTGTGGTTAGAGAAAAGAATACGAGAGGAGGTGGTCTTGACTAGCTGTGGTTAGAGAAAGGAATATGAGAGGAGGTGGTCTTGACTAGCTGTGGTTAGAGAAAGGAATACGAGAGGAGGTGGTCTTGACTAGCTGTGGTTAGAGAAAGGAATACGAGAGGAGGTAGTCTTGACTAGCTGTGGTTAAAGAACGGAATACGAGAGGAGGCAGTCTTGACTAGCTGTGGTTAGAGAAAGGAATACGAGAGGAGGCGGTCTTGACTAGCTGTGGTTAGAGAAAGGAATACGAGAGGAGGCGGTCTTGACTAGCTGTGGTTAGAGAAAGGAATACGAGAGGAGGTGGTCTTGACTAGCTGTGGTTAGAGAAAGGAATACGAGAGGAGGTGGTCTTGACTAGCTGTGGTTAGAGAAAGGAATACGAGAGGAGGTGGTCTTGACTAGCTGTGGTTAGAGAAAGGAATACGAGAGGAGGTAATCTTGACTAGCTGTGGTTAGAGAAAGGAATACGAGAAGATGTGATCTTGGTTAGAGAAAGGAACAGATGAGGTAGTCTTGGCCAGCTGTGGTTAGAGAAAGGAATACGAGAGGAGGTGGTCTTGACTAGCTGTGGTTAGAGAAAAGAATACGAGAGGAGGTGGTCTTGACTAGCTGTGGTTAGAGAAAAGAATATGAGAGGAGGTGGTCTTGGCTAGCTGTGGTTAGAGAAAGGAATACGAGAGGAGGTGGTCTTGACTAGCTGTGGTTAGAGAAAGGAATACGAGAGGAGGTGGTCTTGACTAGCTGTGGTTAGAGAAAGGAATACGAGAGGAGGTGGTCTTGACTAGCTGTGGTTAGAGAAAGGAATACGAGAGGATGTGATCTTGGTTAGAGAAAGGAACAGATGAAGTAGTCTTGACTAGCTGTGGTTAGAGAAAAGAATACGAGAGGAGGTGATCTTGACTAGCTGTGGTAAGAGAAAGGAATACGAGAGGAGGTGTCTTGACTAGCTGTGGTTAGAGAAAAGAATATGAGAGGAGGTGGTCTTGGCTAGCTGTGGTTAGAGAAAGGAATACGAGAGGAGGTGGTCTTGACTAGCTGTGGTTAGAGAAAGGAATACGAGAGGAGGTGGTCTTGACTAGCTGTGGTTAGAGAAAGGAATACGAGAGGAGGTGGTCTTGACTAGCTGTGGTTAGAGAAAGGAATACGAGAGGATGTGATCTTGGTTAGAGAAAGGAACAGATGAAGTAGTCTTGACTAGCTGTGGTTAGAGAAAAGAATACGAGAGGAGGTGATCTTGACTAGCTGTGGTAAGAGAAAGGAATACGAGAGGAGGTGGTCTTGACTAGCTGTGGTTAGAGAAAGGAATACGAGAGGAGGTGGTCTTGACTAGCTGTGGTTAGAGAAAGGAATACGAGAGGAGGTGGTCTTGACTAGCTGTGGTTAGAGAAAGGAATACGAGAGGATGTGATCTTGGTTAGAGAAAGGAACAGATGAAGTAGTCTTGACTAGCTGTGGTTAGAGAAAGGAACACGAGAGGAGGTGGTCTTGGTTAGCCCTGGTTAGAGAAAGGAACAAGCAAGGTGGTCTTTGGCTAGCCGTGGTTAGAGACAGGAACACGAAAGGAGATGGTCTTGGCTAGCTGTGGTTAGAGAAAGGAACACGTGAGGATTTGGTCTTGGCTAGCTGTGGTTAGAGAAAGGAACACGCGAGGATTTGGTCTTGGCTAGCTGTGGTTAGAGAAAAGAACACACGAGGATTTGGTCTTGGCTAGCTGTGGTTAGAGAAAAGAACACACGAGGATTTAGTCTTGGCTAGCTGTGGTTAGAGAAAGGGACACGAGAGGAGATGGTCTTGGCTAGCTGTGGTTAGAGAAAAGAACACGCGAGGATTTGGTCTTGGCTAGCTGTGGTTAGAGAAAAGAACACGCGAGGATTTGGTCTTGGCTAGCTGTGGTTAGAGATGTGGCTGATAATCTTACACTATCCTTGACTACTCTCATACTTCTTGAGTGTTTAAATTGGCTTGCTAATGTTCTTCAAGCTCCCAATAATCTCTTCTAGCAGTTCATGTTGAAGTTTTCTCTATAACCACAGCTCAGTTTTGGTAGTATCAGCTTCTACTTACTTCCCTTGTCTCCCATGTGTAAAGTGCAGTACTTCTTTTCATCGCTGTTAAGGTCGTTCTGCTCTTCTTCACAGCAAGCAGAGCCTTTCAAAAAGTAATAGGTTTTACCTAGGAGTAGACAAACATCGTATGTCAATCAGGCATCAACAAACTGTGGAAGTGAATACTTATAGAAGTAACGATAGTAAAGATGAGAGAAGAAATGTGCCACTAGCATTTTATGTGGCAAATTAACCTTATGTTCTCATTTGTGATCTGTAGATCTACTCACGTTTCAACGCTTAGGCGATGGTTCGGGGTATCGTAGCTTATTTCCAAGCATTTTTTACAAATCACCTGCTACCAAAGCCATTCTTCCTACAAGGAAACTGTGCGCTTTCCTATCAGTGACAACAAGTTTGAAGCAAAAATGGGGTAATACCAGGAGCCGGTTCGATAGCACATTGCAGCTTGAATATCACCTTATGCTTGTCTTCATAATAGGTAGACAAACAAAAGACAAAGAACTTGAATCCACCTTGAATCATTTTGGGGTTTATGTATATAAGACTAAATATATAAATGCACTGGTCTCTCATGGCGAAGGTCGGGGGTTCGAATCCGGCCGGAGGCGCCCCAGTCGCCCAGCTGTAGAAATGGGTACCCGACTTCTTCTGGAGTTAGGGAAGGAAAGGCGGCCAGGCGTGCTACTGACCATATCACCCTCTAGTGTGCTGACAGGTCAAGGAAAATATGGGCACTAACACCATGTCCCTATATGCCTCCAAGGGATGAGAGGATTACCTTTTTTAACTTTTAAATATATAAATATACACAAAGCCACTGCAGTAAAACTGTGACAACATGTTCGTGGACGATTGTGACTTGCAAGAAGCTGCGTTCGAGAGTGCTTGTGTCGAAGTATTGCGAATGTTTAAATAAAGACTTCTGAGGTGTGACAGGTTGACTAAAAAACTGTTCCTACTTTTGTTTTAAATAGGTTTTACATGTTGTTTATCCACCTTGGCCTGAGCCCTTTTTACTATTATTACATACTTCCTCTGCCGTTAAACGTCACATAGGGCTTGCATGGTGGTTCGCCATATTTTTCTGTTCTCGGTGAGCTTTTCAACCTCATCAAGGGATTTTATGCCTACTAGTTTGGCCTTCCAACGTCCTCTTTAGAGTTTCACTTGGTCGACCTCTTTTTCTTTAGCCTGTTTTGCTCCACTTAATAGCTTGTTTTGGGATTCTCTGACTGTTTCTTCTCATCACATGACCAACGTATGTCCATCTCCTTTTCCTGATCACCCATGAGACAGGTTGTTGTTCAGTCATCTGTCTTATCTCTGTGTTGTTTTTGAATTCGTTCCACTTTATACCAAGTATTTTCCTTAGGCATTTGTTTTCAAAAGAGTCTAATTTCTTTTAGTTGTTTTCCAGCTTTCACATGCATAAATGAGGGTGGATATTACATTTGAGCTTTACTATTACCACCTTGTTTTTTTCTTGCATTTTGAACCTGTTTTTTCTTGCATTTTGAACCTGTTTTGCTGCATTTTGAACTTGTTTTTTTCTTGCATTTTGAACTTGTTTTTTCTTGCATTTTGAACTTTTTTTTTTTTCTTGCATTTTGAATCTGTTTTTTCTTGCATTTTGAACGTGTTTTGTCTTGCATTTTGAGCCTATTTTTTCTTGCATTTTGAACTTGTTTTTTTTTCTTGCATTTTGAAATTTCCATTTGAGTTCCGTCTCTAGGCTCCTCGCGCTCGGCCTGGTCTTCGTTCTCCCGGCACTTTCAGCCACAGAACCACTACTTCCTCGGCTACTTCTCGTACTAAATTTGCTGATTGTCCTGCTACTGCTATTATTGTTGCTGCCGCATAAATCTTGTTTAAAAAGCCATTTGGAGAGTACCTCTTGTACATAAGCACTGTTGCAACAACAAACGTCATTACAATTACTACTTTTTTTTTCTTCCCTGCTGATGTAACTTCAGACATTACTGCTACCTTCCTGATACTACTGTTACTACTACCATCACCACGACTGCTACTTCTGCAACTACTACAACTGTTGTTACTTTTGATCTAGTTGTGCTACAACAGCTAGCAGCAACTAATGCAGCAGCCATTATTGATGACGTTACATCTATAAGTATATACACTGACCTTTGAATCGCTACCAGACAAATGAGAGAGGGGGCCAGCCGGTGCATTGTTTGGGTGCCTGGAGGCCCATCCTTGTTTAAAAAAAAAGGTTGGGGGGAGGGGGGAATGACTTTCTGTGTTTTAAGAGAGAACTTGAAGTGTAAGAAAACAAGATGGCTAATAAACAATGGCAAGAGAAGGTATGTGGGGGTAAGACATTCTGTGCCACTTTACAAGCTTCCACTCACAGGCCGTGCTCGTTACTAATATTATAGCTAATGTTACAGCTAACTAATGTTGCAGCTAAAGTTAAGACTAATGATACAGCTAAAGTTACACGAACTGAAACAAGAAATTCAAACAGAAGTAAGAATATAGACAGAGGCAACTAACATCCGTGGTGAGTTTTCAAAAGGTATTATCTTCTTCTTCTTTGGCACTTAGTTTTATTTTCTCAGCAATCGACGCTGAGCGATACGAGTAACTGTCTTGATGGTGAGCGGGCTACAGCAGCCATGTTGACGACATGGAACTACTGACTGGTGCCACAGACTCCACGGCAGATTCTGTCGGTGGACACTTTCAGCGTTATATGTAGCTAAGCCAACGGAGCACGTCTCAATACAAAGGATCTTGTTCAACTGTGGTTCGATGGACTGGATAGATGAGCCGTCCCACATTCACCCTACTGTGTACAGCCACGCAAGCGACTTGTGCACACGTTAATTATTGCACACTTTCCAAGTCTGTGTTCTGTCGCGCTGTTCCGTTTCGTGCCCACTGCTGTAGGGACACACTGTAGGGAAGCAATTCTAAGTCTTTAGTAAGATACGAATCGTCTGTGTTCATGTCTGTCTCGGCATACGTACTTGTATAGGTAAGTCTGCGGAAGACTCTTTGAAGTTTATAAAGGTTTTCTCGAACACCGACAACATACAAAACACTGCAGAAGTGCTTGTAGTTTGTAGGATAGCAGCACTTCTTTTCTTCTGCGATCTGTTGCTCTTTGTAGTGGATGTTGAACCATAGGCATTATGCTGGATGGGGAGATGGTTACGGTGGCTTCTTGCATGCCTCACGACATTTGAGATCAAATCGGTCGTTACTCCAGTAGAGTATCAAATTGTTTTAAAGAGCATGATGATGATGATGATGGGGCTTAGGTTCTCGATGTCCTCAATATAGAAGAGTCAGTTCTCACAGTTATGTCCTCGATATAGAACAGTCAGTTCTCACAGTTGTGTCCTCGATATAGAAGAGTCAGTTCTCACAGTTATGTCCTCGATATAGAAGAGTCAGTTCTCACAGTTATGTCCTCGATATAGAACAGTCAGTTCTCACAGTTATGTCCTCTATATAGAACAGTCAGTTCTCACAGTTATGTCCTCGATATAGAACAGTCAGTTCTCACAGTTATGTCCTCGATATAGAACAGCCAGTTCTCACAGTTATGTCCTCGATATAGAACAGCCAGTTCTCACAGTCATGTCCTCGATATAGAACAGTCAGTTCTCACAGTTATGTCCTCTATATAGAACAGTCAGTTCTCACAGTTATGTCCTGGATATAGAACAGTCAGTTCTCACAGTTATGTCCTCGATATAGAAGAGTCAGTTCTCACAGTTATGTCCTCGATATAGAACAGTCAGTTCTCACAGTTATGTCCTCGATATAGAACAGTCAGTTCTCACAGTTATGTCCTCTATATAGAACAGCCAGTTCTCACAGTCATGTCCTCGATATAGAACAGTCAGTTCTCACAGTTATGTCCTCGATATAGAACAGTCAGTTCTCACAGTTATGTCCTGGATATAGAACAGTCAGTTCTCACAGTTATGTCCTCGATATAGAAGAGTCAGTTCTCACAGTTATGTCCTCGATATAGAAGAGTCAGTTCTCACAGTTATGTCCTCTATATAGAACAGTCAGTTCTCACAGTTATGTCCTCGATATAGATCAGTCAGTTCTCACAGTTGTGTCCTCGATATAGAACAGCCAGTTCTCACAGTCATGTCCTGGATATAGAAGAGTCAGTTCTCACAGTTGTGTCCTCGATATAGAACAGTCAGTTCTCACAGTCATGTCCTGGATATAGAAGAGTCAATTCTTACAGTTGTGTCCTCGATATAGAACAGTCAGTTCTTACAGTTGTGTCCTCGATATAGAACAGTCAGTTCTCACAGTCATGTCCTGGATATAGAACAGTCAGTTCTCACAGTTATGTCCTCGATATAGAACAGTCAGTTCTCACAGTTGTGTCCTCGATATAGATCAGTCAGTTCTCACAGTCGTGTCCTCGATATAGAACAGCCAGTTCTCACAGTCATGTCCTGGATATAGAAGAGTCAGTTCTCACAGTTGTGTCCTCGATATAGAATAGTCAGTTCTCACAGTCATGTCCTCGATATAGAACAGTCAGTTCTCACAGTCATGTCCTGGATATAGAAGAGTCAGTTCTCACAGTCATGTCCTCGATATAGAACAGTCAGTTCTCACAGTCATGTCCTGGATATAGAACAGTCAGTTCTCACAGTCATGTCCTGGATATAGAAGAGTCCGTTCTCACAGTCATGTCCTCGATATAGAACAGTCAGTTCTCACAGTCATGTCCTGGATATAGAACAGTCAGTTCTCACAGTCATGTCCTCGATATAGAACAGTCAGTTCTCACAGTCATGTCCTGGATATAGAAGAGTCAGTTCTCACAGTCATGTCCTCGATATAGAACAGTCAGTTCTCACAGTCATGTCCTCGATATAGAATAGTCAGTTCTCACAGTCATGTCCTCGATATAGAACAGTCAGCTCTCACAGTCATGTCCTCGATATAGAACAGTCAGTTCTCACAGTCATGTCCTGGATACAGAACAGTCAGTTCTCACAGTCATGTCCTCGATATAGGACAGTCAGTTCTCACAGTCATGTCCTCGATATAGAACAGTCAGTTCTCACAGTCATGTCCTGGATATAGAACAGTCAGTTCTCACAGTCATGTCCTCGATATAGAAGAGTCATTTCTCACAGTCATGTCCTCGATATAGGACAGTCAGTCGTAATAGTCCTTTCAGTCTAAATCAGTCCTAGCTATTACGCTGTAGATATAGGACGGTCGCATCTTTATTCCGTGGCCTTGCTTCATCAGGCCTCATTTATGTGCCTCATTGTTTTCTGATTACAGTATGAAATGTGCAGATCGTAACTTAATACATTGACAAGTAAGTTATCCAGGAGAATTGTTCCCACGGTCAGAGTAAGTAAATGTGTCAGTTAGAAAGTTTACAGATGAAAGAAATAAACTGTTAGAAAGTTTACAGATGTAAGAAATAAATTGTTAGGAAGTTTACAGATGAAAGAAATCAGTTATTAGAACGTTTACAGATGAAAGAAATAAATTGTTAGAAAGTTTACAGATGTAAGAAATAAACTGTTAGAAAGTTTACAGATGTAAGAAATAAACTGTTAGAAAGTTTACAGATGAAAGAAATGAATTGTTAGAAAGTTTACAGATGTAAGAAATAAATTGTTAGAACGTTTACAGATGAAAGAAATAAATTGTTAGAAAGTTTACAGATGTAAGAAATAAGTTGTTAGAAAGTTTACAGATGAAAGAAATAAATTGTTAGAAAGTTTACAGATGAAAGAAATAAATTGTTAGAAAGTTTACAGATGTAAGAAATAAATTGTTAGAAAGTTTACAGATGTAAGAAATAAATTGTTAGAAAGTTTACAAATGTAAGAAATAAACTGTTAAAAAAGTTTACAGGTGTAAGAAATAAATTGTTAGAAAGTTTACAGATGAAAGAAATAAATTGTTAGAAAGTTTACAGATGTAAGAAATAAATTGTTAGAAAGTTTACAGATGAAAGAAATAAACTGTTAGGAAGTTTACAGATGAAAGAAATAAATTGTTAGAAAGTTTACAGATGTAAGAAATAAACTGTTAGAAAGTTTACAGATGAAAGAAATAAACTGTTAGAAAGTTTACAGATGAAAGAAATGAATTGTTAGAAAGTTTACAGATGTAAGAAATAAATTGTTAGAAAGTTTACAGATGTAAGAAATAAATTGTTAGAAAGTTTACAAATGTAAGAAATAAACTGTTAAAAAAGTTTACAGGTGTAAGAAATAAATTGTTAGAAAGTTTACAGATGAAAGAAATAAATTGTTAGAAAGTTTACAGATGTAAGAAATAAACTGTTAGAAAGTTTACAGATGAAAGAAATAAACTGTTAGGAAGTTTACAGATGTAAGAAATAAATTCTTGTGTTAGGAAAGTGTTTATATCACGTGACTTGTAGGAGAGAATTCTTGTAGTGCTAGTACAAAAATGTCAACACTTTACGTGACAAGCCAAAGTGTTTCTGTAAAATGAATTAAAAATTCCTCTTCAACAATGGTAACTTCAGTTTACTGTGAGTTAGGCTGTTATTGCCATTCGCTGCTATCAACTTAGTGTACCATTCTAATCAAACAACTTTATATTTTTTTTTAAAAAAGGGAGTCACTAATTTTATTCGAACAATGGTCTTCACTGTCTTTCTTGAAGTGACAGAACCGAGACATTCCCTCTTTTGAAAAAAAATCCGAGCATGGATAAAGGATTAACATTTATTATAGGAGAACTGATTCTAAAACCAGTTTGACGAGTTGTACTTGTTTGTCTATCACAGACCTTTTATCATACAGTTTTGGTGCTATTTTTGTTAACATTATGCCATCATCATAGCTGGCAAATGTGAAATGTTAGGGGTCCTAATCATACTCGCATGAAGTTACGACTGCTAAAATCTTCATCGTTTGTATTTTTGTAAGTGAATTTCCTTGTCCAGAAAGAAAACAGACGTGAGAAATGTGTTGGTAGCTGGGAGAATCACATGAAGGTGTAGCTGCTGGTACTTTCTTCCTGCTTCTTTCTTCCTGCTTCTTCCTATGTGCATGTCAGAGACAGCTGGCGAATACAGCCCCCCCCCCCCCCCCAAAATCATCCATTCTGTTGAAATAAGAGAAAGATTAGTTTTCTTTAAATTTCATTGGAGGGGGTTTTTGGAGGGTTGTGGGGGGGGGGGGGACAGAAACGTTCTTAATTGATAAAATACATTCTTATTGGCCCTAGCTGGATACTGAATTGGTCGTGTGGCCTTAGTTTTGTCCTTAAGGTTTTGTTTATGACTTAATGAATATACGTTGATAGATAGGCAGACAGACAGGTAGGCTAACAGATACACATCGAGACAGAGAGATAACGGGTAAATAGATTGAAAGACAGACAGGCTATGATATAGACCTGGTAATCAACAGACAGCGGACACGCTGATAGGCAAGCAGACAGGGTAATAGACAGACATGTTAACAAACGGACTAGCACGCAGACAGATATACAAAGGTAGGTAGACATTTATGCTGATGCAGAAAACAGAGACTAATAAACAGAGAAACCAACAGATAAACAGGGTAACAAGAAGGCAGATTAAAGTAACGAGCTACAGGACGACAAGCGAATATCCATTCTGATAAACAGACTGACAAACCGTCCATAGCTTGGTTTCTAAATGCTTAATAACTTTCTTATGTTTGTCTGTTTGGATGTACACCACAGTTAAAAGCTAAAGAGCCAAATTAATGTAAAGACATTATGTCCATGTTTGAGATAGACATTTTAGAAACAAATTTTGTGTCTGGCTGTCACAAGAAGGAAGTTTTGGAACCGAATATTCGGCCTAGCTGTCACAGAAAACACGTTTTAGAACCGAATAAACTGCTACCACCGGTATCTCGTTCTGTAACATAACATTCGGTCTGGTTGTCGCAGAAATGATGTTTTAGAACCGAATATTCTGTCACTGGAGGACGTTTTTAGAATCTAATAATCTGTATGTCACAAAAGGACGTTTTATAACTGAATATTCTGTCTGTGGCAACAAGAATGACGTTTTGGAAGTGAATATTCTGTCTATCTACAAGGACTTTTTAGAACCGAATATTCTGTCTGTCCACAATGACTTTTTAGAACCAAATATTCTGTCTGTCACAAGGACATTTTGGAATCGAATATTGTGTCTGTCCACAAGGACTTTTTTAGAACCGAATATTCTGGTTACGACTGAAAGAAAAACAAAAGTACAGTATAGACAAGCAATAGGAAAGAAGATAGTGTTATAGGAGTGGAGAGTGGCGCAGTTTGATAGACTGCCGGGGGGGGGGGGCGGTGGGGTGGGTGGGGGAGTGGAGGTACTACAGCAGGCAGAAAGTGAATCCAGGAATCATCGCGCATCGCGACCACCTGTAAGAGCGAGAAGCAGCGAGCAGGCCACAAAGGGGACACGAGAACAGGGGCGGCTATGGCGAGAGAAGAACTAAAGACTTGAAGCACAAAACACCTTCTTCTAGCCAACAAGTACACAGGTGAGACGTTTCCTTTCGCTTGTGTTATAATCTAAGGTTGGGGTGACTCACACACCTTAGGCTTCCCGTTAGTTTCGTGATGAAATAACCGGACAGTTGTATGCTTGCCTTGACATTCTCGTGAAATAATTGATACGGAGATATTATTTTCTTCAAGATAGAACATTTCCTGGAAAGATATAATTGTTCGTGGTAAGTGGTACTTTTATTAATTAAAAGTAGAAATGATTGCTAGTAATTAAATCGTGTATGTGTGTGTGATGTGTATGTGTGTGATGAATTTGTCGGCTTCCGTTAACATAGACATGTCTAGTATAATGCAAACTGTTTAGCTGGTTCAGCACGTGAGTGTTACGGGCACTGTTTAGCAAACAAAACACCTGTATACCAGTTTGAATGTTTAGCTAGCTAAGCTACCGAATAGGGTGTCAGTCATATGTGGTGTTTGTAGGCGGCAAACAAAGCCAGGCGGTTGTTTGGGTCGTGTTTAGCAGCTCGCAGCGTCGTCGGTTTTCAGTTTGTTCAATTGTGCGAGCTTTTTCTGACTTCGAAGTTTCTCGTGCTTTCGTGTTCCACATATTTAATCTAATTTAATCAGATAGATTCTTAGTCTAGTGTAAATTCAGTGGGTCTAGTATGAACAGTCATCAAATCTAGACACACAAGTGTAATATAGATTGCTTAGTCTAGTACAGACACAGGAGTCGTGTATAGACTCAGTAGTCTAGCGTAGATAGTAATCTAATTTAGACACACTAGACTAGTATAGGCACAGTAGTCTTGCTTAGACATAGGAATATACTTTAGATTCATTAGTGTAGTTACTGAACATTCATCAAATGTAGATACAAAAGTCTAGTATATATTCAGTGGTCTAGTATGACCATTCATCAAACGTAGATACAAAAGATTCATTGGGCTAGTATGATCATTCATCAAACGTAGATACAAAAGTCTAATGTAGATTAAGTGGTCTAGAATGAAGATTCATCAAACGTAGATATAAAAGTCTAGCATAGATTCAGTGGTCTAGTATGAACATTCATCAGACGTAGATACAAAGGTATAGTATATATTCAGTATGTCTAGTATGAACATTCATCAAATGTAGATACAAAACTATAGTATAGATTCAGTATGTCTAGTATGAACATTCGTCAAATGTAGATACAAAACTATAGTATAGATTCAGTATGTCTAGTATGAACATTCGTCAAATGTAGATACAAAACTATAGTATAGACACATGCGTTTTGCATAGACTGAGTATTTTAATGTAGACAGTAGTCTCGCGGGCGTATAGTATGAACAGTAATCAAATATCGATACATTAGTCTAGTATAGACATATAGGTCTGATTTAGAGAGTAGTCAAATTTAGACATTTTAGTCTAGTATGCAAACAGTAGTCGAATATAGACACAAAGTATATTATACGCTGAGTAGTCTAGTATAGACGGCAATCTAAAACAGTATATCCACAGTAGTCTGCCATGCGCTAAGTACAGATTCAGCAAGTTAGTAAGGTCACAGTAAACGTGCTATATTACTGCTCGCGGTAACTGATGTAGAAGAACAGTGTGTTTACTTGCTATTAAGTCCTGGTTGGATAGATGAACGATAAGCAACTTGTATGATATGTTGCAGAAAAGGAAGTAAGCACTTAAAAACATCTTGACGAAGTGAGAGAGCTTGCGTGTCACAGCGAGGTCAGCTGGCCACAGTAAGTGCTTGCCCAGGCTCTCAGGTTGATAAAACCAAGTCATCGCCGGTTTCCTGGCCGACAGGGGGGATAAACAAACCAGTTTTTTCAGCATACAAGTTGGATCAATGTTTATAGTTGCTGATCACAGCCTAACTCACGTGATCAAGCGACACCGCGTTAGAAGTGGACTTTCCTACCTGATCATAGGCTCTCAGTGTTGACTGAGCACGTTTAGGCATTCGTACAAGATATTTGTATCATTGCTAGTGATACTTTCACACATTATCTAAATATGTGTATAATTTATAATGATACAATCACAGAAAACATGAACATGTGTGTAACTGTTACATTCACGCAACGTGCGAACATGTATATCATTGCTAGTGAAACATTCATACAGTACGTAAACATGTGTATCATTACTAGTGATACGTTCACACAGAACATTAACGTTAGTATTATTACTATTAAAACAAGTTGCGTATGTCCATATCTTATTATTGTTTCGTTTCTTTTATGATCCACTTCTAGAATTACTCGTGTGAAAGTAGATTCTAACTTATTGTTTCGTTCATTTTATGATGCACTTCTAGAATTACTTGTACGACAGACAGTTCTAACTGTTCTTGTTCCAGATTCATTTTTATTTTTACTGGTTTCAGATTCTAGTAACATATGTAGGCTTGGCGTGATGTAGACTTGGTGTGATGTAGGCTTGATGTGATGTAAATTCGGTGCGATGTAAATTCGGTGTGATGTAGACATGGTGTGATGTAGGCTTGGCGTGGTGTGAGCCTGATGTGATGTGGGCTTGGTGTGATGTAGACTTGATGTGATGTAGGCTTGGCGTGGTGTGAGCCTGATGTGATGTGGGCTTGGTGTGATATATACTTGGCGTGATGTGAACTTGATGTGATGTGATCTTGGTGTGATGTAGACTTGGCATGAGGTGAGCTTGGTGTGATGTGGGCTTGGTGTGATGTAGACTTGGTGTTGTAGACTTGGTGTAATGTAGATTTGGTGCGATATAGACTGTGTGATGTAGACTTTTTGTTATGTACTCTTGGTATTTAAAAGTACTCCGATTTCACCTAAAATTGACATTGACAGTCTGCTCCAAGTTTGTACTTCGAGGAGGTAAAGTTTCATGTCTAATTTTATCAGTCTAAAGATGTGGTTTCTCTTATAGATCATTCTGTGTGAAAGTGCGATGTGTGATGCTCTTGTTTGGTTGTTGGTATGGTCAGTTTATGATTAAAGTAAGCTATGTCGGTCATGGGATGAGAAGAAACAGAGAATCCACAAAGCAAGCTCTCAAGTGGAACACAACAGGCCGAGGTCGACCACGTGAAACTCTAAAGAGGACATTGTTAAGAGAAGTCAATTCAGTGGGCATAACATCCCTTGATGAGATTGAAAAACTCGCCGAAGACAGGACATCTTGGCGAACTACCATGCGGGCCTTATGTGACATTTAACGACACAGGAAGGATGTAAGATGTCTGCATAGTGCCATGTCTTCTTGTCTGGACACTCTGATGTATATAATTGTCCTAGATTTGGTTGGAGCCAGGTGTTGTAACGGCTATATATGATATTCGACCAGTTGGTGGTTATAAAACCATTTGGACTGTATGACTCCAGGATAGTCACAGAGGGTTCTGTTTGTTCTTGATGAATCAGCAGCTTCTTGTCTTTCTTCACAGTTCTAAATTGAGGTCAGATCCGTGACATGGATCATGTTTGAACGATGCTTGATAAACCATATGCAGATTTAAGGGTATTCGATACTTGGCAGACTAAACTCAGTTGCTAAGATCGTTCTGTACTTGATAATTTACATGTAATTTTTCTCCCCGCCCATCCCTAACACACCCCCACCCTTTCCCTTTCCTTCCCGGACGTTGAATGAATTTATTTTCTTGTAGTTTATGTAGCTCTTGCTGTATCGGTAGACAGATTGTTATCACGGAGTCGCGGGCCAAGTTCTCATATGCCGAAACACACTTTGGGTCTCATTCCTTGTTCCTCTTGATCGAGCTGTAATGACACAGTAGCCTGGTGTGAGGGGTCACCGTTTGAAAACTGGATGCGATCTTGTCCACCAACGATGTTCTGACCATAATGAATGTCTAGTGTTATCTCTTTCACAGTCGCAAACACACACACATAAACATATACATAGTGTAATATTATGTGTTATTATTGTAGTACATGCGAGTATATACACATTTTGTGCTTGTAAAATGAACTAACCCTTGGCCGTGCCATCACAAAAGTAAACAGAAAGAAAGAAAAGAAAAGAAAGAATAAATGAACGAAGAAGGAATGAAAGATAGGAGAGGTTTTAAAAGAGGAGAAAATCTCAAACAAAATCCAGGTGCTAGTCTAGATTTCTCTTCCCCTCCCCCCCCAACCTAGTTTTTGTTTATTGGCTTTGGGTGAGTAACGCGGCCAAAATTTGTCAGGTAAAAAAAGAATAGTGGGAAAACTGATTTCTTGGTCAAGTTCGCCATTTTTTTAGTGCTCAGGTAGAACGATATACAACATGTTTGTTTGTTTGTGTGTTTGTTTGTTGTAAAATATTCATGCTCGTGATGTAGTAAATTATCAGCTACCAGAATGTAGTAATGAGCCAACTATCAATGGTACTGAGCCAGCTACCAGAATGTAGTAATGAACTAACTATTAGTGGTACTGAGGCATCTACCAGAATGTAGCAATGAACTAACTGTTAGTGGTACTGAGGCATCTACCAGAATGTAGCAATGAACTAACTGTTAGTGGTACTGAGGCATCTACCAGAATGTAGCAGTGAACCAACTATTAGTGGTACTGAGGCATCTACCAGAATGTAGCAGTGAACCAACTATTAGTGGTACTGAGGCATCTACCAGAATGTAGCAGTGAACCAACTATTAGTGGTACTGAGGCATCTACCAGAATGTAGCAATGAACTAACTGTTAGTGGTACTGAGGCATCTACCAGAATGTAGCAGTGAACCAACCATTAGTGGTACTGAGGCATCTACCAGAATGTAGCAATGAACTAACTGTTAGTGGTACTGAGCCAGCTACTACAATGTAGCAATGAACTAACTATTGGTGGTATTGAGCCAGCTACTACAATGTAGCAATGAACTAACTATTAGTGGTTCTGAGCCATCTACCAGAATGTAGCAGTGAACTAACTATTAGTGGTACTGAGGTAGCTACCAGGATGTAGCAATGAGCCAACTATCAGTGGTACTGAGCCAGCTACTAGGATGTTATACCGAGGGAACTACCTAAATAGAGCCAGCTGTAAAAGTTTCCCACATTTTAGAACGTATGAGAACTATCAGTTTTCCTGTGTGTAACTAACCAATGAGAGTTGTTATTTCCATGCGTATAAAAAACCAATGAGAGCTATCAGTTGTCATGTGTGTAACTAACCAATGAGAACTATCAGTTGTCATGTGTGTAACTAACCAATGTCAGTTTTCACGCGATGGCAGCCAATGATAAAACTACCAGTTGTACACAGATTTCCAGGATGTAGCTAGAGTTTATTAACTTCGCAATCCTTTTATTTTATTGTTACAGACAGCTGTCAACATGATGTCACCGTAAATGTATCTTTGAAAGCTTCTGTCTCGACACTAAAGTCCCGTTTGTGCCTGCATTTATTCGTTGTAAATATATAAATGTTGTGTTCACACAGGCAGTGAGAACTATTTTTTGTGCTGGTCCAACCTGTATTTTTCTTCAAAACCACATTAATGTTGCCTAGTTTCTGCTTCATCTGTTCAGTCTCACGGGTGTGTAGAAATGTTGGTGTGTTTAAACATCATTTGATATTAGCTATTCCGTATTTGATGTCTTCTTGTTATTTTCCTCTTCTTCTGCTGTCTTTAAGAATCTTGTTTGCTAACTTTTGTTAACTGCTTTCACTTTTTCCGCCATCAACAGTCAGTGTTAAAAATAAATTCTTGTTTACTTTAGAAAAAAAGGATTTTGTAATTGCTGGCCTATAGTTGTCACACAACATGAAGGCAAGATAGTAAATAACTCATTATGATACAACTTTGTTCCTAGCATCGTTTGATCAAGACAGGTGACTGAAAGACTGGCAGCTGTTCGTTAATTTCGTTTGGGATATCGTAGTTAGCTGACATGGCGCCGACATGCCAGAAGGGTTTGGGTTGTTAAAATTTCTCACCAGATGGGACGCATGCATCACACATCTGTTTCCGACAAGGAGAATTCCCAAAACTGGACAAGCAAAATACATCTGCGTCGGCATTGAAAACTCGTTTCTTTGCGTTTCTCATTGCTTCCGTGTGAATTAGTTCCGTTTCTTTTCACTACGTTGTGAAATGGCTGGATTTGTTTAAAATCTCCGTTTATGTTTACATTATGAAAAAAAAAAGTTTTCGTGTGTTTGGCTTAGGATTAAGCTTGAAAATAGAATGATGTAAGAATGGGTGTGTAGTGCCTAGTACTAGAATTATAGAAGAATAGATATGTAGTGCCCAGTACAAGAATGACGGAAGAATGGATGTGTAGTCTCCATTACGATACTGTGACACAGATTACACGAAAGATGGGCCCAGATATTCTAGTGGACAGATTCGTGCAGTTTTAATACCGGTTCTCCGATGGTACATCTGTTGTTAGTAACCTCCTTGTCCGCTTGCTGTACAAAACGATGATAAAATACAAAGCTAATTCTCGTCGTGTGACGTGTCCTTTTCAGGATGCTGTTCATCTCACAGCCTCCCTGAATGCAGTGCGGTCTTAGGCAAGTTGACCAGTGTCTCACAATGACATATTCAGCTTCCCTCCCTACCACGTTCTGCTTCTCTAGCGACCTACAGGTGTTTATGGCCATTCATGGTCTCGTTTCTTCATTCATTAGTCTCACGTTATCTCCCAGCTTCCCTCCTCCTCCCTACCACCACCTGCTTCTCTCGCGGCCTACAAGTGTTTATTGCCCCTCCTAGTCTCGTCTCTCCTCCTCTCTCTTTCCCCTCCCCCGATCTCTCCCTTTCCCCGTCTCTGATATCGATTGGTTGTATCTGCTTTCCTTTGTAGAACATTTTTCTCGCCTGTAGGACGCATTCGAATGTTTTCTTTCTAGGAGGATGCCAGAAAGCTAAGTTTTTCATTTTCATTTTCTTTTAGTTATATGTTGTTTTGTGTTTGTGTATGTAATCCTTGAGAAAGGCTCAAGCTGAAATATTGGATGTATTTTTTTCATTCTCATCTTACTCTCATACTTTCTGCTATATCCTCACTCCCTCTGCCGCCGTGTAAGACTGCACCATACATCTCTACTTACCTTTAGTACTAGAACCAGTTTTATTGCAGTCGCTATCCCCTTTTACTTAAAAAAAAAATCAAACTCAAAGTTAATTAGGTCATGATTTTTAAAAAAACAACTGCATCATCTAAATCAGAGGTTTCCAAATTACTGGCCCTCTCCTCTCCTCTCCTGGGGGCAGTGCGGAGATCGGAGGTGGAGCGGAGGTGAGAGAGAGAGGGTGGGGAGAGGGTGATAAGAATTAACTGAAGTGTGTATATGGGGCTGGAAGGGGGGGGGGAGAATTAGGGATGTAGCCTAGGATGCAAGGGGGGGGGGGGAACAGCCAGAAAACGTTTTGGAACCACTGATAAAAACAAATAAGGGGGGTTAACTGTGTAGAAGACAAACACTGACTTCAGAATGCGGACGAGCAGACATATCAACAGAACGAATGGAAGTCAAACTACTGCCACAGATATGGAAAGCAAACTCCTAGTACAAACATGCAAACAAACTGTTAACCGTAAAGTTGTAATATAATATCAAATAATAAACACATAATAGCATCAAATAATAAACACATACTAGCAGCAAATATAACAAATCTTAGTCTTTATGTCGTTTCTATGACAGACAGACGTCAGGTTATATGTTAACTGGATATATGGTAAACAGATATTATATTAAGCGTTGTTTTAGTCATATATGATAAACAGACATTATATAAAGCTTTGTTTTAGCTGCACATATGATAGACGTACATTACGTTTTATGTTAGTCATATGTGATAGACATTAAGTTTTGCGTTAGTCACATATGATAGACGGACATCACGTTTTATGTTGGACACATATGATAGACAGTATTAGCTACAAATATGATAGACAAATGACATATATATGACAGGCCATTTTCACCAACTATTGTCTACTAATATCATTTTTACATAGGCTTCTTCTAACTTTCTTTGTTGCTGTTGTTGTTGTTTTCTTCTTCTTCTTCTTCTTCTTCTACCAAACCTTGTCATAACCTTCCTCCTTTTCTATTTTCTCTATTCTTCATGCCACACATCATTGTTATATACTGTTCAAAAGAAACACAACACTTGTGTAGTCGTAATGGACACCAAATTTCAAACTTGTATCAAAATTTTATTTTACGGAATTAATGTTTCAATCTTGGCATGAGGAAACTTGAAGACTTTAATAATGAAATGTTGTTCATTAAATTTCGTTTGGACTTTTATTCTTTGCAACTGAGGCCTCCGTTTCAGTAAGGTGTATGATCTCCTCTGGCCTGTATCAGAGAACATCTTGACATGGATCCGATTAGCTGTTGGATCTGTTGTTGTGAGATGGCTGCCCACTCTTCCCGCAGTGCAAGAGACAACTGTCGTTGATTGGTTGACGCCAAGTCTCGCTGGCGGACTTGTCTGTTGAGTTCATCCCATAAGTGTTCTGTTGGGTTCATGTCTGATGACTTGGATGGCCACGGAATGGTCTGGACGTTGTTGTCAGTGAGGAACTGGGCGGTGAGTTGTGGCACATGATGTCGAGCGTTGTCCTGCTGAAAATTCGACCCTGGTGCAGCCAGAAGTGGAAGGACGTGCGGACGAAGAATTTCAGCGACGTATCGTTGGGCATTCAGGCGTCCTTCAGTTTGCACCAGGCCGCTTCTTCCCATGAAGTTGATCGTCCCCCCCCCCCCCCCCGCCCCAGTACACTTCCACTGTATGAAAATATAGATCTGAAATTGATAGGGAGAATGTTATCCCTACATTTTATATTGACGTTGTACCGTCTATTTTATTAGTATGGTTGGAAGTGTAATTATACTATACATTCACACATTTACGTATTGACACTTTACACCAATGAATAGGAACACGAAATAAACAATCCTTCACATAATCATGATCTTTGTATTTACACAACATCGATTTACAAAACAGAAAATATCAAATTAATTTTATGTATGTGATGTTAAATATCATGCTGATTTACATTATCAAATCATTAAAACATTTCCTTGAACAATAAGGCAGGATTCCCCTTACAAGGAGACTACTGGTTTGATTGATTCTTCCTGTGGAGTACAGTTTCAACTTATAAGTTTCTTCTTGTTGCTGGTGTTCTAACCATCACCTAATTTTCTGTATTATACACTAAGAAAATACAACAAGACCCCCAGGCTTTCCACTCCACAAAATTAGTACGAATACAACAACTTGAACATAACTTGGCAGTCTTCCGACCAAAACAAACTGGTCAACAATGAGAATTTCCACAAAGCCGATTGGTGTAGTTTATCATCAGACAACACACATTTATTACAGAAATTCACAGCAACAAATGCCCGGCGTGAAATATCTACGCCACATGGGCAAGGAAAACCTTACAATGATTTATTCATACCAAAAACCATACTTACAGGCTTACCAAGGACTGCAGCCACACAGAAAAACAAACTAAACTAATTCTGACAACAAGACTCGCTCTACCCCATTCTCGTTCGCCCGACACGTCCATCCAATTCAACGTTCCCACATAGACTGCCTAACGACCGGCTTTTTCACACGGACCTTTTTAACGACTTCTTTGCACACGTACTTTCCTAATGACGTAGTCTACGCAACACAATTATTAGCAATACACAAAAACTCTCTGAACAGAATGGCTATTCTGTTACAACAATATGGGTTCAGCTTTGAATGTAAGCACACATAATCTAGTGGTAAGAAATATACACATATATATGAATTTACGTGCAGCTAGGACCATATTTCCATACATAAGGGAATATCGAAGCCTCACATTGAAACATCTGCACATCTGTACTGAGTGATGATTTATCCATGATCACACATAACACAATCCTAACTACATATATTTACCTAAATGATCGATCGG
Source organism: Achatina immaculata (assembly GCA_009760885.1). Taxonomy (NCBI): domain Eukaryota; kingdom Metazoa; phylum Mollusca; class Gastropoda; order Stylommatophora; family Achatinidae; genus Lissachatina; species Lissachatina immaculata. Next base: position 3,904,689 of record CM019719.1, on the reverse strand, counting down.
GATTTGATCGAGGGATCGCACAGTACAGTTTGCATTCATCCACATCACATGTTAAAGGGCCATACTAAACTACACATATTTGTTGCTATCTAACGAATGACTTCTCTCATCCACACCTGAACAATGACACGCCTCCCTACGGTCGCTGGCCTCTAACGTGCTCAGCATATGGAATCCCGACCTTTTAAACTTCTATCTTCTCGTCTTATATACCTGGTCAGCGACGGACTCGCAGGACTGCGCATTTCCGTAAAGCCCGTCTCTGGCCAGTGGGGGTTGCTAATCAAACCGGGCAACTGTTTGCTTTGTTATCTACTCCCTACACCACCAACATGTGGAGGAGCTTCATCCACGCAGTTCTGAGCGTAGCGCTCATGGACTCTGCGGTAAACTTTTCTCAGTCTATCGTGTCGCTGGAGCAGAAAGAATGATTCATCACTAAACCAAACCCTTCTCCAATCATTCACAACGGTCCATTGACGATGTTGGTTAGCCCACTGCAGTCGGTCTTGGTTATGCCAGTCCATAAGAACATGACCTCTGTAGGATCTACTAGCCCAAAGACCAGCATCGTGCAGCCGGTTCCTGACAGTTTGATCTGAAATTCGACAAGCTGCTGTCATTGACTGGACTGTTGAAGACGCAGATGCAAATCTATTCCTGAGATGACGCAGCCATATTAAGCGGTCTTCGGCAGGAGTTGTCTTCTTCTTCTTCGTTCGCTTCTACCACCAAGACCGCACTGTGATCCTACTGAATTTACGCCTGTGGTCCTCGTTAGGTCCCGTGGTCTCCTGTGTGCCACACGAGATCCACGAGAGGACCACAAGAAGTTCAGAGTATCGCAGGGCTTTAGCCTGTATTCTTGGTGGGTCTCTGAAGCGGATTGCGTAACACCGTGTTTTTCGTTGCATTAGTTTAGTCTAGAGTTGGACTTTCTCACCGGAAAAACTCGACGTGTTTTGAGATACCTGTGTATCACCGCCGGGTGAGAGGTGGTTGCCCATCCAGTCCAGAGTTGGACTTTCTCACCGGAAAACCTCAGCGTGATTAGGATACACAAACATCCCCGCCGGGTGAGAGGTGGTTGCCTATCTAGACTGCCCTGGTCCAGTGTCTCCGACTTCAGCATTTTGTGGTCGTGGCCGCTACCCTTTCTATTTGTGACCAGGATGGAGCTTTTGTCCAGGAGGACGAATCCTCGCCACTAGTGACTTCCACCCCTGGGTTGAGCCAGTTTAGGCATATTAACCCAGTATGGGCGTGTTTGGGACGTGACCGACCTCTAGAGCAGAGGTACTGTGACATGCGTTGCCTTCAAGTTTCACCCCTGGTGTGAGCCGGTTTAGGCAAAATTCACCAGTATGGGTGTATATCAGGCGTGACCGACCTCTAGAGCGGAGGTGGCATGACATGTCTAGCCATCAAGTTCCACCCCTGGTGTGTGCTGGTTTAGGCATATTTCACCAGTGTAGGTGTATTTCGGACGTGGCCGGCCTCTATAGCAGAGGCGCCGTGGTATGTATAGCTCTCGTAGCGATACTACTGGACATACCGATTAAACTTCACGTTATCCTTTCCACCACCTTTTCACATCGGCACCGCACAGCAACCCTTATTTCTTTTCCGCATTTTCTTCCTTGACCTGGAGGAGCTTCACTCCACGCGCGGCATTCGAAGAGTCTCGCCAGCAGTGTCTTAACCTCTGGGACAAGCCGGTTCATGCATTTCACCCGATATGACTGCACTCAGGACGTGGCCGACCTCCAGATCAGAGGTGCCGTGATTAGACTGTTTGCTTCGCTTTATCATTTCTACCACCTTTTCCGCAGTGGTGCTGCGCGGCAACCCCATTTGCACCTTTCTTCATTGGCCGGGAGGAGCAGCGCTCCACGCACGGCAGCTAAAGAATCTCGCCAACAGCGGGCAGGAGTTGTGACTATGAGTCTTCCACTGCGAGGCCGGTCTGCAACTGAGCCAGTTTCTTGAAATCATCTCCAAAGGTGACTAATGGTGCTTCTAACCACATTAAATTGTCTGGCCACTACACTTTGTGACTGTCCAGTCTGTAAACGTCCAGTGGTGATGAGTCATTGCTCTGTAGTGAGATGAGCCATACTTGGGCATTGAATTTTCAAATGAATTGATTCGAGGAGCATCAATCTTTTATAGGCATTCAATAACATGGTCAGTGAGGTTTCTGTTCAGTAAGTTTCACGGGATTCTCTTGAACCTGTCATGAGTTATTGTCAAAAATGCTGTTTTGACTAGTGTCACTTTTCTGTGCTCATGAATCATCTGCTGAGTACAGTTCAAGTCAACACTGATGTTGATGTCCAAGTGAACATTTCAGACAATTTGCCCTTGTCTGATCAGCAAACTTCAGTTTAAATCGTAACATCGGATTTGTTCAGTTTCTTGTTTTGAACATTATAGAAACGCCGCTGTCCGCAGTGTATCTCCGTGATTTGTAGACTTTAAAAGAAAGTGTAAGCGAAACAGAAATGGGTGAAATGGGATGGCGAAGTGTAGGCGAAAGAGAACTAGGTAAAACGAGAGGACGAAGTGAGACCGGCGTATGAGGTGAAGCTGTTAACAGAAGCCACGCTTCACACTTATTACTCGTTTGTTTTATAATTCTCCCCCTTCCCGTCTCAGCTGTCACAAGATGGAAGTGGAGAGGAAGAGGGAGAGGTTGGGGGCGGCGGCCCCGGGCGGAGACGCGCTGTGAGGTTACCGCGGGCGCTGATTTTATATCTTTGTAGCTGGGGTCAGCAGGAGCGTGAAAGTGCGTATTTGATTTGTTTCGTTCCTTCATACGATCATAATTTGAGCAGACATTTTAATTTAACCCATATATTCTCGGCTGAGCAGCAAAGTAGATCTGTATCTTCTACGGCAGTGGTTCTTAAAATTTTCTGGTCGTAGCCTCTCTCACCCTCCTCCACCCCCACCCCCTCTCTTTTTTCCGGCCTAAGATCAGTAATGGACCCCTCAGTAAAAATAATTATTAAAACCCAAGACGATACTAATTTTTTTTGTGTGTAATTGAGCAAATCCAATTTCTGATATGTGGACTCCAAGAAATCCTTCGAGGGAGATCATCGGGGCTCATTTTGAGAATCACTGTTCTAGGGGCACTTGATGAATTGTTGGCCTGGTCTGCTGATGTTGTTGGTGTACGGGCGTGCAGGGGTGAGGGAGGGCAGTAACGCTTTATCGTGTTTTAGATATTTACGAGTAGAAAACAATAGACTACAGCTATTCGGTACTCGATATGTTCACCATGTTTTTTTACCTTCCGAATACCACTTCAGATTCCTGCTTGTGTTGGTGGTCTTTCAGTTTCGCCTTTTCTTTTCCACCCCCCCCCAACCCCCTTTCAACTTCTTTAGGAGAAAACATCCTGCAGACGAACCCTTGTTCAGAGAGAAAGTGATGTCTGTATGTTGTGATGGTCGGAGTGAAGGTTTGAACTTTGTCTGATGTCACTAGGTTGTGATATGTGAAGGAGAGAAACGCCATCACGCTTACGACAATTAAATTACAGTAATCATTAAAATCAACCCACATGGCGGACAGCAAACCCAGCGTCGGACTCTGTGTACATCTAGCAAGTTGTTGTACATCTAGCAAGTTGTTGTACATCTAGCAAGTTGTTGTACATCTAGCAAGTTGTCGTACATCTAGCAAGTTGTTGTACATCTAGCAAGTTGTTGTACATCTACCAAGTTGTTGTACATCTACCAAGTTGGGATCAACGAGTCAAGCCTACAGTGAATTGTGAACACTGTTAGGACATATCACAGCCTTACAAGCAGAGTGGCCAAGTTGGTCATTTCATAGCTAGGCGGCTACTTGTTGTATCTGAGTCTGTGATTCGAATCACGCTCATTCTCTTACCATTTTTCTTTCTCTCGCATCTAAAGTTCGTTATCTGCTATTTTTGTACATTAATCATGCACGTAGTTTTTTTCTTTCTATCGTTTTTAAAGTTATTTATCTGATTTTGTTGTTAATGGATTATACACACCTTTGCTTTCTCTCGCGGCTTATTTCTTTATCTACTACTTTTGTAGATTAATCATACACTCTTTTTCTTTCACTCACGTGTAAAGTTCTTTATCTACTACTTTTGTAGGTTAATCATACACGCTATGTTCTATAACTTTACTACACTTCATACACGCGCTGTTATGTGCAAACATTTCGCAGCTGGAAACATTTTTTTAAGGGACCAAAGAATGTAGAGCTTTTGTTAAGAAATCTATTTTTTTCATAATGTCGAATGAATGATCCCATGTAGAAGGTGTTAAGTTTCAAGATGAAATGTCAACATTTCATCTCACCGGGTGTTTCCTCTCCTTGTTCAAACTAGCGAGGCCACTTTAAGATGTTGGACAATAAAGCGTCCTTCCATCTTGGCGAGTTTTACAGATTATATAAAGTGCTGGTTATAAATTGCTGGTTATATATGCGTATTTGATTGTGTCTTGACCCAATTTCTCACTGTAGACATGAGCAGATTTTGTTTAGATGTGTGGTAGTTCATCCAGCAGTCTAAAAAACCACAGAAAAAGCGTCTGTTTCGAAGTTGAGATGTAAATGAAGGAACAACACAGCAGGTCAAATATTTGACTAATTCAGATCGTAGACGTGTCACCTGGATTTTGATTGATTGCTTTTCATTGCCGTCATCATGTCATTTCTCTAGGCTGTCTACTGAACTTATTTTAAAAATATATTAATGTTCGTTTTTTTTTCTCTTCCTTTCTGCACACAATCTTTACCATTTATCGTCAAACTGTAGGATATTTGTTATCATCATCATCATCATCATCATCATCATGACTAGCCATCTCCACAATATTCATTCATTTGCATGTCCCTTGCGGAACTTTGCCTCCCTACCAGCACTCCTGTAGGCCTCTCGGTTGTGAGCAAGATGGCCTGCTGCTGATGTATCCATCTGCAGATCATCAACGATGTCTTGCAGCTGAGAAACACATAAATGCCTTTGAATGTAAATGCTATAGAAGAGTTCTTCAAATATCATGTTCACAAAAAAAGAACAAATATGTCACTACAAGAACTTAATATTGAAGAAGGCTGGCTAGTAAAGAGGATTAAACAGAGAAAACTTAAATATTTTGGACACATTAAACGTCATGAGAATTTAGAGAAGACTGTCTTGGAAGGGTACATAATGGGAAAAAGAAAGAGAGGAAGTCCAGTGCGAAGATGGCTGCAGTGAAGACTATGAATGCCTCTGTCTTTACTGTGTTATTGAGGCATTCGTTAAGCCGGTGTTGTGTCTTGATGCGCACGATGATTCTCATTTGTACATTATCTTGAAGCTGTTTTCTGAGTGTTACTGATTAGTTAATCACTGTCTCCATCCATTCTTCACTTCCAGGCTCTGTCAAACCTAAGGTTAGCAACACACTGACACAGAAACCAAGCCAGTCCTGCCTAACACTTGATATGAGGATTTATTGATGCAATGGATGAAAATGCAGATGTGATGACGAGATTCTGACCGGCGGCAGGTTTGCCCTGCCACATGGAGAGTCCATTCATGCTAGCAAAACTCCAGAACAGATATAAACGTCCATTTTCTCTACAGAGACATCACGAAAACCACCCACTCAGGTACACATCTGAACCACCCACTCAGGTACACATCCAAAACAGGAATAACTCACCCAGCCTTTCTCCCACTATCCCCAGTCACGGGATTCACAAACCACGTGACCTTCTGGAAGGATCTCGACCCTTACCCGGACGTTCAAAATAAAGACTCATAAGGCCAGAAGTGGAGAAAAACCCAGTTATCTCCCATACTGCTACAGCAAGACATCGCTGATGATTTGCGAATGGATGCATCAGCAGCAGGGCAGCTTGCTCACAACCGAGAGGCCTACAGAAGAGCCGTTAGGGAGCCATAGTTCCTCACGGGACAAGCAGATGACTGACTGACTGAATTTCTTTGGCTTGCTATGATGGTTTATAGCTGATCAAGCTAGTGTCATGAACATCTGCTGATAATGTCCCTCGTCTTTACCGCTGTGTCATCTTACATCACCCCTCCTACCCCCGGGACTTTATGGGCATCGAATCTCCAGAAAACTGTTAGATCTCCAGGTTTGTGTATCACAGTTTTGCTGCGTTGCCTCAGTCAGATGTCCATGTCGTTGGTGTGGCCATAGTCACCATAAGTTGATTACCATCATAAGTCCTTGTCGCGGACACAGGAACTTAACACAACTACCAAAACTCACCATCTGACATGGTCATGTGCCACCTTTTCTATTACCCATCTTGTTTTTTTTTTTCATTTTTGTCCACTGTATTTCTCTGTGTGAAAAGTTCGCCCCCCTCCCCCGGTATATTCCTGTGGCATGTCTTCTTTCTCCTTGTAGTATCCATCTTGATTCTCTTTTATGAACACAATATAACTGAACCAGCTCCGCCTGCTTTTGTTTTATCTTAAGTTTTATATCATTTGTCCTGCTACGTCCATATACTTTGTTGTTTCAGATGTTTAAGTTGCCAAGTTAGTTCCAGGAATTAGCATCGTAGCAATCGGGACTCACCCATATCTGTTCTAGCAGCCGTCGAAGACTGTCCCAGTCAGAAATCGAGCATGGGACGGTCTGTTGTATCGTGCGAGTAAGTACTTCATTTATCTAAGGCGAGAGTTTAGTACTTCATTTATCTAAGACGAGAATTTAATACTTCATTTATCTAAGGCGAGAGTTTAATACTTCATTTATCTAAGGCGAGAGTTTAATACTTCATTTATCTAAGACGAGAGTTTAATACTTCATTTATCTAAGGCGAGAGTTTAATACTTCATTTATCTAAGACGAGAGTTTAATACTTCATTTATCTAAGGCGAGAGTTTAATACTTCATTTATCTAAGACGAGAGTTTAATACTTCATTTATCTAAGGCGAGAGTTTAATACTTCATTTATCTAAGGCGAGAGTTTAATACTTCATTTATCTAAGGCGAGAGTTTAATACTTCATTTATCTAAGGCGAGAGTTTAGTACTTCATTTATCTAAGACGAGAGTTTAGTACTTCATTTATCTAAGACGAGAGTTTAATATTTTATTTATCTAAGGCGAGAATTCAGCACAAAATCACACAATATCACTATTGTGTATTATTTTCTTTTACAAGCAGGTTGTTAAATTGTATGCACAACAAGGTGTATAATCCAAATCCGAAATCTAAAATCCAAGATACTTTATCTGTCTATCCATCCGTCAGTCTGTCTGTATATCTGATCTTCTGTTGATTCACATATCTATTCGTCTATTCAGCCAGTCTTCTCTCTCTCTCTCTCTCTCTCTCTCTCTCTCTCTGGGCTGCTAATAACAAGAGAGTTCCACTTCTGTCAGTCGTTTACTAAGATAGTGGCTGTCTCCCAGGTCAGTACTTCGTTTACCAGCATTTTCTCTGCTGTACGTCTCCATGTCTTTGGGTCGCCCCACGATTCTTTTACCTGTGGAGTCCACATCAAAGATATTCGTGGTAAGGATTCGTTTGTCATTCTCATAAAGTGACCAGTCCATCTCCACCTTCTCCTTTCAGTCACTGTTGACAGTGGTGTCATGTCTGTGTCTCTTGACAATAGGTCATTACTTATGATAATTGGCCAGAACACTCTTTTTATCTTAATTAGATTCTTGATTTGATCAAATAAACATGCTAACACCGAATACCAACAATATAGGACTAAAGATCATTGTAGGAAAGACAAAGTTAATGAAGCAAAATGTGAACAACAGGAATGTACTCAGAGTAGATGACAGGCTAATGGAGGAGGTCAACGAATTTGTCTATCTTGGCAGTAGAGTAGTAGAAGATGGAGACAGCATAGAGGACATCAACAACAGACTTACTAGAGCAAACCAGGCTTTTGCAATGCTGCAGACTATATGGAAATGTAAAAAAAAAAAAAACTAGGCACGAAGATGAAAGTCAGGATATTTAAGAGTAATGTTCTAAGTGTACTATTCTATGAAAATGAATGCTAGAAAATCACCAAAACTATAGAAAACAAGCTTTCAGTCACCTGTCTTGTTGGTAGAAATGCAGATGAAGCCACTGACAGCAATTATTGAGGAAAGACGCTGGCAATGGTTGGGACATGTGCTCCAAATGACTGACAACTCACTACCAAAAATAGCACTAAGATGGACACCACAGGGGGACAGAAGTAAAGATATACCAAAGGAGACATGGAGAAGAACAACAGAGAGAACGTTGAACAATAGAGAGGATGTTGAACAATAGAGAGAACGTTGAACAATAGAGAGAACGTTGAACAATAGAGAGGATGTTGAACAATAGAGAGGTTGTTGAACAATAGAGAGGACGTTGAACAATAGAGAGGATGTTGAACAGCAGAGAGGACGTTGAACAATAGAGAGGATGTTGAACAACAGAGAGAACGTTGAACAATAGAGAGGATGTTGAACAATAGAGAGGACGTTGAACAATAGAGAGGATGTTGAACAATAGAGAGGACGTTGAACAACAGAGAGGATGATGAACAACAGATAGGACTTTGAACAATAGAGAGGACGTTGAACAACAGAGAGGATGTTGAACAACAAAGAGGACGTGAACAATAGAGAGGACGTTGAACAACAGAGAGGACGTTTAACAATAGAGGGCTCACTTGTTCAAGAGCGGGGAAAAAAAAAGCAAAGGGAAGGAGTTTGTGAAAAAGCTTATGGAAGCCCCACGTGCTTTGGGCACTTTAAGTTCCGAGAGACACGTGATCTAGAAGGTGTCAGGTGTACGTGCCATTGTTTGTGTCATTTTCCAGCATTCGCTCGCACGTAGTAAGACACTTAAAACTTTGTTTTTGAACATTCTACGTTGAGTTTTCTGATGTATCTTTTTGGACCTCTAGATATGACTGAGTGCAGCCCAAGCATGTCGGGCTTTGATTATTCTTACTTCAGCTTCTTTACTGCTGTCTGCTGTCTCTGTCTGCTGTCTTTGTACTACCGTGGTGAATATATTTCACTAAAGAGCGCGTATTGTTCTGACAGCCTTGTTTGTGGGCCTGTTGATGTGAGCTTGATAAGCTTGTCATGTTATGGGTGTCTTAAGAAACGAGCAGAAACATGTGGGGTTCTTCAAGCAACGTCTCCCCTGATTACCTCCTTTGGTAGCGGAAAAAAAGCGCTCCCTATTGGCATTTTAAAATCCGCGTTTTATGTCCGTAACAATAAATGCTCCCTGTGAACAAACATGAAGGCATAATACTTTTGTGAATAAAGATAGCGTCAAATTACTTTTAAAAAAATTAATAGTAAAAAGATTATCCATCTAGTCGACTAAATATTCTTCTTAGAATGGAGTACGATTTTATTTTACATTTCACGAACAAATTATTCATGAACTTCAAACTACAAACTGAAAACATAAAATAAAATTCATTTTTTTTTGTCACAGAAAACATTTGGTGCACCGAGCACAACAAAATAATGCAAATTTTGGCCTACAAAAGTCAAAGAAAAGCAAACTGGCCAATACAAAGATCACTACAAGAATAATAGATGAGGTTTCTTAGAAGGTATTATCTATGAATTACTACAACAACTAAGATGATCAATGAGGAATTACTGGAACAACAAAGATGACCTGTGAGGAATTACTGGAACAACAAAGATGACCTGTGAGGAATTACTGGAACAACAAAGATGACCTGTGAGGAATTACTGGAACAACAAAGATGACCTGTGAGGAATGGTTTGGACAAGTAAGATGATCAACAGTGATGAATAACTTGAACAGATAATATAGGGAATGCTTGAATGAAAAAGAAGAAATATACTTAAAACTACAGTTGGACAAGCAGTGAGTAGCGAAACAGTTGGAAGCATCACATAGACGGACAAACTGGGAGAGCATCAGAGAAAGGCCGAATGAGAAGATAATGGAGAACCTGGCGCGATAACAAGATAAAAGATCACGGACTGAACAGACAGACAGCGTCAAAGATCAAAATCTATTTAGAGCATCGTAGCTCGTGTCTATCAGTAAGGCATCTGACGATGATAATCTTATTTCAAACTTCTGATGATAATAATCTTATTTCAAACTTCTGATGATGATAATCTTATTTTAAACTTCTGATGGTGATAATCTTATTTCAAACTTTCTCTATCATAGCTTCCGTGTCCTTCTAGTTTTCCTGCTCCAAATTTCCACAAATTCGTGTTTTAAGAGAAGCAAAACAAAACTTACTGCCTGAGTCTTGGTAGATTTGATGATGAGAAAAGCAGAATTTAGTGCTCCAATCTTGATAGATTTGATGATGAGAAAAGCAGAATTTATTGATGAGAAAAGCAGAATTTGGTGCTCCAATCTTGACAGATTTGATGATGAGAAAAGCAGAATTTAGTGCTCCAGTCTTGACAGATTTGATGATGAGAAAAGCAGAATTTGGTGCTCCAGTCTTGACAGATTTGATGATGAGAAAAGCAGAATTTATTGCTCCAATCTTGACAGATTTGATGATGAGAAAAGCAGAATTTAGTGCTCCAGTCTTGACAGATTTAATGATGAGAAAAGCAGAATTTAGTGCTCCAGTCTTGACAGATTTAATGATGAGAAAAGCAGAATTTATTGCTCCAGTCTTGACAGATTTGATGATGAGAAATGCAGAATTTATTGCTCCAGTCTTGACAGATTTGATGATGAGAAATGCAGAATTTAATGCTCCAGTCTTGACAGATTTAATGATGAGAAATGTAGAATTTATTGCTCCAGTCTTGACAGATTTGATGATGAGAAAAGCAGAATTCAGTGCTCCAGTCTTGACAGATTTAATGATGAGAAAAGCAGAATTTATTGCTCCATTCTTGACAGATTTGATGATGAGAAAAGCAGAATTTAATGCTCCAGTCTTGACAGATTTAATGATGAGAAATGTAGAATTTATTGCTCCAGTCTTGACAGATTTGATGATGAGAAATGCAGAATTTATTGCTCCAGTCTTGACAGATTTGATGATGAAAAGCAGAATTCAGTGCTCCAGTCTTGACAGATTTAATGATGAGAAAAGCAGAATTTATTGCTCCATTCTTGACAGATTTGATGATGAGAAAAGCAGAATTTATTGCTCCAGTCTTGACAGATTTGATGATGAGAAAAGCAGAATTTATTGCTCCATTCTTGACAGATTTAATGATGAGAAAAGCAGAATTTAGTGCTCCAGTCTTGACAGATTTGATGATGAGAAAAGCAGAATTTAGTGCTCCAGTCTTGACAGATTTGATGATGAGAAAAGCAGAATTTAGTGCTCCAGTCTCGACAGATTTGATGATGAGAAAAGCAGAATTTAGTGCTCCAGTCTCGACAGATTTGATGATGAGAAATGCAGAATTTATTGCTCCAGTCTTGACAGATTTAATGATGAGAAAAGCAAAATTTAGTGCTCCAGTCTTGACAGATTTAATGATGAGAAAAGCAGAATTTATTGCTCCAGTCTTGACAGATTTGATGATGAGAAAAGCAGAATTTATTGCTCCAGTCTTGACAGATTTGATGATGAGAAAAGCAGAATTTATTGCTCCAGTCTTGACAGATTTGATGAGAAAAGCAGAATTTGGTGCTCCAATCTTGACAGATTTGATGATGAGAAAAGCAGAATTTAGTGCTCCAGTCTTGACAGATTTGATGATGAGAAAAGCAGAATTTGGTGCTCCAGTCTTGACAGATTTGATGATGAGAAAAGCAGAATTTATTGCTCCAATCTTGACAGATTTGATGATGAGAAAAGCAGAATTTAGTGCTCCAGTCTTGACAGATTTAATGATGAGAAAAGCAGAATTTAGTGCTCCAGTCTTGACAGATTTAATGATGAGAAAAGCAGAATTTATTGCTCCAGTCTTGACAGATTTGATGATGAGAAATGCAGAATTTATTGCTCCAGTCTTGACAGATTTGATGATGAGAAATGCAGAATTTAATGCTCCAGTCTTGACAGATTTAATGATGAGAAATGTAGAATTTATTGCTCCAGTCTTGACAGATTTGATGATGAGAAAAGCAGAATTCAGTGCTCCAGTCTTGACAGATTTAATGATGAGAAAAGCAGAATTTATTGCTCCATTCTTGACAGATTTGATGATGAGAAAAGCAGAATTTAATGCTCCAGTCTTGACAGATTTAATGATGAGAAATGTAGAATTTATTGCTCCAGTCTTGACAGATTTGATGATGAGAAATGCAGAATTTATTGCTCCAGTCTTGACAGATTTGATGATGAGAAAAGCAGAATTCAGTGCTCCAGTCTTGACAGATTTAATGATGAGAAAAGCAGAATTTATTGCTCCATTCTTGACAGATTTGATGATGAGAAAAGCAGAATTTATTGCTCCAGTCTTGACAGATTTGATGATGAGAAAAGCAGAATTTATTGCTCCATTCTTGACAGATTTAATGATGAGAAAAGCAGAATTTAGTGCTCCAGTCTTGACAGATTTGATGATGAGAAAAGCAGAATTTAGTGCTCCAGTCTTGACAGATTTGATGATGAGAAAAGCAGAATTTAGTGCTCCAGTCTCGACAGATTTGATGATGAGAAAAGCAGAATTTAGTGCTCCAGTCTCGACAGATTTGATGATGAGAAATGCAGAATTTATTGCTCCAGTCTTGACAGATTTAATGATGAGAAAAGCAAAATTTAGTGCTCCAGTCTTGACAGATTTAATGATGAGAAAAGCAGAATTTATTGCTCCAGTCTTGACAGATTTGATGATGAGAAAAGCAGAATTTATTGCTCCAGTCTTGACAGATTTGATGATGAGAAAAGCAGAATTTATTGCTCCAGTCTTGACAGATTTAATGATGAGAAAAGCAGAATTCAGTGCTCCAGTCTCGACAGATTTGATGATGAGAAAAGCAGAATTTAGTGCTCCAGTCTTGACAGATTTGTTTAGCAGAGTTATTATTTAAGAAGAATAAAAACCGGTTCTTATTTCTCTCTTAACTTTCCTCTGCGAACGTGAAACGGAACCAGTTAGTTTGATGAGGACCTCTGAGACTAAGAACTCGACCTGGTTCCTGTTTGTATCCGGGCAGAGAAATGTGTGTGTGTGTGTGTGTGTTGTTTTTTTTTCCCCTAAAATATTCGTCGAATGACTTCCAGAGCCACACTCTCCCATCAGTGAAATCTTTGCTTTTTATTCCCAGCCTTCTCTTACGGGGAATTTTAAAAAACTCTGACGCCTTTTCCGGCAACTGTTTCTGAATATAATTAACAGAAGGTTCTCGTACATTTGCTTTGTGTGTGTGTGGATTGTAAGAAGAGGAAGAGAAGTTGACGAGTAGGCTGAGAGTAAGGCAAGGAGGGGGTTAACAAATAGGCTAAGAGTGAGCCAGGGAGGCGAGTTGTAGGTTAGAGGAAGGAAAAAAAAAAAAAAAGTTCTGGCGTCTGCACCTCTCAGATTTAGTCTTACATTACATGTTTGTTGAGTGTGCAGGCCATTTTGGTAAGAAGTTTGTAACATTTTCTTTTCGCTATCAGTTCTCAGCATTTTGTGTGTGCTGTGCGTCATTTTTGTTAGAGTGAATTTAAATTGGAAGCTGATATTAATAGATTTATCAATCTGTTCACACTGCAGCTCAGGTTTTATGTATCAATTTTATATGTAGAAATATGGCCACATTAGGACCTTGTTTTTTAAAATATTGTTTCCTGTACATTTATAATCAAGGATTACATTCTTCCAGATATATACTTTTTATCTTTGACCTTTTCTAGTTATCGTGTTAAATTTATTTAATTTCCCTCTGATGTGACTGGATAATTAATCAAAATGAATATATATATATTTTTTAATGAGTCGCTGCTCTTAGCAGAAATCTGTCAACACGTTTGGAGGAAGTTAACCTTTAACCTTGTATGTTAGGATTCTTTTTATATTGGAAAGAAAGTCTTTATTTTCCTTGTCCTTTCTCTCGAGATTTTAGTAAATAATTTATACAAGCAGGGAAATGTGGTGAGAATTTAGTGTGCTCCATGTGCAGCGGTGGGCCACAGTTACTATGTGTGCTATGTTTTATACAGCACTGGACCACAGTTACTATGTGCGCCATGTTTTATGCAGCGGTGGGCCACAGTTACTATGTGTGCCATGTTTTATGCAGCACTGGACCACAGTTACTATGTGCGCCATGTTTTATGCAGCGGTGGGCCACAGTTACTATGTGCGCCATGTTTTATGCAGCGGTGGACCACAGTTACTATGTGTGCCATGTGCAGCGGTGGACCACAGTTACTATGTGCGCCATGTTTTATGCAGCGGTGGACCACAGTTACTATGTGTGCCATGTGCAGCGGTGGACCACAGTTACTATGTGCGCCATGTGCAGCAGTGGGCCACAGTTACTATGTGTGCCATGTTTTATGCAGCACTGGACCACAGTTACTATGTGTGCCATGTTTTATGCAGCACTGGACCACAGTTACTATGTGTGCCATGTTTTATGCAGCACTGGACCACAGTTACTATGTGCGCCATGTTTTATGCAGCACTGGACCACAGTTACTATGTGCGCCATGTTTTATGCAGCACTGGACCACAGTTACTATATGTGCCATGTTTTATGCAGCGGTGGACCACAGTTACTATGTGCGCCATGTTTTATGCAGCGGTGGACCACAGTTACTATGTGTGCCATGTTTTATGCAGCACTGGACCACAGTTACTATGTGCCATATTTTATGCGGCAGTGGACCACAGTTACTATGTGTGCCATGTTTTATGCGGCAGTGGACCATAGTTACTATGTGTGCCATGTTTTATGCGGCAGTGGACCACAGTTACTATGTGTGCCATGTTTTATGCAGCACTGGACCACAGTTTTACATGTATGCCATGTTTTATGCAGCGACGGACCACAGTTACTATGTGCGCCATGTTTTATGCAGCGGTGGACCACACTTACTATGTGTGCCATGTTTTATGTAGCGGTGGACCACAGTTACTATGTGTGCCATGTTTTATGCAGCGGTGGGCCACAGTTACTATGTGTGCCATGTGCAGCGGTGGACCACAGTTACTATGTGCGCCATGTTTTATGCAGCGGTGGACCACAGTTACTATGTGTGCCATGTGCAGCGGTGGACCACAGTTACTATGTGCGCCATGTGCAGCAGTGGGCCACAGTTACTATGTGTGCCATGTTTTATGCAGCACTGGACCACAGTTACTATGTGTGCCATGTTTTATGCAGCACTGGACCACAGTTACTATGTGTGCCATGTTTTATGCAGCACTGGACCACAGTTACTATGTGCGCCATGTTTTATGCAGCACTGGACCACAGTTACTATGTGCGCCATGTTTTATGCAGCACTGGACCACAGTTACTATATGTGCCATGTTTTATGCAGCGGTGGACCACAGTTACTATGTGCGCCATGTTTTATGCAGCGGTGGACCACAGTTACTATGTGTGCCATGTTTTATGCAGCACTGGACCACAGTTACTATGTGCCATATTTTATGCGGCAGTGGACCACAGTTACTATGTGTGCCATGTTTTATGCGGCAGTGGACCATAGTTACTATGTGTGCCATGTTTTATGCGGCAGTGGACCACAGTTACTATGTGTGCCATGTTTTATGCAGCACTGGACCACAGTTTTACATGTATGCCATGTTTTATGCAGCGACGGACCACAGTTACTATGTGCGCCATGTTTTATGCAGCGGTGGACCACACTTACTATGTGTGCCATGTTTTATGTAGCGGTGGACCACAGTTACTATGTGTGCCATGTTTTATGCAGCGGTGGGCCACAGTTACTATGTGTGCCATGTTTTATGCAGCACTGGACCACAGTTACTATGTGCCATATTTTATGCGGCAGTGGACCACAGTTACTATGTGTGCCATGTTTTATGCGGCAGTGGACCACAGTTACTATGTGTGCCATGTTTTATGCGGCAGTGGACCACAGTTACTATGTGTGCCATGTTTTATGCAGCACTGGACCACAGTTACTATGTGTGCTATGTTTTATGGAGCGGTGGACCACAGTTACTATGTGTGCCATGTTTTATGCAGCGGTGGACCACAGTTACTATGTACAATATGTTTTTTTTTTGTGACTCCGGTAACCGATTTTGAACCTTCCCTTCTCACAAGAAAACCTCACAAAAACCTTCTCACAAGAAAACCTCACAAAAACCTTCTCACAAGAAAACCTCACAAAAACTCTACAGATATTTCAATATTTTAAAAAATGTCTGATTTTATATATTTCAGCCTGTACGACTGTGTTACAGTATAGTTTTATAAAGGCAAAGACGCAGTCAAAGATTAGATTGTGTTACAGTATAGTTTTATAAAGGCAAAGACGCAGTCAAAGATTAGATTGTGTTACAGTATAGTTTTATAAAGGCAAAGACGCAGTCAAAGGTTAGATTGTGTTACAGTATAGTTTTATAAAGGCAAAGACGCAGTCAAAGGTTAGATTGTGTTACAGTATAGTTTTATAAAGGCAAAGACGCAGTCAAAGATTAGATTGTGTTACAGTATAGTTTTATAAAGGCAAAGACGCAGTCAAAGATTAGACTGTGTTACAGTATAGTTTTATAAAGGCAAAGACGCAGTCAAAGATTAGATTGTGTTACAGTATAGTTTTATAAAGGCAAAGACGCAGTCAAAGGTTAGATTGTGTTACAGTATAGTTTTATAAAGGCAAAGACGCAGTCAAAGATTAGATTGTGTTACAGTATAGTTTTATAAAGGCAAAGACGCAGTCAAAGATTAGATTGTGTTACAGTATAGTTTTATAAAGGCAAAGACGCAGTCAAAGATTAGATTGTGTTACAGTATAGTTTTATAAAGGCAAAGACGCAGTCAAAGGTTAGATTGTGTTACAGTATAGTTTTATAAAGGCAAAGACGCAGTCAACGATTATGACAGATATAAACACACTCACGTTTATTTTCTTACCACACATTCACCACACAAAGAAAGTTTCTTCTTTCCAGGAATGAGAATTCCAAAGCTTTACCTGGTGCGTTCCTCGCGCGCTTCACAGACTCGCACATTCCGCGCGCGTTAAGTCAGTTCATTCTCAACAGAGGCGTTACGTAGCTTTACGTTTTACGTTGGATCTCGTTTCTTTTCCCGTCTTTTTTTAAACTGGTTTAGTAAACAACTAGTCGTACCTATTTGTTTGTTTGTTTGTTTGTTTGTTTGTTTGTTTGTTTCTGACCAAGATTAAGACAGGGTGTCCCGCAAGATAAAATGTGCGTGTAATACATCTCACAAAGTAAAAGTGAGACACTTTGTAGTACCGTTACATCGTGAATGATATAAGACACTTTGTAGTGCCGTTACATCGTGAATGATATAAGACACTTTGTAGTACCGTTACATCGTGAATGATATAAGACACTTTGTAGTACCGTTACATCGTGAATGATATAACACACTTTGTAGTGCCGTTACATCGTGAATGATATAAGACACTTTGTAGTACCGTTACATCGTGAATGATATAAGACACTTTGTAGTATCGTTACATCATGAATGATATAAGACACTTTTTAGTACCGTTACATCGTGAATGATATAAGACACTTTGTAGTACCGTTACATCGTGAATGATATAAGACTCTTTGTAACACTTTTACGTCCTGATTGATATAAGACACTTTGTAGCACCCTTATGTAAGGGACATTTTCGCGACATTTTCTCTGATCCACCCCTGTTGGCATACAAACGTGAGCCAAACCTTAAGGACATCCTCGTCCACAGCCACTTGAAGCAGAGCCTTACATATGTTGGTACTAGAAAATGTAACCGCCCCCGCTGCGTTACCTGCCCTGTAGTCTGGGAAACGAAAACAATCACCTTTCCCAAAATTATTCTCACTCTTCATGAGGGATTCACATGCGAGTCCCGTAATGTGATATATGTCATAGTATGCAAAAGATGCAGGATAACGTATATTGCTGAGACTGGCCTCAGACTAGGGGACCGCATGCAGAAACATCTGTAGGATATCACCCAGCATACTTCCAAACCAGTCCCAAATCATTTCAGTGGCCCCAACCACAGAGGCAAATCTGATTTTCTGGTAACAGCCATCAAACAATGTCACGCAGATGACAGAGCCGCCTAGCGGTTGAGAACCGCTGCATTCAGGATTATGGGACGCTGGAACCACACGGGTTAAACTAGCTATTCAGCTACACCTAACATTATCCTCTTCAACAGTTATAATCACTCTCTACTAAGCTCAACTCCCTTCTCACTTGTTACACATAGTTCAGAACCTCCTCACAACATCACATTACAACCTCTCTATAATCACCTATTTCACCTTCTCCTGGCTAGGTTAACACTACCACTCTGTCTCCCCTCCACGGTTTCCCCATCCACCACCCCCAGTTACGACCCATCGACCACACATCATAGGCCTCCATTTAAGCAGTCTCTACGTCCTACCATGCTCATTTCTGACACACAGCGTCGGACAAGCCACATCTTCTTACAGTTACAGCTAAGTGCTCTATTAATTTTTTAAAAATAACATTCATGTGAATCTATACTTTATCTCCTCTCTCTATTTCTTCGTCCTGTATGTTTTTGTATGATTAAGACTCACGCCGAAACGTCACAACTTTGTAATCGTTAAGTAATAAAGCTGCTCCTACTTTTTTCCTAGTTTATACATTTTATGTCAGGGAGAGAGTGAGGGGAGTGAGGGACTTATGAGGGTGGTAATTAAGTAATTAAATTCTTCCAATGTCACATACGTACTGTTACGTACCTGCGTCCGTAATTTCTTTGAAGAAAATCTGACCACAACCAGCCCAGTTCCTGGACAAAGGTCTCTTAGCCAATACTTCAACCTACAGGTATCATGTCTGCTCTGCTTTCTCGTCATTTCTTATACCAAATACAAAACATATATCTCAAATGTAAAACAACTAACAAAATAACTTTATTAAGACAACATCAAGGCACTCGCCATGAACACATACACACAATAGCAGTAACGGTTCAGACCACATTCCACACATAAGGACCACATTCCACACATAAGGACCACATTCCACACATAAGGACCACAAAACACATATAAGGACCACATTCCACACATAAGGACCACAGAACACACATAAGGACCACAGAACACATATAAGGACCACAGAACACACATAAGGACAACAGAACACACATAAGGACCACAGAACACACATACACGTATATATAACCTAGAAAGCATTTGCATAGCAATCCATCACTGAACAACAAATATGCTCATATCAACGTTCGTTGTCATAAGAAGCTTTAGCAATCAATATAATCAAAATCTATATATACATACATATGCAATGCTTTGAATATTAGCATAACACACAAGTAAAGCATTGTCAGAAGAGTGAGGACCTTCATAACATCACGAACACTAGAACATATAAAGCCGTCCCTCCGAAGAGCTGTAATAAGCATCATATCAAAACTCAACATTACATGTAAACTTTATGTGCATGGCAGTAACATCAAAACTTATGGCAAGAAATATGCGTAACAGAACCATCGTTCAATAATCGTAACATGTTGTCAGCATAGACCAGAAGCATTATTGTATGTCAGCTCATATCAGCTGAATATAATATATATTAACACCATCCCAAATCATACTACAACCTTGCCATACATACCTATGGGTGCACCCAGCATATACACTGTCATCCTTACGAAGTCATCTCTAATAACCAAACACATACACAACCAACCTACTTGAGTCCGGGGTGCTCGATGAGGTCATAGCCAACAACTACATATCACATATACTTACGACATAATCAATGCAGGGCACAATAACACTGTATATACTTCAATATCAAGAACCAACAACATTCACAAAATCTCACGATGGCTCCCCCACCGAAACATATCCCGAACCCACTGGAAAATATATTTGCAACAACTTGTATACTAAATAGTGTCTACAACCTAATGTCCCGGCCGCTGACAACATACTGTTTACACTTTCATCTACACTATTCCTGGTATTCATTAATGACCTGGTCAAGGAACTTCCCTATGGAATCAAAGCAGCACTGTATGCAGATGATCTAGTCATGTGGTATACAGATGAATATGTGACAGTTGCTACATAGAGACTCCAAAGAGCAGCAGACATCTTGACATCATGGACTTCTTCTTCTTTGTTCGCATTGTCTGTCTATACCTGCAGTCCTGTCTCTTGGATAAATTTCACTGTTTTTTGTAATTCATGTATGGAAACGTAGAGCTTATCTTCTTTAGTGGTTTCGCTGGGCCAGTAATTATTTCTCAGTGTCTCGTAGTTGGTGCAGTTCTGGAGGATATGTTCCACAGTTTGGGGCACTTGGGCACATGTACATAGATTAGTAGTACCAACCTTAAACTTTGTATACATATGACTTCGGAGTCGGCTGTGTCCTGTTCGGAGACGGAAGATGGTGACTTGTTCCTTTCTGTTTAGCATGTGATAGTCATCATGTGGTGGTGTTTGTGACTTCCTGTAGGTATTTATCATGCTTTTCTTCTGATTACAGGTGATTGGTATGTCTGGTTGCTCCATTTCAGTGCCCTCTTTGGCCAGATGGTCAGCTTTCTCATTGCCTGGTATCCCACAGTGGGAGGGAATCCATTGCAAAGTGACTCCATGTTGTAAGCCAATTTAAGACAAGGCATCCTTAAGGTCTGGTAGTTTGTTGCACTGAAGAGCTTCCAGTACTGATCTTGCATCTGTGAGAATTACTACAGGACATGTATCAATTCTGGAGTCTGATAGTTTTGAACTTTCAACTGCAGCAATAATTGCCCTAACTTCTGCATCAAAGTTGTTGCAGTATTTTCCAGTGGGTATGGAAATCTTGTCAGTGGTGTTGTTTGGATATTCAGTATGTGCTCCTGCCCCTCCATTCTTTATGGCATTGTGTGCAGATCCGTCTGTATACACACGTATCCAGGTGTCACATGGATATTTGTCATCTAGCACACTAAGTGTGGCTGTTGATCTTACAAGACTGCTCTGCATCTCACCATTCTGCACACCTTTCACTTCAGTCTGAATAGTTATTTGTGTATAATCTGCTTCTTTCCATGTTGTATGCTCTGGTACAGATGATAATGGAGTGACTATAGTTGGAAGGTCAGGTATCAGCTTACGCATACGCTTGGCCCGGTGAATGAAGCTGCTTCTTTTAAGCTGGCTTAATGCCAAGTTATTGAATCTCCTTCAGGGGATGGCTTACAGAGCTAAGGAATTTTTCTCCCATGGTCATGACCCTTGTGTCTCTACGTTCCTTTAGCGGTTGAACACCAACTATTTTCTGCATTTCTACTATTGGTATGGACCTCATGGCACCTGTGATAATCCGTAGTGACTGATTTTGAACCTTGTCTAGATTATGCAGCGTAGTGTTTGATGCTGTGCACCAAGATGTTGAGCCATATTCTAAATGTGGTAGAATACTTTGCTGATATACATTCTTGAGGATTCTTTCACTAGCTCTCCATGTGGTTCCACTTATTTTTCATAATATGACTAGTTTTCTTCTGGCTTTTGCTTCTGCACTGTTGATGTGTTGCTTCCAAGTCAGTTTTGAGTCAAGAGTCACTCCTAAGTAAGTGGGTTGATTGTCCATCCTTAAGGATATTTCATTTACAAAGATCTTACCTGCTTTCTGTTTAGATGAGAGAGTGAACAGAGTGGTACTTGATTTCTCTGTGTTGATACTTACACACCATTTATTTGTCCATGATGTCAAGATGTCTGCTGCTCTTTGGAGTCTCTGTGTAGCAACTGTCGCATATTCATCTGTACACCACATGACCAGATCATCTGCATACAGTGCTGCTTTGATTCCATAGGAAAGTTCCTTGACCAGGTCATTAATTAATACAAGGAATAGTGTAGGCGAAAGGACTCCTCCTTCTGGTACACCGTGTCGCAGAAGTACTTTCTGGCTTTTGTGACCATCCACTACTACTCTAGCTCTTCTATTGTGTAAATAGGACTTTATCCAGTTGTACAGTCTTCCATTCACATTACAGTTTCTTAGTTTCCACAGCAGACCTTTTTTCCATACTTTATCGAAGGCTTTCTTTAGGTCTATCCACGCTGCTAGTACAAGGTTTTTCTCTTGGAATGCATCCTCAATCTCTTGAGAGAGATAGGTCACTTGATCTTCCGTACTGTAGTACTGCCTAAACCCTGCTTGTTGTGGAACGAGAAGGTTTTCACTTTCTAGGTACCATTTTAGCCTCAGGTCAATGATGCGTTCCATCGTTTTGCATAGGCAGCTAGTGAGACTGATTGGCCTGTAGCTGGAGGCAGTATCACTGTTTTTCCCTGGCTTTAGCAGTGGTACCATGCTTGCTTCCTTCCAGATTTGAAGTAACTTACCTGTGCTCCAGCACATATTGAAAATATCCAACAGCTTTCCCATTGCTGCCATTCCCAGGTTCTTGATCATTTCATTGGACACTCCATCTGGTCCTGGTGATTTCCTTGGTTTCAGTTTACTGACTGCTAGGTCTAACTCGCTGCGTGTGATTGGTGCATCCATGACCTCCACTTTTCTGACTTGCTCCTCTTCTTTCTGTGGGTCAGTGCGCACTGCACGCTCTTTCTCTGGATGGATATCAATGTTGTAGTCCTGTGCAAGCATGCGAGCAAAGTGATCTGCTACCTGCTTACCTGTAAGAGTTTTCCCATCCTCTATTAGTGTAATCTTTGTACTTCTTCCAGTACTCTCATCATTTAACTTCCATCCTTTTCAAAGTTTAGGGACTCTGTTTTCTCTCTCCAACTTTCCCGTCTGGCTTGCAGCTTGGCTTTCTGAAATTTGGCCTTAGAATGTTGGTAATTATTGTGGTGTTCTTGGCATGGTCTATTTTCTGCTTGCTTTCGAGCTGCTTCCACATTATCATGGAGTTTTCCCAGCTCACTAGACCAGTATGGTTTATATTCCCCGCGAGCTCCTCTGGGAATGGTTTCACGAGCGGCTTGAAGGATACAAGCATTGAATTCCTTCACTATGCTGTTAATATCCTTATCTTCTATGGACAGCTGTCCCACCAGGATACCTGTACGATGTCTGTACATTGTCCAGTTTGCTTTTTTATAGTTCCATCTGGGGAGAGGGCTACTGGTGTTAAGGAGTTCATTTTCTATTGTCAGGAAGACTGGTCGATGGTCGCTACCTCCAAGTTGTTTTCCAACTTCATGTGTAATGTTCCACTTCAGATCTGGAGAGTGGAATGCCAGATCTGGTGTTGAGGTTGTACACCAAGCCCTTGAGTAAAATGTTGGGGGATCCATTGGCTGGTTGATCAAGAGAAGTCCATTATTATCCTGCCAGCTCTTAACTTCCTCTCCTCTCTTGTCTATGTGGTCATAGCCCCAGCTCTGGGAATGGCTGTTAAAATCGCCACAGACCATCAGTCTGTCTTTGTGTGGGATTGTTCCTAAAGCAAGTGGGCGGTCATTAGGACAGTAATAGTTAAGGAGGTGGAAATCTGTATTACTACTTTTTAGATGGATCATCTGATATTCGGCTCCTTCCATGAACACTCCCACCTGACATGCGCTGATGTTATTCTTAACAAGTGTAAGTACTCCTCCTTTTATTCTGTCCTGTCGGTCTGATCTAAAACACTGGTAGCCTCTGATTTTAAAGGCGGCATCTTTGGTTAGGTGTGTCTCCTGTATGCAGCATATACTTACCTGCTCTGCAAAAAGTATGTTCTCTAGTTCCACCTTTTTGCTATAGCCACCTCTAACACTGCTGATACTCTCAGCATTCCACTGCATTATTTTAAGCTCTTGCTTTTTAGCTGTTTTCTTCCGTTGTAATTTTTGGCCAGTAGCTCTACTCTCATGTCTCCTGACTCCACAAGACGAACTGAGAGGACCTCCAGTAGCATTGGGTGGACCCTTTCGAGGCAGGGGGCCCGGCACTGCACCTGCCTGGTTAGTCTTCACAGGGCGAGCACCATGTTTGAATACTGCAGATAGAGACATTTCATTAGCGATAATGCGTGTTACCCTGATTTTTGTGATGCGCCTTTTGGCTGGGTAACTCCGACTTCAGCACCTTTCCTTGCTAGGGCAGACTGTGGTCTTGCTCGGACTGCCATGAAGACAGCGTGGCTGGCCTGGCCAAAACTTTGTTTTCCAGCCTCTGGTGGCTGTATGTAGGTCCCTTCTCCATGTCAGATGGTTTGGAGACAGTTCCACAAAGACACTCTGACTTTGAGATGAGGAACCCGATGAGTGCTTCAACGATATCCATTCCCCGCCACCTATAGTCTGCTGGCTCTGTTTTGTTTAAATCATTCTGATAGCCATTGTTGTAAAGACCTATAGGCTTGTCACGTCCTGGATTCATTGGTTTCACACCAGACTTCCTTCATCCCCGCCAGAGATCTCCATGTCCCCATCTGTCCACCAACCTGACATTACATTTTACAAAAATAACAATTACAATTAGTGTTGATTGCTACAAGTTTCTGGGCTACAGAAGTAGGTCAGAGTTTTTAAGCAAACAGATCTATGTTCCCTGTCTCACAAACACTATGTTAAGATAAGTGTACTCTTAACACAGTTGTTCCCAGGGTGACATCATGGACAAACAAATGGTGTGTAAGTATCAACACAGAGAAATCAAGTACCACTCTGTTCACTCTCTCATCTAAACAGAAAGCAGGTAAGATCTTTGTAAATGAAATATCCTTAAGGATGGACAACCAACCCACTTACTTAGGAGTGACTCTTGGCTCAAAACTGACCTGGAAGCAACATATCAACAGTGCAGAAGCAAAAGCCAGAAGAAAACTAGCCATATTAAGAAAATTGAGTGGAACCACATGGCGAGCTAGTGAAAGAATCTTCAAGAATGTATATCAGCAAAGTATTCTACCACATTTAGAATATGGCTCAACATCTTGGTGTACAGCATCAAACACTACGCTGCATAATCTAGACAAGGTACAACATCAGTCACTACGGATTATAACAGGTGCCATGAGGTCCACACCAATAGTAGAAATGCAGAAAATAGTTGGTGTTCAAGCGCTAAAAGAATGTAGAGACACAAAGGTATTTCTCAAGTATGTATGTATTAACACCATCCGAACTCATACCACGTACAACCTTGCCATACATACCTATGGGTGCACCCAGGACATGCACTATACGTACATACTTAAGAGAGAAATCCCTCAGTTCTGTAAGCCATCCCCTGAAAGAGAGATTCAATAACTTGGCATTAAGACGGCTTAAAAGAAGCAGCTTCATTCATCAGTCCAAGCGTATGCGTAAGCTGATACCTGACCTTCCAACTGTCTTATCTTATATCCTTCCCGTGCCGTTAAACGTCACATAGGGCTCGCAAAGTAGTTCGCCAATTTTTCCTGTCTTCGGCGAGTCTTTCAACCTCATCAAAGGATTTTATGCCTGTTAATTTGGCTTCTCTTAACAATGTCCTCTTCAGAGTTTCACGCGGTCTGCCTCTTTTTCTTCGGCCTGTTGTGTTCCACTTGATAGTTTGTTTTGGAATTCTCTGATCATTTCTTCTCATCAAGTTACCAACATATGTCCATCTCCTTTTCCTGATCACCCATGAGACTGGTTGTTGTTCAGTCGTCTGTCTTATCTCTGTATTGTTCTTGAATTCGTTCCACTTGATGCCGAGTATTTTCCTTAGGCATTTGTTTTCAAAAGAGTCTAATTTCTTTTCTATTTCTTTAGTTGTTTGTCAGCTTCCGCATGCATAAATGAGGGTGGATATTACATTTGAATTGAATAGTCTTAACTTGGTTTTTGTGCTTAGAACTTTTGAATTCCATATGTTCTCAAGATTCTTGAAGATTGATGCTGCTTGTGCAATTCTGATCCTAACTTCCTTTCTAGTGTCACCATCCTGGTCTATGTAGCTGCCAAAGTATGCAAATTGATTGACTTCTTCAATATCTGTCCTTGTATGTGTATTTTTCCATTTTGTTTGAGGGGAATTTTCATTATTTCCAACTGTACCTTCCAACTGTAGTCGCTCCATTATCATCTGTACCAGAGCATACACCATGGAAAGAAGCAGATTATACACAGATAACTATTCAGACTGAAGTGAAACGTGTGCAGAATGGTGAGATGCAAAGCAGTCCTATAAGATCAACAGCCACACTTAGTGTGCTAGATGACAAATGTCCATGTGACACCTGGATACGTGTGTATACAGACGGATCTGCACACACTGCCATAAAGAATGGAGAGGCAGGAGCACATATTGAATATCCAAACAACACCACTGACAAGATTTCCATGCCCACTGGAAAATACTGCAACAACTATGATGCAGAAGTTAGGGCAATTATTGCTGCGGTTGAAAAACTACCCGACTCCAGAATTGATACATGCCTTGTAGTAATTCTCACAGACGCAAGATCAGTACTGGAAGCTCTTCAGTGCAACAAACTACCAGACTTGCCTTGCCAAAAATTGGCTTACAACATGGATTCACCTTACAGTGGTTCCCTCCCACTGTGGGATACCAGGCAATGAGAAAGCTGACCGTCTGGCCAAAGAGGGCACTGAAATGGAGCAACCAGACATACTGAGCACCTATAATCAGAAGAAAAATACCACAAACACCACCACATAGTGACTATCACATGCTAAACAGAAAGAAACAAGCCACCATTTTCCGTCTCTGAACAGGACACAGCCGACTCCGAAGTCATATGTATACAAAGTTTAAGGTTGGTACTACTACTCTTTGTACATATGCCCAGGTGCCCTAAATTGTGAAACATATCCTCCAAAACTGCACCAACTATGAGGCACTGAGAAGCAATTACTGGCCCAGTGAAACTACCAAAGAAGATATGCTCTACTGTTCCATACACGAATTTAAAAAAAAAACAGTGAAATTTATCCAAGAGACAGGACTGCAGTTACAGACAGACAGTGGGTACAAAGAAGAGGATATAAAATATATTTACTAGATGTGAATATTTCATTAATTTTAGAAAGTCATTTTACATGGTACTTCAGAATAGTACCTAAGGTTTTTTGTAACGTGAATGAATGCATCGCATTTGTGCGACACTGTGTTGTTAAGGCAACATCGCAGTCTCCAGACACAAAACATGAACGTCATGATTAGACTGGCCTGGCCAACTCCCGCCAACGCTAGTTCTAATGTCACGTGGGGTTGGGTGAAACAGAAAGTCCTGTGCTGACAGAAAGTATTCACAAATTGTACCGAACAACATAATGTAGTTTTGTTTTGTAAGTTCTGTTTTGTTTTGTTTTGCAAGTTCTTAGCATGTAAAGAAAGCAACATCTAGTCACTCCCGCTGAAGTTACGCCCTCGTTTCTGCTCATTTCCGCACCCTAAGTCAGCCTTCATTAACTGACTGTCGGTTGTTTGTTGTTTGTGAAAGTCGTTACTTCCGACATCAGAAGCTTGAACTAGAGATTTTTACTTCCTTGTCCAACCAGGCAACAAACACACGCAGTCATACCAAAGCACGTGTGTTAGCCATGCACGCAGAAACATACGCGCCCACCCCACTCATATACGCACACATATATACACCCATATAACTGCAGTACTGACGTTCACGCGCATAACTTCTTCTTCTTCTTATTCTTCAATGAATCCTGCTATTAGCAGGAGGTCTTCATAGGAACCCCATCCTAGTTTCTCCTCCATCATGCTTCTCTCCCAGGGCCATACCTGGGCTCTGAAGTCTCTGTATGTCAGTGCAAAGTTTACGAATCTGGGGGCTGCTTTGACACATGCATTGGGATGTTGGTGCAGTCTTTATCTTGTGGAGATGAGCGTTGAGTCTGCAGGGCCCGGTTCATATCCTGAGCATTGTGGTTTGTTGTGTGTTTAGTCTTAGTATGGGGTCCAGGGGGTGTCTGCTGTTTGTCCTGTTCTTCCGTGTGTTTTGCTATTTCCTTTTAACTAGTGTTTTCATTTCCTTTCTGTGATATCGTGTGTCGGAATTGTTCTTTCTTTGTGCCTTCCTTTGCAAGTCTATCAGCTGTTTCGTTTCATGCAATGCCACAGTGTGCCGGGATCCACTGTAGGGCTAGGATCCACTGTAGGGCTAGGATCCACTATAGGGCTATGATCCACTGTGGGGCTAGGATCCACTGTAGGGCTAGGATCCACTGTGGAGCTAGGATCCACTGTAGGGCTAGGATCCACTGTAGGGCTAGGATCCACTATAGGGCTATGATCCACTGTGGGGCTAGGATCCACTGTAGGGCTAGGATCCACTGTGGGGCTATGATCCACTGTGGGGCTAGGATCCACTGTAGGGCTAGGATCCACTGTAGGGCTAGGATCCACTGTGGAGCTAGGATCCACTGTAGGGCTAGGATCTTCTTCTTCGTTCGCTTCTACCACCAAAACTGCACTGTGATCCTACTGAATTTACGCCTGTGGTCCTCGTTAGGTCCCGTGGTCTCCTGTGTGGTCCCCGAAAGAACCACACGAGATCCACGTGAGGACCACAAGGGTTCAGAGTATCACAGGGCTTTAGCCTGTATTCTTGGTGGGTCTCTGAAGCAGGATTGCGTGACACCATGGTTTTCATTGCACCAGTTTAGTCTAGGGTTGAACTTTCTCACCGGAAGACCTCGACGTGTTTAGGATATCAGTGCATCCCCGCTGAGTGAGAGACGGTAGCCCACCCAAGCCAGAGTTGGACCTTCTCACCGGAAAACCTCAACGTGTTTTGAGATACCCGTGTATCACCGCCGGGTGAGAGGTGGTTGCCCATCCAGTCCAGAGTTGGACTTTCTCACCGGAAAACCTCAGCATGATTAGGATACGCAAACATCCCCGCCGGGTGAGAGGTGGTTGCCCATCCAGTCCAGAGTTGGGAAAACCTCAGCGTGATTAGGATACGCAAACATCCCCGCCGGGTGAGAGGTGGTTGCCTATCTAGACTGCCCTGGTCCAGTGTCTCCGACTTCAACATTTTGCGGTCGTGGCCGCTACCCTTCCTAGTTGTGACCAGGATGGAGCTTTTGTCCAGGAGGACGAATCCTCGCCACTAGTGACTTCCACCCCTGGGTTGAGCCGGTTTAGGCATTATCCCAGTATGGGCGTGTTTGGGACATGACCGACCTCTAGAGCATAGGTACTGTGACATGCATAGCCTTCAAGATTCACCCCTGGTGTGAGCCGGTTTAGGCATAGTTCAC
The DNA here is from genome assembly GCA_009760885.1 of Achatina immaculata. Classification (NCBI taxonomy): domain Eukaryota; kingdom Metazoa; phylum Mollusca; class Gastropoda; order Stylommatophora; family Achatinidae; genus Lissachatina; species Lissachatina immaculata. Next base: position 3,875,398 of record CM019719.1, on the reverse strand, counting down.
CAGTATGGGTGTATATCAGGCGTGACCGACCTCTAGAGCGGAGGTGGCATGACATGTCTAGCCATCAAGTTCCACCCCTAGTGTGTGCCAGCGCTAGGATCAACTGTAGCGCTAGGATCCACTGTAGCGCTGTCCTGTTTGTCGCGGAGAGCTGATTTAGTTGTGATGGAGGTTTAAGCCCATGCTACTGTGGAGGCCTGGTGGCTCTATGACGTATAAGTACCTATATGGAAAGTACATTCTTTGTTTAGATAGGAGTGATGGTGTGAAAGAGAGAGAGAGAGAGGAGAGAGAATGAATGAATGAATGAATAATCTTTATTTTTCAAGGGTAAAGAATTGGGCACGCAGGCCCGTCTTACATTCTGCCCTTCATCACTCCATCTTTCATTCTTCCCACACACTTGATTTAGTACAAAAATAAATTAAATTAGTAAAAACATATCAAAAGAGTGTAAGATAGATTTAACTTAGAGAGATCGAGAAAGCGTTCTGTTGCTGCACCAAATGATGTGAACGGAGCGAATTGCTGTTGCATAAAAAGATTATAGCGATGATGAAGGAGATGAAAACTGACTGACACAGTTCTCTTCTTGCTTCATGACTTCAACATGATGATGATGGGAGGCAGTTGAGCTGTCATGACATACTTCTCAGTAAGTCTCAACACAACAAGGGCTATATTTACCAGGTTGTTGTGATACAGCTGACTACATGTGAGGTCTGTCTTACAATGACGTTGTGGCCATGATGCCACCTTTCGGCGCAGTTGCCCAAGTGAAAGAGACAGTCTCAATTGTCTTTGACTTAATGAAACTATGAACATTAGTCGTGAATATCTTACAAAGTAACTCCACTATTCATAAATATCACACAAAGTAGCTCCACTTCATAAATATCACACAAAATAACTCCACTATTCATAAATATCACACAAAGTAGCTCCACTTCATAAATATCACACAAAATAACTCCACTATTCATAAATATCACACAAAGTAGCTCCACTTCATAAATATCACACAAAATAACTCCACTATTCATAAATATCACACAAAGTAACTCCACTATTCATAAATATCACACAAAGTAACACAACTATTCATAAATATCACACAAAGTAACTCCACTATTCATAAATATCACACAAAATAACTCCACTATTCATAAATATCACACAAAGTAACTCCACTATTCATAAATATCACACAAAGTAATGCCACTATTCATGAATATCTCACAAAATAACAACCACAAGGATAGAGAGAACTGTGGATGTTGGATATGTTTGTTAAGTAGACAATGAAAATGTTTGTAGGTCGTTCTGGTAGAGTTTTATGAGGAAGGCTAACTTCATATCACAATGTCACCTCATTGAATTACAGCTAGACTTAAGATCATAATGTCACCTCATTGAATTACAGCTAGACTTAAGATCATAATGTTGCCTCATTGAATTACAGCTAGACTTAAGATCATAATGTTGCCTCATTGAATTACAGCTAGACTTAAGATCATAATGTCACATCTTTGAATTACAGCTAGACTTAAGATCATATTGTTCCTTCATTGAATTACAGCTAGACTTAAGATCATAATGTTGCCTCATTGAATTACAGCTAGACTTAAGATCATAATGTCACCTCATTGAATTACAGCTAGACTTAAGATCATAATGTTGGCTCATTGAATTACAGCTAGACTTAAGATCATATTGTTGGCTCATTGAATTACAGCTAGACTTAAGATCATAATGTCACCTCATTGAATTACAGCTAGACTTAAGATCATAATGTTGCCTCATTGAATTACAGCTAGACTTAAGATCATAATGTTGCCTCATTGAATTACAGCTAGACTTAAGATCATAATGTCGCCTCATTGAATTACAGCTAGACTTAAGGCATGTTTCAGGATTCTGTGCCACGCATGAGGCAGTGGTTCAAGTCCAGGAATGGAACAAAACAAATATCCAGCAACTGACAGATCTCTGGGAGCCATGAGAGGCCCACCTTCTTACTTCTGGGGGCCATGAGAGGCCTACCCTCTTACATATAGGAGCCATGACCTAGAGAGACCCACCATCTTACTTCTGGAAGTCATGACCTAGAGAGGCCCACCATCTTACCTGTGGGAGTCATGACCTAGAGGGGCCTACCGTCTTACTTCTGGAAGTCATGACCTAGAGAGGCCCACCATCTTACTTGTGGGAGTCATGACCTAGAGAGGCCCACCTTCTTACTTCTGGAAGTCATGACCTAGAGAGGCCCACCATCTTACTTGTGGGAGTCATGACCTAGAGAGGCCTACCGTCTTACTTCTGGAAGTCATGACCTAGAGAGGCCCACCATCTTACTTCTGGAAATCATGATCTAGAGAGGCCCACCATCTTACTTCTGGGAGTCATGACCTAGAGAGGCTCACCATCTTACTTCTGGGAGCCATGACCTAGAGGGGCCCACCTTCTTAGAGTGCCGGTATTAAAAAGGAGTGAGTGAGTGAGTGAGTGCGTGAGTGAGTGAGTGAGTGAGTCAGTCAGTCAGTCAAAGCCAACAGATGACGGACATGTATAGAGCACGCTCGCGTAAAGTTCTACTTTAACGTGCCCTGGCCAGCAAGAACATGACTGCTTCAGTCTGTCCAGCAGACGACCTCGCTAACAACCCACAAGTGAGCACTTAGAGATCTCAGTAGTTAGCTCTCAAATAACGAGAGCTTTGACAAGGCAAGACTTCATATCTGGCACGCCTAGCTGCAGCCTAACTCAGCGTTCCACACAACAATGTGCTAAGGTTACTGTGCATTATTATCGTTCTATATAATGTGTGAGTAAATAGTTTGATCTTCTGTCTAGAGATAACGACGATGGTGATTGAGCAAGATAACTGTCATTGACTTCACGTATTTCCCGCAGTGTATTAAGCCTTTCCAGGAAACGCGCTTCTTAAGCTCCATTCCAACAGAATCCATGTCGATCCTATACCATTGCCCAGGCTACTGCATCTGTTTACAAGGAACACTGCTAGAAATAAGGTTTTTATAGGGTATAATTCACACCAGCCAAAGCATCTTACCGGAAACTGACCTTGTGCTGGATTATAACGAGAAAGTGCCCATAATTCAAGGCATCATGGCTACAGATACAACATGTCGGGGAGAAGCTAAGTAGCAGTTTTTCCCGACCACTTTTGATGTGCACACTAGCACGTGCTCTTTTATATGTTTGAAGTCTCTAGTTTCACAGTTTAGCAGAACTTTAGTGCTAATTGTTTTCAGTAATGACATTAGTTGACTTTATAAATTGACAGATGACCTTGAACTTAAGGAGAGAAAGTACGTTGCAGAAAAAGTGATTCTTCCAGTGCAGCCATGGCATGTTGTTAGTGTGGCCGATTGTATAAGTCACAATCAGCCAAGAGAGAAACAAAAAGTCTCTAACAAACAGCCACATATCAGCTTAAAAAATCTAAAATGAAATTAGCCGTTATAGCGTATCTTTCTGAACCAGGATGTCATCATTATGTGTACTTTTCTGTTTCATGTTCCAGGATTTGAGTGAAGCGAAACTCCGAGCTGAAACATTGCTCGTCTTGAAGCTCAGTGAGCAGGGGCGGTCCAACACAACGTGTTGATCAGGCCAGCAGTGACCGAGGGCTGTCCAACACAACGTGTTGATCAGGCAAGCAGTGACCGAGGGCTGTCCAACACATCGTGTTGATCAGGCCAGCCAGCCTGCCATAGCTCAACTCCGCTACGGACGGACTTTCCCATCATGCTGGACTGGACCTTGACGTCATCGGAGTAGCCGGTGATGGTGGCGATCTCCATTACTCTTGTCACCACCACCATCTCCACCATCATCGTAGTTACCATGGCAACCATTTTCTTCTGCTGCTGGCGCAAGAAAGGCTCCGGAAATATTGCACCGGACAAGACCAGCTCCAGCAAAGAAGAGTTCAAGAAGGAGAGATCAGCTTCCCCAGCCAACAATCTGGGAAGATCAGAAAATGGCGTGCTGGCTGGAACACAAAGGTAAGCTCAGTCAATACTTAGGAGTAGTTCCAAAATTCACTTCCTCCAAGTTCAATCAATCAATCAATCAATCAAGTGCCATGCCGTGTGGCGTAGGCGATCATTTCTCTCCACAATTCCCTGTCTTTAGACTTGATTATGAGATCCGCCAGTCTTCTTCTTCTTCTTCGTTCGCACTGTCTGTCTATATCTGCAGTCCTGTCTCTTGGATAAATTTCACTGTTTTTTGTAATTCATGTATGGAACCGTAGAGCTTATCTTCTTTAGTGGTTTCACTGGGCCAGTAATTATTTCTCAGTGTCTCGTAGTTGATGCAGTTCTGGAGGATATGTTCCACGGTTTGGGGCACCTGGGCACATGTACATAGATTAGTAGTACCAACCTTAAACTTTGTATACATATGACTTCGGAGTCGGCTGTGTCCTGTTCGGAGACGGAAGATGGTGACTTGTTCCTTTCTGTTTAGCATGTGATAGTCATCATGTGGTGGTGTTTGTGGCTTCCTGTAGGTTTTTATCATGCTTTTCTTCTGATTATAGGTGACTGGTATGTCTGGTTGCTCCATTTCAGTGCCCTCTTTGGCCAGATGGTCAGCTTTCTCATTGCCTGGTATCCCACAGTGGGAGGGAATCCACTGCAAAGTGACTCCATGTTGTAAGCCAATTTTTGACAAAGCATCCTTAAGGTCTGGTAGTTTGTTGCACTGAAGAGCCTCCAGTACTGATCTTGCATCTGTGAGAATTACTACAGGACATGCATCAATTCTGGAGTCTGATAGTTTTTCAACTGCAGCAATAATTGCCCTAACTTCTGCATCAAAGTTGTTGCAGTATTTACCAGTGGGTATGGAAATCTTGTCAATGGTGTTGTTTGGATATTCAATATATGCTCCTGCCCCACCATTTTTTATGGCATTATGTGCAGATCCATCTGTATACACACGTATCCAGGTGTCACATGGATATTTGTCATCTAGAACACTAAGTGTGGTTATTGATCTTACAAGACTGCTCTGCATCTCACCATTCTGCACACCTTTCACTTCAGTCTGAATAGTTATTTGTGTATAATCTGCTTCTTTCCATGGTGTATGCTCTGGTACAGATGATAATGGAGTGACTACAGTTGGAAGGTCAGGTATCAGCTTACGCATACGCTTGGCCTGATGAATGAAGCTGCTTCTTTTAAGCCGTCCTAATGCCAAGTTATTGAATCTCTCCTTCAGGGGATGGCTTACAGAGCTAAGGAATTTTTCTCCCATGGTCATGACCTTTGTGTCTCTACGTTCCTTTAGCGGTTGAACACCAACTATTTTCTGCATTTCTACTATTGGTGTGGACCTCATGGCACCTGTGATAATCCGTAGTGACTGATTTTGAACCTTGTAGATCCGCCAGTGACTTTCTTCCTAACCACACTGACAACCCATCCAGTAACTTCTCTCTCTGTCTTCCTGTCTCTTCTTCCCTCAATTTTTCCAGTCGTCTCAGTATGTTTCAATTTTCCTCTTCTCAGAAAATGTCTTACAAATCTCGCTTGTCTGCCTCTGATATTTGGTGTAATTTGACTTTTAACTCCAGCCTCTCTTAAGACTTCTTCATTGGTTTTCTTAGCTGTCCATGGTACCTTCAACATCATTCTTATTTCTCGCTGCACTTTCTTATTTATGGACCATACTTCACATCCATAAAACAAAATTGGCTCATGTAACATTTAAGTACTCCAATTTCAGTACAGTAACATATGAATTTTACCACAGAAGTTGTCTTGGATTTTGATTTCTGAGTTTAATGATTATTACATTCCACAACAGACATACTGGAGCACAGATGACCATATGAGAAGGCAGACTTATAAAGCCAGCAGACTTCAGCTTTTTCCCTTGTGATCAAAGTAGCAACTTCTTTTTCCATGCTAACGGGGTCAAGCTTGATGTGCTTTCCATGATGCTTATGTGTGCAAAGAAGCCTGGGTTTTTTTTTGGTTCACTCTAGCTCAGCAAGCAAGCCACTACAATCCACTGCCTGTCAGACAAGATACAAAGCTACAGCATTACTACAATCCACTGCTGTCAGACAAGATACAAAGCTACAGCATTACTACAATCCACTGCTGTCAGACAAGATACAAAGCTACAGCATTACTACAATCCACTGCTGTCAGACAAGATACAAAGCTACAGCATTACTACAATCCACTGCTGTCAGACAAGATACAAAGCTACAGCATTACTACAATCCACTGCTGTCAGACAAGATACAAAGCTACAGCATTACTGCAATGAAGAATAAAAGCTTGTAGATTCAGGAAAATGATTGAAAAAAAACCAGTAAGGTAAAGCTTAATGTTGCTCCTAAGTAATAAAAATTGTAGCTGTCTGGCCAAGATAAATATAGCACATGGAAAGGCCAAGGCCCCAGTTTATAACTAAACAGAGGAGCAGTTGAGAGTAACTGGCCATGTTACTTTCCACAGAAATAACATCTATGAGCAGAATAACAGAAGAAAAAAAATTAATCTTAAAGTTCTTGTAGATGACTTGGCAACACTTTTCATTATGCATCAAGTTTCTCTTCGAAAAGGGAGATGGTGTCTCGACCAGATCTTTACTCTAAGAATAATGCTTGAAGAACATATTGAAAGCAAAGACCATTAATCCTGAACTTCATAGACTTTAAAAAGGCATTTGATAGCACACACAGAGATTCATTGTGGAGAATTTTAAGAATATATGGAATACCATCTAAGACTGTCATCATCATTAGTGACCTTTACAATAGATATGTTTGTGCAGTCAACACAGAAGAAGGAATGAGTGAATGGTTCCAGATTGAAACAGACGTGAAACAAGGATGTATATTATCTCCCTTGCTTTTTGGAATTGCCATAGACTTCTTAATAAAAAAAAATGTGAAGGTAAAATGGGCATTGATTGGGTACCTGAGACCCAACTGGAAGATCTTAATTTTGCAGATGACATAACTCTTATCAGTGACAATATGAAGTCACTGCAAATAAAAACAGATAGTCTGTCTTCACTGGCTAGTAAAATAGGCCTTGAAATTAACAAGGATAAAACAAAAATAATGAAAGTTCTCATTAACGACGAAGGACAAATATACATAGAAGGAACAGCTATTCAAGAAGTAAACCATTTTGCATATCTCGGCAGCTATATAGACTGACCAAGAACACAGAAAGATACGTTTTGATACAAGAAAACTGAGAGACCAGCAAACAAGAAATGAATTCTCAATATTACTTAAGAACCGCTTCAGTGTCCTACAAGATGAAGCAGAAATGTCCATACTAGAGTTCAATAAAACACTACAGGAAACAGCAAAAGAGGTGCTGGGATATCGGAAACGGAGAAAAGAGGAATGGATAAGCAAGACCTCATGGGAAAAGATAGAGCAAAGAAAAGAAATCAAGAAAAAATTACTGAACACCAAATCACAACGGCTAAAAGAACAAGTTTTAAGTAATTATGCACAAAAAGACAAAGAAGTGAAGTAATCATGCCGTCAAGATAAACGTCAGTACTATGATAACTTAGCAGAAGCAGCAGGGAAAGCAGCATACGCAAATAACATAAAAATCATATACAAAATCACAAAGCAGATGACAGGTAACTTCAGCTCAAGATGTGAGAGTGCAATAAGGACACATAATGGACAACTGGTCAGTGGAGAAAGAGAAAAAATTGAAAGATGGAGGGAACACTTTAACACCCTACTAAACAGAACACAAGCAGCACAAACAATAGACATACCTGAAGCAAAAACGGAACTAAACATCAATACAGGACCAATAACAATAAGTGAAGTAAAGGAGGCGATAAAGAAGCTAAAATTAGACAGGGCACCAGGTGAAGATGATGTGACTGCTGAGATGTTGAAAGCAGAAGAAACAGAAACACCAAAACAACTTTGCCAGATACTACAACAAATTTGGGATCTATAAAAAGCTCCAGAGGAGTGGAAAATTGGCCTTATAGTAGAACTACCAAAGAAGGGTGACCTCAGAGATTGCAGGAACTGGAGAGGCATTACCCTACTGCCACTCACCAGTAAAGTATTTTGCAGAATAATCATCAACAGAATTGTACCAGCGCTTGAGGGAAAACTTCAGAAAGAGCAGGTAGGATTTAGGAGAGGAAGATCATGCATAGACCACATATTTGTACTTAGATAAATATTAGAACAGGCAAATGAGTGGCATAAGGATAGTTTATAGATTTTGAGAAAGCCTTTGACAGTGTCAACAGAGAGGCACTGTGGAAAATCCTAAGATGGCATGGCCTCCCCCATAAAATAGTTAATGTAATAAAAGCCCTATACGAGGGTTTTCAGTGCAAAGTGATCTGTGGAGAACATACCTCCAGCAGCTTTAGAGTACAAAAAGGAGTGAAGCAGGAATGTGTACTATCACCAACATTATTTATCTTGGCAGTAGACTTGTTAATGAAGGAGGCAACATCAGACAAACGCAGAGGATTACAATGGACCCTTGACACAGTGCTGGAGGACCTTGACTTTGCAGACGACATTTGTCTATTATCAAGCAGTCACAAAGATATGCAAGATAAAATAAACAAGCTAACTCAGAATGCAAACAACATAGGACTAAAGATCAACATAGGAAAGGCAAAGTTAATGAAGCAAAATGTGAACAACAGAAATGTACTCAGAGTAGATAACAAGTTAGTGGAGGAGGTCAACGAATTTGTATATCTTGGCAGTAGAGTAGTAGAAAATGGAGACAGAACAGAGGACATCAACAGCAGACTTATTAGAGCAAACCAGGCTTTTGCAGTGCTGCAGACTATATGGAAATCTAGTTCTTCTTCTTCTTCTTTGTTCGCATTGTCTGTCTATATCTGCAGTCCTGTCTCTTGGATAAATGTCACTGTTTTTTATAATTCATGTATGGAACCATAGAGCTTATCTTCTTTAGTGGTTTCACTGGGCCAGTAATTATTTCTCAGAGTCTCATAGTTGGTGCAGTTCTGAAGGATATGTTCCACAGTTGGGGCACCTGGGCACATGTACATAGATTAGTAGTACCAACCTTTAACTTTGTATACATATGACTTCGGAGTAGACTGTGTCCTGTTCGGAAACGGAAAATGGTGACTTGTTCCTTTCTGTTTAGCATGTGATAGTCATCATGTGGTGGTGTTTGTGGCTTACTGTAGGTTTTTATCATGCTTTTCTTCTGATTATAGGTGATATGGAAATCGAAAAAACTAAGCATAAATACGAAAATCAGGATATTTAAGAGTAATGTTCTAAGTGTACTACTCTATGGAAGTGAATGCTGGAAAATCACCAGATCAATAGAAAACAAATTGAATTCTTTCCAGACTAAATGTTTACAAAGAATTAGAAAAATATTTTGGCCAAACACCATAAGAAATAATATCTTGTTGGTAGAAATGCAGATGAAGCCACTGACAGCAATTATTGAGGAAAGACGCTGGCGATGGTTGAGACATGTGCTCCAAATGACTGACAGCTCACTACCAAAAATAGCACTAAGATGGACACCACAGGGGAACAGAAGTAAGGGTAGACCAAAAGAGACATGGAGAAGAACAACAGAAAGGATATTGAGCAATAGAAGGCTCACCTGGGCAAGAGCAGAAAAAAAGGCAAAGGACAGGCATTTGTGGAAAACCTTTGTGGAAGCTCCATGTGCCCTGGGCACTTAAGGTTCAGAGAGAGAGAGATATAGACCGACCACAATGGTGACACCAGAAAAGAAGTTAGAATTCGAAATGCCAAAGTAGCATTAACCTTCAAGAATCTTGAGAAGATATGGCATTCAAAAGTTATAGGCACAAAAAACCAAGTTAAGATTATTCAATTCAAATGTAATATCCACCCTCATTTAAGCATGTGAAAGCTGGAAAACAACTAAAGAAATAGACAAGAAATTAGACTCTTTCAAAAACAAATGCCTAAGGAAAATATTCGGTATAAAGTGGAATGAACAGAAAGGATGTTGAGCAATAGAGGGCTCACCTGGGCAAGAGCAGAAAAAAAGGCAAAGGACAGGCATTTGTGGAAAACCCTTGCGGAAGCCCCATGTGCCCTGGGCACTTAAGGTTCAGAGAGAGAGAAATGATATACAGAGATCTTCATTTATGCAGTCCTAGATGATATACAAAGATATTTATTATTCGTTGTTATATGATATGCAGGGATGTTCATTTATGCAGTTGTAGATGATATACAAAGATGTTCATTTATGCAGTTGTAGATGATATGCACAGATTCATTTATGTAATTGTAGAACTGAGACAATGTACTTTCATAGGACATGTAATGAGAAGAGGGGGCATTGAAAATGTAACAATAGGAAAAATAGAGGGAAAAAGATCCAAGGGAAGACCAAGAGAAATGATACTGGACAGTCTGACGGGATGGTGTGAGAGGAGATCACCAACTGAGCTGATGGCCTGTATGAAGGACTGTGTACATAAGCATAATAACCAATGCCAGTTGGCATGGCACCTGATGATGATGCTATACAAAGATGTTCTATTATGTTATTAACCCTCGGGCATCTTAACCACATATATTATCCAGTGGTTTTGTTGATTCTTCACTGTAACTTGATATTGATTCTTCACTGTAACTTGATATTGATTCTTCACTGTAACTTGATATTGATTCTTCACTGTAACTTGATATTGATTCTTCACTGTAACTTGATATTGATTCTTCACTGTAACTTGATATTGATTCTTCACTGTAACTTGATATTGATTCTTCACTGTAATTTGATATTGATTCTTCACAGTAACTTGATATAAAATTATCACCTGCCCTCCACAGAGTACCAGCCTTGGCTGTTTCTAGTGAAGAGGATTTAGGGGACTTCTCAGCGGTTCAGAGAGAAACAGAGATCCTACGATCAGTAAGTAGGCAGGGTTTGGAATGTTATTTTTTTTATATCACTAGGGAAAAATCCACATTTCATTTTTAAAAACTTCTATCAGGATAATTCAGTATTCATTCTTACGGCCATCCCATGCTGCTAAACGTCACATAGAGCTTGTATGGTAGTTTGCCAAGTTTTCCTGTTTTTGGTGAACTTTTCAACCTCATCAAGGGATTTTATGGCTACTAATTTGGCGCTTAACAATGTTCTCTTTAAGGTTTCAGGTGGTCGACCTCTTTTTCCCTTGACTCATTGGTTTTGTTGCAAGTTTTTGCAACATTTCCTTTTTTCCCCAACTAGAGTCACCTCTAGGTAGGTCTCGGGATAAGGTTGGACCTTATGACCAACTCCCGGTTCAGAATATGTGAGGAATCAATTCATTACTGTGAGGAAAACATCTCATGGGGCAAGATATGATATCGTCATTATTGCATCGTTGTTATGTCTTCCTAGAACTGTAGACAGCCTGTTCTTTGTTGTGAAAGCATGGAGGGTGGCTTGTGATAGTTGTTTTTACAGGCCTGGAGTGTAACTAAAAAGCTGAGAAGTACAGTACTTCTTTAGCAGACTCCGCTGCCATGGGGACTGTAGTGGTTGCTGTCACTTACTGGGGATGTAGGACATGCTCATGATTTGCTTTGCTGAACATAACGCAAGCAGTTTAGCTATAGGTCTGTAACTGCTATATCAGACTGCATCCCCCCCCCCCACAAATAACATTAACATGAGGATCTTTCTGGGTTTAATTCTGTATTTATTTATTTTTTAAATAAAATTATGTTATGTAAAACAGTCAGATTGTCTAGATTTGTATATTGCCTATGCATTGTCTTTGATTATTTGGCCTATAAAAGGTAAAGGTAATCCTCTCATGCCTTGGAGGCACCTAGGTATATGGTGTTAGTGCCCATATTTTCCTATAAAGAGATATCATAATCTACTCTGGATGTAACAAATTTTGTCTACAGTTGTCTGTTGTTTTGTTAGCTCTTCAAAAATGTACTTGTGAGCTATGTAAGTAAATTTAGTCATTTTCTTTTTATTGCTTTGTTCAACGCCCACAAATGTGTGAGCAGTTTCAACAAAATTCAGTCTGAACATGCAGTGTCACTTTTTGCTGCTTGACTCTGACTTTTCCGATCCCCAGATTTACAAGTTTTCACTCTTTTTCTCTTGTGCCAGATAATAAAACGTACAGGTCCTCTTCAGCTGTTCTACATCTCCATACAGAATGTCAGTGATTGAGGAGTTTGGTGCTATCAGGTTCTTCAAAACGTCCTTCAATGCACTGCAGTCCAGCAGGTGGTGCTTAACAGTTTCTTCTTCTTGTCTGTTGCAGTGCATGCAGTATGGTGTGTGGTCAGTGGTCACTCTGTGTAAGTGCTTATTGAGGGTGATATGTCCTGTTTCCAACATGAAAATTGTGCATTGTTCTCCATGACATAAACTGTTGATGTGGTCTCCGGGGTTAGTCTTTGGCAGGTGTGGTTTCATGTTTGTTACATCCAGAATAGGTTATAATCTCTCTTTATAGGGATCTTCCAGTTGGATTACTGGCCCAGCTGTCCATCCACTGCTGCTTGCAGTTGTTGTGTATAATGTGTTTAGCTGTTCTCATGTTGGTGGAGATGTGGGGCTGTGACTTGGTGGCTCCACTCTTTGCCAGTCTGTCAGCACGTTCATTTCCTCTGATATCTGTGTGCAGTGGTATCCACTGTAGGGTGGTCTTGATGTCATAGGAGGCGAGTTGGTTTACTGCACTGAGTATGTCAGTTGTAATGTGATCAGCCAATGGTATCCAGTTTTCAAGGGCCTGGAGAGCAGACTGGGAGTCTGAGAATATAACAAGGTTTTTTTGGGTGAGAGGCACTGTTTTTGTATTTGGTGGTGGTTGCTGCCAGGGCTGCTAATATTGCATGCATCTCTTCATCATAATTGAAACAGCGAGATCCACAAGGAGCAGAAATGTGGCTTGTCCTGTCTGGAAACATTATAAGTACCTCATATCCTGCATTGTCAGTTTCCTTGAACGCTGACTTATCAGTGTAAGCATGGATCCAGTTCTTGGGGTAGGATTCTATGGTCTCCAGTGCACACAGCTTTATGGTGTTGGGATCTGATGATTTGTTCACTAATTTGTTCTTGAGTCTGGTGTTAGTTTGAGGAAGTGTGTTGTTTGTGTTTGGTGGGATGTCTGGTACTTTTGTAAGTTCTTCTCTGTCTTCAGGGAGTTTGTGTCTTGTGTTTAACTATTCTGCTATGTGCACTGGAGTTTTCAGTTTCAGTCTATTATTATGCTTACATTTATCAACCACTGTTCTGTTAGGATGGTCTGGGGGTATGCGTTTATATCTTCCTACTGCCTCAATGGTTGACTTTTCACATCTTATATCTAATGGCTCTATGTTTGCATCAATTTCACATGCAACTGTGTGTGTTGATCTCATTGCCCCACAAATGAAATGAATGGCTTGGTTCTGGATTCTGTCAATTTGTGTACAAGAGCTTTTTGATACTGTGACCTGTAGGGGGAGGTTGTAATTTATTATAGATCTAACATATCTTGTGTACAGTTGTCTGAGTGTTGATTTGTCAGCTCTCCAGGATGTACTTGCAAGTCGCTTGAGTAAGTTTAGTCTTTTGGATGCTTTTTCTGCTAGTCCATCCAAGTTCAATTTTATGTCTAGTTTCATACCAAGAATTTGTTGGATTTTTTCTTTCTTTTTTTCACTTAGGGTGGGGGGGGGGTGAACTTTTATGAGGCACCATCTGGGCTTGTATGGTTTTCTTTTTGTTTCTGACATTTTTATATTGGGGTTTTTGTCCGAAGTCTTTCTTTCATACCCAAGAGGCCTTTCTAGTGAGAAGCTGAGATCATGCCCTGAGTGCAACACTGGCCCGCCAGATGGCTTTGAGATGAGTGATCCAATGGGTGCTTCAACGATGTCCATTCCCTGCCAACCATAGTTTGCTGGCTGCTTTGTTTGCCTCATTCTGACAGCCATTGCTGTAGAGACCCATAGGCTTGTCATGTCCTGGACTCATCGATTTCCATCAGACTTTCCCCATCCCTGTGGGTGATCTCTGTGTTCTCATTCATCCACCATCCCAACCAGCCCAGCGGGACCCCAGGCCAAGATCTCAGCTCCATCTATTGACGGGTTTTCAGTGCCAAAAACAGGGGAGGGGGGCCTTCTATCCTAGGAGGGGGAGGCCTTCTATCCTAGGAGGGGGAGGCCTTCTATCCTAGGAGGGGGAGGGCCTTCTATCCTAGGAGGGGGAGGCCTTCTATCCTAGGGGGAGGGCCTTCTATCCTAGGAGGGGGAGGCCTTCTATCCTAGGAGGGGGAGGGCCTTCTATCCTAGGAGGGGGAGGCCTTCTATCCTAGGAGGGGGAGGGCCTTCTATCCTAGGAGGGGGAGGGCCTTCTATCCTAGGAGGGGGAGGCCTTCTATCCTAGGAGGGGGAGGGCCTTCTATCCTAGGAGGGGGAGGCCTTCTATCCTAGGAGGGGGAGGCCTTCTATCCTAGGAGGGGGAGGGCCTTCTATCCTAGGAGGGGGAGGCCTTCTATCCTAGGAGGGGGAGGGCCTTCTATCCTAGGAGGGGGAGGCCTTCTATCCTAGTGGGAGGGCCTTCTATCCTAGGAGGGGGAGGCCTTCTATCCTAGTGGGAGGGCCTTCTATCCTAGGAGGGGGAGGGCCTTCTATCCTAGGAGGGGTATTTGTGCTTGTCATTTTTCCCACAGGCGAGTGGGTTTTCTTATCGTACATAGCATTTTGTCTGAATTATCTGACACTCCTATAATAGACAAGAGGCTATTAGCAGATTTCTCAGTTCTATGTTCCCTCTTTCTTTTACAGAAAGTTCTGTTCCCTAAAAATTCTGCCTTATAAGAGGGTGACATTGTACTTTATAACAATAACAAATAGTGTTGTTGGTTGCTACAGGTTTCTTGGCTACAGGAGCAGGTCAGAGTTTTTTAAGCAATCAGATCTGATGTTCCATATTTCACAAAGACTATGTTAAGATAAGTGTGTTCTTAACATAGTTGTTCCCAGGGGGACAGATTTTATGAATTCTGACCAAGTAAATCTGTAAGAAAGTTTGTTGATGAATGTGATTCACTTTAAAAACCTCTTACATTTACTACACATCCCTCCACCCTAAATGAGACTATCGCGAGAACCACAGGAGTAAATTCAGTAAGATCAGAGGGTGATTTTGGTGGTAGAAGCGAACAAAGAAAAAGAAAAAGACTACACATTAACTGACAAGCTTGTTACAGTTTCTTGAATATTTTCTGTTTTTGGTCATAACATCTTAAATCTTTTGTGTGGATGGTACAGCAGTTGGCATATTTTAGTTTTAGCATCTTGAACATTTTATGTTTATGGTACAGTACCTATTGTACTTGTTAACAGTACCGCAAGCCCCCACCTCCAAAAAATCGAGCAAGACAGAGCAGAGCACCACGAGCCTTAAAGAGTGGCACAGAGTCTCTTGATATCTTTACAGTATGTACCTGGTGTGTTGTGTTTATCTAGAAATGTGAATATGTACCAAGTGTGTGTTGTGTTTATCTAGAAATGTGAGTATGTACCTGGTGTGTTGTGTTTATCTAGAAATGTGAATATGTACCTGGTGTGTTGTGTTTATCTAGAAATGTGAATATGTACCAAGTGTGTGTTGTGTTTATCTAGAAATGTCAATATGTATCAAGTATGTGTTGTGTTTAACTAGAAATGTAAGTATGTACTAATGTGTTTATGTAGAAATATAAATACCAACCTAATGTGTCTGTTTTAACTAATAAACACTAGAAATATAAATATGTTTCTGGAGTTTATGTTTTAATCGATGTGTTTATCTAGAAATCTAAACATGTATGAGGGTCATACCAAAAGTCATGAGTACACATTTTTTTTTAAAATCAGAATTTATAGATAGAGAAAATATAAATGTATCACATTAATCTGCATCCTTTGCACTTCATGTAGAGGTCACATGACATCACCATCATGTGTCACGTGACCATGCAGAGCATAAACAAAATGGTGGATGCTGAAGTTTTGTTTTGTCAACGTGCTGTTATTGAGTTCCTCGTTAAAGAGGAAATCCCCACTGCTGAAATTTACCAAAGATTTCAACTTGCTTATGGAGATGAGTGTATGGGTGCTAGGAGTGTTAGGAGATGGGTGAAACATTTTAAAGATGGAAACACGAGCATCCAAGATATGCCTCGCAGCGGTCGCCCTTGAACTGCCTCCACTAAATGCAACGTGGAAAGAGTTGACGACATCATTAAAGAAGACATACGTGTCACAGTATCTGAAATCACAGTAAATCTTGGAATATGACACAGTGCACTACAGGAAATGATTGAAACCCTAGGCTATAGAAAAGTTTATGCCCGCTGGGTCCAACAAGAGAGAACGTCCAGAAAGCAGTGCATCTGTACCGTCGGTCAGCTGGAACGGAATTCTACCAGGAGGGCATTTTCAAACTTGCAGAGTGATAGGAAAAATGTGTGCAGAGAAATGGAGATTATGTTGAAAAGTAAAGAAAGGGATGCAAGTTAAGGTGATAAATTTGTATTTTCTCTGTCTATAAATTCTGATTTTAAAAAAATTTGACTCACAACTTTTGGTATGACCCTCGTACTTGGTGTATCTGTTTTAACTGATGTGTTTATCTAGATATGAATTTGGTACGTGTTATTGTTGGATAAAGAAGACTATAAAGTTGCTAGAGATTTGACATGATATAAAGTTGCTAGAGATTTGACATGATATAAAGTTGCTAGAGATTTGACATGATATAAAGTTGCTAGAGATTTGACATGAACTTTCTCTGTTCTAAGGAGCTGAGTGAGGGTGATGGGAAAGTTGAGTACAACCTTCATAAGGAAACCAAGAGTCCTAATGATGATGTTGACAGCAGTCCTCTTCATGGTCACTCTGAGGATAAAGAAAATCTAAATCGTGATACAAGGTCCTCCATGCTGGCAGAAATTGAGCAGACATTGGCAGCCCTTCACATGTCGGAACAATCTACAGCTCCCTCCTCTGGAGATGCTTCATTTTCTGAAGACAAAATGATCGCTGAAGAATCGTTCACACAGGGTGCTGATGAAAAGAGCAGAAATGATGGAAAATCTCCCAGTCAACAGAAGCTTCAGGCAGAAGTCAGGCTTGGTCAGACTGTTGCCTCCCATGAAGTCAAAACAGAATCTGCTTCCACAGTTATGACTTTGTCTTCCACAGTTATGACTTTGTCTTCCAAGACCAGCCCCGTCATCAGATCAAAGCATGGACCAAAAGTCAGCCCAAAGCCTAGCCCAAGAAACAGTGCATACCTGACCTCAAGAGACAGTGCTTCCGTAGCCAGTGCAGCTCTGGAGAAACATTCAGATGCTTCTGAGACCGATACTTTGAAACTGATCACGGACTCAAACGTGGATGTAGGTAGTATGGACCTTGCATCTTCTCAGTATCCAGATCCACAAATAAAATCTGAATCAACGGATAAGAGAATTCAGATTGAAGGATCAGCCTCAAATCAGCACCCAATATCCCTGGATAACATCACAGGAAACAGTATCCATTCACAGACACTAAGTAATGCTGAACCTGATGTGCAGTCAGGCTCTGCTGACACAGATGTCATCATACAAGATGATGAGACATCAAATAAGACAGTCATGAACAAACCAGAGACTGCAACAGTTTCAGCTGCAACAAAAACTGAAGAAAATGACATCACTGAAACAAGAAGAGAAGAGGACAATGTCACTGGCACCAGCAAAATTACTGCAATGAAAAGCAGTCATGCAACAGAACAACCAGAAGACAATATCCCACTCTCAAATGGTGAAAAAGCCACCAAACTTGTAAATGGCAAAGGATCAGAAAGTCCACCTTGTAATCAGATATTGCTGAGAGATAATAATTCTGAATCTTCATCACCGACAAAAGAAGTCGCAGCACTTCTTGTCAAAGGAACTAAGGAACCAGGTTCTCCTGACAGAGGGACTTCATCCATCCTCCCTGAGGGCAACGACAGCAAGGTAGCATCAGAGGAGAATGGAAAACAGCGGAGGGAGTCAACTGAAGACCAGAGCGGGAAAGGAAAGATCAGCAAGATACCAGTCAGAGCAGGTGAGCAGATGTTAGTTGTATGCCAGTTTGTAATTCAGAGGCTGTGTTTAATTGGTTGTTTCATAATTATAAACCCAGGACCAAACATAGGTAAAGCAAAAGACACATTCACAAAACCTAAGTAAAGCAAAAGACACATTCACAAAACCTAAGCAAAAGACACATTCACAAAACCTAGGTAAAGCAAAAGACACATTCACAAAACCTAGGTAAAGCAAAAGACACATTCACAAAAGACACATTCACAAAACCTAGGTAAAGCAAAAGACACATTCACAAAACCTAACTAATATTTGGTGCAAAGCATTACTAACTCTTAAGACTGCCAAAAAAAGCCCACAAATAAAATGTTCACTGAAACTGCTTTGTTTTGCTAGGAAATAATGCTGTACCTATTTTAAACATTTATGGCATTTTAAAATTATAAATAAAATCATGCGTAGTCTTCTATGATGCTAAAAGGTGCGAAGTATTGAGATTATGCGATGCTAAAGGTGTAATGTGTGTTCAGACTAAAAGTATTAAGAGAAACTGAATGGGTATACTGGTCTACTGATGTTTATTAGAAACTGCACAACTCCTCTACCTGCAGCTGGTGCTGTTATGCCATCAAGGCAGCCACCCAGTACACAGACCTCAGCGAGGCAATATTACACAAAGTACACATTTCTCTCCCCCTCTCTGAACCTCATGACACACACAAATAGGTCAGCTACCAAAACCACCTTTCTCCCATTATTTGCCTACACCACTTCTTCTCTCAGGTTCCAAGCCAAGAACAAGTCCACCAAAACAACCAACAGGCGAGAAGGCTACAAGCTCAGCCAAGCAATGAAGATGCAAGTCAGAACGCAGTCACGTATGATGTGTATTACTACTTCATAAACATTTGAGTGTTCATTTTTTTCTTCATAAAAACAGGGTTGCAGTTTTACAAAACTGACAGCAGATGGTTTGGAATTATTCTTAAATTCTTTAGAGTCTGAGCTTCTGAAGCGTTTGAGAGACTTGCAGGAGACGGATTTATTCTAGAGTGATCTAATGCAGCCATGGAATTTATCTTATAGATATATATTTTAATATATATGTGCCAGAGCAGTACTGTAGCTGTAAATTATGTGCTTTATCACATATGACAGTATATGTTGGTTTTACATGTAAAATATGTTATAGTTTACAGTTTGCCGAGTTTTTCTCATGGATACATTTAATGACGATTGTTTTTAAGATGTCACTAGGGGCAACAACTGTTTAAAATGACAAAGTGACTATATCAAGTTTTGTTTTATATCTTACCTCGTTTATAATTTTATATATTTTTAACTTGTTTATCCATTGTAGACTTGTGGATAATCTTGTATTTACACAATTTTCATGCACCAACAGCTATATGTGCAATGTAGCTCAGTGTACCTGACCTTGCAAGTAGGTATAGTTTTTGTTGTTGGTACCAGTTTTTTTTTCACAGGTTGTCCCAGTAGGAAAGTGATTAGTATGTTTGGCTTTTACAGTAAGGTCTGTGGTTCAAATCTTGCCAGACGCACTCATCTGTAGAAATTGGTACCTGGTTCCAGTAGCTAAAGAACGGCCTTGATTCTGACAGAATGTCCAGGAAATGGCAGCACTAACAGCATATTCCACAGGTGCTTCTATGAAAATTATGTTTTGTCTTACAGCTGGGTTCTTCTTTGCCATTCTCTTAGAAGTTGGATCTCTCACAAATGCTGCAGGTTTCCAACATCACTGTGACGCTATTCTAAGGGCTGGAGTTGGGCCAGGTATTTGAGTGAGCTGTATAGCTGGCAACTCTGGAGAATGCACTGTGGTATCTGTTGCTCTTTGCCACTGGCACTATCTTGTGGGCAGTACTGCTCTCAATCATTTGGCCATTTCTTTAGAGTTGTATTTGTCATGTTGTTTGCGTTTCCTCGTATATTGTGCTTCCACCAGTCTTGTTGCATTCTTCCTAACTCTTTTGCCAATTCACTTCTTTGGATGTTACTGTAGGTGAGTATGCATCGTATGACTGCTTTACTGAATATTGTGCTTGCTGGGGCCTTTAGCTCTTGTATTACGGCCTGTGAATATTATTAGCATCTGTATGTTTGTGTTCATTTATTCTCACTGCTGCAGTTTTTATTGCTTCTGCCTCTGCTGTGCAGTTATTGGAGTTGGTTCCTGTAGGTTTACCAATCTGTGTTGTTTATAGTAGGTTTCAAAGAAAAGTTCAGTGCACTCTCCTCTAGACTTATTATTTCTCCTATACAAGTCCACACTAGGCTTATTATTTCTCCCATATAAGTTCACTCTAGGCTTATAATTTCTCCCATATAAGTCCACTCTAGGCTTATTGTTTCTCCCATACAAGTCTACTCTAGGCTTATTATTTCTCCTAAGTCCACTCTAGGCTTATTATTTCTCCCATACAAGTCCACTCTAGGCTTAGTATTTCCCCCATATAAGTCCACTCTAGGCTTATTATTTCTCCCATATAAGTCCACTCTAGGCTTATTATTTCTCCCATATAAGTCCACTCTAGGCTTATTATTTCTCCCATATAAGTCCACTCTAGGCTTAGTATTTCTCCCATACAAGTCCACTCTAGGCTTATTATTTCTCCCATACAAGTCTACTCTAGGCTTAGTATTTCTCCCATGCAAGTCCACTCTAGGCTTAGTATTTCTCCCATATAAGTCCACTCTAGGCTTATTATTTCTCCCATATAAATCTACTCTAGGCTTATTATTTCTCCCATATAAGTCCACTCTAGGCTTATTATTTCTCCCATATAAGTCCACTCTAGGCTTATTATTTCTCCCATACAAGTCTACTCTAGGCTTAGTATTTCTCCCATATGAGTCCAGTCTTGGCTTATTATTTCTCCCATACGAGTCCACTCTAGGCTTAGTATTTCTCTCATACAGGTCCACACTAGGCTTATTATTTCTCCCATATGAGTCCACACTAGGCTTATTATTTCTCCCATATGAGTCCACACTAGGCTTATTATTTCTCCCGTGTAATTCCACCAGTTAATAGTATAAAATATATATATATACACATTTTTAATGCTTTTTGGCACATTAAAGTCATAATTTTAAACTTTACAGAATTTTTATATGAAATCGTATCAATCAAATTTATCAGAAAAAGTGTGAAAATATAAAATGTAGAACTTTGGAAATGAGGATAAGAGAAAAGTCATGATAGAGAGAATGTAATGACTAAAAGACTAATTACTCTTTTGTCAGTAAAATCCAGCGTTGCTCCATGATTTGTGTTGTTCTGATTTGAATGCAGATAAATTCCTCTAAGTTTTCAGGCACAACACTGAAGACTTTATGGATTTCTAAATTATGACTTGAACACATTTAAGATTTTAATCTATGGATTTCTAAATTATGTCTTGAACATATTTAAGATTTTAATCTATGGATTTCTAAATTGTCATGAACATATGAGGGATGATTGATCAGTTCGCAGCTTAAGGTACAACAGATTATATGTGGACAACTTTTTGGGTTATTTCTCAACTAGTCCCCTTGCAAGTTTATGCACTTAGTCCAGCGATCCTGGAGCATACAGATCCCTTCTTTGTAAAAGGCAGCATCTTGTGCCAGTAGAAAGTGGTCTACAGCATGAATGACGTCATCATCTGAAGCAAATTTGTGACCACCGAGCTCCTTTTTGAGTTTGGTAAACAGGTAATAGTCCGAAGGGGGCAAATCTGGGGAAGGAGGATGTTCAAGAAGCTGGAAACCACATTTATCAACGGCAGCCATTGCCACCGCTGACTTATGAAATGGAGCATTGTCTTGATGAAAGATGACTTCTCTTGTCAATTTCCCTCAGTTTGACCTGCAATTGCTTCACAAGATTACCGAAATAGACCCCGGTGACCATTCTGCCCTTTTGAAGATAGTCCACCAATAGCACACCTTCTGAATCCCAAAAGATGGAAGCCATCACTTTGCTAGCAGATAGAACCACCCTTGCTTTCTTTAGAGGTGGGGATCCATGATGTTTCCACTGCTTTGAGGTTGAAAATGATGAACCAAAGTCTCATCCATAGTCACAAATTGCTGAAGAAACTTTTCAGGATCTGCAGAAAAATGGCCAAGATTGTCTCTTGACATGTTGAGACACTGTCATTTGTGATCAGCTCCAAGAAGTTTCAGGACCCATCGAGCAGAGACTTTTGTCATTTGAAGATCATTGTGAATAATGGCATGAACACGTTACGGGGAGATGCCCACCTCAGTAGTAATGCACCACTCAGTTAGTCACTGATCCTCCTTTATCATGTCATGAATTCTACCAGTGGTTACCGTTCTTGGTCTTCCTGGACGGGGATCATCTTCCAGACTCTCCCTTACATGTTTGAATTGAGATCCCCATTTCTTCACTGTGCTGTAAGAAGGGGCACTCTCCCCTAGTCTCTATCATATCCTCATGGATTTCCTTCGATGATAAGCCCTTGATGCAGAGGTAGCGAATGACTGTTCGATGAGAAATGTTATCCATTTTCTCAATTTCTGCCACCCCTTACCACTTCAGTAGCCTGTAAATAAATTGGTTGCAGTTAATTTCGTGAAACTTGGTGTTTAATCTTACATTAATCCGATTTACAAATACACCTAATATCAACTGTGTGATTCAAGTATTTGTACCTTGGGCTGCAAATTTATCAGTGAACCCTCGTATTTAAAATGTCTAAATTATGTCATGAACATATTTAAAATTTCTAAATTATGTCGTGGACATATTTAAGATTTCTAAGTTATGCCGTGGACATATTTAAGATTTCTAAGTTATGTCATGGACATATTTAAGATTTCTAAATTATGTCATGGACATACTTATGTTTACATCAGTGCCTGTGAAGCATTTTCTTGCAGAGTGCTTTTTCTCCCCAGTTAAATGCCTTTTGTTAAATAAGTGCCTTGTTGCCATTTTGACTTTTACATTTTACACAACAGTTCCAGAGTGACACACACAGCGGATGCTACTAGTACATTCTTGTGTTTTTTTTTTAAAAGCTTTCTTCTTAGGTTTAGTGATGCAAGTGAAGACCAGTGATGGGTTTTGTGTGAGTAAACTACAGCACAGTGTGTATGTAATAAATTAAAATACCTTCATTTACTAAATATTTTTTGGTTCTATTTTTCTGTTGTTACTGCATTTAATCACACACATTTTAGAATGATTGTGAAATGCATTACCATCAGAGATGAGAAAAGATGGCCAATACTGCACACTGATTAACATGCAGACAAGAAAAGAAAAGATGTCCAATACTGCACACTGATTAACATGCAGACAAGACAAGAAAAGATGTCCAATACTGCACACTGATTAACATGCAGACAAAACAAGAAAAGATGTCCAATACTGCACACTGATTAACATGCAGACAAGACAAGAAAAGATGTCCAATACTGCACACTGATTAACATGCAGACAAGACAAGAAAAGATGTCCAATACTGCACACTGATTAACATGCAGACAAGAAAAGATGTCCAATACTGCACACTGATTAACATGCAGACAAGAAAAGATGTTAATGAGAATCTACCAATGACTTTAACAGAAAATAAAGGAAACAGAGATATATGCCAGCTCAGTTATTTGTGCAACCCTTGCAGAACTTTGCCTTCCTAACAGCACTCCTGTAGGTCCTGCTAGTGATGCATCCATTTGCAGATTATCAATGATGCATTGGTCTTCTCTTTTTTTTTTCCCCATTATGTACCCTTCCACGACGGTCTTCTCTTGATTATCATGTGTACAAAATATTTAAGTTTTCTTTGTTTAATCCTCTTTACTAGCTAGCCTTCTTCAATATTAAGTTCTTCCAGTATGGATATATTTGTTCTTTTTTGTGTCCATGATATTTGAAGAACTCTTCTGTAGCATTTACATTCAAAGGCATTTATGTGTTTCTCAGCTGCTTTGTTAAGTGCCCAGGTCCCACAGGCATATGTTGCCATGGGAAAGATGCATGACCTTAAAAATCTTATTTTTGTAGTTCTATCTGTTCCTCTCCACAGATTCTTTAGTTGTTTCACATTTTGAAGAGTGACAGATGTCCTCCTTTTAATTTCCCTCTTCTCCAATGAAGCAAGATATTCAAAACTCTCCACTTCTTCATATTTTTCTCCATCAGCTGCCTTGTTTGTTTTGTCAGTTGTCATCAATTTAGTTTTCTTTGCATTAAGATAAGAGGTTTTGCTCTTCGCTGTTCTTAAAGACATAATTAGTTTTTCCATTCCTTTTTGTGTTGTGGACAGTAATACTACCACATGGCAGCTAGGAAGAAGAGATTCAAGTGCTGGATGTTCTGACACCTTCCCCTCAACATCAACAGCCAGGCACTCCTCATCACTAACATCCACTAAAAATTCTGATATATGAAAGATCATCACAAACAACAATTTAGTAACATTATGTGTGCCAAAGACAGTACTAGATGAATGCTTGGTAACTGTGTGTGCAGGAAGAAAAAAAATTGGATCAGTAATCAGTGGAAACTAGAATACACAGTAGTTTTCTGAGATTTTTAATTGGTGGGAACCCCCCCCCCCCCCAGCAAATATGAAACTTTCTTCTGCCTGTAGCAATCAGAGATGCCAGCATCTGGAAAGAAAAAAAAAAGCTATTTTAAACAATTTCCTTCAAATGACAAACTCTTGCCCTACAATCTATGTCATTTGCTGTCACATAATGTCAGCCAATATCATGTAACACATTGGGCAGAAATACAGAGAAAAATCACTGCAAATTCCCTGTAAAAACTGAAATACAAAGATTGTATGAGGCAGATCATTTTCCCTATAATGTAGATACAAATTTCAAGATTGAAGAACAACAAAGGCTAGCCAGAACAGAAGCAGCTAACTACTTGAAGTGAACTTTTATTCTATCTTGACAATTGACTCTTTTGTAAGATATACCTGATAAAGTAGCTTACAAATACTTCCAGCTTACAGTCACCATCACATCCACCCATAACTAACCATTTTATAAGTTGATAAAGTGATTCTGGTCAGACAAATAATTCAAGTTCACATCAGATAATCATCGTCCCTCATTACATAATTCAGTAGAGGTGTCAGGTTATCATCATTCATGAACTAAGAACAAACACAACAGATAAACTCAAAATAGGAGAGATAAATAGGACTTGAAATTAACAAGGAAAAAAACACAAAAATAATGAAACTTCCCATTAATCAAGAAGGAAAAATATACATGGAACAGCTACTGAAGAAGTACACCAATTCGCTTACCTCAGCTGCTACATAGACCGATGCCAGAAAGGAAGTTAGAAAAACCAGAGAATCTCAAAACAAGCTGTCAAGTGGAACACAACAGGTTGAAGAAAAAGAGGTCGACCACGTGAAACTCCAAAGAGGATACTGTTGAGAGGCCAAATCAGTAGCCATAAAATCCTTTGAAGAGGCTGAAAATCTCACAGAAAATGGGAAAACCCGGTGAACTATCATGATAGCCCTATGTGACATTTAACGGCAGGAAAAGGACGTAAGAAGAAGAGAGTTATGATGGTTCTTCATGTCACATGAAAAATACACCTCCATAAGCTCTGTGCATGCCATGACTTATCTCAAACACACCATCCAATATGTAAAGCATAAGGTAAAAGTGAATATGAGATAAGAGACAACCATAACAATTCACTATTTATGACATGATAAATGAAGTCAAAAACGCATGTTAACTTAATGAGAGTATCAGCACAAAGGCTGGCATCACAAATATTTCAGCCGAAAGATGGTGTTTTGTGAAACATCACGTACTCTCATAAACTTTCTCTAGGTATGGGAAAATCCTTTGCTGGTTTTACAAAACCTACCAACAGTTCAAACAACAATGCTTACACTGATGTGGAAATGAAGTCTTCAGACCAGATCGTGGACACCTGGAACGCTGTCATGAGGCTCAAGTCTAGTTTCTGGTGGCTGACCTAAGGTTTCTCTCTTGTACAGATCTGACCAAGCATGATCATGTACAACAGATGAAGACAGCAGGTACATCATGACATTCACAGCATCAACAGAACTCACAACATCTGGGGAAATCTGCTGGAAGCAACCTCACATGAGGATTTAGGCTAAATGTAACCTGTGTAGACAGAAATTAAGATTCACAAGTACTACACACTCATAGCTTGATCTGCATAATTCAACAGCCATTCTATCTTCAACAAACAAACACACAAAAAACACTTGACAAACAAGCATCAGTCTTTCAGTAAAAATTCTCATAGTGCAAAAACATTTCATTAAGTTTATCACAAGACCTACATCTCATTTCTGGGATGAGATACCCAGAATATTCTTTCAAGACAAAAAAAACAAAACAACTGGAGTATCAGAGAGAATCTTCCTCACAACTTGTCAGATGCACAGTTCTCTGACCGTTTCAATGTCCCCTTCAGGTGCTGCCGTTTCTGACCCACATCTGCACTGGCAGTTGATAGACCACACAATGCAACTGACAGTAACTACTTGTTCTAATATTTTGTACTTGTATTGTAACAGAATAGCCATTCTGTTCAGAGAGTTTTTGTGTATTGCTAATAATTGTGTTGCGTAGACTACGTCATTAGGAAAGTACGTGTGCAAAGAAGTCGTTAGAAAGGTCCGTGTGAAAAAGCCGGTCGTTAGGCAGTCTTTGAGTGAACGTTGAAGGGGAAGGACGTGTTGGGCGAACGAGAATGGGGTAGAGCGAGTTTTGTTGTCAGAATTAGTTTAGTTTGTTTTTTTTCTGTGTGGCTGCAGTCCTTGGTAAGCCTGTAAGTATGGTTTTTGGTATGAATAAATCATTGTAAGGTTTTCCTTGCCCGTGTGGCGTAGATATTTCACGCCGGGCATTTGTTGCTGTAAATTTCTGTAATAAATGTGTGTTGTCTGATGATAAACTATACCAAATCGGCTTTGTGGAAATTCTCATTGTTGACCAGTTTGTTTTGGTCGGAAGACTGCCAAGTTATGTTGAAGTTGTTGTATTCGTACTAATTTTGTGGAGTGGAAAGCCTGGGTGTCTTGTTGTATTTTCTTAGTGTATAATACAGAAAATTAGGTGATGGTTAGAACACCAGCAACAAGAAGAAACTTATATAAGTTGAAACTGTACTCCACAAGAGGATTCAATCAATCCAGTAGTCTCCTTGTAAGGGGAATCCTGCTTCAGTGGCGCCGTATCAGGCCACTTGTCACGTCCAGTGTGTTTGTTTACATGTTTAACAGTTCATGCACGTTTTTTCTAGCCCACAGTTGTGTGTTGCTAGTATGTTTCGTCAGTGGTTTTCAAGTTTTGGTTAGGGAATAGTATTTTTGTTAGTGTCAGAGACAGTTATCGTAGAAGTTATTCAAAGCAGCGATGATGTCCAGCCTACCCGAAAGTTTGTGTCACATCTAGTCCTGGGTCCTAGGCAGTGCAGCTACTGACGCCTACCTGTGCCTGCAATCAAGTCCAGTGAGACTGAACCTGAACTACTATCCGGTGAGGAATCAGAGCGGTTTGTTCCAAGCGACATTTACTTCTCAACCAGCTCCATCCGGTCAGGGGAGGTAACATGTTGACAAAATTAACTGTTTTCCACAATTTCGGCAGATAGACAGGAGTGGACATTGATACATGGACAGTCGTTGTTTGTGCTTCTTTATGTGTGGTGTAGGATTTCAGACATTGTAGATTCACTTATATTTGGAATAGACATTGTAGGACATTCTTATTCAGTGTTATTAGCGGGACTTTATTGAACATTGATTTTAGTGGTGATATTCGGAACAGTACATAGACTTCTTGTGGCTTTTCATTTAACTTAGGACTTCAGTGTAGTTAGTTAGTGCGTGGTATGGTATTTAATTGATTTTCTTTTCTATGGTTATTAGTTGGATGGCATTAGTGCATGATAATGAATAATTGATATGCCATTGTTTTGAATAATTCTTGACATTACTGTATATGGTGGCATTGTATTGATTTCAGTGGTATATACTAACAATAAGTAGAGTGCACTACGGATAGACGCACAATGGCTTCAGCTCCATCCACGTCAGATTTGCTGGGGTTATTACAAGATACCCTGTCCCAAGTCAGCAATGACTTGAGGTTTTCCCACGTCATGTCAGCTGTAGCAAAGTTCGATGGGGACCCAGCAAAATTGAAACCATGGCTGGATGAGATTAATAAGATTATGGACATGCGGAATGCTGATGTGCCCAGTAAGAAGAACTTGGTGTATTTACGCACCACAGGTTCCCTGGCAGAGTTCGTCAAACAGCGACTCCAGATTCAAGAGACATGGGAGGAGTTCGTATCTGTTTTATTAGCACGATATGGGGTGCTGCAGACTCCTCAGGAGGCCTGGCATACGCTAGCCTCTACTCGACAGTCTCCTGGAGAGCCCATTCAAGCGCTGGCTGATCGCATCAGTGAGGCAGCCAGAGTTGCTTACTCTGAGGCGGAATTGGTAACTCCGCTGGCGCAGAGGCAAATGGTGCAGTCGTTTGTAGATGCACTACTTTCTCGCGCATTGAAATCAAAATTATTAAGAGATAAACCTGTTCTGTTTTCACAGGCGGTGGACTTAGCCTTACAAGAAAATGACCTCATGAAGTCGGTGAATCTTAGTTGTAGTTCCCGACAAGCTTTCATTGCAGGTTCTCGACCGTCCGGTGAGGTGACGACACACAGAGAGTCTCCTTGTGTGGATTCGCAGAGAGTACAGTTGGTCTCTCATCAGGAGAACTCTCGACGGACGTCTTCACACTTCGAAGCGGGTAGGATAGACCACCAGAGATCGAATACCAGGAAGGCTAAACCTGCGAGTACACTACCACAAGAAACTAGATCTTGTTATAACTGTGGAAGGAGAGGTCACATAGCCCGATTTTGTAAGCAGAGTGAAAGGAAGGATCGTGTACATTTAAACTGACGAGTCGGCGCATGAATAGCTCCCATGTGTCCGACCGTATCTTTACACCATCTAGATCTGCCAAACACTCTGTCTCATTTTCGCATGCGACACCACTACGCTCGGTGGCTGCGAATCCCCCGACTCCTACTTCTGTCCTTGTTTCTGTTGATACTTTTAGAATTCGAGCATTGTTAGACACAGGAGCTAGTGTCTGTCTTATCAAGGATTCTGTATACAGATCCTTACGTTCTGCTCCTAAGCTCTTGCCCGCTAGAATTACTCTGCAGACTGTTACTGCAGCTTCCATGAGAGTACTTGGCAGAGTTTACCTACCTATTTCTATTGCTGGTGTCACTGTTTCTCATTGCTTTTATGTGGTTCGCAACATGAACCGTTCCGCCATTCTGGGGCGTGATTTTTTGTCTCGTTCTGGCGCTGTCATAGATTACAGTTCTAATACACTAAACATACATAACAAGATGATTCCTTTAGAATTAGATGCACACATTGCTTCTATTCTTCGTGTCCAGCGTTCTTCTCTTCTTTCTCCACGTTCCGTCAATCTTATTCCTCTTAAACTGAAAGCCCAACCATATTTTCCATCTGGCAATTCTTATATGGTTCAGGGTATTGAGACACCATTCTTACTGTCCCAGCCGGAGATAGAGTTGGTAGACTCAGTATGTGAGCTCCACACTAATCGCTATCCCGTGTTGACAGTAATTAATCATTCTAGTAAACACATCGAGCTCAGACGTGGATGTGTTTTGGGAAAATTGACACCATTCACGGAGTCAGTTGACTCTATCCAGCAGGCTTCTGGTACTAAGGAGACAACACCTGACAGTCGTTCTGAGACTATCGTTCGACAGGTTCAGTGCCCTGAAGTGCACAAGGACATAATATCCAGGTTGTTGACACAGAACAAGGATGTCTTTGCCTTGACTGATTCCGAGATATCGCATACCTCGACAGTGCAGATGGAGATTGATACAGGCGATCATCCGCCAATCTCCAGGAAACCCTACCGCACTCCGTTGGCGAGTAGAGAGGTGATAGAGAGGGCCGTCGAGAATATGTTGCGTGACGGAATAATTTCTCGCACGATCTCAGAGTGGTCATCACCAGTTGTCTTGGTGACTAAGAAAGATGGTACCCATCGTTTCTGCTGCGACTACCGTGCACTCAATGCGGTAACCCGTTCATTGTCATATCCATTGCCACGCATTGAGGACATCCTGAGCACGATAGGCAAAGCCAAATTTTTCAGCACTTTGGATGCTCGTTGTGGCTTTTGGTGTATTCCCTTGTCCAAGGACGCTCAGCAGAAGTCAGCTTTTAGCTGTCATCTTGGTTCTTTCTGTTTTAATTACATGAGCTTTGGTTTAAAAGGGGCACCATCTACCTTTGTCGCACTCATGGACACAGTATTACAGGGCTTAGGCAAGTTTGCACAAGCCTATATTGACGATATACTGGTGTTCACTGATGGAACGATCGAAGACCATGTTCGCGATCTTCAGGCGGTATTCGACCGATTGCGTGAGCACCAGGTCAAGCTCAAACCATCCAAATGTCACTTTGCGGCCTCTGAGACAAAGTATCTCGGGTATGTCATCAGCCAGTCAGGCATATCTCCTGATCCTGAGAAGGTCAGAGCCATTGCCGACATGCCGTCTCCTTTGAATGTGAAGGAGGTGCGCTCCTTTTTGGGGACGTGCAGTTACTATCGACGTTTCATTCCCCACTTTTCGGAGATTGTGGCTCCCATAGTGGACCTCACCAAGAAGGGTCATCGGTTCAAATGGTCTCCAGTCTGTCAAATGGCGTTCGAGTCTTTGAAGGATCGCCTTGCGAAAGTACCGCTTCTCTCGCATCCTGACTTGCATAAGCCACTTACATTGTATACAGATGCTTCCAATGTTGCGGTTGGAGCCTGTTTGGTGCAGACAGCTTCCTCTTCTGATGGACTCTCAGTTGAAGAGCCCTTATATTTTCTTTCGCAGAAGCTGTCGCGCTCGCAGACTAAGTGGTCTACTTTCGAGAGAGAAGCGTATGCTGTCCATTACGCCACGCAGAAGTTGAGATATTTTCTGGCGAATAGACATTTCGCTGTGAAGACTGACCATAGACCCTTGGTGGACGCATTTATCAGCAAACAGGAGATTCAGAATGCCAGGGTGCAGCGATGGATGTTGAATCTCTGCGGCTTGGATATGGAGTTCCAATACATCAAAGGTTGTCGAAATTTTTCGGCTGACCTACTTTCCCGGATAAATAATCCAGAACCTCTGGTCGTTACGGAAGATGAGGAGCTCTGTGAAAATGCCAAAGAGATCGCGGTGATAAATGCAAATCGCTATCCATTGGATTACTACAGAGGGTTTATTCCCTCCGATACGGAATCTGAGGAACCCCTCCTTGACATGGATCGCTTTGATCTGGTGACTGAGCAGGGACGAGATCCTGAAATCGCCAAAATCAGGGCGTCTCTTGAAGCAGCGGGACCTAGCGCCCCGAAGTCTAAGCACTTCATGTTACATCAGGACAGAGTGTTTTTTCTTTCTAAGCCTGATGAACCAGAGGCACGATTGAGATTGTACGTTCCTAGCCATCTCCGATCTCATATGTTGTTACAATTCCATGAAGAAAATGGACATATGGGTCGAGACAAAGTGTACTCTGCCTTGGCTTCTCGTTATTATTGGCCCAACATGTTTCAGGACTGCTACCAACATGTAGAGTCTTGTGGCCGTTGTCGAGAACGCAATATTCTGCACAAGAATGCACCGCTGCAAGAAACAGACATTCCGTGCTTTCCGTTTCAGAAGATCTCGCTGGATTTCTCAGGTCCCTATCCGCTGACCTTGGCTGGAAATAAATACATCCTTCATGTCGTTGATTGGCTAACCCTATGGCCCGAATGTTTCCCAGTACCAGACAGGACAGCCCACACGGTGGCTGAGGTATTGTTGCAGCGGATAATCCCGCGTCACTCCACGCCATCTGTAGTGGTAACGGACAATGGGGCTGAGTTTGTGAATCATTCCTTGAGCCACCTGTTCAAACAGCTCCATGTTCAACACGTTACTACGGCGTTGTATCACCCACAGAGCAACGCCAGGAATGAAAGGATGCATCGCACCCTCCTTGACATTTTGTCCAAGCATGTGCACGAGATTCCACAGATGTGGGATGTGTTCTTACCAATGGCAGTGGGGGCCATTCGTATGAACGTCAATGAAAGTACTGGGGTGTCTCCCTTCTTCTTTTTATACGGCCGGCACCCTTGGTTGCCCTTGGATAATTTGTTGTGCCCCCATGTTAAGTACTATGGGGAGGACCCTACGGAGATCAGGTTGATGCAACAGCACCGTACGTTCCTTCAAGTATTTCGCCAGTTAAATAAGTCTCGCTCCAGACAGAGAGCGAGCTATAATGAACGTGCGGAGATGCCAAACATTTCAGTGGGAGACAGTGTAGCGTATAGAATCCATGCACGCCATTCTAAGTTAGATGCGCGGTGGGCCCCGTTTTATACGGTGGTGAAGCGTTTGTCTCCGGTTACCTTCCTGATCAAGAACCAGGCTGACGGGAGAACCCACTCGGTTCATGCAAATGATATACACAAGGTGGAGGTTCAGTGGAGGGAGCCTCCTTCGAATAAATTGTATGGTTTGCGTTCGGCGCGATTTGTTCTTCCACCTATCGAGGAAGGAACAGATTCCAGCGGTAGCGATGCCGACAACGTTGAATCTGATGTCGGTCATGGTGAAACACACACAGGAGGGATTGGCGATCCCCTCTCACACCTTTTGAGGGATGTTCGAAATGAACGGGATGGATCCTCTTCAGAGGCCCCTGTTCCCCTTCAGGAGCTCTATAAAAGGGCGACGGCTCGATTGGGGACGCAGAGTACTCCCCTTTCGGGTATGGATGGGCCCACATCCGTGGTGGCCCCTTCAGGAATTAACTCTTCTTCGAGTTCGGAAAGTGTTCCGTTGGCTAGGTATAAAGAAAAGCATAATAGACACTAGTTGGGTAGTGTTCTTCGAAAAAGGAGTTCATCCTTTGCTTCTATCCTATTTCTATGGCAGTAGAAATAGATGGTGTAGTTCACAGAACTCAGTATTAAAAATGTTGTAAATATATGTATATTTATGTTTGCACCACAAATGTTTAACGTACTTAATTTGTACAAATTGTGGGTGCATGAAATTTTTTTTTTGTAGCTGCATATTCAGCTTTAAATTCATTGTTATCGCTCACAGTTCGTGAGAGTTTTCTGTGCAAGTTCGCAATTTTTTTTTGTTTGGTTGGAGATATTTGATGGCCAAATATCTACCGTTAGGGGGTGGGGAGATATTCTGTAACAGAACAGCCATTCTGTTCAGAGAGTTTTTGTGTATTGCTAATAATTGTGTTGCGTAGACTACGTCATTAGGAAAGTACGTGTGCAAAGAAGTCGTTAGAAAGGTCCGTGTGAAAAAGCCGGTCGTTAGGCAGTCTTTGAGTGAACGTTGAAGGGGAAGGACGTGTTGGGCGAACGAGAATGGGGTAGAGCGAGTTTTGTTGTCAGAATTAGTTTAGTTTGTTTTTTTTCTGTGTGGCTGCAGTCCTTGGTAAGCCTGTAAGTATGGTTTTTGGTATGAATAAATCATTGTAAGGTTTTCCTTGCCCGTGTGGCGTAGATATTTCACGCCGGGCATTTGTTGCTGTAAATTTCTGTAATAAATGTGTGTTGTCTGATGATAAACTATACCAAATCGGCTTTGTGGAAATTCTCATTGTTGACCAGTTTGTTTTGGTCGGAAGACTGCCAAGTTATGTTGAAGTTGTTGTATTCGTACTAATTTTGTGGAGTGGAAAGCCTGGGTGTCTTGTTGTATTTTCTTAGTGTATAATACAGAAAATTAGGTGATGGTTAGAACACCAGCAACAAGAAGAAACTTATATAAGTTGAAACTGTACTCCACAAGAGGATTCAATCAATCCAGTAGTCTCCTTGTAAGGGGAATCCTGCTTCAGTATTAAGTTGTCTTGTCTCCTTCCTCTTATATCTGGGACAGACAGACAGACTTCTAGTAGAGGTGTATAAAGTTCAACAATGGGCATAACTAAATTTCTTTCTCACACCTCACACCTACTTCTCCAGCGTCCCAGATTTTAGGGAACACAGTCCTGGGAACTTTCCTCCACCCCACCCCACCCCACTTTATAGCAACTTCTGAAATCATGTTCATGTCAGATAATCATCTTTCCTCATTTACACTGATCAGTAGAGGTGTCAGGTTATCATCCTTCATGAACTTCCAAAAATAAAATAGGAAAACACACCTAAACAAACTGGGCAGCCAACACAGATAAGTATTACATCAGAATCAACCAGTCCCTCTGGACAACAAAAACAGCTGAGAAATAGTCTACTGGGTGAAATATATTTGCCATGATCTGGCACAAATAAAACTTTATACTTGCTTGTCCCCCACCCACCCCTTCTTCAGTCTGTTTTCTTCCTGTGCCAAGCTGTTGCAGACAGTGCTCCCAGTCCTGGCTGTTGTGCCACTTCTATGGCCTAGTTCTGATAACATCTACAGTCTATGGGAAAATTGAGTGTACCTGGCAAGTTTTAGATCCTTCTCAATTTCTGTGCTGTTGTCTTTTAGTCTTCACGACAGCTGCTCTTCCCTCTCAAGAAGCGTCCAGTCCAAACTAAAGCAAATAGTGTCAGTCCATTCCCATTTGTTGTGGATGAGTTTCCATACTTGCACTACATTATATATTTGTGGATCTCGATACTTCTGGCAGTCTTCCTTTGTGACCTCATTTCTAAGGTATCTGTACGACTTATGAATCTTGTGCGCACTATATGCCTGCGCATGTAAAAATTAAGTTGCTTTCAGTAAAACGAGAGTATCAGCACAAAGGCTGGCATCACAAATATTTCAGCCGAAAGATGGTGTTTTGTGAAACATCACGTACTCTCATAAACTTTCTCTAGGTATGGGAAAATCCTTTGCTGGTTTTACAAAACCTACCAACAGTTCAAACAACAATGCTTACACTGATGTGGAAATGAAGTCTTCAGACCAGATCGTGGACACCTGGAACGCTGTCATGAGGCTCAAGTCTAGTTTCTGGTGGCTGACCTAAGGTTTCTCTCTTGTACAGATCTGACCAAGCATTATCATGAACTTGATCAACATGGCCTTCACTGATGCATGAACTTGATCAACATGGCCTTCACTGATGCATGAACTTGATCAACATGGCCTTCATTGATGCACGGATGGTACTGGTATAATCTGAAATAATGCAGTTCTCTGACCGTTTCAATGTCCCCTTCAGGTGCTGCCGTTTCTGACCCACATCTGCACTGGCAGTTGATAGACCACACGGTAAATGCAACTGACAGTAACTACTTGTTCTAATATTTTGTACTTGTATTAAGTTGTCTTGTCTCCTTCCTCTTATATCTGGGACAGACAGACAGACTTCTAGTAGAGGTGTATAAAATTCAACAATGAGCATAACTAAATTTCTTTCTCACACCTCACACCTACTTCTCCAGCATCCCAGATTTTAGGGAACACAGTCCTGGGAACTTTCCTCCACCCCACCCCACCCCACTTTATAGCAACTTCTGAAATCATGTTCATGTCAGATAATCATCTTTCCTCATTTACACTGATCAGTAGAGGTGTCAGGTTATCATCCTTCATGAACTTCCAGAAATAAAATAGGAAAACACACCTAAACAAACTGGGCAGCCAACACAGATAAGTATTACATCAGAATCAACCAGTCCCTCTGGACAACAAAAACAGCTGAGAAATAGTCTACTGGGTGAAATATATTTGCCATGATCTGGCACAAATAAAACTTTATACTTGCTTGTCCCCCACCCACCCCTTCTTCAGTCTGTTTTCTTCCTGTGCCAAGCTGTTGCAGACAGTGCTCCCAGTCCTGGCTGTTGTGCCACTTCTATGGCCTAGTTCTGATAACATCTACAGTCTATGGGAAAGTTGTGTGTACCTGGCAAGTTTTAGATCCTTCTCAATTTTTGTGCTGTTGTCTTTTAGTCTCCACGACAGCTGCTCTTCCCTCTCAAGAAGCGTCCAAACTAAAGCAAATAGTGTCAGTCCATTCCCATTTGTTGTGGATGAGTTTCCATACTTGCACTACATTATATATTTGTGGATCTCGATACTTCTGGCAGTCTTCCTTTGTGACCTCATTTCTAAGGTATCTGTACGACATGAATCTTGTGCGCACTATATGCCTGCCCATGTAAAAATTAAGTTGCTTTCAGTAAAACGAGAGTATCAGCACAAAAGCTGGCATCACAAATATTTCAGCCGAAAGATGGTGTTTTGTGAAACATCACGTACTCTCATAAACTTTCTCTAGGTATGGGAAAATCCTTTGCTGGTTTTACAAAACCTACAACAGTTCAAACAACAATGCTTACACTGATGTGGAAATGAAGTCTTCAGACCAGATCGTAGACACCTGGAACGCTGTCATGAGGCTCAATTCTAGTTTCTGGTGGCTGACCTAAGGTTTCTCTCTTGTACAGATCTGACCAAGCATGATCATGTACAACAGATGAAGATAGCAGGTACATCATGATATTCACAGCATCAACAGAACTCACAACATCTGGAGAAATCTGCTGGAAGCAACCTCACATGAGGATTTAGGCTAAATGTAACCTGTGTAGACAGAAATTAAGATTCACAAGTACTACACACTCATAGCTTGATCCGCATATTTCAACAGCCATTCTATCTTCAACAAACAAACACACAAAAAACACTTGACAAACAAGCATCAGTCTTTCAGTAAAAATTCTCACAGTGCAAAAACATTTCATTAAGTTTATCACAAGACCTACATCTCATTTCTGGGATGAGATACCCAGAATATTCTTTCAAGATAAAAAACAAAACAACTGGAGTATCAGAGAGAATCTTCCTCACAACTTGTCAGATAAGAGGTGTCTAGTTTCATCATTTAAACTCCAGACATTTATTACCAAGTACAGTTCACACTTTATCATGCCTAAATGTACTCACATTTCCAATAAATTTTTTCTTGCTTTTAAAAAAAAGGGGGAAGGGAGGAGATGTTCAGTTAATATAGCACTATAAGTTGCCTGTGTGTGAGAATCTGACATTTTAAATCATCCTGTCTTTGAGAACATCACGACAGCCTCATCATTGCAGAAACTACAGCATGGTCAAGTACAAAAAATTGATACAGACTGACGAATTGGTGACTTTCTGGCATGAGCAAAGATAAGCTTAACAAATTACATCACTGAACTTATTTCCCCAAAAGTGAGTCTACACTTGTTTCAACAATCTCGGGCGAACCTTTATCTTCAGAATTCACTCTGCTACAAGATATGATTTAAACTGACAAATGTACATTTGTTAGTTATGGTTCTTTATGTGAAATGTGACAAATGTACAGATAACAGAAACTTCTAGAACACGAGGACTGTCGAACATCTGGGAAGCATTCTGTTGACAGTCCTCACCCTTAGCATTATCATGAACTTGATCAACATGGCCTTCATTGATGCATGAACTTGATCATCATGGCCTTCATTGATGCATGAACTTGATCAACATGGCCTTCATTGATGCATGAACTTGATCATCATGGCCTTCATTGATGCATGATCAACATGGCCTTCACTGATGCACGGATGGTACTGGTATAATTTGAAATAATGCACAGTTCTCTGACCGTTTCAATGTCCCCTTCAGGTGCTGCCGTTTCTGACCCACATCTGCACTGGCAGTTGATAGACCACACGGTAAATGCAACTGACAGTAACTACTTGTTCTAATATTTTGTACTCGTATTAAGTTGTCTTGTCTCCTTCTTCTTATATCTGGGACAGACAGACAGACTTCTAGTAGAGGTGTATAAAGTTCAACAATGGGCATAACTAAATTTCTTTCTCACACCTCACACCTACTTCTCCAGCGTCCCAGATTTTAGGGAACACAGTCCTGGGAACTTTCCTCCACCCCACCCCACCCCACTTTATAGCAACTTCTGAAATCATGTTCATGTCAGATAATCATCTTTCCTCATTTACACTGATCAGTAGAGGTGTCAGGTTATCATCCTTCATGAACTTCCAGAAATAAAATAGGAAAACACACCTAAACAAACTGGGCAGCCAACACAGATAAGTATTACATCAGAATCAACCAGTCCCTCTGGACAACAAAAACAGCTGAGAAATAGTCTACTGGGTGAAATATATTTGCCATGATCTGGCACAAATAAAACTTTATACTTGCTTGTCCCCCACCCACCCCTTCTTCAGTCTGTTTTCTTCCTGTGCCAAGCTGTTGCAGACAGTGCTCCCAGTCCTGGCTGTTGTGCCACTTCTATGGCCTAGTTCTGATAACATCTACAGTCTATGGGAAAGTTGTGTGTACCTGGCAAGTTTTAGATCCTTCTCAATTTTTGTGCTGTTGTCTTTTAGTCTCCACGACAGCTGCTCTTCCCTCTCAAGAAGCGTCCAAACTAAAGCAAATAGTGTCAGTCCATTCCCATTTGTTGTGGATGAGTTTCCATACTTGCACTACATTATATATTTGTGGATCTCGATACTTCTGGCAGTCTTCCTTTGTGACCTCATTTCTAAGGTATCTGTACGACATGAATCTTGTGCGCACTATATGCCTGCCCATGTAAAAATTAAGTTGCTTTCAGTAAAACGAGAGTATCAGCACAAAAGCTGGCATCACAAATATTTCAGCCGAAAGATGGTGTTTTGTGAAACATCACGTACTCTCATAAACTTTCTCTAGGTATGGGAAAATCCTTTGCTGGTTTTACAAAACCTACAACAGTTCAAACAACAATGCTTACACTGATGTGGAAATGAAGTCTTCAGACCAGATCGTAGACACCTGGAACGCTGTCATGAGGCTCAATTCTAGTTTCTGGTGGCTGACCTAAGGTTTCTCTCTTGTACAGATCTGACCAAGCATGATCATGTACAACAGATGAAGATAGCAGGTACATCATGATATTCACAGCATCAACAGAACTCACAACATCTGGAGAAATCTGCTGGAAGCAACCTCACATGAGGATTTAGGCTAAATGTAACCTGTGTAGACAGAAATTAAGATTCACAAGTACTACACACTCATAGCTTGATCCGCATATTTCAACAGCCATTCTATCTTCAACAAACAAACACACAAAAAACACTTGACAAACAAGCATCAGTCTTTCAGTAAAAATTCTCACAGTGCAAAAACATTTCATTAAGTTTATCACAAGACCTACATCTCATTTCTGGGATGAGATACCCAGAATATTCTTTCAAGATAAAAAACAAAACAACTGGAGTATCAGAGAGAATCTTCCTCACAACTTGTCAGATAAGAGGTGTCTAGTTTCATCATTTAAACTCCAGACATTTATTACCAAGTACAGTTCACACTTTATCATGCCTAAATGTACTCACATTTCCAATAAATTTTTTCTTGCTTTTAAAAAAAAGGGGGAAGGGAGGAGATGTTCAGTTAATATAGCACTATAAGTTGCCTGTGTGTGAGAATCTGACATTTTAAATCATCCTGTCTTTGAGAACATCACGACAGCCTCATCATTGCAGAAACTACAGCATGGTCAAGTACAAAAAATTGATACAGACTGACGAATTGGTGACTTTCTGGCATGAGCAAAGATAAGCTTAACAAATTACATCACTGAACTTATTTCCCCAAAAGTGAGTCTACACTTGTTTCAACAATCTCGGGCGAACCTTTATCTTCAGAATTCACTCTGCTACAAGATATGATTTAAACTGACAAATGTACATTTGTTAGTTATGGTTCTTTATGTGAAATGTGACAAAATGTACAGATAACAGAAACTTCTAGAACACGAGGACTGTCGAACATCTGGGAAGCATTCTGTTGACAGTCCTCACCCTTAGCATTATCATGAACTTGATCAACATGGCCTTCATTGATGCATGAACTTGATCATCATGGCCTTCATTGATGCATGAACTTGATCAACATGGCCTTCATTGATGCATGAACTTGATCATCATGGCCTTCATTGATGCATGATCAACATGGCCTTCACTGATGCACGGATGGTACTGGTATAATTTGAAATAATGCACAGTTCTCTGACCGTTTCAATGTCCCCTTCAGGTGCTGCCGTTTCTGACCCACATCTGCACTGGCAGTTGATAGACCACACGGTAAATGCAACTGACAGTAACTACTTGTTCTAATATTTTGTACTCGTATTAAGTTGTCTTGTCTCCTTCTTCTTATATCTGGGACAGACAGACAGACTTCTAGTAGAGGTGTATAAAGTTCAACAATGGGCATAACTAAATTTCTTTCTCACACCTCACACCTACTTCTCCAGCGTCCCAGATTTTAGGGAACACAGTCCTGGGAACTTTCCTCCACCCCACCCCACCCCACTTTATAGCAACTTCTGAAATCATGTTCATGTCAGATAATCATCTTTCCTCATTTACACTGATCAGTAGAGGTGTCAGGTTATCATCCTTCATGAACTTCCAGAAATAAAATAGGAAAACACACCTAAACAAACTGGGCAGCCAACACAGATAAGTATTACATCAGAATCAACCAGTCCCTCTGGA
This sequence comes from Achatina immaculata, assembly GCA_009760885.1. NCBI lineage: Eukaryota > Metazoa > Mollusca > Gastropoda > Stylommatophora > Achatinidae > Lissachatina > Lissachatina immaculata. Next base: position 3,834,641 of record CM019719.1, on the reverse strand, counting down.
CAACAAAAACAGCTGAGAAATAGTCTACTGGGTGAAATATATTTGCCATGATCTGGCACAAATAAAACTTTATACTTGCTTGTCCCCCACCCACCCCTTCTTCAGTCTGTTTTCTTCCTGTGCCAAGCTGTTGCAGACAGTGCTCCCAGTCCTGGCTGTTGTGCCACTTCTATGGCCTAGTTCTGATAACATCTACAGTCTATGGGAAAGTTGTGTGTACCTGGCAAGTTTTAGATCCTTCTCAATTTTTGTGCTGTTGTCTTTTAGTCTCCACGACAGCTGCTCTTCCCTCTCAAGAAGCGTCCAAACTAAAGCAAATAGTGTCAGTCCATTCCCATTTGTTGTGGATGAGTTTCCATACTTGCACTACATTATATATTTGTGGATCTCGATACTTCTGGCAGTCTTCCTTTGTGACCTCATTTCTAAGGTATCTGTACGACTTATGAATCTTGTGCGCACTATATGCCTGCCCATGTAAAAATTAAGTTGCTTTCAGTAAAACGAGAGTATCAGCACAAAAGCTGGCATCACAAATATTTCAGCCGAAAGATGGTGTTTTGTGAAACATCACGTACTCTCATAAACTTTCTCTAGGTATGGGAAAATCCTTTGCTGGTTTTACAAAACCTACAACAGTTCAAACAACAATGCTTACACTGATGTGGAAATGAAGTCTTCAGACCAGATCGTAGACACCTGGAACGCTGTCATGAGGCTCAATTCTAGTTTCTGGTGGCTGACCTAAGGTTTCTCTCTTGTACAGATCTGACCAAGCATGATCATGTACAACAGATGAAGACAGCAGGTACATCATGACATTCACAGCATCAACAGAACTCACATCATCTGGGGAAATCTGCTGGAAGCAACCTCACATGAGGATTTAGGCTAAATGTAACCTGTGTAGACAGAAATTAAGATTCACAAGTACTACACACTCATAGCTTGATCCGCATATTTCAACAGCCATTCTATCTTCAACAAACAAACACACAAAAAACACTTGACAAACAAGCATCAGTCTTTCAGTAAAAATTCTCACAGTGCAAAAACATTTCATTAAGTTTATCACAAGACCTACATCTCATTTCTGGGATGAGATACCCAGAATATTCTTTCAAGATAAAAAACAAAACAACTGGAGTATCAGAGAGAATCTTCCTCACAACTTGTCAGATAAGAGGTGTCTAGTTTCATCATTTAAACTCCAGACATTTATTACCAAGTACAGTTCACACTTTATCATGCCTAAATGTACTCACATTTCCAATAAATTTTTTCTTGCTTTTAAAAAAAAAGGGGGAAGGGAGGAGATGTTCAGTTAATATAGCACTATAAGTTGCCTGTGTGTGAGAATCTGACATTTTAAATCATCCTGTCTTTGAGAACATCACGACAGCCTCATCATTGCAGAAACTACAGCATGGTCAAGTACAAAAAATGGATATAGACTGACGAATTGGTGACTTTCTGGCGTGAGCAAAGATAAGCTTAACAAATTACATCACTGAACTTATTTCCCCAAAAGTGAGTCTACACTTGTTTCAACAATCTCGGGCGAACCTTTATCTTCAGAATTCACTCTGCTACAAGATATGATTTAAACTGACAAATGTACATCTGTTAGTTATGGTTCTTTATGTGAAATGTGACAAAATGTACAGATAACAGAAACATCTAGAACACGTGGACTGTCGAACATCTAGGAGGCATTCTGTTGACAGTCCTCACCCTTAGCATTATTATGAACCTGATCAACATGGCCTTCATTGATGCATGAACCTGATCAACATGGCCTTCATTGATGCATGAACTTGATCAACATGGCCTTCATTGATGCACGGACGGTACTGGTATAATTTGAAATAATGCAGTTTTTTTTTAAACCCGCAAGGGCTCGCTAGATAGGTTTATCACCCAACGGTGGTGAGGGTTTGCAGATTGGGACCTACTTAGCCTGGGTGGAAGGACCACCTTGTTGATCATGGTCGCCCTTCGTTCTCCGATCTCCGTCTGTGCCTTCCACGTGTTGCTCTGCTTCTCGCCGGTGTCTGCACTGGCTGCTGGTAGACCACGTGGTAACCGGAAACTGATAGTAACTACTTGTTCTAATATTTCGTACTCACTTACAGCGATACTATTTCGATTACGTCGTCATTTTGTCTTACGAATAATTTGGGTATAAATGTACATAAAATTAAATACATAAATATACTACATAAAACTAAATACATAAATATACACGAAGCTGTCTCCTTCCTCAAATATCTTTTAATGTTGAGAGGACAAATAGACTTTTTAGTTGTGTATAATGTTAAACGGACCTGCGTACCCCATCAGTCGATTTCATTGTCAAATAACAAAACAATTATTCAAATGCCTTTGAGTAGTCCATAAAAGATAAATATAGATTCACATTAAACTCTCTGCATTTTTCTGTTATTAATCTTATATTGAATATATGATCTCTTGATCCTCTCCTTGCCTGAAACCAGCTTGGACGCTTTACTGCAACTGTTACAAATATAAGCATAGATTTTGCCAGAGGATAAAACTACACTCCTTAGATATATGAAATGAAAAAAAGTATTTAAAATGTAATATAGTCATCAGGTGGGCATCATGGAATAACCCTTTAGAAAAACCTTCAGTATTCGATAAACGGACGTAAAAACTGACGTGAATGCCAAAAATAGGAAGACAGTGCTGTGAACAAACAAGAAAGAATGACTTATTTTGACGAATGTTAGCGAGAGATAAGACAAATCTGCTTGAGAGAATAAACAGCTATTGTGGGTGACAAAGACTCAGTTCCACGTCTTCCTGATGATTCTGCTATCATGCTGTGCTGTGTTCCTTCAACCTAGTGATAAGATGTCTTCAAGTTCTTAAACTACATCTCAAGTCCTTGCAGGTAGCTTCAAGTTAAAAGTCTCAGTCCGGTTCTAAAGACTGTTATAGCCGGAGGGGGTGGGGTGGGGGATACGCTCTCCACTCCAATGGCGTGCGTCTCAAATAGCCTCTGACAGTCAAGTCTCCTGGCCTTCTCGTGGCAGAACTGTTCAAACTGACAGGAGAAGGGGCGAAGGCGAATATCTGGCGCCTGAAAACCAGACGCTTCGAGTAGATGAAAGTCATGTTTGGTAGATTACCTACCGCTGCTGGGGAGATTCTTCAGCTACAGTGCGTGGAAAAGGTGAAAGTAAAGGATTAAGCAAAGTAAACAGTAGTCAAATCACAGCACCTCTGGTCTAGAGCTCGGCCACGTCCTATATGCACTCATATCGGGCGAAATGGTTGAACCGGCTTAACCCAGAGGTTAAGACACTGCTGACGAAATTCTTTGGATGCCGCCCACGGCCAACGAAGAAAATGCGAAAAAGAAATTAGGGTTGCCACGCGGTGCCGATGTGAAAGGTAATGGAAAGGATAATGTGAAGCTTAGTCGGTATGTTCAGTGGTCTCGAGGCGAGAGCTACTCATACCACGGCACCTCTGCTCTAGAGGCCGGCCACATCCGATATACACCCATACTGGTGAAGTATGCCTAAACCGGCTTAAACCAGGGGTGAAACTTGAAGACTACTCATGTCACGGTACCTCTGCTCTAGAGGTCGTTCACGTCCTAAACACGCCCATACTGGGATAATACGCCTAAACCGGCTCAACCCAGGGGTGAAACTTACTAGTTGCGAGGATTCGTTTTCCCGGATAAAAGCTCCGTCATGGTCACAACTAGGAAGGGTAGCGGCCACGACCACAAAATGCTGAAGTCGGAGACACTGGACCAGTGCAGTCTAGATAGGCAACCACCTCTCACCCGGCGGGGATGTAGGCGTATCCTAATCACGCTGAGGTTTTCCGATGAGAAAGTCCACCGCTGGACTGGATGGGCAACCACCTCTCACCCTGCGGGGATACACATGTATTCTAAAACACGTCGAGGTTTTCCGGTGAGAAAGTCCAACTCTAGATCAAACTGGTGCAACGAAACCACGGTTTCACACATTCTCGCTTCTGAGACCCACCAAGAATACAGGCTCAAGCCCTGCGATACTCTGAACCTCTTGTGGTCCTCTCGTGGATCTCGTGTGGTCCTTTCAGGGATCACATGGGGACCACGGGACCTATCGCGGACCACAGGACCTATCGCGGACCACAGGAGTAAATTCAGGAGGATCACGGGGCGGTTTTGGTGGTAGAAGCGAACGAAGAAGAAAAAGGAGGAGGAGAAGGAGGAGGAGGAGGAGAAGAAGAAGAAGAAGAAGAAGAAGAAAAAGTCTCAGTCCATGCAGGTAGCTTGATGTAGAGTCTCAAGCCAAGTCTCAAGTCCTTGCAGGTAGTTTCAAGTCGAATCAAAAGTCTGTGAGTCGAAAAGCCGAAAGACTGTTGCTTCCGTTACTGCAATATGCTTAAAGAGTTTCTAATTGTGAACATGAAGTAAATAAAAGTGAAAGTAGATAACAGTGTATGGTTCAGTTGTAAAAAAAAGATAGAAAGAGTGAGGAAAATGAGTAGAAACAAGAATGGCAGAAACTAAGATGAACACATGTAAATGAAGAACATACAACAATCCAATATTTCGACAAATCTTCTTCAAATATCATATACAAAAACAAACAAACAAACAACATAACAGAGAAAAACAGACGAAAAATTAATTACTTAGCTGTTTGCTCTCCTTCCTGTAGGAAAGACGGGCACAAAATCTACTTTCATTACTAGAACCAGTTTTACCGCAATCTTCATTTCTCTTATCTCTAAATAAAAGTGACACTGCATGTTTTGTATTCTTCACCCTGTCAAGTATCTCAGTAGTAGCCACCTACATTGATTAACTCACACAGAATTGTGTCCATGTGGCAGTGGAGTCCAGACTCCAGAACATATCCTTCAAGAGTACCCAAACCATGTGGACCTGAGGCGTGAGACATGGCCAGAGGACACAAGCCCGGGGCAAAAGCTTTGGGGCTCCTATCAGGATCTGGAGAGGACTGGGGGCTTTGCCATGTCGACAGGGGTCAAGATCTGATGTGCCCAACAACCTCGAACGCAGAAGAAGAAGAAGTAATTTACTCATTTTTATGTTAAGCTGTAATAAAATGTAATAGGAATACAACAGTAATCTTCGGTGCATCAACAGTAATTAAACTCTTTTTAAAAATCTTCTTAATTTCTTTGTTGTCATTTCCTTCTACTGATAATGCAATAATACTGTAATGATATAAAGCACTTGTGCACTCTTCCTGTACATTGAAAGTTGCTACGCAGAACTAACTCTCTTTCTCACTTTACAGGTAGATAGAAGTGTGTGGTCTATGGTGTCTTATCTTATATCCTTCCCGTGCCGTTAAACGTCACACAGGGCTAGCAAGGTAGTTCGCCAATTTTTCCTGTCTTTGGCGAGCCTTTCAACCTCATCAGGGGATATTATGCCTATTAACTTGGCCTCTCTTAACAATGTCCTCTTTAGAGTTTCACGCGGTCTGCCTTTTTTTCTTTGGCCTATTGTGTTCTCCTTGATAGCTTGTTTTGGGATTCTCTGACTGTTTCTTCTCATCACGTGAACAACATATGTTTATGGTGTGAACAGCGCCTTATTTTCCAGGCTGTCTCCACTCAGCTGGAATTAACAATGTCTTCAGCTTCCTTTAACCTCTTTAGTTTTCCTTTTGTTTTCTGCGATTTATAATTTTCTTGTTTCTTTCTCCTAGCTTCCCTTCCCCCCTCCTTATCACGACCTTCTCTTCTTTTCTGGCGGCCTATAAGTGTTTTTGTCCCTCCGGGTCTTGTCCTATTCACTAGTATCATATTATCTCCCTGCCTCTCCCCCACAACCCCCCCCCCCGACACCTGTTTCTCTAGCGGGTTACGGGTGTCTATTGCCCTTCCCCTCCAACCTGTTTTTCTCCGCCTCTTCTTTCCAAATGGGTTCATCTGCTTTTACTCTGTGGTTTATATGCCTCGTCGTGTCTGAGAGATACGCATTCTTGTGTTCCTACTCTCTGGAGGATGCCACACAGATAAGTTTTTCGTTTAGTTATATGTTTTGTCTTTATAATCCTTTAAAAGGCCCTCGTCGAAATATTGGATGTTGTATATTTTTCATTTATACATTCTCATATCACTCTCACACTTTCTATTTGTTTTTTCTTCCCTCACTTACTCCTTCTGCCGCCTTGTAAAACTCACCACACACCTCTATCTACCTTTATTATTTGAACCAGTTGTACGCTTTTATTTCTCACTTTACGAGATGTCTATGATAATACTATCATGTCAGTGACGTGTCAGTCGCCAGTCATATAAATCCTTCAGTTTACTGGTGTCAGGGTTTTGTGATGTACTTTTCTTTCTTGTCACTACTCTCTCTACAACAAACAGTATGAGGCAAAACTCAGCAGACTTTAAATTCACATTAGAAAAGCGCCCATAAAGCAAACGCATTATTGAAGCATGTTTTGTCTTACATAACGCTGTAGAGAGTATATGTAGCTGTCATTGACTAAAAAAATGCCAGGTCGCCATTGAAGTCGAATCGTTAAAGTGACTCGAATGGCAACCGGCTCCGAATCGATCGACTCGAGTCTCTGGTCATCTTGGAAGTAGGGCTGTCAGAGAAGGCTTCTTCATGGATTCCTTCATCAACTATCAGTGTAAGCTATGCAACTTCTGATAATCGCGATTGTAGAGGGCCGACAAATTCACTGTTCTGCTAAGATCTTAGTAGTAGTAGTAGTAGTAGCAGCTTAATTCCACTAACTCAGCTACGGAGCAATTACCGGAAGGTAACTCTTCTTTTTAATAAACAGAAAAAGTATAACTGTCTACTTTCGTTTTCCCCATGCTAATGAATGGAGCTGTCACAATGTGACCTCAACGTGCTGGAGCCTATATAATAATAATAATCTTTCTTTTTACAGAGCTGTGTGTTTGAACAGCACACGTGTAAAAACAAAAGTAGACACATTATGATAACAAACAGTTACCTAAAACATGTGAGGAATAGGCTGCTTTGATAACTATATATTAAGTAAACCACACAAACAGGACGCTGTGACACAAGCATACATATTCAGTTGTTTTGGAAAGACAATAACGTTGGAAGACACATACGCAGATCAGATCATGTATCTCAGTTTTATACTGTTCTTGCTATTTCAGATCAGACTGGATGTCTCTCCTTTCATATTCCATTTGGTCAGATAGTTCTTAAACAATATTTTTCTCCATAAACCCCCTTTGCTATTTTTCCTTTGAGTTTTACTATGATTGCTAGGTTCTCTAACTTCGTTCTTTTCATGATATGTCTAACTTTCTTATGTCTTTAATTGTTTGACATTGTTCTGAAACTTATTTGAGAACTTCTGTTTATTATTATTATTATTGTCTAGAGTCATTGCTGCAGCAACTAGAATTGTTGCTTTCAATTTCTTTCTAATCTGTTTCTAAAAGCATTTACCAGAACATCAAGAAATCAATTCTTTGGCATATAACACATGGAAAAGTAAAATCTGTTGTTTTATCTATGTGAATGAGACTTGTTTTTCATTCCTGTTACAATACCAAATTATTACAGATAATGTAATGGCAGTTTAGTTACTTCAGACCCATCTTCTGGCACACAAAAAATGTCTTTATATTATTTGTAATAACTGGGTATAATAATGGATGTCATAATCTTTGCATGATAAGAATTTTTTTTTTATAAGCTGTGGCTATGCTCATCACATTGTTAATTGTGTTTCTTCTTTTCAAATTTACCAGCTGAACAGAGGACATGGCTTTCTGAATTTACCAGCTGAACAGAGCACATGGCTTTCTGAATTTACCAGCTGAACAGAGCACATGGCTTTCTGAATTTACCAGCTGAACAGAGGACATAGCTTTCTGAATTTACCAGCTGAACAGAGGACATAGCTTTCTGAATTTACCAGCTGAACGGAGGACATAGCTTTCTGAATTTACCAGAGGACATAGCTTTCTGAATTTACCAGCTGAATGAAATCTTTGAGAAAGTTTCACTTACTTCAGGTTGCCAGTCAGTGTAGCAGTCACATGATGTAAGTGAGATCTGCAGGTTGTACAATGGTGGGCTACAACCCGAGAGAAGATGTTCATCTTTCACACATAGAGCATGCCGTGGCCGGAGCCATCAGTGGAGCAGCAACAAGAACACTTTCTCAGCCTCTGGATGTTTTGAAAATTCGATTTCAGGTATTCTGTTTCTCCAAAAACAAAAAGTCTTTAGGTTTTGATTCCATGGCGCGCTGAGCTACACAGCGCGGGCTGCTGCTGTTGCGCAGGCCAACTGTTCTTTTGACGAAAAAGCGCTCTCGAGTTCCGTGCGTGGGGAGACAGGCTTTCGCTCCCTTCCTGGATGGCGAGAGTTAAGGTGTTTCGATGCAGAAGCAAGTGGTTTGTCCGTCAAGCGAAGCATGTAGATGTCTAGCCAGCCAGGTTCGTGCTAATGATGTAGTACGGTTTTGTCGACCAATGGTCTCGAAATTGACCCATTCTCGCAAAGAGTATTGGGTCTGCAGTATGTAATGTGCGTATGTTGTGGGTGGCTGGGCTCTCTTCTCGTTCGCTAGAGCAGAGAGAGCCGCCAGCCGCGCCCGCCAGTTAAAGGAAGTGAAACGCCACCGGGGTCGAAAAGGATCCGCTCTGAGCAGAGCGCTGTCTCCCTTGCCCCGCGTCGGTCTGTTGGTAGATATCCAACTAAGGTTCGGTGAAGAAAGCTATCTGGTTGATCCTGCCAGTAGTCATATGCATGTCTAAGTTCACACTGTCTCACAGTGAAACCATGAATGGCTCATTAAATCAGTCGAGGTTCCTTAGATGACACGATCCTACTTGGATAACTGTGGCAATTCTAGAGCTAATACATGCTTACCAAGCTCCGACCCTTGTGGAAAGAGCGCTTTTATTAATTCAAAACTATGCCTAAACCGGCTCATACCAGGGGTGAAACGTGAAGGCTATTCATGTCAGGGTACCTCTGCTCTAGAGGTCGGTCACGTCCCAAACACACCCATACTGGGATAATATGCCTAAACCGGCTCAACCCAGGGGTGGAATTTACTAGTGGTGAGGATTCATCCTCCTGGACAAAAGCTCCATCCTGGTAACAACTAGGAAAGGTAGCAGCCACAACCACAAAATGCTGAAGTCGGAGACACTGGACCAGGGCAGTCTAGATAGGCAACCACCTCTCACCCGGTGGGGATGTATGCGTATCCTAATCATGCTGAGGTTTTCCGGTGAGAAAGTCCAACACTGGACTGGATGGGCAACCACCTCTTACCCGGCAGTGATACACGGGTATCTCAAAACACGTCGAGGTTTTCCAGTGAGAAAGTCCAACTCTAGACTAAACTGGTGCAACGAAAACCACGGTGTCACACAATTTCGCTTCTGAGACCCACCAAGAATACAGGCTCAAGCCCTGAGATACTCTGAACCTCCTGTGGTCCTCTTTGGGATCTCATGTGGTCCTTTTGGGGACCACACGGGGGACCATGGGACTTAACAAGGACCATAGGCGTAAACTCAGCAGGATCACAGGGCGATCTTGGTGGTAGAAGCGAACAAAGAAGAAGAAGAAGAAGATTCCATGGCCATGAAAATGTCCTAACAGGGACACACATAATAAATAAAGCTTCGTGTATCACACTTTTTTTTGCCAGTGGGCATAGTTATGAGGCAGATTTTTATGTGGTCATATGTGTGTATCACAATATACTGATGTCCATAGTTAAGACTATTCAATTCAAATGTAATATCCACTTTCATTTATGCATGTGAAAGCTGGAAAACAACTAAAGAAATAGAAAAGAAATTAGACTCTTTTGAAAACAAATGCATAAGGAAAATACTCGGCATCAAGTGGAAAGAACTCAAGAGCAATGCAGAGATAAGACAGATGACTGAACAACAACCAGTCTCATGGGCGATCAGGAAAAGGAGATGGACATATATTGTTCATGTTATGAGAAGAAACAGAGAATCCCAAAAACAAGCTATAAAATGGAACAACAGGCCAAAGAAAAAGAGGCAGACCGCTTGAAACTCTGAAGAGGACATTGTTAAGAGAGGCCAAATTAATAGGCATAAAATCCTTTGATGAGGTTGAAAAACTTGCCAAAAACAAAAACACTTGGCAAACTACCATGTGAGCCCTGTGTTGCGTCTAACGGCATGGGAAGGATTAAGATATGTACAGTGCAATCTGATGCACTTTACCTTGAAGGCAGGACCTACCCAGAGTCCCGTACCAGGGCCTGTGTCACATGTAAGCTCATGTCAAATCTCCATAATAAGAGTTTGACTTGTCATAAAAGTTTATGTTAAAATGAATCTCTATGCAAAAAAATTAATGTTTAATCTATGCAGAAGGTTAAGCCTGTACAGAGAGGACTTAGAAGGATAAGCATGTACAGAGAGGACTTGGTCTTGGAAGAGAAGGTTAAGCCTGTACAGAGAGGACTTGGTCTTGGAAGAGAAGGTTAAGCCTGTACAGAGAGGACTTAGTCCTGGAAGAGAAGGTTAAGCCTGTACAGAGAGGACTTAGTCCTGGAAGAGAAGGTTAAGCCTGTACAGAGAGGACTTAGTCTTGGAAGAGAGGGTTAAGCCTGTACAGAGAGGACTTAGTTTTGGAAAAGAAGGTTAAGCCTGTACAGAGAGGACTTAGTCTTGGAAGAGAAGGTTAAGCCTGTACAGAGAGGACTTAGTCTTGGAAGAGATGGTTAAGCTTGTACAGAGAGGACTTAGTCTTGGAAGAGAAGGTTAAGCCTGTACAGAGAGGACTTAGTCTTGGAAGAGATGGTTAAGCCTGTACAGAGAGGACTTAGTCTTGGAAGAGAAGGTTAAGCCTGTACAGAGAGGACTTAGTCTTGGAAGAGAAGGTTAAGCCTGTACAGAGAGGACTTAGTCTTGGAAGTGAAGGTTAAGCCTGTACAGAGAGGACTTAGTCTTGGAAGAGAAGGTTAAGCCTGTACAGAGAGGGCCTAGTCTTGGAAGAGAAGGTTAAGCACATTCAAAATAAAAAAAAAAACCAGCTATATTTCACTATTGAGTTAGTTTTTCTTCAGCAAAAGCTGTTTCACCCCTTGTCTTACTTTGACAGCTACAAGTAGAACCACTCAAGGTGGGCTCAAGGTCAAAATACCATGGTATGTTGCAAGCACTACATTGTATTGTAAAGGAAGAAGGAATGAAAGCTCTGTGGAAAGGCCATATACCAGCTCAAGTTCTTTCTGTAGTCTATGGGATAACACAGGTACATTGTTAAGTAGATCTGCTGAAGATACATTTTTCCTAGTTTATACATTCTGGTATCACAGCTTTACTGCAGTGCTTCGTGTATAGTTATTGTGTGTTACTAAAGATTAGAGTAGTGCTGTATTTATGTTAAATAAATGTCAAGGTCTTTGGACAATGAGGAACAAGATTATCAGTAAGATAAGGTCTTAAAAGAGAAATCTGTTTAGAGATCAATAGAACTAAGTTTATAATGTGCTGATAGAACTAAGTTTGTAATGTGCTGAGAGAACTAAGTTTGTAATGTGCTGAGAGAACTAAGTTTGTAATGTGCTGAGAGAACCAATTTTGTATTGTGCTGAGAGAACAAAGTTCGTAATGGTTGAGAGAACTAAGTATGTAATGTACTGATAGTACTAAGTTTATAATGTGCTGAGAGAACTAAGTTTGTAATGTGCTGAGAGAACCAATTTTGTATTGTGCTGAGAGAAACAAAGTTCGTAATGGCTGAGAGAACTAAATATGTAATGTACTGATAGTACTAAGTTTATAATGTGCTGAGAGAACTAAGTTTGTAATGTGCTGAGAGAACTAAGTTTGCAATGTACTGAGAGAACCAATTTTGTATTGTGCTGAGAGAACAAAGTTTGTAATGGCTGAGAGAACTAAATATGTAATGTACTGATAGAAATAAGTTTGTAATGTGCTGAGAGAACTAAGTTTGTAATGTGCTGAGAGAACTAAGTTTGTAATGTGGTGAGAGAACTAAATATGTAATGTACTGAGAGAACTAATATTGATGGAATTAAGTATATAATGTATAAGTCAGTTTTCTCTCTGTTTCTCTTGTGCCAGGCAGTGGCATGTGCAAGCAGACCTGTTAAATATGGCTATTGTTTTGTTCTCTTCCTTCAAGTATGCAAGTTTTGAAATTCTAACAAAAGAAGTTTGGCAGTATCTGCCAGAAAAACTTACAACAACGTATCGACCTTTGACCCACTCTGTATGTGGGGGGGTGAGTGGATGCATTGCCACTACTTTTATCCATCCCGTGGATGTCATCAGGACTCGTTTTGTGGCTCAAGGGGAACCCAGAGTATGTAGTTTAGATGTCTGTTTTAATATGTGTTATAGTAGTAAAAGTCTGTTGTAATATGTGTGATAGTGGTAAAGTCTGTTGTAATATGTGTGATAGTGGTACAAGTTTGTTGTAATGTCTGATAGTAGTAAAGTGTGTTGTAATTAGTGTGATAGTGGTAAAAGTCTGTTGCAATGCCTGATAGTAGTAAAGTCTGTTGTAATATGTGTGATAGTGGTAAAAGCCAGTGATCGTTTTAACCAGGAATTACTAATAAAAAATTAGAAAAAACCAAAACTTGTGAAAGAAGTCAGTTATTGTGACCAGTTAAATGATCAAAAACCGAGCAAAAAAGCCACTCAGGAAATCTGATGTAGGATAACTGGGCCAGTAGACTGATGGTGATGGATTTGCATTGAGAAAAATCAGTTTTGACTTTAGTTCAGCATAAGAAAATTTTGTAAAGATTAACACTGCTGCCGAGATTCTTCAGATGCCGCCGCATGCGGTGAAACTCCTCCCAGCCAATGAAGAAAAGCGAAGAAGAAATTAGGGTTGTCATGTGGTGCCGATGTGAAATAGTGATGGAAAGGATAAAGTGAAGCTTAATTGGTATGTCCAGTAGTCTCCCGGCGAGAGCTACTCATACCACAGCACCTCTGTTCTAGAGGCTGGCCACATCCGATATACACCCATACTGGTGAAATATTCTTAAACCGGCTTAAACCAGGGGTGAAACTTGATGGCTACTCATGTTATGATATCTCCTCTCTGGAGGTTGTTCATGTTCTAAACACGCCCATACTGGAATAATATGCCTAAACCGGCTCAACCCAGGGGCGAAACTTAATTGTGCCGAAGATTCATCCTACTGGACAAAAGCTCCTTCCTGGTCACAACTAGGAAAGGGAGTGGCCTCAACTCTAGACTGGATGGGCTACCACCTCTCACCCAGCAAGGATATGCTGATATCCAAAACACATCAAGGTTTTCCGGTGAGAAAGTCCAACTCTAGATTAAACTGATGCAACGAAAACCACAATGTCACGCATTCCTGCTTCTGAGGCCCACCAAGAATACAGGCTCAAGCCCTGCGATACTCTGAACCTCTTGTGGTCCTCTCGTGGATCTCGTGTGGTCCTTTCGGGGACCATAGGGAAACCACGGGATCTATTGAGGACCACAGGAGTAAACTGAGGAGGATCACGGGGGGTCTTGATGGTAGAAGCGAACAAAGAAGAAGAAGAAGAAGTAAAGATTAAATCTTACCACTGATAATAAGTAAGAAAAAAAAGTTCACGCAAACATTTACTTTCTGCTGATGTTTGTAAAGCATGTTGAATTTTTCTTTAACTCTTCCCGTTCCACAGTAAAAATGTGGACGTTCCAATCTGTGCCAGACAAAAAGTGCTGGTCTTGATATGTATAGGGGGTATAGTTGTAAAAGTGAATTAACAAATTATTTCCACGTTAAAAAGTATACGTATTATGCATTAAAATAGCTGTACATGTAAGAAGATTTCATAAATGGAGAGTTTTTTTCTAGGGAAAAAAGATGTAGTGTGATGATTTTACTGATAATTGTATATTACTATCTATCGGATAGGTCTAGCATCAATCGACCGGCAATGTGTAGATCGACTTTGTTTTATCAGATTTCATGTGTTGCATGTTTACTAAAATGATGCCTGAAATAACTTTCTAACTACTTCTCTAGTCCATCTAAATCTACTAGGGGTACATTCACGAACAGTGGTTTAGTTGTAGGGGGGACATGTTTGCCTCTGAAGTCACGCAAAAATTGATATTTTTTTTGGATCAAAACACTGTATTTTGACCCCCGTTGTCATGACGCTTTCAAAATGGTGACAGAGGTCACTAGACATGCGTACTAAACTGTTTACAACCAAAAGTTACACCGGGTTTCAAATGAAACGAAGCTAGGGTCCCTATAGGGACCTTGGCACAAACTGGACAAACTGGAAAAGACCCTTAGGGACCCTGGCAAGGGAAGAGTTAAAAATGTAACTAAATTGCTAGTTTCCTAGAATCATTTGTTACACCATCCAGAGTTATTCCTCTTAGAAATTCTGATTTAGGGCAAAAGTTATGGAGATGATAAAAGCATGTTGGTGCACATTGAGAATCATGCAGCGATAAATTCTTAACAGCAGAGAATGTGCCTCCATTCTACATACAGATGGCAGTTGTTTATCAGAGAAAGTTGCGGATGTCTGTATTGTTCAGTGTTAGGTCAGACATGGTCAAGTTAGATCACACATGCTCAAGTTCACATGTGCCATTCTCATTTTTTCTGAAGCATTATGAAGCAGAAGGGCCTCATACTGATGAGACTTACTGTTCTTGTGTTACTGACCTCATTAAACAAAATTGTTGCATGGCACAGCAGAAGCTTGCAGATAAAGCTGAAATTTCTAATGACTGCGTGCAAATGGTGATTAGAGATTTTGATTATCAGAGGATGCACTCACTATAAGTGCCAAGGTGAAACCGAGGAGAGCTGGCATTAGATGTACCTGAATGCAGGAGAATGAAGTTTCATCATCTGGGACAGCCAGGACAAGAAAAAAAGCAGACTGCGGGATCAGGAAACAAAACCTTGCTTAGTCTTCCGCCACGTACGTCTGGAACAGCAAACATCGACCCGAGTAAATGTAAACAGCTTCTCTAATTTGGATCTAAATTTCGAATTCTGAATGTGAAACGTAATATCAACAATATCATTAAATATTTCATAATTACTTAGAATGCCTTAGAATGGACTAACTTTTAAGCGTTTTGTTCTTTCAAGCTGTATGACAGCCTGGGATCGGCAGTACGGACGATTCTAAGGGAGGAAGGAGTAAGGGGTTTTTATCGTGGGCTAATGCCTGCTGCTGCACAGATTGGCCCTCAGATGGGCTTTCAGTTTGGTCTGTACGCTGCATTCAACGGACTTTGGAACAAATCTCATGGTCTTTGGCCAGCAACTCCGCCAGGTAATAATTGCTTGTACATCTTTTATTTTTTTTTGTTTGGACTTAAAGAAAAGATTTTTGTTGGTTAGATGTGGAAGTGTGTCACTGGAGATTAAGAATATAAAATACCAGACAAATCTTGCTTTCCTTTCTATAATGAACCTTTGATAAGTACCCATTTGTTTGTTAATCTTTATAGCTGAAACACAATGTAATATTAATGTTTCTTCTCCTTCTGCATTCAAGTATTGATTGGTCATGTGGTATCCGCAGGCCTGTCACTCTGATGAAATCTGCCATCTTGAGTGAGAGCCCCGTAGCTTTTCTTTTAGATCCACTCCCTCAGGCCAGATCTGTGCTCAGAGGTTTGAGCACATTGGACAGATTGTATTACCGTGTTTAACACATAATTTATTACGCAGTCACATGTTAGTAATGTGTTTACTTTGTTTGGGTTTCAGAGTACCTGCAGAGCCTCATCTGTGGCTCTGGATCAGGTTTTATAGCGAAGCTGATGGTCTACCCTCTAGATGTTGTCAAAAAAAGATTACAAGTTCAAGGTTTTGAGAAAGCCCGCCAGTCGTTTGGTGTTGTGAGGGAGTATACGGGGTTATGGCATTGTCTGTGCGTGTCGCTGCGAGAGGAGGGGTTTGCTTGTCTGTACAAAGGTTTAGGTCCGAGTTTACTGAAGGCTTCTCTGGTTGCTGGTACTAACTTTTGTATATATGAGCAAGTTTGTTTAGCTTTAAATTATTATCATAGGAGATAGCACATGCCTTTGTCTTTATCTATGGGAATCACATGCCTTTAACCTTATCTGTGTGAATCTTATCCTTATATGCATGAATCACATCTTTGTCCTTATCTGTGTGAATCACATCTTTGTCCTTATCTGTGTGAACCATATCTATGTGAATATGTCAAACAGTGTTAAATGGTGCTCATGATGCAGTAAAGAGCTGTACAGGTTATTAACTTCGTGACCAACAAATTGAAACAACTTGGTTTGACATAAAACAAGGGGTCCGTCAGGGGTGCATACTGTTGCCTTACTTATTTAACTTGTATACTGAAAATATAATGAGGAATGTTAGAGAAGATGTAGACAAAGAATATTACGATGCCATAACAATTGGAGGTTATGGGTCCAACCCTAGACTAAACTGGTGCAATGAAAACCACGGTGTCACGCAATCCCGTTTCCGAGACCCACCAAGAATACAGGCTAAAGCACTGTGATACTCTGAACCCCTTGTGGTCCTCTCGTGGATCTTGTGTGGTCTATTTTGGACCTAACGAGGACCACAGGCGTGAATTCAGTAGGTTCACATTGCGGTTTTTGGTGGTAGAAGTGAACGAAGAAGAAGACGAAGAAGGAGGTTATGAAATACCAGAGATTAGATATGCTGATGACACAGTATTACTGTCTACAACACAAAAAGGAATGGAAAAACTAATTATATCAGTCCATAAGAATAGTGAAGAGCAAAACCTCTATCTTAATGCAAAGAAAACTAAATTGATGATAACTAATAAAACAAATAAGGCATCTGAAATATATATCAGTAAGGAAAAATTGGAAGAGGTAGAAAGTTTGGAATATCCTGGACCGTTACTAACTAATAATGGAGATGCAATGACGGAAATTAAAAGGAGGACATCTACCGCTCTTCAGAAAGTAAAACAACTAAAGAAGCTGTGGAGAGGAACAGACAGAACTACACAAATAAGATTTGAAAGGGCATGCATCTTTCCCATCGTAACATATGCCTGTGAGACCTGGACCCTTAACAGCTGAGAAACACATAAATGCCTTTGAATGTAAATGCAACAGAAGAGTTCTTCAAATACCATGGACGCAAAAAAAAAACAACAAATATATCCATACTACAGGAACTTAATATTGAAGAAGGCTGGCTAGTAAAGAGGATTAAACAAAGAAAACTTAAATATTTTGGACACATTAAACGTTATGATAATTTAGAGAAGACTGTCCGGGAAGGATACATAATGGGAAAAAGAAAGAGAGGAAGACCAAGGCAAAGATGGCTGCAGGACATTGTTGATAATCTGCGAATGGATGCATCAGCGGCAGTGCATCTTGCTTACAACCAAGAAGCCTACAGGAGAGCTGTTAGGGAGGCAAAGTTCCACAAGGGACATGCAAATGACTGACAAGTATATTACCACTGTCAACTTGCTGAGCAAACATTTCTGCAGTCATTTAATTTGTCTTAGTTCCCAGTGTAGAAATATATTTACATCGTATGTCTGCTGCTGAAATAGGTCACACTTGTTTGTCAAATTGATCGGTAATACGCTTTGCTAGAAATGTCATTGTCATGAAAATAAGCACTGCTGACAGGAGAGCTCACACCAAGTTGTGTCATATTTATCAGAGTAATCCTATCTGGCCACCAGGAAAGAGGCTGAAGAATAGAAGTTTTTTTTTTTTTTTTAAGGCATTCAGACTGATTTAGAAGAAAAGAAAAGAATATCTGGCAACAGTTAAATAAATTGTACATGGCTTAGGTTTATAAGTTGCTAGTATCTTTTCATGCAGCAGTAAATTCTGATCTTCAATTTGGCTTCTGATTTATGTCTGTTTATTTGCAAACTGAAGCCATATACACAAGATGGTTGATAAATCTGGTAACAGCGTATTCTTCTTATAGTAGAATAGATCCACATGAATAGATCCACATTTTCATCTACTGTTGTTTTATGTGCAGAGATTTATATCTGGCGTTCTGTACAAGAAAGGGAGGTAATTCTTCATTTTGTGTACAAGCAAAAGGTTGTAGTTATGAAAGACTAATTGACAGTTTAAATCACATAGTGAGAATCTTTGGTTACATATGAGTTTGCCACAGAAAGTAGATCACATATGTTAAGATTATTGTTTTAGAGGTTGTCATAGCTTTCCTCATGTCTGGCAGGTGATAGCAGGCTATCATAGCTTTCCTCATGTTTGGCAGGTGATAGCAGCCTATCATAGCTTTCCTCATGTCTGGCAGGTGATAGCAGGCTATCATAGCTTTCCTCATGTCTGGCAGGTGATAGCAGGCTATCATAGCTTTCCTCATGTCTGGCAGGTGATAACAGGCTATCATAACTTTCCTCATGTCTGATAGATGATGGTGATCTGAGTTTGTCATAGATTTCCTTCTATGTGACAGATGACAGTGACTTCAGGTTGTCAGAAATTTCATATATGACAGATGATGGAGATTTCCTCCTATATGACAAATGACATCAGGTTGTCAGAGATTTCCTCCTATATGACAAATGACATCAGGTTGTCAGAGATTTCCTCCTATGTGACAGATGACAATGATGTCAGGGATTTCCTATCATGTGGCAGATGACAGTTAGAGCAGGCCAACAAAATTTGCATCATGTTCCAGAGATGACACCTTTCTAGTGTGCTGTCATGCTAGATTTATCAGTAAGCTCCACCACAGTGGGAACCCCATGGTCCTCACTTGTTATGACACATTTGTTACCAGAAGGCACTGCTTGGTTTGAAAGGCAGGGTCATGCCAACCCTGGCCTCAGAACAGAATCCACAGCAATGCCAAACGCTCAAACCCATCACTGTTAGGTGAACCTAATGTAGAGAATGAGACCACGACCTAATGTAGCCATCACTGTTAGGTGGACCTAATGTAGTCATCACTGTTAGGTGGACCTATTGTAGTTATCACTGTTAGGTGGACCTATTGTAGTTATCACTGCTAGGTGGACCTAATGTAGTCATCACTGTTAGGTGGACCTATTGTAGTTATCACTGTTAGGTGGACCTATTGTACCCATCAGCCAACATAATCAACACTCTATATGAAGAAAGCGAGAAGACCTACTGACTCAAGGAAAAACAAAGGGAAACTTGTAAACCTGAGAATTTGAAATGTCAAAATCAGTGTGAAGATTGCCAGAGAAAGCCATCCCCCATATACTCCCGGTATATAAGATTGCCAAAGAAAGCCCTCTCTCATATACTCCCGGTACATAAGATTGCCAAAGAAAGCCCCCCCCCCCCCCATGTACTCCTGATACATAAGATTGCCAAAGAAAGGCCCCCCCCCCATGTACTCCTGATACATAAGATTGCCAAAGAAACCCCCCACCCCATATACTCCTGATACATAAGATTGCCAAAGAAAGCCTCCCCTTATATACTCCTGATAGATTGCCAAAGAAAGCCCCCCCCCCCCCCATATACTCCTGGTACATAAGATTGCCAAAGAAAGCCTTCCCCCATATACTCCTGATACTCTCTCTCTCTCTCTGAACCTTAAGTGCCCAGGGCACATGGGGCTTCCTTCCACAAAGGTTTTCCACAAATACTTGTCCTTCGCCTTTTTTTCTGCTCTTGCCCAGGTGAGCCCTCTATTGCTCAACATCCTTTCTGTTGTTCTTCTCCATGTCTCTTTTGGTCTACCCTTACTTCTGCTCCCCTGTGGTGTCCATCTTAGTGCTATTTTTGGTAGTGAGTTGTCAGTCATTCGGAGCACATGTCCCAACCATCGCCAGCGTCTTTCCTCAATAATTGTTGTCAGTGGTTTCATCTGCATTTCTGCTAATAAGATGTTATTTCTTATGGTGTTTGGCCAAAATATTTTTCTAATTCTTCGTAAACATTTAGTCTGGAAAGAATTCAACTTGTTTTCTATGGTTTTGGTGATTTTCCAGCATTCACTTCCATAGAGTAGTACACTTAGAACATTACTCTTAAATATCCTGATTTTTCATATTTATGCTTAGTTTTTTTTTATTTCCATATAGTCTGCAGCATTGCAAAAGCCTGGTTTGCTCTAGTAAGTCTGCTGTTGATGTCCTCTGTGCTGTCTCCATTTTCTATTACTCTGCTGCCAAGGTGTACAAATTCGTTGACCTCCTCCACTAACTTGTTATCTACTCTGAGTACATTTTGTTGTTCACATTTTGCTTCATTAACTTTGTCTTTCCTACGTTGATCTTTAGTCCTATGTTGTTTGCATTCTGAGTTAGCTTGTTTATTTTATCTTGCATATCTTTGTGACTGCTTGATAATAGACAAATGTCGTCCGCAAAGTCAAGGTCCTCCAGCACTGTGTCAAGGGTCCATTGTAATCCTCTGCGTTTGTCTGATGTTGCCTCCTTCATTAACCAGTCTACTGCCAAGATAAATAATGTTGGTGGTATTACACATCCTTGTTTCACTCCTGTTTGTACCCTAAAGCTGCTGGAGGTATGTTCTCCACATATAACTTTGCACTGAAAACCCTTGTATAGGGCTTTGATTACATTAACTATTTTATGGGGGAGGCCATGCCATCTTAGGATTTTCCACAGTGCATCTCTGTTGACACTGTCAAAGGCTTTCTCAAAATCTATGAATAATGCATATGTTGTGCTATGCCACTCATTTGCCTGTTCTAATATTTGTCTAAGTACAAATATGTGGTCCATGCATGATCTTCCTTTCCTAAATCCTGCCTGCTCTTTCCGAAGTTTTTCCTCAAGTGTTGGTACAATTCTGTTGATGATTATTCTGCAAAATACTTTACTGGTGAGTGGCAGTAGGGTAATGCCTCTCCAGTTCCCGCAATCTCTGAGGTCACCCTTGTTTGGTAGTTTTACTATAAGCCCAGTTTTCCACTCCTCTGGGGCTTTTTCTAGATCCCAAATTTGTTGTAATATCCGGCAAAGTTGTTTTGGTGTTTCTGTTTCTTCTGCTTTCAACATCTCAGCAGTCACTTCATCTTCACCTGGTGCCCTGTCTGATTTTAGCTTCTTTATCGCCTCCTTTACTTCATTTATTGTCATTGGTCCTGTATATGTCACTGGAAGAAGTGGAGAGTTTTGAATATCTTGGATCACTACTAACTAATAATGGAGATACAATGAGGGAAATTAAAAGGAGGACATCTATTGCTCTTCAGAAAGTAAAACAAATGAAGAATCTGTGGAGAGGAGCAGACAGAACCACAAAAATAAGATTTTTAAGGGCATGCATCTTTCCCATCGCAACATATGCCTGTGAGACCTGGACACTTAACAAAACAGCTGAGAAGCACATAAATGCCTTTGAATGTAAATGCTATAGAAGAGTTCTCCAAATATCGTGGACACAAAAACGAACAAATATATCTATACTGCAAGAGCTTAATATTGATGAAGGCTGGCTAGTAAAGAGGATTAAAGAGAGAAAACTTAAATATTTTGGCCACATTAAACGTCATGATAATTTAGAGATGACCATATTGGAGGGATACATAATGGGAAAAAGAAAGAGAGGAAGACCGAAACGAAGATGGCTGCAAGACATCGTTGATGATCTGGAAATGGATGCAGCAGCAGCAGGCCATCTTGCTCACAACCGAGAGGCCTACAGGAGTGCTGTTTGGGAGGCAAAGTTCCGCAAGGGACATGCAAAGGAATGAATGAATGAATGGTCCTGTATTGATGTTTAGTTTCGTTTTTGCTTCAGGTATGTCTATTGTTTGTGCTGCTTGTGTTCTGTTTAGTAGGGTGTTAAAGTGTTCCCTCCATCTTTCAATTTTTTCTCTTTCTCCACTGACCAGTTGTCCATTTTGTGTTCTTACTGCACCTTCACATCTTGTGTTGAAGTTACCTGTCATCTGCTTTGTGATTTTATATATGGTTTTCATGTCATTTGTATATGCTGCTTTCTCTGCTGTTTCTGCTAAATTGTCATAATATTGACGTTTATCTTGACGGCATGATTCCTTCACTTCTTTGTCTTTTTGTGCATAATTACTTAAAACTCGTTCTTTAAGCTGTTGTGATTTGGTGTTCAGTAATTTTTTTCTTGATTTCTTTTCTTTGCTCTATCTTTTCCCATGTGGTCTCGTTTATCCATTCCTCTTTTCTCCTTTTCCGATATCCCAGCACCTCTTTTGCTGTTTCCTGTAGTGTTTTATTGAACTCTAATATGGACATTTCTGCTTCGTCTTGTAGGACATTGAAGCGGTTCTTAAGTACTATCGGGAGTTCATTTCTTGTTTGCTGGTCTATCAGTTTTCTTGTATCAAAATGTATCTTTCTGTGTTCTCCGATTTTGGCTTTCCTTAATTTTAGTTTTATTTTTGCTACCAGAAGGTTGTGATCACTTCCTACATCTGCTCCTTTCCTTGCTCGCACATCTTGTAGTGACCGTTTCCACTTGTTGTTTATTAGTATGTGATCGATTTGGTTTTCTGTGGTTTTATCTAGTGACCTCCAAGTCACCTTATGGATGTTTTTGTGTTGGAAAATTGTCCCTCCGATGGTCATCATGTTTTCTTCACAGAAACTGCACAGTCTTTCTCCATTTTCATTTATTTCTCTGATTTCTTCTCTTCCCATGATTCTTCTTCTATCTTCATTTCCTTCACCTACTTTTGCATTGAAGTCGCCCAAGATGAGTAGCATATCATGCTTGAGTATTGTTTCTACTGTTGCTTGGAGGCTGTTGTAAAAATCTTCTTTTAATTCCTCTTCAGCTGCTTCTGTTGGTGCATAACAAACTATAATAGACAGCTTCGTGAATCTTGAGTTGAAGCGTGCATATAATAATCTCTCATTTATTGGGGTCCATTTCAGCAATGCTCTTGATGCTTCTTTTGTTATAATCAATGCTACTCCTCCTTTATGAAGATCTTCTTTACCTGACCATATTATTGTATCTTCTGTATGCTGTGTTGTTAATTTCCTTCTGCCTTGTCCTGTCCATCTTGCTTCTTGTATTCCTAGTATGTCTAGTTTGTATCTGTGCATTTCCTTGATGGTTTGTGCTAGTGCTCCTGATACATAAACGGTATAAAGGACTTAATGCAAATGGCATGTGCCTATTTGGTTTGCATTGACCACAAGACAATCAGACGACCTCTGTCTGAACAATCATTTGTTAATACTCTTTAAAGTGTGACATTCAGAAGGTGCAGTTTTCTTCTTTATATGAGTGTCAGATGAAAGGTAATGTGCTTATTACTTTCCATGACTGAATGATATTTTTCATGAACTTTTATGACGATGTAAGTAAAGGCCCCGTGGTTTTTCTTTGTTTAAAACAGATTTTACACGATGTTCTTTCAGGATTATTCAACACATACACAATATTTGTTAATTAAATAAATACAGCTCTGTTGTAAAACATTAAATGTATGAATACCATGCTTTGTATCTTGAGTGTTCACTTTGTTGGTTCTTGTTATTTACCTAGTTTGTTCTCCTCCTTGTCACAGGCTAAAAATAGATGAGAGACATTATTACTAGCAGGTGACAAAGTCAAGGGGTTAAATGTCTTTTCTCCTCAGACTAACATAGGAGACTCTCTCTGTCGTTTCCATGATGATGATTCAAAATGATTTTCACACTGATCAACTTGTAAAGTCCTACTAGGATAAGTCTTCAGTATTTTCATGTCTGTCCTACAAGGATCAGTCTTCAGTATTTTCATGTCTGTCCTACAAGGATCAGTCTTCAGTATTTTCATGTCTGTCCTACAAGGATCAGTCTTCAGTATTTTCATGTCTGTCCTACAAGGATCAGTCTTCAGTATTTTCATGTCTGTCCTACAAGGATCAGTCTTCAGTATTTTCATGTCTGTCCTACAAGGATCAGTCTTCAGTATTTTCATGTCTGTCCTACAAGGATCAGTCTTCAGTATTTTCATGTCTGTCCTACAAGGATCAGTCTTCAGTATTTTCATGTCTATCCTACAAGGATCAGTCTTCAGTATTTTCATGTCTGTCCTACAAGGATCAGTCTTCAGTATTTTCATGTCTGTCCTACAAGGATCAGTCTTCAGTATTTTCATGTCTGTCCTACAAGGAACAGTCTTCAGTATTTTCATGTCTGTCCTACAAGGAACAGTCTTCAGTATTTTCATGTCTATCCTACAAGGATCAGTCTTCAGTATTTTCATGTCTGTCCTACAAGGATCAGTCTTCAGTATTTTCATGTCTGTCCTACAAGGATCAGTCTTCAGTATTTTCATGTCTGTCCTACAAGGATCAGTCTTCAGTATTTTCATGTCTATCCTACTAGGAACTACAGAACTGTTGCCCTGATTAGTCAGGCCAGTCAAGTTCTATTAAAAATCATAATGGGTAGAGTTGGAGAGAAAATAGGAGGAGGAATCTCAATATGGTCCAGGCTGGTTTTAGACAAGGAAGAGGATCAAGAGATCATGTTTTCAACATAAGATTAATAATTAAAAAGTGCAGAGAATTTAATGTGAATCTATATTTATCTTTTATAGACTATTCAAAAGCATTTGATTGTGTACAACACTAGAAACTTTGGGAAATAATAGGAAAAAAATAGGATTTCCAACACATATGACAATTAATATCACTGCTGTATCTAGGTCAACAGGCAGCAGTAAGAATAAATGGTGAAACAACTTGGTTTGACATAAAACAAGGGGTCCGTCAGGGTTGAATATTGTGACTTACATATTTAATTTGTATACTGAAGATATAATAAAGGGACAGGCTAGCTTAATGGTTAGAGCACTCATCTAGCAACTGAATTGTCAAGGGTTCGAATCCCCAGCTGAGCGGGATTTTTTTCTGACCAATACGGCCCAGAGGTTCACCCAGCCTTGGAAAATGGGTACCAGAGAAATCTGGGAAGGTAAAGCGGTCAGGTGTGATACCGACCACATCACACTTTCATGTGCCAAAGGTCATGGAAAATACGGGCCTAACGCTATATTTCCCAATATGCCTTAATGGCATGGAAACGGGAATTTTACCTTTACCTTACTGAAAATATAATGAGGAATGTTAGAGAAGATGTAGACAAAGAATATTACAATGCTATAACAATCAGAATGGAGAAAGATTAATTGAAATATGTCTAACAGAGGGCATGGTCATTGGAGGCACAATATTCCCACACAAAGAGATACATAAAACAACGTGGATATCTCCAGATGATAGAACTAGAAACCAGATAGACCATTTTTGTATTAGAAAGCAATACAGAACATCTCTCGTGGATGTAAGGGCTTATAGGGGTGCAGATGTCAACAGTGATCACAACCTGTGCATAGGGAAAATAAAACTAAAATTGAAAAGTCAACACAAGAAATCAGTACACAGAAAGATAAACATCCACAGCCTACAAGAAGAAAATACTAACATTAATTTCAATCAGGAACTTGCCAATCATTCCAAAACACCCAGTGAAGTTGAGGAGATAGGTATAGATGAGTTATGGAATTCTTACAGCACAGCCATAATCACAGCAGCAAAAGTAAGCGCTGGATTGGAAAAACCAAATAGAAAAGCATGGATATCAGATAAAACATGGAAGTATATACATGAAAGACGAGCAGTCAAATTAAACATGTTGAATGCAAAAGCAGATCATGAAAGAGATTCGGCAAAAGCAAAATACAAAGACATAGACAAGAAAGTAAAAAGTTCAGCTAGAAGGGATAAAAGAGAATACATAGACAATATGGCGAAAGAGGCAGAAAAAGCAGCAAAAACAGGAGACAGCAAAACTTTATATAACATACAAAAGAGGCTAACAGGTACTATTACATCTAAAGAAAGACCAATCCTTAGCAAAACTGGAACACTATTAACATCAAATAAAGACCAAAAGCAAAGATGGGCTGAACACTTCCAAGAAATACTCAATCGACCACACCCAAAAGAATTGTTAAACCTTGAAACTGACTTACCAGCCCCACAACTAAATGTCAATCTAGATGAAATTAAATTGCATGAAATTGAAACAGCAGTGAATTTAATGGCTAACAACAAAGCTGCAGGTGAAGATGAAATAACAGCCGAGATGCTAAAAGCTATCAATAGTGACAACATGAGACAACTACAGAGAATGTTTAACAAGATTTGGAAAGAAGAAAAGGTCCCTTCTAATTGGAAGAAAGGAATCATTGTTAAAATACCAAAAAAAGGGCAACCTTAGTGACTGTAACAACTGGAGAGGAGTAACCTTAATATCAGTTGTGTCAAAAGTATTTTGCAAGGTCATTTTGAATAGACTCAAAGATATAGTGGATACTGCAATGAGAGAAGAACAAGCAGGATTTCGAAAAGGGAGAAGCTGTCTCGACCAGATCTTTACTCTCAGAATAATACTTGAAGAACATATTGAAAAGCAGAAACCATTAATACTGAATTTCATAGATTTTAAGAAGGCATTTGATAGCATACACAGAGATTCATTATGGAGAATTTTATGTCTATATGTAATACCATCTAAAATTGTCAACATCATTAAGGACTTATACAATGGATATGGTTGTGCAGTCAAGACAGAAGAAGGGATGAGTGAATGGTTCCAGACTGAAACAGGCGTGAAACAAGGATGTATACTGTCTCCTTTACTTTTTGGGATTACAATAGACTTCACAATGACAAAATGCTGCACAGGTAACACAGGTATTGACTGGGTACATGGGACCCAACTAGAAGATCTTGATTTTGCTGATGACATAACTCTTATCAGTAATAATGTGAATTCCATGCAAGAAAAAACAGATAGCCTATCTTCACTGGCTAGCAAAATAGGACTTGAAATTAACAAGGACAAAACAAAAATAATGAAAATTCCCATCAATCAAAATGGAAAAATACACATAGAAGGGACAGATATTGAAGAAGTCAATCAATTTGCATACCTTGGCAGCTACATAGACCAGGATGGTGACACTAGAAAGGAAGTTAGGATCAGAATTGCAAAAGCAGCATCAATCTTCAAGAATCTTGAGAACATATGGAATTCAAAAGTTATAAGCACAAAAACCAAGTTAAGACTATTCAATTCAAATGTAATATCCACCCTCATTTATGCATGCGAAAGCTGGAAAACAACTAAAGAAATAGAAAAGAAATTAGACTCTTTTGAAAACAAATGCCTAAGGAAAATACTCGGCATCAAGTGGAATGAATTCAAGAACAATGCAGAGATAAGACAGATGACTGAACAACAACCAGTCTCATGGGTGATCAGGAAAAGGAGATGGACATACGTTGGTCACTTGATGAGAAGAAATGAGCAGAGAATCCCAAAACAAGCTATCAAGTGGAACACAACAGGCCGAAGAAAAAGGGGCAGACCGCGTGAAACTCTGAAGAGGACATTATTAAGAGAGGCCAAGTTAACAGGCATAAAATCCTTTGTTGAGGTTGAAAGACTCGCCGAAGACAGGAAAAATTGGCGTACTACTTTGCAAGCCCTTTGTGACGTCTAACGGCACGGGAAGGATATAAGATAAGATAACAAGTGGAGGTTATGAAATACCAGAGATTAGATATGCTGATGACACAGTATTACTGTCCACAACACAAAAAGAAATGGAACAACTAATTATGTCAGTCCATAAGAAGAGTGAAGAGCAAAAGTTTTATCTTAATGCGAAGAAAACTAAAGTGATGACAACTGACAAAACAAACAAGGCAGCTGAAATATATATCAATGAGGAAAAATTGGAAGAGGTAGAGAGTTTTTAATATCTTGGATCATTTCTAATTAATAATGGAGATACAATGAGGGAAATTAAAAGGACATCTATTGCTCTTCAAAGAATAAAGCTAAAGAAGCTGTGGAGAGGAACAGATAGAACTACAAAAAATAAGATTTTTAAGGGCATGCATCTTTCCCATCGCAACATATGCCTGTGAGACCTTGACACTTAACAAAACAGCTGAGAAACACATAAATGCTTTTGAATGTAAATGCTACAGAAGAGTTCTCCAAATATCGTGGACACAAAAAAGAACAAATATATCTATACTACAAGAGCTTAATATTGAAGAAGGCTGGCTAGTAAAGAGGATTAAAGAGAGAAAACTTAAATATTTTGGCCACATTAAACGTCATGATAATTTAGAGAAGACCGTATTGGAAGGATACATAATGGGAAAAAGAAAAAGAGGAAGACCGAAACGAAGATGGCTGCAAGACATCGTTGATGATCTGGAAATGGATGCAGCAGCAGCAGGCCATCTTGCTCACAACCGAGAGGCCTACAGGAGTGCTGTTTGGGAGGCAAAGTTCCGCAAGGGACATGCAAAGGAATGAATGAATGTCTAGTAAGGAAAATTAAACAGAGAAAATTTTTGGACATATTAAATGTCATGATAATTTGGAGAAGACTGTCTTGGAAGTGTACATAATGGGAAAAAGAAAGAGGAAGACCAAAGCGAAGATGGCTGCAAGACATCGTTGATAATCTGTGAATGGACGCATCAGCAGCAGGGCATCTTGCTTACAACCGAGAGTCCTACAGGAAAAGCTGTTAGGGAGGCAAAGTTCTGCAAGGAACATGCAATGACTGACTAACCCTACAAGGATCAGTCTTTAGTATTTTCATGTTTATCTTGTGAATGTGCAGACATCCACTAACTCCATAAAGGTAGTTCTTGTGCTACATGTAGTGTGTGGAATAATTATTTTTAGACAGTTACAGAGTGACTTGGCATATGCTTCTTCTTCATCGTCCTAGAGCTAAGAACCGGTGTACTTTGCAGCCGATGCGGTGAAGATGTTGAGTCACATCATCGTGTCAGATTGGGAGCAAGTTACAAGAGTTTTTTTTTTCAGTCCCTGAGTAAAACTTAAAAGCAGAGGATTGTAAAACTTTTTTAGTGGTCTCTGCTGTCAATCTATGCCCCATTAACCAGGCTAGGTCTGTTAATGCGGGTACCAACAGAGGTGGGACAGGGTCTTGGTCAGCTCTTGTTCAATAACCCAGATGGTAGCATGTTAATTGTGGGTCACTGAGTGCCAGATTGGACAGCACAGATGGTAGCATGTCATCTATGGGTTTCTGAGCGCCAAACTGGACAGCACAGATGTTAGCATGTCATCTATGGGTTGCTGAGTGCCAAATTGGACAGCACAGATGTTAGCATGTCATCTATGGGTGTCTGCGTGCCATATTAGACAGCATCATCACCTCTAGGTATATGCTTATCTCAGACAGACAAAAAATGAGAAAGCAATTTGTTGGTAAATAATGTTTTTTTCCATCACCTACAAAAACTGAAAAACTAGTGAGAGACTGCGCCTCATGAACAGCAACTACCTACTATTGCAGAAGGAAAAGAAAAGCAAGTACAACAGGACTGGCCCTGCAATACATGGTTCACTGGTGGCGTGGCCACGGATGTAACATTGGTAAGAAGCTTCTCAGCATGCTCCAGGAGCATCTAGCATGCACCTGCCTGAAAATAATTTTTGACGATAAAAATAATAATTAGTCTTAAGTAAAGTAGGAACCATTTTATTCTTTTACAGAACACATGGCTGTGATATTTCAGCATACACTTTATACATACAAAGCATACAGATCAAAGAATCAGGAAAAGAAGAGTTTAAATTTATGGGTATGGTATAAGAAAGGAAAGAAAAACAAAGAGTGGGTATCTAGCAATGCACACAAAGCTGTGTCCAGACTGCAGTTCCAAAATGCTGAAATGTCACAATGGTGTGATCCATTAATGAATGAAGCTGCTCCTACCTTTGTTTTAAAGTCTGATTATTTGTTAACGACAGCTTTCTTATAGCGGAATTGTATTTCTTTTTTTAATAAAGAAGAACCCACATAAATGTAATTTTAAAGTACAGTGAATAACCTTGAGACAAGACATTTAAATATATGGGCATGCTGGGAACATCAGACAGGAAATGCACCTCTGAAGTCAAGAATAGAATATGCCAAGCTAAAACAGCTTTCAGACAAATAAGAAACAACTTGTGCAATGTATCTTTGTCAGTGAATATCAGCAAGAAATTTGTAAATGCTACAATGAACCTGTCCTACTCTATGGAAGTGAGTCATGGACAATCAACAGATCCATGGAAAGATCACTAGAGGCAACAGAGATGTGGTTTATCAGAAGAACATTAAAGATAGTAAGGACAGCTAAGATGACTAACAGAGCATGTCTATGAAAAGCAAATGTAGAAAGGAACCAAGTAAATCCACAAGTCATCATTCATTGAATATATGATGAGAAGAGAAGGCTTTAAAACATCATAACAGCAAGAAAGATAAATGAGAAGAGAGGCAGGGGAAAACCAAGAGAAAAATTATGGACAGTCCAACACATATCATCATCATTGCCTTTCACTCCCTTGAGAACATAGGCCACAGATAAAGGCTCTCCAGTCATCCCTGTTCTTGGAATTATTCTCTGCTTCCTTCCATGTGTATCCCTTGTCTCTGAGCACTGTCATAATGTCTCTTCTCCAAGTAGGTCTAGGTCTTCCTTCATTTTTTATTTCCTTGAGGATTCCATGTCAGTGCCTGTCTTGCTATGCAGGTGTTGGGTTTCCTCAGAGTGCGGCCAATCCACCTCCACTTCCTAGACATGATTTGTAGGTTCATGTCCGGCCCTTTTCCAGATCTCCTAATTCCTGATCTTGTCCTACCATTTAATGTTTAAAATCCTCCTCAAGCAGTTCATGAATGTTTGTATTCTCTGTTGTATTGTCTTGGGCATAACCCATGTCTCTGAACCATATAGCAGGACAGTCTTTACCTTTGTAATGAAAAGAGTCCAACACAAAGGCACAATAAAAAATCACTGGCTGAGCTGATGGAAAATATCAAGGATCGAGATCTGTGGAGAAGCATTGCATCCAACACCTGCCAGAACGCTGCCTGATAACGGTATACCGAACCACTGTTTATGATAAAAGGCCACACAACCAGAAACCAATAGAACACCATCATGCTGACTCAAGGCAGTTGTGAGCAAGCATCACCCAGATTGTAATATTAACCGTGACATGACAGGACAAAATGGACCATAATTCAGCCTGCCAGCATGCAAGAATGCTAGCGAGAAAAAGTAAACAATTTATAATTTCTTGGCATTTGAAAAAAAAAAAAAATCACTTTTTCCTGTTACTGAAAATCTACAACAAACTGGTTTCACTTCAAAGGTGTAAGTGAAGTTGTAGCAGAGAACATGAGAAAAATAAATTAGAAAGAAAATTGCAAGGGATAAAGTCCTGAAATAACTGGAATGTACATTATAGAACGGTTTTTTTTTTTTTTTGTCATGGAGAGAGAGAGAGAGAAAAAGAGAGAGATACACATATAGCATGGCCTTGTAAGTAATGATTATAGTTGTTATTATTATTAATGAATATGATTATGAATATATTGTAGGCATAATAGTAACATTTAATAACAACAGAAAAAGTAAATAGGAAAATTAGAGCAAGGTAGAAAAACAAACTTCCATGACACTAGTATGACTGACGCTGACACAAGTAAACAGAATAGGAAAGACAAATAGAAAAGGTGGACACAATAAAACCTCTTTCATGAAAGAGCAAGATAATGACTTAGGTAAATGACAATTGTATAGACGGAATTGACACCTGTTAGCATTAGGATGCTATTAGAACGCTATTGTACACAGTTTTTAAATAAAAGAGTGACCAAATTGGCCAGCTGACCAATTAAATATTTAGAGGCAATTGACTTACGACATATAAGTCATGGGGCAGTTTGAATGACGGACAATCAGAACGCTCATGGGAACCAGTGCACATCTGAAGGGTGGAGCCAAAATGCTTATTAGTTAATCCATCAAGCTGGACTTAAAGATAAAAAGGCGAGTGGAGAGACAGACAGGAGAGGACGAAGAAGTATGGAAGTACAGGAGAGAGGAGCCCGAAGATGGAGGAACAAGGACGGTCAGTAAATAGAGACCGGTCTAGACGTCAAAGGAAGGAGCATGAGGAGGAAGGAGCCCCCAAGAAGAGGAAGTCTAGAGGCTAGTGGACAAGTGAAGGAGATCATCAGAAATAGACAGAAAAGAGAAGAACAGCATACAGAAGAACAGATGATCAGGGGAGGACAGACGAGAAGAAATGAAGAACAGAGAAGAGCAGCAGAAGGAGAACACACACCAGAGAAGACATGAGAGAGAAAGAAGATGTAGGCAATGACAGATGGACAATTACAGCAATAGAATTTAGGAAAAGCAGTTTTGAAGAAATAGTTTCAGGACAGATTGAAGGTGTGTTTCAAGTGATTATAAAGATCTGTTACTTTGAAACTTGAGAAAAGTGATTTTAAACGAGAAACTAGTTGATCACGTGTTGCAGATCTGATATAATACTGAGTTATTATGTTCTCGTATCAAGTGTAGAATACTGTGAAGTTGAAAACAGTGACGAAATGCTGCATGTCGAATATGATAGAGTTTGATATTGTGAACAAATGATTATGTGCTTCAAAGACGAAACTAATGAAGACTATGTCATATTACAACTTAGTACAAGTGATGTTGTCGACGATACATCTTGAACTTATTTGTCAGAATTAAATTATGCAGTGAATATTTCATCCGGCTTGATCTAGTGAAAATGTGGTGTGTAGATTAACTCATCGACTACCATCCTTGCTATAGCGAGGTCTTCCAATAAGTCTAGTGACTGCCATCATTGCTATGGCGAGGTTTGTTTCGTTGCAGCGTAAAACCAGTGTAACTTTTAATTGTACATGATTTATCTGCGCATGTCTGGTGACCTTTCATAGTTCAATCCAAAGCATGGCTAACAACCGAGTGAAATCAATGTTTTTAATAGAGAAATGTCAATATTTATTGTAATTTCGGAGGGTTAAGGACATGTCCTATGACAAGAACACTGTTCCTGAATGTACCCCAAGTACATCTAGACCTATTAAATGGACTGGAGAAGTAGTCAGAAGATTATTTCAGAAATTATTTTAGTGAGAATGTCATCACACGCCGAGATCGGATGAAAATTTAAGTAGATCTAGACATTGCCGATGGTAAACATTGTACATCTAGGCATCGCCGATGGTAAGCAGTACACAATTATCGGCTAAAATCATCACACTACTACTTTTTTTCTTAAAAAAATTCATTTATTAAACCTTCTTACATTTACAGCTATTTTCATGAATAATATGTATACTTTTAAAGTGGAAATACTTTGTACATTCACTTTTACAACTATACCCCCATACATATCAAGACCCGTGGTTTTTGAGTGGCACAACAGGAATGTCCACATTTTTTTCTGTGGCATGGTAAGAGTTAAAGAAAACCTCCCTCAGTAATATGATAGTAAAGAACACTAATGTCTTCAGTTGTTAAAAGAGAAATACACAACCTAGAAAGTGTTACACACACCCCCCCTCCCTTCACCCCCAGCCTGGGAACAGCTGTGAACCGCTCATTAAACATACGACTATAAATAGAATGTAGATGATACTAAAAGTGTTTTAACTGAGCCAGTTCATTTGCTGGTCCGTGGACCCCCAAGTTAAGAGCTGTTGCCACAGAATGAGGTTGGATTAAGCACACTGAACAAGCAGACCTTCATTTTTTTTAAATTATTAAAAAAAAAAGACAAAAAAATACAGTAGTAAGATTAACAACAGAACAAAGATATTGATTGATTGATCTTTATATCAAGCTGGAGAAATGTTTTTGACAGAAAAATAAAATCTTGATGGTCAACATGAAAGTGAAATCAAGTCAATAAAAAGCAGATTACAACATACTGAACATGATAATGAGAGAATGTTCTAAACAGTGAGAAAATGAGTATTTCTGCAGTACATGAAGCCAATACTGTTTTATCTTACATCCTTCCCGTGCCGTTAAATGTCACATAGGGCTCGCATAGTTGTTTGCCAAGTTTTCCTATTTGGGGCGAGTTTTTCAACTTCATCAAGGGATGTTACGTCCAATAAACTGGCTTCTCTTAACAATGTCCTCTTTAGAGTTTCACGTGGTCGACCTCTTTTTCTCCAGCCTGTTGTGCTCTACTTGATAGCTTGTTTTGGTATTCTCTGACTGTTCTTCTCATCACATGGCCTACATATGTCCATCTTCTTTTTCTGATCACACATGAGACAGGTTGTTGTTTACTCATCTGTCTTATCTCTGTGTTATTCTTAAATTCATTCCACTTGATACCAAGTATTTTCCTGAGGCATTTGTTTTCAAGAGTTTAATTTCTTGTCTATTTCTTTAGCTGATTTCCAGTTTTCACATGCATAAATGAGGGTGTATATCACATTTGAATTGAATAATCTTAACTTGGTTTTTGTCCTTATAACTTTTGAATTCCATGTTCTCAAGATTTTTGATGGACAATGATGCTTTTGCAATTTGAATTCTAACTTCCTTCCTGGTGTCACCATCCTAGACTATGTAGCTGCCAAGGTATGCAAATTGGTTTACTTCATCAACAACTGATCCTTCTACATATATTTTTCCTTCTTGATTAATGAGAAGTTTCATAATTTTTGTTTTGTCTTTATTAACCTCAAGACCTATTTTGCTGGCCAAGGAAGACAGGGAATATTTTTTTCCTGCATTGATTTCACACTGTCACTGATAAGAGTTATGTCATCTGCAAAATCAAGATTTTCTATTTGGGCCCCATGTACCTAATCAATGCTTGTTTTACCAGTACAGCATCTTTTCATTATAAAGTCTATAGCAATTCCAAAAAGCAAGGGAGATAATATACATCTTTGTTTCACACCTGTTTCAATCTGGAACCATTCGCTCATTCCTTCTTCTGTGTTGACTGCACAAACATATCCGTTGTAGAGATCTCTGATGATGTTGACAGTTTTAAATGGTATTCCATATAGTCTTAAAATTCTCCACAATGAATCTCTGTGTATGCTATCAAATGCCTTTTTAAAGTCTATAAAGTTCAGGATTAATGGTTTTTGCTTTTCAATATGTTCTTCAAGCATTATTCTTAGAGTAAAGATTTGGTCGAGACAGCTTCTCCCTTTTTGAAATCCTGCCTGTTCTTCTCTCATTGCAGTATCCACTACATCCTTAATTTTATTCAGAATCACTTTACAAAAGCAATGAGAAAGCTGACCATCTGGCCAAAGAGGGCACTGAAATGGAGCAACCAGACATACCAGTCACTTATAATCAGAAGAAAAGCATGATAAAAACCTACAGGAAGCCACAAACACCACCACATGATGACTATCACATGCTAAACAGAAAGGAACAAGTCACCATCTTCCGTCTCCGAACAGGACACAGCCGACTCCGAAGTCATATGTATACAAAGTTTAAGGTTGGTCCTACTAATCTATGTACATGTGCCCAGGTGCCCCAAACTATGGAACATATCCTCCAGAACTGCATCAACTACGAGACACTGAGAAATAATTACTGGCCCAGTGAAACCACTAAAGAAGATAAGCTCTACGGTTCCATACATGAATTACAAAAAACAGTGAAATTTATCCAAGAGACAGGACTGCAGATATAGACAGACAGTGCGAACGAAGAAGAAGAAGAAGAAGACGACTTTACAAAACACCGCTGACACAAATGATAGTAAGGCTACACCCTCTCCAGTTATTGAAGTTACTGAGATTGCCTTTTTTAGGTGTTTTAACAATGATTCCTTGTTTCCATTTGGAAGGACCTTTTCTTCTGTTCAGATTTTATTAAATATTCTCATGTTGTCACTGTTAATAGCTTTTAACATTTCGGCAGTTATTTCATCTTCACCTGCAGCTTTGTTGTTAGCCACTAGATTCACTGCTGTTTCAGTTTCATTCAGTGTAACTTCATCTAAGTTGACATTTAGCTGTGGAACTGGTAAATCAGTTTCAAGATTTATTAATTCATTTGGGTGTGATCAATTAAGTATGTCCTGAAAGTCTTTGGCCCATCTTTACTTTTGGTCTTTACTTGATGTTAATAGGTTGGCTGTTTTGCTAAAGACTGGTCTTTCTGTGGAGGTAATAGCACCTGTTAGCTTCTTCTGTATGTTATATAGAGTTTTGCTGTCTCCTGTTTTTGCTGCATTTTCTGCTTCTTTTTGCCATATTGTCCATATATTCTCTTTTGTATCTTCTAGCTTAACTTTTTACTTTATTGTCTAGTTCTTTGTATGTTGCTTTTGCTAAAACTTTTCCAAGATCTGTATTTACATTCAACATGGCTAATTTGGCTGCTCTTCTTTCATGTATGTGTTTCCATGAGTTATCTGATATCCATGCTTTTCTGCTTGTTGACTGCAGTCCAGCACTTGCTTTTGCTGCCGTGATTATGGCTGTGCTGTATGAACTCCATAATTCATCTATATCTGTCTTGTTTACCTCACCGAGTGCTGAGAAATGATTGGCAAGTTCCAGACTGAAATTACCGTTGGTATTTTCTTCTGATAGGCATGACTGTTTGTCTTTAATACTGTCTGTGCCTGGATATTAAACAAACTAGTCTTCTTCTTCTTCTTCTTCGTTCACTTCTACCACCAAAAACCGCACTGTGAACCTACTGAATTCACACATGTGGTCCTCGTTTGGTCCGGTGGTCCCCTGTGTGGTCCAAAATAGACCACATGAGTTCCACGAAGGACCACAAGGGGTTCAGAGTATCACAGTGCTTTAGCCTGTATTCTTGGTGGGTCTCGGAAGCGGGATTGCGTGACACCGTGGTTTTCATTGCACCAGTTTGGTCTAGGGTTGGACTTTCTCACCGGAAGACCTCGACGTGTTTGGAATATCAGTGCATCCCCGCTGGGTGAGAGGCGTCAGCCCACCCAGGACAGAGTTGGACTTTCTCACCGGAAAACCTCAGCGTGATTAGGATACGCAGACATCCCCGCCGGGTGAGAGGTGGTTGCCTATCTAGACTTCCCTGGTCCAGTGTCTCCGACTTCAGCATTTTGCGGTCGTGGCCGCTACCCTTCCTAGTTGTGACCAGGATGGAGCTTTTGTCCAGGAGGACGAATCCTCGCCACTAGTGACTTCTACCCCTGGGTTGAGCCGGTTTAGGCATTTCCCAGTATGGGCATGTTTGGGACGGGACCGACCTCTAGGGCAGAGGTACTGTGACATTCATAGCCTTCAAGATTCACCCCTGGTATGAGCCGGTTTAGGCAAAATTCACCAGTATGGGTGTTTATCAGGCGTTACCGACCTCTAGAGCGGAGGTGGCATGACATGTCTAGCCATCGAGTTCCACCCCTGGTGTGTGCCGGTTTAGGCATATTTCACCAGTGTAGGTGTATTTCGGACATAGGCGGCCTCTAGAGCAGAGGTGCCGTGGTATAGCTCTCGTAGCGATACTACTGGACATACCAGGTTAAACTTCACTTTCCACCACCTTTTCCCATCGGCGCCGCACAGCAACCTTTATTTCCGCATTTACTTCCTTAACCGGGAGGAGCTTCACTCCACGCGCGGCATTTGAAAAGTCAAGCCAGCAGTGACCTAACCTCTGGAAGATTTCGCCAACAACGAAAAAACAACGAAACAAACTAGTAAAGAAGAAGGCAGAGAAAGATGCTACATAAACCCATGGCAACCAGCTGAACATAAGAAGAAACTCTCAAAGCTGGAGAACAACAAAAATTAGTCAAACATAAGGTAAAGACCCTATGCTGCCCTGGACACCTCAAGGAAAAAAACAAGAGGGGCAGGCCATTAGGTACATGGAGACGCACAATGCAGGCTTCTAAAGGAAGCAAGAAAGACATGGTGTGAGGTATCCCAATCTGCTCAAGACAAGACTGACTGGAGAATCTTTGTTGATGCCTTATGCTCCACTGGAAGTACAGAGAACTGATGATGAAGTAAAAATAGTCATAATTCTTGACAAATGTCAAGAAAAGATTAAAACTAAACATTTTTGTTTAGAAAACTTAAAGCAAAGATGAAAATATCTTTACAGATTTTGTTGCTTGGGAAGGAGAAGACAGGCAATGTGATTTGAAAAACAAAAGTGACCAACACTCAGCATGGCACACGATGATGATCAAGAAAAGTAAAAGTTACCTAAACAAAATGAAAATACAACAAACCCACAACATGAAAAACTAATGAAAATGAAAGCACGGGTAAACAAAAGTACCATAAAAATTTGATGAAACATTTCTCAAACTGATAAACATCAAGAAAATATAAATATATGCTTTCACTCTCACATTCCAATCCAACAAACTTTTGTGATTATTATATGACATATTTTCTAACTGGCAATTATTTAACTCCCTCCGTGCTTATCGTCATAGAGGTGACGGTTCCGGTTTTTGATGTGGTACCTTTCGTCACTTAGGTGACGTTTGGTTTGTTTCATTAAAAAAGAGGTGTAACGTTTAGATTTCAAAATGGCAGAAGAGTGCTTAGTTATGAGGGAGAAAATTTTCTGTGAGTTTTCTGCGAGAAATTTCTATTTTTGGTGGTGTAGACAGGTGGATAGGGGTATGGAATGCCCTGTGACCAGACCACTGTTCTTGAATGTATCCCATGTAGATACAGACGTATTAGACGACTGGAGAAGTAGTTTTATTTCAGACATTATTTTACCGATAATGTAACATACTATCACAAGATGAGACCGACAGGTAGATCTAGGCATCTCACATGGTAAGTACTGTACTCTAGAACCTATCCGATGGTAAGCTGGACACAATCATTGTCTAAAAAACATCACATTACTTTTTTCCCTAAAAAACTCTGCATTTATGAAATCTTCAAACATTTAGTTATATTTTGAAACATAATAGGTACACGGAAACACTGTTTTTTTCATTCAGTTTTGTAACCATACCCCCTATACATATCAAGACCCGCACTTTTAATCCAGCATCCAACTAAATGTTTGCGTTTCTTCTTGAGGCACGGAAGGAGTTAAGCACTTTCAATCCTGCAGTCAGCTGACACTGTAATTCTTGCAGTCAAATGACACTTTCAGTCTTGCAATTCCATGGGAACAAAATTCTGAGTAGGCAGACTTGACTTGTCCAAATCTGAGAAGTAAGGGTGTTCTAAAATGTCTCTGGCTGGTATCCTCTGTGCAGGGTCATAGGTCAGCATTTCCTAATTCAAAATGAAAAGACATAAATATACAAATAATCTGAAAGATCTATATTTATGTTTATTATGTTTTACTGTACAAAGATCATTCAATAAAACCAAGAGTTTAATCAGCCAACTCTTCCTCCTCTTAATCATTCAAGTTTTGATAAAGCTAAATCTTAAGTTATGATGCCAAGACAAAGTCCACAGTTTTATTTAAGCTGTATTTCAGCTTCTGCCCCAGGTCCGCTCCCTCCAGTTTGGTCAAGTAGCATCAGTTTAGACCTGACAATTAACAATCTGTTCTGTTTGTATTTTTATTTTGGCCAAAGTGCATACACCTTCATCAAGAAATATTTTTATTTAAAAAAAAAACAAAAAACAACTGATTCTGGTGAACAGGTGCTGTGTCACGGGGTCATGTAGGTCACCATGGGCTGATAACTCTGGTAGCAGATGACCTGAGTTTGTGGCAACTCAGATTACTAAACGACATCTGTCAGTGAAATAGTTGTTTAATTAGTTAGGAAGGACCAATACCTATGCACTCCAGACACATCCATGGGTGCTCCAATCTCCACTTCAACATCTCCTTTAGTGTACAAAAACAGATTACGCTAATACTGTATTGAAGGACCATCCTTCTGGAGCTTTTGATTAGTTGCTTATGTTTTGCCACCCCAAATTTTACTCTCAGCTTCTTCAGTTTTAACAACACTGATTGACAGCTGTCAGTGAAGTATCTGTCCAGTCAGTTTCTCTTACAGCACTAATGACTGTTCTATGACAAGTGAGTCAGCTAACTGATCTGCTCTTTGACTTCCTGTGACATTTACATGTCAGTCAAATGAGAATATTTAGTTGATGAAATTATCAGAATTCCTTCTTCTTCTTCTTTGTTTGCACATCAGAATTCCAAAATGAGAATGACAGTAATGAAAAAAAAAACAAACCACACACACACACACAAAACACTACAATAAGCATAAGGAACAGAACAGAAGAGAAAGTGTTAAGTATTACATATATAAATCAGTCAGTCAATTCATCCATATATGTTTTTGGCCGGTGGTCTGCTAAGCGGTCATTGCCCAGTATGCCTTGTGGTGTCTTGCAGGGCAGTAACTCCACTTCTCATGGTCTACAATCAGTCTTCATATTGTGTCCCATCTGTGATGCATGCTACTCATTTTCTGTTCTTGCAGTTCTCTGCCAGGTAGCCTTTCTATCTATCTATGCCTCTGACCCCTCGTGGAGCATAGGCCGCCAACAAGAGCTCGCCAGGCAGTTCGGTCCTGAGCCACTCTTTCCAACTGTCTCCATGTCTGGTTCATTATTTTGATGTCCGTGTCCAGACTTCGGCGCCAGGAGTTCCTTGGTCTCCCTCTCCTCCTTTTACCCTGTGGGTTCCATGTTAGGGCTTGCCTTGTGGTGCTGGATGTGGATTTCCGTAGGGTGTGTCCGATCCATCCCCATCTTCTTCGTAGGATGTCGTCTTCCACTGGTTAGGTAGCCTTTAGTCAGACTCTTTTTCTCTTTTCCTTGGGTGTCCATCACATGGCTGTTTTAGCAATGTTGCTGGGGTCCCTTTGGAGCATATAAATGATGCGTAGGCTGGAAAATAGTTTCATAATGTGTTGTGAAAAGACCGGCAACATAATGTGTTCTGAAAAGACCGGCAACATAATGTGTTCTGAAAAGACCGGCACATAATGTGTTGTGAAAAGACCGGCAACATAATGTGTTGTGAAAAGACCGGCAACATAATGTGTTCTGAAAAGACTGGCAACATAATGTATTGTGAAAAGACTGGCAACATGTGTTGTGAAAAGACCGGCAACATAATGTGTTCTGAAAAGAATGGCAACATAATGTGTTCTGAAAAGACCGGCAACAT
Source organism: Achatina immaculata (assembly GCA_009760885.1). Classification (NCBI taxonomy): domain Eukaryota; kingdom Metazoa; phylum Mollusca; class Gastropoda; order Stylommatophora; family Achatinidae; genus Lissachatina; species Lissachatina immaculata. The sequence continues at coordinate 3,793,602 of CM019719.1, read as the reverse complement.
CGCTAAAGCAACCATGTGATGGACACTGAAAGAGAGCGGCCACCCAAAGACAACCTGGCAGAGAGGAGATGAACAGTGCACAACACATCTGGCCCACCTTTCAAAGGCTAAGTGCAGACTGAGATGTGAAGGTTGCTCTGTAAGGCCCACAAGTGGTACTGAGTACTGGCAGTATAGTTCATCATCATCATCATAAGACATGGATGAAATGAAATATGAGCATACAGTGCAGGTGATGCATGATGACACACAGAAACTGTTGAAAAAGAAATGTGTATATCTAGAGCTGATGAACCACAGTTGGTCAAGACAATGCCTCTCTCCTTGGCAGTGCTACTCTGTAGCAGGTGTCACAACAGCCTGATGAATGAAGTGGGGGTGGATATTCTGTATTTGGAGTTACTGAGCAGTCATGGGCTACTGTGCAGTTTCAATCCGTTATCTTGTGCATGCTCTAAGACAAGACAGTTGGCATTGTCTAATCACTGGGCACAACACATGGCTTGTCCCATTATATTTAGAATAAACAGAAAAAAAAAAAAAGAAAACCCAGAAAAGGTAGATCCCATTCACAAAGAGTGATGAACAACCAAGCAGTAAACCCATCTATAAGATATGGTATAAGCGGATGCAATAACACAGGACTAACAATATATACTTGTAAAATAGCAAACATGCTCACATTTCAAGTGATTTTAAATGAACAAACTGAAAGAAAGCAAAACACACAACTTCACGAACTCGGTGCTGGTTTTCTGAAACTGCAGTGACAAACAGTTCAAATTATGCAATAATTATAAATGAATCACAGTGCACTGGATGTTCGTATTATGGACATGAATTTGTAATAAAAAAAAAAAACAGTATTTTTCAAATACCTGCAGCAACTCCAGTCCAAGGGGATCAAGTTGTTTTACACTTGACGCTAACTGGTTGGTCCTCCACTGTGGAAAATTCTGTTTAAAATCTGGAAGATTCGACACTCCTGGCCACGTTTCTTCAGAAGGCGTGGTCAATGTTCTGCAAAATGAAGAAAACAAATTTTAATGACAATTAAATAATTATTCTAACAAACATGCAATGATGAATAGTGATCAAGTTATACAAAAAAATTTAATCCAAATAAACTTGTGAGAATGAAACAGAAATATATATATATATATTGAACAGTGTGTAAAATTCTAAATCTTTGATGAATTTAATAATGCAAAGTCTACCTGAAAATTCTAAAAATCTGGTCTATTTCTGAGTCGCCATGGAATAGTGGCCTTTTAGTGGCCATTTCAGCAAAAATGCAACCAATGCTCCAGATATCAGCAGGTACTGAATAGCGCTGAGAACCAAGCAGAATTTCTGGTGCTCTGTACCACAGTGTAACAACCTAAAGCAAGGGTGGAAATTTACAGTAAATGTTAAAGTAATGTATAAACCTCACAACTGTTACACATCAGAAGTCTGTAAATAGAGGAGAATTTTTAGTTTTTCTGAAGGCCACATCAAAAGTTTGAACAGGTCCAAAAAAAAAAATTTTCTGACATGTTCAAACTTTTGAAAAAAAAAAAAAAAAACACCCGCACATGAACACACACGAGGGGAAGTCACTAAGTAACTCGCAAATTGAAATATTTTATAAGTGGCAGTTATAAGGTAGTATTTAAATATATCCTTAGATAGTACCATCACTCAACTTTATAACAGTTGTATGTAGGGGGCACTGGGCGTTATGTGCGCATGCGCAAAGCAATAACAAAATATCTACCCAACTGTTAGTGTGTACCGAAGAACAGAGAAGTGTAGTGCGATTTTTGTGGGCTAAAGGACAGTCAGTTGACGACATTCATAAGGAAATGATTACAGTTTATGCTGAAAAGTGTTTATCATGTAAAGCAGTCTATAACTGGGTAAAAGGATTTTCTCAGGGATGCACCGAAATTGTTGACAAAGTCCGACTTGGCCATCCTGTTCAGATTGCAACAGAAGTGACTGTGCAATGTGTGAATGAGATTATCAGAGCTGATAGACGAGTAACATCCACCCTATAGTCCTGACTTAGCTCCAAGTGATTTTCACCTGTTTGGTCCATTGAAAAATCACCTTGGCGGGAGAAGATTCTCGAGTGATGAAGAGATGGAAACAGAAGTAAAAAAAATGGTTCAGAAATCGGACTCCCAATTTTTACGCCATAGGTAAATCACTGATTACACGATGGGACAAATGTATCAATGTTGGTGGTGATTACGTTGAGAAATAAGGGAATAATGTAGGTTTTCAAATTACTGTTGCATTTAGTTTTTTTGTAACAGGCATTTGCGAGTTACTTAGTGACTTCCCATCATATATATATATATATATATATATAAAGATATGGCATTCAGGTATTTGGCCAAAAGATTGGAAAAGAACTGTATTCATACCACTGCCAAAAAAGGGTAACCTGAAATTATGCACCAACTACAGAACTATTGCCCTGATTAGTCATGCCAGTAAAATTCTGTTAAAAATTATAATGGGTAGACTTCGAAAGAAAATAGAAGAAGAAGTCAATATGGTCCAAGCTGGCTTCAGGCAAGGAAGAGGATCAAGAGATCATATATTCAATCTAAGATTAATAATAGAGAAATGCAGGGAGTTTAATGTGAATCTATACTTATCCTTTATAGACTACTCAAAGGCATTTGATTGTGTACAACACCAGAAACTTTGGGAAATAATGGAAAAAATGGGATTTCCAACACATTTGATACAATTAACATCACTGCTGTATTTAGACCAACAAGCAGCAGTAAGAATAAATGGTGAAGCAACAAGTTGGTTTGACATAAAACAAGGGGTCCGTCAGGGGTGCATATTGTCACCCTACTTATTTAACTTGTATACTGAAAATATAATGAGGAATGTTAGAGAAGATGTAGACAAAGAATATTACGATGCCATAACAGTTGGAGGTTATGAAATACCAGAGATTAGATATGCTGATGACACAGTATTGCTGTCCACAACACAAGAAGGAATGGAAAAACTAATTATGTCAGTCCGCAAGAACAGCGAAGAGCAGAACCTCTATCTTAATGCAAAGAAAACTAAAGTGATGACAACTGACAAAACAAACAAGGCAACTGAAATATGTATCAATGAGGAAAAACTGGAAGAAGTGGAGAGTTTTGAATATCTTGGATCACTACTAACTAATAATGGAGATACAATGAGGGAAATTAAACGGAGGACATCTATTGCTCTTCAGAAAGTAAAACAAATAAAGAATCTGTGGAGAGGAGCAGACAGAACCACAAAAATAAGATTTTTAAGGGCATGCATCTTTCCTATCGCAACATATGCCTGTGAGACCTGGACACTTAACAAAACAGCTGAGAAGCACATAAATGCCTTTGAATGTAAATGCTATAGAAGAGTTCTCCAGATATCGTGGACACAAAAAAGAACAAATATATCTATACTACAAGAGCTTAATATTGAAGAAGGCTGGCTAGTAAAGAAGATTAAAGAGAGAAAACTTAAATATTTTGGCCACATTAAACGTCATGATAATTTAGAGAAGACCGTATTGGAAGGATACATAATGGGAAAAAGAAAAAGAGGAAGACCGAAACGAAGATGGCTGCAAGACATCGTTGATGATCTGGAAATGGATGCAGCAGCAGCAGGCCATCTTGCTCACAACCGAGAGGCCTACAGGAGTGCTGTTTGGGAGGCAAAGTTCCGCAGGGGACATGCAAAGGAATGAATGAATATATATATACACATACATACATACATACATAAGAACTGGCTAATTTTATATATATTTTTAAAAATGCCAATTACTTAGTTTCTCAAATACTGGTCTCCCAGTGTCCAATGTGGCAATACTTTGAGACTGAGAGATTAGTGACCATTAATGACCTCAGCATGTGCAGACACGTCAACTTCACGCTACAGGCTTTTTTATTTGGTTGATTAAGATTTTTCCTCACTAAAATTCTACATCTGCAGAGTCATCTCTTAATGAACTGGACTGTCTGTAGCAACTCTTGTGAGGGACATACATCTATTCCACTGTCATATACAGGCAGTCTTGGCAGACATATTCAGAAGACTGATGCTTGCCCCTCATCAATCTTACATCATTCTACCACCTTTTATGGGGGTGAAGACACTCGATAAGGTAATCATCAACCCATAGCTGATATGTCAGCGTCAGCGAACCATAGCTAACCAAGACCCTGTCTCACCTCTCCTAGGTACCCCCAGTAACAGGCATAGCCTGGCTAACGGGGCAGGGATCGCCATAGTCCCCATGGTGGTGGAGTCTGCTAAAGAAGCATTGCACACCCCCTGCTTTTTAGATGTACTCTGGGACTAAAAAAGTAGCCGACATAACCCACTCCCAAGCCGATACAATGCTGTGCCTCAACATCTCTACAGCATCGGCTGCAAAGAACAACAGGTCGCAGTTATAGGGAGTTCGTACAAGTACAAGTAACCCCTTTTGTACTTCATACTGACTTTTATAATATTTCATTGAAAGCTCTCTTATATTCTCTATCAAATTATTTATCAATATGGATAAATATTTCCACACAAAGAGATATATAAAACAACACTGATATCTCCAGATGATAGAACTAGAAACCAGATAGATCATTTTTGTATTAGAAAACAATACAGAACATCTCTGATGGATGTAAGAGCATATAGGGGTGCATATGTCAACAGTGATCACAATCTGTGTATAGGGAAAATAAAACTAAAACTGAAAAGCCAGAACAAGAAATCAACACACAGAAAGATAAACAGCCACAGCCTACAGGAAGAAAATACTAACAGTAAGTTCAATCAGGAACTTGCCAATCATTCCACAACTCTCAGTGAAGTAGAGAAGATATGTATAGATGAATTATGAAATTCTTACAGCACAGCCATAATCACAGCAGCAAAAGTAAGCGCTGGACTAAAAAAAAAAAATTGAAAAGCATGGCTGTCAGAAAACACATGGAAGCATCCATGAAAGAAGAGCAGCCAAATTAGACATGTTGAATGTAAAAGACAGATCTTAGAAAAGATCTGGCGAAAGCAAAATACAAAGAAATATACAATAAAGTAAAAAGTTCAGCTAGAAGGGATAAAAAAGAATATATAGACAATATGGCAAAAGAGGCAGAGAAAGCAGCAAAAACAGGAGACAGCAAAACTTTATATAACATACAAAATAGGCTAACAGGTACTACTACATCTAAAGAAAGACCAATCTTTAGTAAAACTGGAACCCTATTAACATCAAGTAAAGACCAAAAGCAAAGATGAGGTGAACACTTCCAAGAAATACTCAATCGACCACACCCAAAAGAATTGATAAACCTTGAAACCGACTTACCAAATCCACAACTAAATGTCAACCTAGGTGAAATTACATTGCATGAAATTGAAACAGCAGTGAATTTAATGGCTAACAACAAAGCTGCAGATGAAGATGAAATAACACCTGAAATGTTAAAAGCTATCAGTAGTGACAACATGAGACAACTACAGAGAATATTTAATAAGATTTGGAAAGAAGAAAAGGTCCCTTCTAAATGGAAAAAAGGAATCATTGTGAAAATACCAAAAAGGCAACCTTAATGACTGTAACAATTGGAGAGGAGTAACTTTAATATCAGTTGTGTCAAAAGTATTTTGCAAGGTCATTCTGAATAGATTTAAAGATATAGTGGATACTGCAACGAGAGAAGAACAAGCAAGATTTCGAAAAGGGAGAAGCTGTCTCGACCAGATCTTTACTCTAAGAATAATACTTGAAGAACATATTGAAAAGCAGAAACCATTATTGAACTTCACGGACTTTAAAAAGGCATTTGATAGCATACACAGAGATTCATTGTGGAGAATTTTAAGTCTATATGGAATACCATCTAAAATTGTCAACATCATTAAGTATCTCTACAATGGATATGTTTATGCAGTCAACACAGAAGAAGGGACAAGCAAATGGTTCCAGATTGAAACAGGCGTGAAACAAGGATGCATACTATCTCCTTTGCTTTTTGGAACTGCAATAGACTTCATGAGGCCAAGTTAACAGGCATAAAATCCTTTGTTGAGGTTGAAAGACTCGCCGAAGACAGGAAATATTGGCGAACTACTTTGCGAGCCCTATGTGACGTCTAACGGCACGGGAAGGATATAAGATATAAGAATAGACTTCATAATGAAAAAATGCTGCACAGGTATTGATTGGGTAAATGGGACCCAACTAGAAGATCTTGATTTTGCTGATGACATAACTCTTATCAGTATCAATGTGAAGTCTATGCAAGAAAAAACGGATATCCTGTCTTCACTGGCTAGATACTTTTATTTTCTATTTCCTTATGTTACTCTGTACCAGTGCTTTTCATATTAGTACACTTTTCCATGAGAATTTTAAATTATACTTTGTAATTTGGTATAACTACACATACATTTGTGCACACTTTTTTTTGCACATTGGTTCAAAATTTTGCGCATGAAACGTAAAACCTTAAATGATAGATTGGTATGCACCTTTCTGTGCAATAAAGAAGACAAGGAGAGCCTCAAAACCTGGTCATCTGATGAGCTTTTGATTCTCAACAAGGATTGACAATGGATCCAAAAAATTATGATATATGTAAGTTTTACCAACAAAAATCTTCTTCAGCACAATGTACCTCATGAGTGTAAACTCTCACAGGAATTCCAAAAGCTCTGGCCAGACCAAAGTCAGCGAGCTTGATCACACCGCTGTTGTTGATGAGAAGATTCTGTGGCTTTAGATCCCTGTGAAGAACTCTCCTCTTATGGCAGAACAAAATAGCTTCAGAAATCTGATACAAGTAACTCTGTTGACCAAAACAAACAAAATTGTCAATGTTTTAACATTGTTTAAAGTTACTTCCATGAAAAAATATCCAACACACGTACACAGTTAAGAGCTTTCTGAGAACAATGTAAAAATAAAAGTTTCTAAAATCTGTATTATTTTTCTGTTTGTTCCAACACGGTGGGGTAAGGTACAGTCCTGCAATTATAGGACTGATTTTTTTTTTTTAACTAACGTCTTCTCTTTCCTTCACTGTGTAAAGTATAATCCAGTATGCCTCACCCTACTGGCAGATATTCTTCACCTTCATCAGTTTCTCCAGCACTGGTCTGTCATGTATCTATCTGTGTTAGCAGGCCCACTGGAAATGGCACTCATTCAAGTTTGCTTTGTATTATCTTCTCCACTTTACTAATACACTGGAAGCAACATATTTAAAAGATGGGCAAATCATTTGTCAGAATTCAGAATGAGATCAAAGGCTGAATCTCACACACTGGTTACTGTTTGCTAACTTTAGCTCTACGTTTTTCATAAGTTTCTGAAAAGCAAAAATGTGCTGGTGATTAACACAAAATCAATGACAAAACAAGTAAATATAATGTTAAAAAACTTCCATCACACTCAGCATGTTCACAGTAATTGCAACGACCAAAGCTTTATGTATGCTCTAACTGAAAGTTATAAAAAATGTCTGACTAAATGTTACAACTTTTTACATGATAAATGTGATAAACTATCAATAACCTTCACAAGCATTGGATCCATCATTTCTCCGTTTGGAATGCTGTCCAGGTACTTTTTCAAATCCATGGAGAGAAACTCAAACACCAGATAAAGTTTGTTTTCTTGCATTAAGACATCTTCCAGTCTGAAGTAAAAATGGAATATGTTTACTCTTTTCTATGCATATGATTTTGTTTAAAAAAAAAAAAAACAACCTCATTCTATAGATTTTTATACTGGTTTTGGAAGTTAAAATTCTGCAAATGAAGCAATATGAAAATGTCTTATCACCTTCTGGTAAAAACATAGTAGACATGTTGTGGACTTGAGGATTTATGTTCTGGCAGTGTAAGAGCTAATTCTGCTTTTCTCAAGATGATTTTTTTCTGATATTCTTTAATTTATTAAGTGTGAACTTGATTTGGGTTCCATACGAATAAGACTGACTTGTAAATGAACATTTTTTTCCTTCATATACTAACAGACTTATGTAAAGTGTGCTCATAACTGTCTTCTCCTGCTTGCACTCTCTAATAACACAGGTAGTTTTCCCTAACACCAGCACCAGATACTCCTTTTTACAAGCAGCATGGCAGAAATGCAGCAGGATTTGGTTTACACTCCACTTCCTTCAACAGCTGGCTCATGACTTTAACATCCGCTTGTTATTCTGTTTTATACTGGACTTTATAACATCAAGACTGGTCAAACAACAGAAATGTATCTAGGAAGTCAGATTAACGTTACAGGAAGCAACTGCATGGTTCAGAACACAGCTCACATACTACAGCTTATTATTTTTTTAAAGCCTGGAACCAGTATAAAATTCTCTCTCTCTCTTAGTTTTTAGCCTTGTACTAATATAAAATTCTCTTTCTCTCTCTTAGCTTTTACCCTGGTCTTCTTATATCCTTCCCGTGCCGTTAAACGTCACATAGGACTTGCAAAGTAGTTCGCCAATTTTTCCTGTCTTCAGCGAGTCTTTCAACCTCATTAAATGATTTTATGCCTGTTAATTTGGCCTCTCTTAACAATGTCCTCTTCAGAGTTTCACGCGGCCTGTCTCTTTTTCTTTGGCCTGTTGTGTTCCACTTGATAGCTTGTTTTGGGATTCTCTGATCATTTCTTCTCATCAAGTGACCAACATATGTCCATCTCCTTTTCCTGATCATCCATGAGACTGGTTGTTGTCCAGTCATCTGTCTTATCTCTGCATTGTTCTTGAATTCATTCCACTTGATGCAGAGTATTTTCCTGGTAGTAATATAAAATTCTCTCTTTTTTAGTTTTAAGCCTGAAACCAGTATAAAATTATCTCTCATTTTTGTTTTATATTTTTAAAAAAGCTTTTAGCCTGGTCTTCTTCTTCTTCAGCTTTCCCAGTCATTAGGACTCATTACTGCAGATAAAGTTCACCTCTATTCATCTCTGTTCCTAATCTTCTCTCTCCAGTTAGTGACACCAATTTCTTTTATATCCTCTTCTATGTTGTCTTTCCATCTCTGTCTTGGTCTACCCCTTGATCTTGTTTCCCTCATCTCTTGTGCACACATCATTTTCGTTTGTCAGTTCTCTTCCATTCTTTCTACATGCCCCAGCCAGCGTAGTCTGTTCAGTTTCAAGACATTTATAATTTGTTGGGATTTAAATAAGCTGTTCAGTTCAGTGTTCTTTCTAGCTCTCCATTCTCTACTGCTGGTATCCTTTATGGGCCCAAAGATTCTTCTTCGAATCTTGTTCTCAAAGATCTACAATTGTTCATCTTTCTTTGTTGTACTCCACATTTCTGATCCATACATGATGGATGGTCTTATAGTTTTGTATTTATTTTGGTGTTTTTTAGCCAGGTACAAATAAAATTATCTTTATTTATTTATCTTTTAGCCTGGTACTAATATAAAATTATCTTTTTATTTTTTTTTTTTAGCCAGGTACGAATATAAAATTATCTTTTTATTATTTATTTTTTTTTAGCCTGGTACTAATATAAAATTATATATATATATATTTTTTCCTTTTGCTTAGCCAGGTACTAATGTAAAATTATCTTTTTTTGGTTAGCCCGGTACTAATATAAAATTATCTTTTTATTTTTTGTTTAGCATGGTACTAATATAAAAATTTTTTTTTTTTTTATAGCCTGGCACTAATATAAAAATTATCTTTTTATTATTATTATTATTTTTTTTTGTCTGGCACCAATATAAAATTATCTTTTTTTTCCTTAGCCTGGTACTAATATAAAATTATCTTTTTTTTTTGGGCCTAGTACTAATATACAATTATCTTTTTTTTTTTTTAAAGCCTGGTACTAATACAAAATTATCTTTTTATTATTTTTTTTTTTAGCCTGGTACTAATATAAAATTATCTTTTTATTTTTTCTAGCCTGGTACTAATATAAAATTATCTTTTTATTTTTTTCTAGGCTGGTACTAATATAAAATTATCTTTTTACTTTTTCTAGGCTGGTACTAATATAAAATTATCTTTTTACTTTTTTTTAAAGCCTGGTACTAATATAAAATTATCTTTTTATTTTTTTGTTAGCCTGGTACTAATATAAAATTATCTTTTTATTTTGTCTAGACAGGTACTAATATAAAATTATCTTTTTATTATTTTTTTTTAAGCCTGGTACTAACATAAAATTATCTTTTTACTTTTTTTTTTTAGTCTGGTACTAATATAAAATTATCTTTTTATTTTCTAAGACTGGTACTAATATAAAATTATCTTTTTATTTATATTTTTTTTTTAGCCTGGTACTAATATAAAATTATCTTTTTATTTTTTAGCCTGGTACTAATATAAAATTATCTTTTTATTTTTTAGCCTGGTACTAATATAAAATTATCTTTTTATTTTGTTTTTGTTAAGCCTGGTACTAATATAAAATTATCTCTCTCTTAACCCTCACTACACCCCCCCCCCCACCCAGCCTAGTACCACATAAAATTCCCTTGTGGCAACACAACATTTGATATAAGCAAAAATATCATCCTTTAACAAAAGACAAAATGTCAGAGATCCTAGCAAAGAAAATTATGAAGAACCACAAGCAACTTTATCTCTTTTAGCCTCCTGGCTTAGCAGACAACCCATAACACCATACACTCATCACTGTATACACCAAAACTTCCTGACAATTTCGTCCAGACATTTTTATTGGTATATGTAATTGTTACATACTGAAAGTGTCATTCTGACATCAACTTTCATATTTTGCATACGTGGACACCAGATTCAGAGTTAAAACATAAAAGTTGTGAGATCAAGAAATTACTTGTTAATCACTCACTTACTCTCTCTCACTCCCTCCCTCCCTCTCTCACTCACTCACACACACACACACACACGCACGCAGAGAGAGAGAGAGGAGAGAGGAGAGAGAAAAAGTAATTACAAGACAAGAAAGACTTATGTAACAAAAATATATAGAGCTTCAACAAAATGAAATAAGACTTAGAACACAGTAAATAAGAGTCATAAAACACCCATGAAAGAAAAGGTACTGACAGCCAAATCTTATAAAACATGAAATTAGATGACATGATACAAGACTTGCAACAAAAGAAATGAAAGTGACGCTCAAGAATTAAGACATAAAACAGTACTTACAAAGCAAGAAACGAGACTTACGAGACTATATTTGGATGTTGCAGTTCTTTCAATAGTGAAATTTCTCTGATGGCTGTAGATGGCACCCCTTCCTCCTCAGACTCTAGCCTAATTTTCTTCAATGCAACAAGTCTGTTGCTCTTCTTGTGTCGACCTTTATAGACTACACCGTAAGTGCCTTGTGGGAAATTTTGAAAACAATATATTAGTTACAAGAGAGAGTACTTTAAATGTACAGAAAATGTACTTGCTTCATAGAGATCTCTCTGAACCTTAAGTGCCCAAGGGCACATGGGGCTTCTGCAAGGGTTTTCCACAAATGCCTGTCCTTTGCCTTTTTTTTCCTGCTCTTGCCCAGGTGAGTCCTCTATTGCTCAAATACTCTGTTGTTCTTCTCTATGTCTCTTTTGGTCTACCCTTACTTCTGTTCCCCTGTGGTGTCCATCTTAGTGCTCCATAGAGATAAAGCAGTATTAAAAGATTCTGTGAGAATGAAAGCAGTATAGCTCAAAGTGATATGCCACAGACTTAAAATGACAGCCATTCACTGAAATGAATGCAGGATTATTTGAAATATTCAACAAACAACCCCATTAACAAATAAAAGTAGCACTGTAAAGTTGGAGTCATTCTCACCAGAGGCAGAGTAGAAATGTAAAAGTCTCTCCACACAATGTGTTTTGCCTCACATCCATGTCTTATGAACTAAGACAGATCTGCTATAGGTGGAGAAGTTCCTCAGAATAAGCTAGTCAAATTCTGCTTAACTTCCTCCGCTGAGCACCGGTCTTGTTTTCAACAAGTTTCATGTTACAAACATCTTACATCCTTCCCATGCTGTTAAACGTCACATAGGGCTCACATGGTAGTTCATCAAGTTTACCTGTTTTTGGTGAGCTTTTCAACCTCATCCAGGAATTTTATGGCTACTAATTTGGCCAGTTTGTTACAAACATTAGGCCATATTTTCCCTGCACATTAAGAAAAACATCAAAATTTGCTGATGGTAGACTTTATCATTCCATGTTTGTAAAGCAAAACTGGGGTTTGCGTGGAACAAGCTAATGATGATGTTTATGAAAAGGACGTGAGTTTGCCAAGCTGTGACACTGTTCATATTTATGTATGGAAAGGCACATACATACATCAATCATGCATACATCATACAGTATGAGAAAACAGCATTAATATTCATTCATTTATATGCATGTCCCTTGTGGAACTTTGCCTCCCTAACAGCTCTCCTGTGGGCCTCGGTTTTTAGCAGGATGGCCTGCTGCTGATGCAACAATTTGCAGATCATCAACGACGTCTTGCAGCCATCTTCGCCTTGGTCTTCCCCTCTTTCTTTTTCCCATTATGTACCCTTCCAAGACGGTCTTCTCTAGATTATCGTGATGTTTAATGTGTCCAAAATATTTAAGTTTTCTCTCTTTAACTCTCTTTATTAGCCAGCCTTCGTCAATATTAAGTTTTTGTAGTATATTTGTTCTTTTTTGTGTCCATGGACACTTCTTCTTCGTTCGCATTGTCTGTCTATACCTGCAGTCCTGTCTCTTGGATAAATTTCACTGTTTTTTGTAATTCATGTATGGAACTGTAGAGCTTATCTTCTTTAGCGGTTTCACTGGGCCAGTAATTATTTCTCAGTGTTTCATAGTTGGTGCAGTTCTGGAGGATATGTTCCACAGTTTGGGGCACCTGGGCACATGTACATAGATTAGTAGTACCAACCTTAAACTTTGTATACATATGACTTCGGAGTCGGGTGTGTCCTGTTCGGAAACGGAAGATGGTGACCTGTTCCTTTCTGTTTAGCATGTGATAGTCATCATGTGGTGGTGTTTGTGGCTTCCTGTAGGTTTTTATCATGCTTTTCTTCTGATTATAGGTAAGTCTGGTTGCTCCATTTCAGTGCCCTCTTTGGCCAGATGGTCAGCTTTCTCATTGCCTGGTATCCCACAGTGGGAGGGAATCCATTGCAAAGTGACTCCATGCTGTAAGCCAGTTTTTGACAAGGCATCTTTAAGGTCTGGTAGTTTGTTGCACTGAAGAGCTTCCAGTACTGATCTTGCATCTGTGAGAATTACTACAGGACATGTATCAATTCTGGAGTCTGATAGTTTTTCAACTGCAGCAATAATTGCCCTAACTTCTGCATCAAAGTTGTTGCAGTATTTTCCAGTGGGTATGGAAATCTTGGTGTTGTTTGGATATTCAATATGTGCTCCTGCCCCTCCATTCTTTATGGCATTGTGTGCAGATCCGTCTGTATACACATGTATCCAGGTGTCACATGGATATTTGTCATCTAGCACACTAAGTGTGGCTGTTGATCTTACAAGGCTGCTTTGCATCTCACAATTCTGCACACCTTTCACTTTAGTCTGAATAGTTATTTGTGTATAATCTGCTTCTTTCCATGGTGTACGCTCTGGTACAGATGATAATGGAGCGACTACAGTTGGAAGGTCAGGTATCAGCTTACACATATGCTTGGCCTGGTGAATGAAGCTGCTTCTTTTAAGCCGACTTAATGCCAAGTTATTGAATCTCTCCTTCAGGGGATGGCTTACAGAGCTAAGGAATTTCTCTCCCATGGTCATGACCTTTGTGTCTTTACGTTCCTTTAGCGCTTGAACACCAACTATTTTCTGCATTTCTACTATTGGTGTGGACCTCATGGCACCTGTGATAATCCATAGTGACTGATTTTGAACCTTGTCTAGATTATGCAGTGTAGTGTTTGATGCTGTGCACCAAGATGTTGAGCCATATTCTAAATGTGGTAGAATACTTTGCTGATATATATTCTTGAGGATTCTTGCACTAGCTCCCTATGTGGTTCCACTTAATTTTCTTAATATGGCTAGTTTTCTTCTGGCTTTTGCTTCTGCACTGTTGATGTGTTGCTTCCAAGTCAGTTTTGAGTCAAGAGTCACTCCTAAGTAAGTGGGTTGGTTGTCCATCCTTAAGGATATTTCATTTACAAGGATCTTACCTGCTTTCTGTTTAGATGAGAGAATGAACAGAGTGGTACTTGATTTCTCTGTGTTGATACTTACACACCATTTGTTTGTCCATGATGTCAAGATGTCTGCTGCTCTTTGGAGTCTCTGTGTAGCAGCTGTCGCATATTCATCTGTACACCACATGACCAGATCATCTGCATACAGTGCCGCTTTGATTCCATAGGGAAGTTCCTTGACCAGGTCATTAATTAATACAAGGAATAGTGTAGGCGAAAGGACTCCTCCTTGTGGTACACCATGTCACAGAAGTACTCCAAGATTTTCAAAACTCTCCACTTCTTCCAGTTTTTCCTCATTGATACATATTTCAGCTGCCTTGTTTGTTTTGTCAGTTGTCATCAATTTAGTTTTCTTTGCATTAAGATAGAGGTTTTGCTCTTCGCTGTTCTTACAGACTGACATAATTAGTTTTTCCATTCCTTTTTGTTTTGTGGACAGTAATACTGTGTCATCAGCATATCTAATCTGTGGTATTTCATAACCTCTAATTGTTATGGCATCGTAATATTCTTTGTCTACATCTCCTCTAATATTCCTCATTATATTCTCAGTATACAAGTTAAATAAGTAAGGTGACAATATGCACCCCTGACGGACCCTTTGTTTTATGTCAGACCAAGTTGTTGTTTTATCATTTATTCTTACTGCTGCTTGTTGGTATAGATATAGCAGTGGTGTTAATTGTATCAAATGAGTTCGAAATCCCATTTTTTCCATTATTTCCCACAGTTTATGGTGTTGTACACAATCAAATGCCTTTGAGTAGTACATAAAGGCTAAATATAGATTCACATTAAACTCTCTGCATTTCTCTATTATTAATCTTACATTAAGTATATGATCTCTTGATACTCTTCCTTGCCTGAAACCAGCTTGGACCATATTGACTTCTTCTTCTATTTTCTTACAAAGTCTACTCATTATGATTTTTAACACAATTTTACTGGCATGACTAACCAGGGCAACAGTTCTGTAGTTTGTGCATAATTTCAGGTTACCCTTTTTCAGCAGTGGTATGAATACAGTTCTTTTCATTCTTTTTATTTGGCTACACAGGCCAGATATCTTAATAACAACAGATAAAGACATGGTTCCAGTAAAGAAAACACAAAAGAATGGATGGATTACAGCAGGCACACTAGAACTGATAAAACAACGTAGAGAAATGAAGACGCAATGGAAAATGACAAACAACAACAAAGAGGAATATAAATCTTTAACTAAAGAAGTACGAAGAAACATAAGAAAAGACAAAAAACAATACATATAAGATTGTTGTGAAAGAATAGAAGGACATCAGAAGTGTGGAAGAGATAGTCTTCTTCTTCCTCTTCTTCCACCAAAACCACACTGTGATCCTACTGAATTTACGCCTGTGGTCCTCATTAGGTCCCGTGGTTCCTGAAGGGCCACACGAGATCCACGAGAAGACCACAAGGGGTTCAGAGTATCACAGGGCTTTAGCCTGTATTTCTTGGTGGGTCTCAGAAGCGGGATTGCGTGACACCGTGGTTTTCATTGCACCAGTTTAGTCTAGGGTTGGACTTTCTCACCGGAAGACCTCGACGTGTTTAGGATATCAGTGCATCCCCGCTGGGTGAGAGGCGGTAGCCCACCCAGGCCAGAGTTGGACCTTCTCACCGGAAAACCTCGACGTGTTTTGAGATACCCGTGTATCACCGCCGGGTGAGAGGTGGTTGCCCATCCAGTCCAGAGTTGGACTTTCTCACCGGAAAACCTCAGCGTGATTAGGATACGTATACATCCCCGCCGGGTGAGAGGTGGTTGCCTATCTAGACTGCCCTGGTCCAGTGTCTCCGACTTCAGCATTTTGCGGTCGTGAAGAGATAGTGAAATGTTTAAAGAAATGAAGACATTGACAAGAAATGTCACACCTAAGGTAAATGTAATTTGTAATGAGATAGGGAATACCTTGACAGAGACAGAGGAAATTCTAGAAAGATGGTAGGAATATTGCAGAGGAATGTATGAAACAACTGACTGTGAAAGCAGAAATCAACAGTGTGAATTATTATTGGAGGAGAAAGAACCCGAACCGACAACAGAAGAAGTTTTATGGGCAATAAAGAATCTGAAAAATGGTAAATCACCAGGATGTGATGAGATAACAGGTGAATTTATTAAAGCAGGAGGAAAGGAATGTGCAACAATCTATCATGCACTATGTAAAAAGCATTAATATTATGAGATTAAATTTCCTACAGCATATTAATAATGAACACAACAGCGATTTACACATTGTACCTTCTCCAATTTTTTCTATCTTGCAGTACTCGTCCATTGTGGAGTTTACAGTGTTATGAGATCTTTCTGTTGAGAAAATGGAAAACAGCAGAGAGTATTTACTACTACATTAAAAGTACTGCAAGATGATGATTTATAAATGGAGAAAATTTTACTTGTTTAAAATAAATCCTTTTTGATCTTTTCATGGTTCTTGGAGGTGTCATTCTTGATCTGTACTTGTTCCTACTTCATTTATTTTTACATTTTGTTACACACAAGGAAAATTACATAAGTCTGATAGTGTGAACATAACATATCACAACCAGCTAACAAATTCTGATACTGTAAATACAACACATCACAGGTAACTAACAAATTCTGACAATGTGAACACAACACATCACAGGTAACTAACAAATTCTGACAATGTGAACAGAACACATCACAGGTAACTAACAAATTCTGACAGTGTGAATAGAACACATCACAGGTAACTAACAAATTCTAACAATGTGAATACAACACATTGCAGGTAACTAACAAATTCTAACAATGTGAACACAACACATCACAGGTAACTAACAAATTCTAACAATGTGAACACAACACATCACAGGTAACTAACAAATTTTGACAATGTGAATAGAACACATCACAGGTAACTAACAAATTCTGACAATGTGAATAGAACACATTGCAGGTAACTAACAAATTCTGACAATGTGAACACAACACATCACAGGTAACTAACAAATTCTGACAATGTGAACACAACACATCACAGGTAACTAACAAATTCTGATAATGTGAACACAACACATTGCAGGTAACTAACAAATTCTGACAATGTGAACACAACACATCACAGGTAACTAACAAATTCTGACGGTGGAACATTGAACTTATTTCAATTTGTGATTGGCACCACGAATCATTTACAGCCGTGAGAGAACGAATCCTTAATGCACGATCACTCCTTTCTTTATGTTAAGCCTGGCGTTCCTGTTTGTGTGTGCCCTTTTTTATGCTACAAGAGTTTCTCTTCTTGAGTTGATAACACAGGGCGCCAGTATAGTCCTCTCATCATATTTGACGTTTTCATAAAATTTAAAACAGACAGGCCAATACGGAGTTGACATATGCCTTTATATCCAACGAACTGAAGATGAGATTCGTACATTAAAGATAAAAAAAGCACATACATTCGGAAAAGCTTACCTTACCACTTTCCTGTATTGGGCACAATTTTCCTATCTCTGACTTGAATGGACAGGCACATTTGAACTGACCAATGGCAGCGCTCGTCTGGTTGCCAGTAGTAAACATTCGCTTGGGGGCGCTGTCAACATGTATGCAAATATCAATCAATCAATCAATCAATCAAGTGCCGTGCCGCGTGGCGTAGGCGATCATTTATCTCCACAATTCCCTGTCTTTAGACTTGATTATGAGATCCGCCGGTGACTTTCTTCCTAGCCACACTGACAGCCCATTCAGTAACTTTTCTCTCTGTCTTCTTCTGTCTCTTCTTCTCTCAATTTTTTTTCCAGTTACCACATCATCATCATCATGTGCCGTGCCGACTGGCGTTAGCTATTATGCTTCTCCAGAGTACACGATCCTTCATGCAGGCCATCAGCTCAGTTGGTGATCTCCTCTCACACCATCCCGTCAGACTGTCCAGTGTCATTTTTCGTGGTCTTCCTCTTGATCTTCCTTCTATTTTTCCTGTTGTTATAATATCTTCAATGCCCCCTCTTTTCATTGCATGTCCCATGAAAGAACATTGTCTCTCTCTTATCTTTTTGACAAGGTTTTTTTTTTTTTGGTCTCTCCAGCTCTTCTCATACATTCTTCATTAATTATTTTTCTGTCCAAGGGATTTGCAACACTTTTCTAATAAACCAAATTTCTGCTGCTTACAATCATTTTTGTGCAGACCTGCCTATTGTCCATGATTCACTTCCGTATAACAAGATAGGTTCAATATAGTATTTTAGGACTCGTTTTCTAACATTCATTGATAAGGATGTGTTGGCTAATATGTTTCTCATTCTCTGAAATGCAGTCTTTGCTTGCCCTATGCTGTTCCTAATTTCTGTTCTGCATTTCCCATCTGAAGTTATTACTGCTCCAAGGTATTTGAATTTCTGCACCTGCTTTAGAATAGTTCCGTTTAATTTTATACTACATGTTGGTGGATTCTGTTTCTTAGATATAACCATAGTCTCTGTCTTTTTTATGTTCAAAGTAATCCCTTTCTGTTCACTTTCTTTGGGCACTTTATCCAAGAGATTTTGCAGGTTTTGTTGGTTCTCAGCTATTAGTACTGTGTCGTCAGCATACCGAAGGTTGTTAATATTGTATCCTCCAATTTTTATGCCTGGTTCTGTTATGATCGTTCTTAGAATATTCTCGCTGTACAGAGAAAAAAAAAGGCCTGGAGATAGTACACATCCTTGTCGCACCCCTTGCTTTCCAATGTCTTCCAATTTTCCTCTTCTCAGAAAATGTCTTACAAATCTCGCTTGTCTGCCTCTGATCTTTGCTGTAATTTGATTTTTAATTAACTCCAGCCTCTCTTAAGACTTCTTCGTTGGTTTTCTTAGCTGTCCTTGGTACCTTCAACGTCATTCTTATGAACCACATTTCCATGGCCTCCATTTCTTGCTGTACTCTCTTATTCATGGACCATGCTTCACATCCACAAAACAAAATTGGCTCGATGTAACATTTAAGTACTCGGAATCTTGTTTCCATTGATTTGGATCTGTTACACAAGATGTTTCTCAATTTCTGGAATACTGACTTGGCCTGAGCACGTCTGCTTTTTATTTCGTTGTGACATTCCCATCAGCTGTTATAATCGTTTCTAAGTACTTGAATTTATCAACTTGTTCCAGATTTGTGCCATCGATGGTAATGCTACATTTAGGTGATATTCTTTTCTTTGAGATGACCATCACTTCAGTCTTCCTTTTATTCAGGCTGAGACCTTTACTTTTACTTTCACGAACTACGATGTCCAGAAGGCCCTGTAGCTCCCCTTCACTTTTAGCAATCAGAACTGTGTCGTCTGCATATCTAAGTTGTTAAGGTTGTACCCGCCAACTGATATTCCTTGCAAGCTCTCTATATTCCTCATTATTTTTTCGCTGTACAAGGAAAAGAGGTCAGGAGATAGAACATATCCTTGTCTCACTCCCAGTTTTATGTCTTCGAATGCTCCTATTTGGTTCTGAACCGTCATTGCTGCTGATTGCTGCCAGTATATGTTTTTGATGAGTTTCAGATCTTTCCCATCTATGTTGATATCTTCCAGCATTATTATAATTTCTGTGTGTCTCACTTTATTGAATACTTTTCAGTAGTCTATGAAGCATAAGTATATGTCCGTCATTACTTCTATTGATCTTTCCAGCAATGTTCTCAAATATATATATATATATATATATATATATATATATATATATATATATATAGCAAGGAAGAGGATCAAGAGATCATATATTCAATCTAACATTAATAATAGAGAAATGCAGAGAGTTTAACGTGAATCTATATTTATCCTTTATGGACTACTCAAAGACATTTGATTGTGTACAACACCAGAAACTTTTGGGAAATAATGGAAAAAATGGGATTTCCAACACATTTGATACAATTAACATCACTGCTGTATCTAGACCAACAAGCAGCAGTAAGAATAAAAGGTGAAACAACAACTTGGTTTCACATAAAACAAAGGGTCCGTCAGGGGTGCATATTGTCACCCTACTTATTTAACTTGTATACTGAAAATATAATGAAGAATGTTAGAGAAGATGTAGACAAAGAATATTACGATGCCATAACAATTGGAAGTTATGAAATACCAGAGATTAGATATGCTGATGACAGTGTTACTGTCCACAACACAAAAAAGGAATGGAAAAACTAATTATGCCAGTCCGCAAGAACAGCGAAGAGCAAAACCTCTATCTTAATGCAAAGAAAACTAAATTGATGACAACTGCAAAACAAACAAGGCAGCTGAAATATGTATCAATGAGGAAAAACTGGAAGAAGTGGAGAGTTTTGAATATCTTGGATCACTACTAACTAATAATGGAGATACAATGAGGGAAATTAAAAGGAGGACATGTATCGCTCTTCAGAAAGTAAAACAAATAAAGAATCTGTGGAGAGGAGCAGACACAAAATTAAGATTTTTAAGGGCATGCATCTTTCCAATCGCAACATATGCCTGTGAGACCTGGACACTTAGCAAAACAGCTGAGAAACACATAAATGCCTTTGAATGTAAATGCTACAGAAGAGTTCTCCAAATATCGTGGACACAAAAAAGAACAAATATATCTATACTACAAGAGCTTAATATTGAAGAAGGCTGGCTAGTAAAGAGGATTAAAGAGATAAAACTTAAATATTTTGGACACATTAAATGTCATGATAATTTAGAGAAGACCGTACTGGAAGGATACATAATGGGAAAGAGAAAGAGAGGAAGACCAAAACGAAGATGGCTGCAAGACATCGTTGACGATCTGCAAATGGATGCAACAGCAGCAGGCCATCGTGCTCACAGCCGAGAGGCTTACAGGAGGGCTGTTTGGGAGGCAAAATTCCGCAAGGGACATGCAAATGAATGAATGAATGAATATATATATGGCATTACTTGCGCCGTTTCCGTCGACGAAGCCACACTGTTCTTCGGCGATTTCTTGTTTTATTTTGCTCCTGACTCTTCTCATGACAATACGAAGCAGGATTATGGTTCGATGGTCTTCACATTCAAATAAAAGGGAGGCGACTGCAGTAAAACTGGTTTAAATAAATAAGGTAGACAGAGGTGTATGGTGCAATTTTACAAAGTGAGGGAGGGAGTGAGTAAGGTGAGAAAAAAAACGAATAGAAAGTATGAGAATGTATAAATGAAAAACATACAATATCCGATATTTCGGCGTGAGCCTTATTCGAGGATACATACACAACGAAACAAAAACACGAAGAACTTATCTGAATGTGTAGGAAACTGTGATCTGATACCAACAAGCTATGTATCTTATATCCTTCCTGTGCCGTTAAACGTCACAAAGGGGTCGCATAGTTGTTTGCCAGGTTTTCCTGTTCTCGGGGAGTCTTTCAACTTCATCAAGGGATGTTATGCCCACTAAACTGGCTTCTCTTAACAATGTCTTCTTTAGACTTTCACGTGGTCGACCTCTTTTTCTTCGGCCTTTTTGTGGTCCATTTGATAGCTTATTTTTGTATTCTCTGATTGTTTTTTCTCATCACATGGCCTACAATCTTTTTTCTGATTACCAATGAGACAGGTTGTTGTTTGGTCATCTGTCCTATCTCTGCGTTGTTCTTGAATTCGTTTAACTTTATACCAAGTATTTTCCTGAGGCATTTGTTTTCTAAAGGGTGATTTCTTGTCTATTTCTTTAGTTTATTTCCAGCTTTCTCATGCATAAATGAGGGTGGATATCACATTTGAACTGAATAATCTTAACTTGGTTTTAAGCCATGTATACACTTACGATAATGCTAAAATGATTCAGATTTTTCTGTTTATCAGCAGACATAATAACATAATTATTTCAATGGGCCCAACCACAGAGGCAAATCTGATTTTCTGGTAACAGCCATCAAACATTGTCACGCTAATGACAGAAGCCCCCTAGCGCTTGAGAACCGCTACATTCAGGAATATAGGACGTTGGAATCACATGGTTTGAACTCGCAATTCAGCTACACTTAACGTTCCCCTTGTCCACAATCATAATCCTTCTGCACTAAGTTCCACTCCTTTCTCACTTGTAACACATAGTTCAGAACCTCCTCACAGCATCAGATTACAACCCATCTACCTCACCTACATAACCTATTCCACCTTTTCCCGGCTAGATTACCATTGTGTCAATCTCTCCTATTTCCACGCCCCCCCCTTATTTACGACCCACCTATCACACACCACAAGTCTCCATTTAAACGTTCTCTACACTCCACCATGCGCACCTCAGAACATAGCCTCTTACAAGTCACAATTTCTTACAATTCACAGCTAAGTGCTCCATTCATTTTATTGTTTCCATTCCTATTTTTTACACAGCACTCATACTAATTTGTACTTTCTCTTCTCTCTCTCTCTCTCTTTCTTCGTCCTATGTGTTTTTTTGTATGATTTAGGTTCACGGCGACATGCCACAACTAAGCGCTAATAAAGCCTAGTTTATACATAAGAAAATAGTGTACAGGTGCTCAGTGCAGGTGACATACCGTGAATTTAACCAAGATGGCTGACTATACAGTAAATGAACAAGTATCTATTTTCTTTCAGCCCACCCCCATAAAGAAATGATCTTTCCTCAGTTAGGCTTGTCAGATTCTGTAAAGGAGAAACCGGGACATTTTTCTCTGACTTGAAAAACAGAAAAGCCTTTCGAGTATCATCACTAGCTGCTAATAAGCAATAGCAGACATGTCGCCGCAGAACGCAAAACATTTAAGTTTATGAATATTGTTCTCTTCTAGTGCATTAACACAGTAATTGCTTATTTCGGAAGCAGTTTCACTTTTTAAGGAACCCGGTTTAAGCACTTTATAGTCATACCATTTTTAGAACTAAAGTATGGGGGTGAAGGTGCTTGTCCGATGAGGCAATGAGCGACCCATAGCTGATATGCCAGCGTCAGGGTTAGCGAACCATAGCTGATATGCCAGCGTCAGGGTTAGAGAACCATAGCTGATAAGCCAGCGTCAGGGTTAGCGAACCATAGCTGATATGCCAGCATCAGGGTTAGCGAACCATATCTGATAAGCCAGCATCAGGGTTAGAGAACCATAGCTGATAAGCCAGCATCAGGGTTAGCGACACATAGCTGATATGACAGCATCAGGGTTAGCGACCCATAGCTGATATGCCAGCATAAGGGTTAGCGAACCATAGCTGATATGCCAGTATCAGGGTTAGCGAACCATAGCTGATATGACAGCATCAGGGTTAGCGAACCATAGCTGATATGACAGCATCAGGGTTAGCGAACCATAGCTGATATGACAGCATCAGGGTTAGCGAACCATAGCTGATATGACAGCATCAGGGTTAGCGAACCATAGTTGATATGGCAGCGTCAGGGTTAGAGAACCATAGCTGATATGACAGCATCAGGGTTAGCGAACCATAGCTGATATGACAGCATCAGGGTTAGCGAACCATAGTTGATATGGCAGCGTCAGGGTTAGAGAACCATAGCTGATATGACAGCATCAGGGTTAGTAAACCATAGCTGATAAGCCAGCATCAGGGTTAGCGAACCATAGTTGATATGCCAGCGTCAGGGTTAGTAAACCATAGCTGATATGACAGCATCAGGGTTAGCTAACCATAGCTGATAAGCCAGCGTCAGGGTTAGCGAACCATAGCTGATATGCCAGCATCAGGGTTAGCGAACCATAGCTGATATGCCAGCATCAGGGTTAGCGAACCATAGCTGATATGCCAGCATCAGGGTTAGCGACCCATAGCTGATAAGCCAGCGTCAGGGTTAGCGAACCATAGCTGATAAGCCAGCGTCAGGGTTAGCGACCCATAGCTGATATGCCAGCATCAGGGTTAGCGAAGCATAGCTGTTATGCCGCGCCAGGGTTAGCGAACCATAGCTGACCAAGACCCTGTCCCACCTCTCCTAGGAACCCCCAGTAACAGGACAAGCCCGGCTAACGGGGCAGGGATCGCCATAGTCTCCATGGTGGTGGAGTCTGTTATAGAAGCATTGCACACCCTCTGCTTTTTAGTTGTACCACAGGACAGAAAAAGTAGCTGCCATAACCCACTCCCACGCCGAAACGACGCTATGCCTCAATATCTCTACAGCATCGGCTGCAAAGAACAACAGCTCTCAATTACAGGGAGTTCGTACAAGTACAAGAACTAAAGTACTGAACAATCAGTGGGAACATTTTATCCGCATCATGATTACTGGCCCCCCGTGTGGTACCCGGGATCTGCAAAGAATAGGACCACTGTACCCTATCACGCATGATCGTAAAAGGCGACTAAGGAGGGTTCAGCATAGGGCCAGCAACCCTATCTGATAAAAAAACTATCAGACTGCTACAGAAACGGAAGCAAGGGAAAAAGCAAATGCAGGTGGAAGGAGAAATGCGTATCAGGAAACTGAGCCCATGAAGGTTGTGGATGAAAGCCAGCCACTGGAAGTCCCCAGCCCGACTGCAGACCTCCTGGAACCTAAACACAAGATGCAAATAGGCAGCTGGAATGTACGAACACTAAACCAGACTGGAAAACTAGCACAAACCATCAAGGAAATGCACAGATACAAACTAGACATACTAGGAATACAAGAAGCAAGATGGACAGGACAAGGCAGAAGGAAATTAACAACACAGCACACAGAAGATACAATAATATGGTCAGGTAAAGAAGATCTTCATGAAGGAGGAGTAGCATTGATTATAACAAAAGAAGCATCAAGAGCATTGCTGAAATGGACCCCAATAAATGAGAGATTATTATATGCATGGTTCAACTCAAGATTCACGAATCTGTCTATTATAGTTTGTTATGCACCAACAGAAGCAGCTGAAGAGGAATTAAAAGAAGATTTTTACAACAGCCTCCAAGCAACAGTAGAAACAATACCAAAGCATGATATGCTACTCATCTTGGGCGACTTCAATGCAAAAGTAGGTGAAGGAAATAAAGATAGAAGAAGAATCACGGGAAGAGAAGGAATCGGAGAAATAAATGAAAATGGAGAAAGACTGTGCAGTTTCTGTGAAGAAAACATTATGACCATTGGAGGGACAATTTTCCAACACAAAAACATCCATAAGGTGACTTGGAGGTCACCAGATAAAACCACAGAAAACCAAATCGATCACATACTAATAAATCGAAACGAAAGTGGAAACGGTCACTACAAGATGTGCGAGCAAGGAAAGGAGCAGATGTAGGAAGTGATCACAACCTTCTGGTAGCAAAAATAAAACTAAAATTAAGGAAAGCCAAAATCGGAGAACACAGAAAGATACATTTTGATACAAGAAAACTGATAGACCAGCAAACAAGAAATGAATTCTCAATAGTACTTAAGAACCGCTTCAGTGTCCTACAAGACGAAGCAGAAATGTCCATATTAGAGTTCAATAAAACACTAAAAGAAACAGCAAAAGAGGTGCTGGGATATCGAAAAAGGAGAAAAGAGGAATGGATAAGCGAGACCACATGGGAAAAGATAGAGTAAAGAAAAGAAATCAAGAAAAAATTACTGAACACCAAATCACAACGGCTTAAAGAACGAGTTTTAAGTAATTATGCACAAAAAGACAAAGAAGTGAAGGAATCATGCCGTCAAGATAAACGTCAATATTATGACAACTTAGCAGAAACAGCAGAGAAAGCAGCATATACAAATGACATGAAAACCATATACAAAATCACAAAGCAGATGACAGGTAACTTCAACACAAGATGTGAAAGTGTAGTAAGAACACAAAATGGACAACTGGTCAGTGGAGAAAGAGAAAAAAGTGAAAGATGGAGGGAACACTTTAACATCCTACTAAACAGAACACAAGCAGCACAAACAATAGACATACCTGAAGCAAAAACGGAACTAAACATCAATACAGGACCAGTAACAATAAATGAAGTAAAGGAGGCGATAAAGAAGCTAAAATCAGACAGGGCACCAGGTGAAGATGAAGTGACTGCTGAGATGTTGAAAGCAGAAGAAACAGAAACACCAAAACAACTTTGCCGGATATTACAACAAATTTGGGATCTAGAAAAAGCCACAGAGGAGTGGAAAACTGGACTTATAGTAAAACTACCAAAGAAGGGTGACCTCAGAGATTGCGGGAACCGGAGAGGCATTATCCTACTGCCACTCACCAGTAAAGTATTTTGCAGAATAATCATCGACAGAATTGTACCAACACTTGAGGAAAAACTTCAGAAAGAGCAGGTAGGATTTAGGAAAGGAAGAGCATGAATAGACCACATATTTGTACTTAGACAAATATTAGAACAGGCAAATGAGTGACATAGCACAACATATGCATTATTCATAGATTTTGAGAAAGCCTTTGACAGTGTCAACAGAGATGCACTGTGGAAAATCCTAAGATGGCATGGCCTCCCCCATAAAATAGTTAATGTAATCAAAGCCCTATACGAGGGTTTTCAGTGCAACGTTATCTGTGGAGAACATACCTCCAGCAGCTTTAGGGTACAAACAGGAGTGAAACAGGGATGTGTACTATCACCAACATTATTTATCTTGGCAGTAGACTGATTAATGAAGGAGGCAACATCAGACAAACGCAGAGGATTACAATGGACCCTTGACACAGTGCTGGAGGACCTTGACTTTGCAGACGACATTTGTCTATTATCAAGCAGTCACAAAGATATGCAAGAGAAAATAAACAAGCTAACTCAGAATGCAAATAACATAGGACTAAAGATCAACGTAGGAAAGACAAAGTTAATGAAACAAAATGTGAACAACAGAAATGTACTCAGAGTAGATAACAAGTTAGTGGAGGAGGTCAACGAATTTGTATACCTTGGCAGCAGAGTATTAGAAAATGGAGACAGCACAGAGGACATCAACAGCAGACTTACTAGAGCAAACCAGGCTTTTGCAATGCTGCAGACTATATGGAAATAAAAAAAAAAACTAAGCATAAATATGAAAATCAGGATATTTAAGAGTAATGTTCTAAGTGTACTACTCTATGGAAGTGAATGCTGGAAAATCACCAAAACCATAGAAAACAAGTTAAATTCTTTCCAGACTAAATGTTTACGAAGAATTAGAAAAATATTTTGGCCAAACACCATAAGAAATAACATCTTATTAGCAGAAATGCAGATGAAACCCTGACAACAATTATTGAGGAAAGACGCTGGCGATGGTTGGGGCATGTGCTCCGAATGACTGACAACTCACTACCAAAAATAGCACTAAGATGGACACCATAGGGGAACAGAAGTAAGGGTAGACCAAAAGAGACATGGAGAAGAACAACAGAAAGGATGTTGAGCAATAGAAGGCTCACCTGGGCAAGAGCAGAAAAAAAGGCGAAGGACAGGCATTTGTGGAAAACCCTTGCGGAAGCCCCATGTGCCCTGGGCACTTAAGGTTCAGAGAGAGAGAGAGAGAGAGAGAGAGAGAGAGAGAGAGAGAGAGAGATGATTACTGGCGCCGATCACAATACCAAAATAGTGGGGATTTGCTAAATCATCACATAAATGTTTGGTAGTGTCAGGAGCTAAAATGGATTTTAATATTGCTGTTGTTTTAGTTCTCCCAAGTGCTACATTTTTGCTGTTTTGAAATCATTAAACATTTTAGAGCTTAACTTTGTAGTGCAATCCACTGAAATGAACGACATATGATGTTAAATTGCATGATTAGCACAATGTCAATTCCACTGCTTGTACTGATTTTTCCTGTTCAGAAGATTTGGATACAAAATAACTGTCCAATCTTTCAGAAGTTCCTGTAGAATATGTTTGATTTATGCTTTTCTCTTACTACGTGGTCTTGTATATCTGCCCTTCCGCCATACGCAATGGTAATGCAACACTTAACACATTTTACGTTCTCCTTCATTTTAATTTCTCCCTCGTTTTTATAAAAGACCATTCATGTGAATATTTTTTCCTGAAAGGGACACTTTCTCTTAGGAATTTTGAAAAAAACTTCATGCTATCACTGCATACTTATAAAGGACATTGGTTTCTCTCAACATCAACAATAGTGAAAAAACACTTAATTTCTCTCTCTTTAACTTGTCATAAATCTCAAGGAGACGACACATTATCGATCTTCAGAACCATGACGCGGATAATGGTAAAACAAATAGTTTTCTCATCAAAGCGTGAAAAAAAAATCGCAACGAGTGTAGCCTAAAAAAAGACACAAAAAAAAAAAAACCCAAAAAAAAAAAAAAACCAAAAAACAAGCAAACCATAAGACAGCGGGCAGAAAGATGTCGCAACTATTTTGCCATACAGATCCTCGTTTTCTTTTGGTGCAGAGCCGCAGAGGAGATATGACGCCGCCAATAGAAAGCATCTCTCTCACCAAGACAAAAGAATGAAAAATGAAATGATATAAGACTCACGAATTCCACCAATTCCAAATCGGAGATAGGAATAACAAATTAAGTTCCACTGTTGTGTTGTTTTAAAGTGTGTATAGCAGTTCTGCCAACCTGAAATCGTAGGGAGAGAGAAGAACTCGAATGCAAAATTCTTGTATTTGAAAGAGAAAACAAATACCAGGACAAACATGTGTCCCGAAAGCGTTTTTATGGACAGTGAATTTCTTCATTAAAAACAGAGACTTGATGTTCACTACTTTTCGAAGGCAGCAGAGATGGATTTTCCCCCTCTTTGCTCGAATAAGCTGTGTAAACAATATGAATGAATGAATGAATGTAGAAAAAGAAATGGAAATATGTCATTGTTTCGGACATGCAGAGAGAATGAGACCTGATTATCAAACAAGACAGGCACAAACAGCATGGAAAAAAAAAGAGTGGAGGAGTGGATGTCTGAGATGTTTAGAAACAGAGCACAGTTTTTAACATTAAAAAAAAAATCACTCACGAATAGCAGGAAGACTCCCCGCCCCCTCAAACAAAAAAAAAAAAAAAGGAAAAATAAAGATGTTACTGTATCAGAGATGAGGGAATTTAACTTCATTATTACACGCGGCGGGACGGTGTTGATATTTATGAATTGCTGTTATAAAACATTTTAAGAGACCCAACAGCCCAGGAGTAACTTCGTTGCTGTAGAAGATTTAGTACATCTTGAGCTATCAGTACGAGAGGAGGGGAGAGAGAATAGAGGCTCTTGCGTCAGGGAGGAGAGAAGACAGAGAGGGAGTAACTCCAGGCAAAATGTAGATCTTGCTTCAAGATGTATCACTATTAGAGTCAGAAACGATTGAGGGGAACAAAGATCTAGTGAAAGTGTATATTTGTCCACACAGAACTGAATGTGCCAACAACTGATGCGTTTCTTCGTCTCATCTGACTGTCATGTCAGTTCCGCCACAGTCAGTCAACTTGTCTCACTTTTCCTTCCTTGCTTTTCTCATAACTGAACCATGAGTGACGTCCTAACTAGAACTTGTCTATAATTAACTCTCTCTCTCTCTCTCTGAACCTTAAGTGCCCAGGGCACATGGGGCTTCCACAAATACCTGTTCTTTGCCTTTTTTTTCTGCTCTTGCCCAGGTGAGCCCTCTATTGCTCAACATCCTCTCTGTTGTTCTTCTCCATGTCTCTTTTGGTCTACCCTTACTTCTGTTTCCCTGTGGTGTCAATCTTAGTGGTATTTTTTTATAGTGAGTTGTCAGTCATTCGGAGCACATGTCCCAACCATCGCCAGCGTCTTTCCTCAATGATTGCTGTCAGTGGCTTCATCTGCATTTCTGCCAACAAGATGTTATTTCTTATTGTCTATAATTCAGTTTCTTAATTCTGAGCATCACGTAGTTGCTCTTATGTTGTCTTTTATCATTGTACTCAAATGCATGGTAGCTGTGATGTTCACAGAAGCTTTCAGATGTTGTATGAAACTGGCAGCAAGAGAAGAAAGAGCTGACAACCCGCTATGACTGAACTTCCAAGTGTAAATAGTACAAGATGATGGTTACATAATCTCAATTTCAAAGGTTTAAAATTCAGACTTCGGCTTCACTGCATTTGGGACAACCCTACAAATACTTTTCTGCATGCTGCAGCGTCCATCTAAGAGTATGTTTGCTAAGAGTTCATGTCAAATGTTGGCAGGATGTTTGCGATGCGTTTTCTGCCACACAGTTCGGATTTTTCCAGACATCCATTTTGGCTTCATGGCTTTACTGCTGTTTCCAAGAATAATATGTGTCAAAATTTTTTTCCCCTGAACCTACTGTTGGCCACAGCTGTTTCTCATCATGCAGTATAATATTAATAGGAACCAAAATCTGATCCTATTTATCCCTTGGGGGTACAGACCAATACAGGCGACAAACAATCTCGCAGCCTGTGCTTTAGTTTGGCTCTCAGAAAAGTGTTTTGACTTATGTCCTGAAAGAAATCTGGGCTACGCTATAAGATTCAAGATGGCTGACTTATCGCTTGATGATTTCATTCGCAAAGCCAATGTGAAAGTTCGCATAAGGTATACAGTTTTGATGTTTTGTAATCATGTTACTGATTAATTGCAGGGAAAACCATTGATATGTGCGTGAATATAATTGAAACGACATATTATATTATTTAGTGTTTGGTCGCAAACAGAAATGTTGACAATGCTTTCAATTTCGTGCTTCAAATTTATCAGCGGAAATTGGCGAAGGAGTATGTGATTCAGAATAATCATCTGTCTGCTTTGTCAAATATCTACATTGATACAGTGAAATTAGCGATATGTTATAGTTTTTCCCCCTACTTCAGTTGCCACTGAACAGTCATATGGTGTGTTTGTGTTAGCTTTCCGTTGTGTTCACAATATAGTATTCATGCAGCAAGTGATGTCATATTATTTTTCCCATGTTTCACATCGACACTAAGTCAGGAGTGCTAGTACATGTTTTAATGTAAAGGTGGCTGTTTAGTATGTTGTGACATATATCTGAAGTTTTTAAAATGTTGTTTGACACTATGGAGATTGTTTGAATCCGGTGGGTGTCTGACATTAATGGTGGCTGATAGACATTGTGCTGAAAAGCTTCTCTCTGTTCGCTCTCCCTCCCTCTCTCTCTCTCTCTCTCTGAACCTTAGGTGCCCGAGGCACATGGAGATTCTACAAGGGTTTTCCACAAACACTTGTCCTTTGCCTTTTTTTCCTGCTCTTGCCCAGGTGACCCCTCTGTTGTTCAACACTCTCTCTATTGTTCTTCTCCATGTCTCCTTAGGTATACCTTTATTTCTGTTCCCCTGCAGTGTCCATCTTAGTGCTGTTTTTGGTAGTTAGTCTTCAGTCATCCGGAGCACATGTCACAACCATCGCCAGCATCTTTCCTAAATAATTGCTGTCAGTGGCTTCATCTGCATTTCTGCCAACAAGATATTTCTTACAGTGTTTAGCCAAAATATTCTTCTAATTCTTCATAAACATTCAGCCTTAAAAGAATTCAGCTTGTTTTCTATAGTTTTGGTAATTATTCAGCATTCAGTTCCATGGAGTAGTACACTTAAGACATTTCTCTAAATATTTTGATTTTCATCTTCATGCTTAGTTTTTTTTAGATTTCCATATAGTCTGCAGCACTTCAAAAGCCTAGTTTGCTTTAGTAAGTCTCTTGTTGATGTCCTTTGCGCTGTCTCCATCTTCTACTACTCTACTGCCAAGATATACAAACTCGTTGACCTCCACTAATTTGTTGTCTACTCTCATTACATTTCTGTTATTCACATTTTGCTTCATTAACTTTGTCTTTCCTACGTTGATCTTTAGTCCTATGTTGTTTGCATTCTGAGTTAGTTTGTTTATTTTATCTTGCATATCTTTGTGGCTGCTTGATCGTAGACAAATATTGCTGGCAAAGTCAAAGTACTGCAGTACTGTCTAGTGTCCGTTGTGATCCTTTGTGTTTATCTGATGTTGCTTCCTTCATTAATCAGTCTACTGCCAAGATAAATAATGTTGGTGATAGTACACATCCCTTCTTCACTCATGTTTGTACCCTAAAGCTGTTGGAGATGTGTTCTCCACAGATCACTGCACTGAAAACCCTTGAATAGGGCTTTGATGATATTCACTAATACCTCTCCAGTTCCCGCAATCTGTGAGTTCACTCTTCTTTAGTAGTTTTACTATAAGGCCAGTTTTCCACTCTTCTGAAGCTTTTTCTAGATTCCCAAATTTGTTGAAGTGTCTGGCAAATTTGTTTTGGTGTTTCTGTTTCTTCTGCTTTCAACATCTCAGCAGTCACTTCATATTCACCTGGTGCCCTGTCTAATTTTAGCTTCTTTATTGCCTCCTTTACTTCACTTATTGTTATTGGTTCTTTTTTTATGTTTAGTTCCATTTTTGCTTCAGGGATGTCTGTTGTTTGTGCTGCTTGTGTTCTGTTTAGTAGGGTGTTAAAGTGTTCCCTCCATCTTTCAATATTTTCTCATTCTCCACCGATCAGTTGTTCCTTATGTGTCCTTATTGCACTCTCACATCTTGTGCTGAAGTTACCTGTCATCTGCTTTGTGATTTTGTATATGGTTTTCATGTCATTTGCATATGCTGCTTCTGCTAAGTTGTCATGATATTCATATTTATCTTGGTGGCACGATTCATTCCCTTTTTGTCTTTTTGTGCAAATTTATTTAAGACTTGATCTTTCAGCCTTTATGATTTGGTGGTGAATAATTTTTCTTGATTTCCTTTCTTTGCTCTATCTTTTCCCATGTGGTCTTGCTTATCCATTCCTCTGTTCTCTGTTTCTGATATCCCAGCACCTCTTTTGCTGTTTCCTGTAGTGTTTCATTGAACTTTTGTATGGACATTTCTGCTTCGTCTTATATGACACTAAAGCGGTTCTTAAGTACTATTGAGAATTAATTTCTTGTTTGCTGGTCTTTCAGTTTTCTTGTATCACAGCATGCCTTTCTTGGTTCTCTGATTTTGGCTTTCCTTAATTTTAGTCTTATTTTCGATACCAGAAGGTTGTGATCACTTCCTATGTCTGCTCTTTTCTTTGCTCTCACATCTGAGATAGTGCTGCTGCAATGAGCTGTTTTTCCTGAATTGGTGGACATAAGAAACTGTTTTGCTTGCCAAGTTCTTCAGACTGACTTTCAGCTTACATCAACAGAGGTCCACATCCTTCATCAGCACATTCATCGTCATCATCATCATCTCTTTCTTTTAAATTTCCTTATTGTAAGTTTTTCTGTTTCACTTATGCTTAAAATTTCACAGCAGCAGTCAGCAAGGAAAAGGACGAGGAAAGCCTCAGCAGCAGCAGCAGCAGCAGACAGTACCGAACAGAAACAATGTCAGTCGCCAGCCTGTGAAGCGTTTTGATGCCAGAAATAGATTAGGACCAAAGACTTTTGTTGATGCTAGAGACAAAATAATCGTTAAGAAGAAGAGCGGGGCGGGCGATGCTCGTAATAAAATTGTGCAGATACAAGTACAGAAGGGAACGTTTGATGCTCGCTCCTTGCTCCAGCGACAAGCTGGAAAACTTCATGCCAAACTTAAGACTGCACCTGAAAACTTTGTAAGTTGAAAACTGATTCTCTACCAGTTTACATGAGGGGAAAAATATAAGATCACATAAAACTCAGTAGGGGACTTCTTTCCAAGTGCATTGTGGGTGGTAGTGTTATATTTAGCAGTAACATGATTTTATTCAAGGAAGCATGTTTCTTATGTTAGAAACAGTGTCCAGTATAATTTCTTCATATTGTTGTTTCACAGTGTACTAGTAATGAAGGTGATCATTTCAGAATGATGTGACCATTTATCAGGGCTTCTGAGCGTGAGCTGGGGAAAACTCCATTCCCATCTCTCCTTTCATGTTGCTAATAATAGACTCATCCTGGCAGATGGGGCAGAACTATGTGGTCCGTGCGGTGGTGGAAGCTACAGAAAAACATGGCTGTTTTTGGTCCTGGTTTGTTTCTTTTAAGTAAGCTGATGCAGTCTGCTCCCAGTTCAGCATGAAGCCAGTGTTCTAGTATCTTGTATGTCACTGGATGATAACATCAGTTGTTTGTTTCTTTTAAGTAAGCTGATGCAGTTTTCTCCCAGTTCTGCATGAAACCAATGTTCTAGTATCTTGTATGTCACTGGCTGATAACAACAGCTGCTTGTTTCAGGGAGAGATAGTAGCATCACGCTGTGCCCCAATCTTGTCTTTCAGACTGCTTGTAATTTGTTGCTTTCATCCGTCCATCCGAGTTCTTGGTTGGCGATCAGCTAAGGAATCACCGCCCTGTACATCCTGTGGCTTCTTGCAGGGAAGCAACAAATTCTCTCCACCTCTCTTGGTCTGTGGGCAGCTTTTGTATTGTGCCTCAGCTGTGCGTGCTGCATGCTCCTCATTTTTGCTTCTGCAAGTCTCCACCAGGTAGCCTTGGGTCATCCTCTCTTTTTTTTTTCCCTCGGGTGTCTATTGCATGGCTGTTTTAGCGATGTTGCTGGGTCTCTTTGGATCGTTACTTTCAGACTTTTTGCAATGTTACTTTCAGACTGTAATGTCTTGCCATCAGACTGTTTTTAATATATTATTTTCAGACTGTAATCTATTATTTTGAGACTGTTTGTAATCTATTATTTTCAGACTGTTTGTAATCTATTATTTTCAGACTGTTTGTAATCTATTATTTTGAGACTGTTTGTAATCTATTATTTTCAGACTGTTTGTAATCTATTATTTTCAGACTGTTTGTAATCTATTATTTTCAGACTGTTTGTAATCTATTACTTTCAGACTGTCAGTTCAGTCCTTGTCGGTGGTCCTGGTACACTGCGTAGAACAGTAAGTCAAACAATCATTTCTGGGGTGTGGGAGTAGCATAATCGGTAATGTGTTGTCATCTCAGGTCAAGGTTGAGGGTTGGAATTTTCCATTCAACCTTGCCAGACAAATACATCATCTAACACAATTTGTGTTTGGAAACCTGTCTCTAAAAACAGAATATTTACCCCACAAGGTACACATGTATGTCGATCAGTGAGCAGAAAACAGGATATCCTGTAACAATCAGTCCATGAATACAGGAGTACAATCAGTCCATGAATACAGGAGTACAATCAGTCCATGAATATAGGAGATATTCCAGGTTCTGTTCCAGATCACCTCAATGAAGTGGGGATGCCTGTATAAGACTACACTCAGTTTTTAGTGTCCAAATATTTGGAAAGTCATCACCAGGATATGTTTTTTTTTCTGGTTTGATTTTGTTGTACACTTGGTTTATACAAATGATGACACAGGAAGCACAGAACATTCACACAAACTATGCCAGTCTTTATTTCCCTACATCATACATGGAGTACCATTCTAAATATGGCCAGCTTCGTCCTTTATTTAAGCGGGACAATGTAGGAGCAACTGAGTTCTAGGGGACACTACTGTCATCATTTCAGAAAGAAACAGGCAAATCTCTACTTCTTATTAGCTTTTATGGAATTGAATAGGACACTTCCTTCCATGAAGGCAGATCTGTTGTGTATAGCACTGCTGGCAAGATTTTTCCCAACCTGTCACACACAGTCAGGATGATGATGTGTTTGCTTTATAGCTTGCTGTGTCAAGCAGGAGCTATGTAACTGATTTTTATAACTGGGTTTAGTGGGGACTTCTAGTGGAATCAAACCACAGACAAGTGCTGTGAGAATTGAATGAGCTGACCACTTCTTTACTTGGTCATCTAATACAGCCTAAAGTAAAGTAATCTTGAGTTGGTGGTTGCAGGAACACACAAAGGTGACCATATTTGCTGCATGTCTTTTGTAAGCAGAACTGCAGTGGATCCTAGGAGCAGTGACTAACTGAAACTAAGCAGTCATAGTTTTCAGATGAGATATGTGAAGTATAATGATCCCAGTATATTGACATTACACATAATTATATGTTGAAACATGATCGTGAGGAATATGAGAAGTTTGACTCAGTAAAAGTACTCAGATATTCCCATGTGGCTAGAAATTATGGGTGCTGACCCAGTCATGAGTTGATGTTACAGAACAGAGGAGAACAAAAGCATCTTAGAAGAGTTGGATGTAGATGAAAACTGGCACCTCGGTCCAACAATAAAGGGAAGTTACCCTCTGGTCATGGGAAAGACATGGTGCTCTAGCAAGAACAATGATAGGGTAGGGTTACTTGGAGATGAGAGAGGGGAAACTGAGGAGATGATGAAACTTGGACATAACTGATGTTCTAAACACTACACTCTTGGAAGCAGACATCTTTGCCGGATAACAAGACATCTTTAGTTTGGCTGTCAAGACAGCAAATATCCAATATTCAACTCACTAACTGAATGAATGTTGACATGTTGCAGTCAGACCTAGTTTTTTTAAAAAAAAAACTTGTGTAACTGCTGCAGAATAGTTTCATGTAGTTTTTAAAACTTGTTCCTACAGCCAACAAACCATCCAGTCAGAAAAGAAAGTATTTGATTGCGGTAATCACAGATAAGTGTTTATTTGTCAAATAATAGTGGGTGTGATTTTTTAGTGTGTTTATTTGTCAAATAATAGTGAGTTATTTTTTTGGAGTGTTTATTTGTCAAATAATAGTGAGTGTGATTTTTTAGTCACTTCATTTCCTCTCATAGTATACTGTTTTTTTGTCTTCCAGTAATTATTTCCTCTCTGTTTATTCTGTTACCATTTATATTCTAGTTATCATTTCCTCTCCTGTTTATTCTGTTACTGTTTATCCTCCATTTATCATTTCCCCTCTGTTTATTGTTGCCATTTATCTTCCAGTTATTTCCTCTCTGTTTATTCTGTTCCTGTTTATCTTCCAGTTATCAAATCCCAGTGCTCAGGGGAGAGCACAGGTGAGACTCACAAACAATGGACTGTTAGTAACAAGACCTACACAGAATACCAAGACACTTCTTCCAGCAGGTGGCAATGTACAGGTCACTAACAGACGTAGGGTATATTGACTCATGTCATTTATATCTCTGTCCCTCCTTAACTCTTTCCGTGCCTCAGGAAGAAACGCGGACGTTCAGTTGGGTGCCGGATTAAAGGCGTGGGTCTTGATATGTATAGGGGGTATAGTTGTAAAGTTGAATGAAACATTTCCATGTACTTCTGTGTACTTATTGTTTAAAATATAACTAAATGTATGAAGATTTCATAAATGTAAAATTTTTTAGGAAAAAAGAAGTAATATGATGTTTTTAGACAATGATACAACTTACTATTGGATAGGTCTAGAGGTAAAATACGTACCATCGGAGATGTGTAGATCTACCTGTTGATGTCGTATTGTGATTCAGTGTTGCATTATTGGTAGAATAATGTCTGAAATAACCTTCTAACTACTTCTTCAGTCATCTAATATGTTTAGATCTACTTGGGATACATTCAAGAACAGTGGTCTGGTCATAGGACATGCCCATACCCCTATCTACATCACCAAAAATTGAAATTTCTTGCAGAAAACTTCAATTTTCTCCCTTGTAACTAAGCACTCTTCTGCCATTTTGAAAAAGGTCACGGGGCATGCACATTAAATGTTTACAATCTAAACGTTGCACCGGGTTTTTAGTGAAACAAACCAACCATCACTAAAGCGACTAGAGGCACCATTTGAGAAACCGGAACCATTGCTTAAACGACAAAAGGCCCGGGATGAGTTAAATTATTTTGTTACTTTTTTTTTCCATACAATAAAATTCATGTAAATTTACTCACATTTCGGTAGTATTCATCAGTGGTTGCAAACCGAGCCATATTTGGTGTACAGTTGAAAACTGCTGTTGTAAAAAAAAACTTTGAGAAACAGTGAAAACAAGAGAAGGAAAGTTCAATTATTTTGTCTAAAAATGTCTGTGTTCCAAGTGCAGACTCACGCCAAGTGTAGAGTCCATTTGCCAGGATGAAGCCCAGACTTCTCCAAGCTTCAGTTCTATCTCAAATCTAGAATCCTGGTTGTGTGAGTCTGCAGATGTTCCCAAGTCTGTTCCGCTCCCACAAGGGCATTCATTTGTAGGTTGGTGGAGGTGACTCAGTGACAGTCATGAACCTCTTGCTTGTGGGAGTAAAGATTCAGCCTCTGCTATCTTCCATTCATATTATAAAAGGTGATTAAAGATGTTGGTGCATGGGGCTAGTGACCCCATCTCATTAAATAGAAGTAGTGGCAGGTACAGAAACTGGCTCAGGAGAAATAGAAAATGTTGGTGAGAGGAGCAAAGTTAACCAGAAAACTGGACTTGTGAGGGGTGTTGATGAAAGCTTGCTACAAGAAGTCAATATGTTGATAGCAGAACCCCAGACACTAAACATAGCTTGCTATAAGAAGTCAATATGTTGATAGCAGAACCCCAGACACTAAACATAGCTAGCTATAAGAAGCAATGAAGACAGACCTACTGGCAGTCCAAGAAGCATGAAAGACAGACCTACTGGCACTCCAAGAAGCAATGAAGACAGACCTACTGGCAGTCCAAGAAGCATGGAAGACAGACCTACTGGCAGTCCAAGAAGCATTGAAGACAGACCTACTGGCAGTCCAAGAAGCATGGAAGATAGACCTACTGGCACTCCAAGAAGCATGGAAGATAGACCTACTGGCAGTTTCCAGGAAGCATGGAAGATAGACCTACTGGCACTCCAAGAAGCATGGAAGATAGACCTACTGGCAGTTTCCAGGAAGCATGGAAGATAGACCTACTGGCACTCCAAGAAGCATGGAAGATAGACCTACTGGCAGTTTCCAAGAAGCATGGAAGATAGACCTACTGGCAGTTTCCAAGAAGCATGGAAGACTGGGCAGGGGAAGAGATCAATAGATGTACAAGGATGGAAAGGGACCATGCTGTGGTCAGGAAGAGAAAATAACCACCAAGAAGGAATAGCATTAACCATGAACCAAAAACTTTTTAGAAACACCAACAGAATGTCTATGTACATGTGCCCAGGTGCCCTAAACTGTGGAACATATCCTCCAGAACTGCACCAACAGTGAAACACTGAGAAATAATTACTGGCCCAGTGAAACCACTAAAGAAGATAAGCTCTACGGTTCCATACATGAATTACAAAAAACAGTGAAATTTATCCAAGAGACAGGACTGCAGGTATAGACAGACAATGCGAACGAAGAAGAAGAAGAAGTCAACCAACAGAATGTCAACCAATAGAATGTCAGCTAACGGAATGTCAACTAACAGAATGTCAACCAACAGAATGTCAACCAACAGAATGTCAACTAACAGAATATCAGCCAACAGAATGTCAACTAACAGAATATCAGCCAACAGAATGTAAACCAACAGATGAAAGAATGCTTTATGCCCGAGTAACATCATGATTCACAACTCTGTCAATTATAGTATGCTGTGCACCAACAGAAAATGCAGAGGAAGAAGTTAAAGAGAACTTTTATTGGTTTACAAACAACAGTGGACAAAGTTCTTTAGGAACGATGTACTCCTAATCTTAGGTGATTTCAGTAAGGTTATCAGCAATAACAAACATCATGAAAATACAGAGTTAGACTTAAGTCCGTGAAACATTTAAAAAATTTATAACAAATAAACTATGTAATAGATCATGATTATTCTTATTCCAAGAGAGAGAGAGAGAGAGAGAGAGAGAGAGAAACTCTTCAAGTTTAAAAAAAAAAATAAATGTAAAATAAAAATAAAAATAGCTCCCATGGTTTGCTGCTAGGAGGCAGCAGTAGCAAATATGGCGTTCAGTAAACGTGAACAGTCATTTTTTGTTTTGGAATATGCAAGAACCTTGTCTGTTGTGACTGTGCAGCGACGATTTCGAGTGGAATTCCAGAAGGCAGCACCTGTTTTCAACAGTGTCGAGAAGTGGTATGTGAAATATTGGGATGAAGGCTGTCTGCGTACAGCTCCTCAGCAGGGACATCCAGGACCAGCGAAGAAACTGAATCATGTTAGAGAAGCTTACCAGTGAAGAAACTGAATCATGTTAGAGAAGCTTACCAGTGAAGAAACTGAATCATGTTAGAGAAGCTTACCAGTGAAGAAACTGAATCATGTTAGAGAAGCTTACCAGTGAAGAAACTGAATCATGTTAGAGAAGCTTACCAGCGAAGAAACTGAATCATGTTAGAGAAGCTTACCAGCGAAGAAACTGAATCATGTTAGAGAAGCTTACCAGCGAAGAAACTGAATCATGTTAGAGAAGCTTACCAGCGAAGAAACTGAATCATGTTAGAGAAGCTTACCAGTGAAGAAACTGAATCATGTTAGAGAAGCTTACCAGTGAAGAAACTGAATCATGTTAGAGAAGCTTACCAGTGAAGAAACTGAATCTTACCAGCGAAGTAACTGAATCATGTTAGAGAAGCTTACCAGTGAAGCCCCTGCCTTCATCCCAATATTTCGCATACCATTTCTTGATACTGTTGAAAACAGGTGCCACCTTCTGGAATTCCACTCGAAATCATCACTGCAAATTCACAACCTACGAGGTTCTTGCATATTCCAAAACACAAAATGACTGCTTACGTTTACTGAACACCATATTTGCTACTGCTGCCTCCTAGCAGCAAACCATGGGAGCTATGTGTGCAGGGTTTATTTAAAAAAAAACTTGAAGAGTTTCTCTCTCTTGGCGTAAGAATTATCATGATCCATCCCCCTGGGAACAACTGTGTTAAGAACATACTTATCTTAACATAGACTTTGTGAGCAGGGAACATAGATTTGTTTGCTTAAAAACTCTGACCTACTTCTGTAGCTCATAAACCTGTAGCAATCAACACTAATTGTAATTGTTATTTTTGTAAAATGTAATGTCAGGTTGGTGGACCGATTGGGACATGGAGATCACTGGCAGGGATGAGGAAAATCTGGTGTGAAACCAATGAATCCAAGACATGACAAGCCTATGAGTCTTTACAACAATGACTATCAGAATGATGTAAACAAAACAGAGCCAGCAGACCATAGGTGGCGGGGAATGGACACTGTTGAGGCACTCATTGGATTCCTCATCCCAGAGTTGGAGTGTCTCTGGAACTGTCTCAAAGCCGTCTGGCCGGATCTGGATCTGACATGGAGAAAGGGCTTAATTACAGCCACCAGAGGCTGGGAAACAAAGTTTTGGCCAAGCCAGCCTACTCCACTGTCTTCATGGCAGTTCAAGCAAGACCAG
The DNA here is from genome assembly GCA_009760885.1 of Achatina immaculata. NCBI lineage: Eukaryota > Metazoa > Mollusca > Gastropoda > Stylommatophora > Achatinidae > Lissachatina > Lissachatina immaculata. Next base: position 3,752,270 of record CM019719.1, on the reverse strand, counting down.
TCTGCCCTAGCAAGGAAAGGTGCTGAAGTCGGAGGTACCCAGCCAAAAAGAGCATCGCAGAAATCAGGGTACCACGCACCATCGCCAATGTGCATATGAAGAAGAATAAGAAGATCGTGATCCATTACATAGTTTATTTGTTGTGAATTATTGAAATGTTTATCAGACTTGTGAATAACCTTGTATAATGGCCAGAGAAGGTAAGGGGAAAATAAACTTGAATGGAGTGAAACTTTGTAGTTTCTGTGAAGAAAATAGGTTGGTCATTGGAGGAACAATCTTCCGGCACTAGCAGATTCATAAGTAACATGGAGGTCCCCTGATGGAACAACGGAGAACCAAGTTGATCATATACTCATAAACAGCGGTGGGGAAGATCTGTGTAGGATGTTATCATCAGAAGAGCTGACCCAGGAAGTAATCTTATAGTAAAAAAAAGGTAAAAGTGATCCTCTCATGCCTTAGAGGTACATAGGGATATGGTGTTAGTGCCCATATTTTCCTGTCCAAAGTCAAATTGAAGCTACAGAAACAAAATTAGGAGAAAGAAGGAATCTACACTTAGACACAAAACTAGGAGAAAGAAGGAATCTACACTTAGACACAAAACTAGGAGAAAGAAGGAATCTACACTTAGACACAAAACTAGGAGAAAGAAGGAATCTACACTTAGACACAAAACTAGGAGAAAGAAGGAATCTACACTTAGACACAAAACAGCTTGAGGACAGCCACACCAGGGGAAAGTATTCCCTGGAAGTCAGTCATTTGTATGTCCCTTGTGGAACTTTGCCTCCCTAACACCTCTCCTGTAGGCCTCTCGGTTGTAACCAAGATGCCCTGCTGCTGATATGTCCATTCGCAGATCATCTTGCAACCATTTTCACCTTGGTCTTCCTCTCTTTTTCCCTTTATGTGCCCTTCCAATACTGTCTTCTCCAAATTATGATGTTTAATATGTCCAGAATATTTAAGTTTTCTCTGTTTAATTTTCCTTACTAGCCAACCTTCTTCAGTATTAAGTTCTTGTAGTATGGATATATTTGTTGTTTTTTTGTGTCCATGATATTTGAAGAACACTTCTGTAGCACTGACATTCAAAGGCATTTATGTGTTTCTCAGCTGTTTTGTTAAGTGTCCAGGTCTCACAGGCATATGTTGCAATAGGAAGGATGCATGTCTTTAAAAATCTTTTGTAGTTCTGTCTGTTCCTCTCCACAGCTTCTTTAGTTTTATTTTTTTGAAGAGTGATAGATGTCCTTTTAATATCCCTCATGGTATCTCCATTATTAGTTAGTAGTGATCCAAGATATTCAAAACTCTCCACTTCTTCCAGTTTTTCCTCATTGATACATATTTCATCTGCTTTGTTTGTTTTGTCAGTTGTCATCAATTTAGAATTCACGTACCTTCATAGCATAGTAACAGCAGATAGAGATAGAAATCAAGGAATTCACATACCTTCATAGCATAAGGAATTCACATACATTCGTAGCATAGTAACAGCAGATAGAGATAGAAGTCAAGGAATTCATTCACATACCTTCGTAGCATAGTAACAGCAGGTAGAGATAGAAGTCAAGGAATTCATTCACATACCTTTGTAGCATAGTAACAGCAGGTAGAGATAGAAGTCAAGGAATTCACATACCTTTGTAGCATAGTAACAGCAGATAGAGATAGAAGTCAAGGAATTCACATACCTTCGTAGCATAGTAACAGCAGATAGAGGTAGAAGTCAAGGAATTCACATACCTTCGTAGCATAGTAACAGCAGGTAGAGATAGAAGTCAAGGAATTCACATACCTTCGTAGCATAGTAACAGCAGGTAGAGATAGAAGTCAAGGAATTCACATACCTTCGTAGCATAGTAACAGCAGGTAGAGATAGAAGTCAAGGAATTCACATACCTTCGTAGCATAGTAACAGCAGGTAGAGATAGAAGTCAAGGAATTCATTCACATACCTTTGTAGCATAGTAACAGCAGATAGAGATAGAAGTCAAGGAATTCACATACCTTCGTAGCATAGTAACAGCAGGTAGAGGTAGAAGTCAAGGAATTCACATACCTTCGTAGCATAGTAACAGCAGTAGAGATAGAAGTCAAGGAATTCACATACCTTCGTAGCATAGTAACAGCAGGTAGAGATAGAAGTCAAGGAATTCACATACCTTCGTAGCATAGTAACAGCAGGTAGAGATAGAAGTCAAGGAATTCACATACCTTCGTAGCATAGTAACAGCAGGTAGAGATAGAAGTCAAGGAATTCACATACCTTCGTAGCATAGTAACAGCAGGTAGAGATAGAAGTCAAGGAATTCACATACCTTCGTAGCATAGTAACAGCAGGTAGAGATAGAAGTCAAGGAATTCACATACCTTCGTAGCATAGTAACAGCAGGTAGAGATAGAAGTCAAGGAATTCACATACCTTCGTAGCATAGTAACAGCAGGTAGAGATAGAAGTCAAGGAATTCACATACCTTCGTAGCATAGTAACAGCAGGTAGAGATAGAAGTCAAGGAATTCACATACCTTCGTAGCATAGTAACAGCAGGTAGAGATAGAAGTCAAGGAATTCACATACCTTCGTAGCATAGTAACAGCAGGTAGAGATAGAAGTCAAGGAATTCACATACCTTCGTAGCATAGTAACAGCAGGTAGAGATAGAAGTCAAGGAATTCACATACCTTCGTAGCATAGTAACAGCAGATAGAGATAGAAGTCAAGGAATTCACATACCTTCGTAGCATAGTAACAGCAGGTAGAGATAGAAGTCAAGGAATTCACATACCTTCGTAGCATAGTAACAGCAGGTAGAGATAGAAGTCAAGGAATTCACATACCTTCGTAGCATAGTAACAGCAGATAGAGATAGAAGTCAAGGAATTCACATACCTTCGTAGCATAGTAACAGCAGGTAGAGATAGAAGTCAAGGAATTCACATACCTTCGTAGCATAGTAACAGCAGGTAGAGATAGAAGTCAAGGAATTCACATACCTTCGTAGCATAGTAACAGCAGGTAGAGATAGAAGTCAAGGAATTCACATACCTTCGTAGCATAGTAACAGCAGATAGAGATAGAAGTCAAGGAATTCACATACCTTCGTAGCATAGTAACAGCAGGTAGAGGTAGTAGTAAAAAAGCTGAAATAATAATAAAAGTCCAGCAAGCCTGGCCTGCACTCAGCCAAATCTGAAGATTAAAAAAAAGACAACCAGAAAACCAAATGCAGAAAATTCAAAAGCAATGCTGTAGGTGTCTTTATATGTGGGAGCAAATGCTGGAAAATGATACCAACTGCTGCATGTACACTTGACACCTTCCAAAGCAAGTGTCTGCATGAGATGAAAGTAATGTTCTAGTGAAGTGCCATAAATAATGATTATTTTATTAAGAAAGTAGACATGACACCACTGTCAACATTGCTTGAAAGGAAAAGGTGGCAGTGGATCTGCCACATTATGAGAATGACAGATTCTTACCACAGATATCTTTGACATGGACTCCACACAGTAAAAGAGGCGTTGGATGACCCAAAGAGATATGGAGATGCACAGCTGGAAAAATACTGGTAAACAAAGGACTGACAATGGAGAAAGCCAAGAAGACAGTGAAGGACAGACAAAAGTGGAAATCTCTTGCTACAAGCAGCCTCATGTGTCTTGAGCACTGAAGGGACAAGATAGATAGATAGAGAGAGAGAGAAAGAGAGAGAGAGAGAGAGAGACTGATGCTGAAAACTTTTTGGCAAGCTTAAAAGCTCAGCATTTGTGACTTTCAGTTTAAATAATACTGTAAGAAAAAAGTGTTTTTATTTCAAAGTAGTTCTACCAACTTAGTATATATGCAGACACAGATCTACTGAGATAGATCTGTACCTTCTACATATACAGATACAGAGCTATTGAGATAGATGTGTACCTTCTATCATCTGACACATGGTATAAAGAGAAAACTTTATACCTTAGTAAAATTCATGGTCTGGATCTTCTTAGTTTTCTAAAGCATTTGTGTGAGATATATGAGCAAGTTTTTACGTCAGTCTATGGACTATATGACAGTGATAGAATGTGAGATTTGTAATTGACATGATTCTCATAGAATGCCTTTCAGAATGTTCTCATGAGGAACTGTAGGAAGCAGGGATGATCACGCTAATGTCAGGGCTGTAACTCAATGTTGTACTGGCGACATGTCACATCAGCTTCTGAGTGAGGTAGAAGTCAATGTGGCCTTCACTGTATCGGAACCAAGTGAGAACCAACGGTGTAGCTGAGATGGCGTCGTATTTGCTTGTGTATGCTTTGGAGGCATGAAGAAAGCTGTAACAGTTATCTATCATCATTTTCCATCATCATTAGGGCAGAAGAGCAAACCATTGAGTACCATGACATTCACAACCAGATGAAGATCAGAATATGCAGCTATTTTATTACACATTAGTACTGCTCGCTGTCTTTCCACTAACCTCATAAATTGTTTTTCTTTCAGTCCTTCGAAGAAAGCTTGGGAACCGCCGTCCCAATCATTCAGATACGAAATGACCGGTACAGACAGCCAGCTCAGCATTCTGTCCATCAGAGCCAGCCAGAAGAGAATTATTCTCACCCTCAAGCCCGTCAGTCTTCACATACTGGCTTCAGCTCCTCGGGCTTTTCTTCAGCAGCCTACGGCGCTCAGCCTAGCGGCTATAGGGACTACGACGACCCGCGATACAATGAGGCTTCCATAGCCATGCTTGAGATTCCTAAAATTAGTGTGTCCAACGTTAGATCGGCAGAAGTATCAGCCGTTAGACCAGCAGCGTATGTTAAAGATTATGCTCAGACACGGGTACCGCCTGGGGCAGCCACTGTCTCGCAGGGTGTCAAGCTGCCATTGTCCAAAACAGTGTTACAACCAACCAAACTGGCACAGGCAGGTGTTAAACGAAGACCAGCGCAGGAAGTTTCAGGTCCGTTGAGGTTAGGGAAGGGTGGCGGGCCAGGTATTGACCTTGGAGCAAGTGACCCGTCCCCAAGCAAAAAGATAAAAATGACTTCTGCGGGTGACTTGGATGAAGATCTGGTGGGTATATTTGTATTAACTCTGCACTTTCTAATTTTGTCCATGCAATCACAGTTACATGTGTAGCAAATTGTTCTTTAAATGTTCAGACCTTCCGTGAAGGTTTCATCAGTTCAGAAGGAAAGAGAGTCTGGGTTATGTGCTCTCTTTTTTATAACATGAGAACACGGAGCATTTTGTTCTTTTTTTTTTTTTTTGGTTTTGTTTTTCGAAGAAGGCATTTAGGAAGTCATGTACTTTTCAGTTTTAGAGAGCACATAAGAATAGTAGTATATTTTGTTCAATTTTAGAGAGCACATAAGAATAGTAGTATATTTTGTTCAGTTTTAGAGAGCACATAAGAATAGTCATATATTTTGTTCAGTTTTAGAGAACACATAAGAATAGTCATATATTTTGTTAAGTTTTAGAGAACACATAAGAATAGTCATATATTTTGTTCAGTTTTAGAGAACACATAAGAATAGTCATATATTTTGTTAAGTTTTAGAGAACACATAAGAATAGTCATATATTTTGTTAAGTTTTAGAGAACACATAAGAATAGTCATATATTTTGTTCAGTTTTAGAGAACACATAAGAATAGTCATATATTTTGTTCAGTTGATAAAATTCACAGTTACGGAAAAAGTCAGAGTCAATCAGTTTTGTTCCAGTGTTTAAATGCTCATGCATGGGAGAAGCTGTGTATTGTGTGAAGTTTTTATTGTCACTAGTCAGTGTCTTGTATGTCAATGAAAACGGAATGCAGGGAGTGAAAACTTTGAATTTGGAGCTCGTACAATGTATTCTATGATTTTGCCAGTAGTGAAGTAGCACTTGGCTTCATGAAGTGATTTCATAATGGAGGAAAGCAGTATAGAATTGATTGAATGAGAAGACAACTTTAGGTTGGAGTGGTAATAAAACCTAATTATGAAGATGGACAAGATTCACCTCCATGTCCGTTTGGTCAATATTTTCACTTCTTCAACACACACATAGAAATGTGAGGAAACAGATTTTTGATGAATATCCTCCAAATAATCAATTTTTTGTTCTCTCAAAATTTGGTGATTAGAAATTCAAAAAGAGAAAAGAAATAGTTCAAATCTGCAAAATTCTTGTCATTCTCTATTTGCTATAGTGTTTTTCCTGTAGATTCCATATTTGTTGTACTGTTGGTCTTTCCTACATGTTCTGTGTTTGTTGTACCACTTTTCATACAGGTTCTCAGTTCGTTGTACTTTTTTCCCCTTTAATTATACAAGTTTTTCTGTGATACTGTTCATACAGGTTCTGTATTTGTTATACTGATTTTTATATAGGGTCTGCATTAATTGTACTACTTTTTATACATGTTCTCTTTTTGCTGTGTTGTTTTTCACACACATTCTGTATTTGTTGTACTGTTTTTTTTCATACAAGTTCTGTATTTGTTGATCTACTTTTCACACATGTTCTGTATTTTTTTTTCTACTTTTCATACATGTTCTGTATTTGTTGTTCTACTTTTCATACATGTTCTATATTTGTTGTTCTACTTTTCATACATGTTCTGTATTTGGTTCTGCTTTTCACACAGGACAGTGGAGTTGAAGTGATAAGCCCACTGCAAGGTTTCCGGGTTATGGTGACAAATTTATTTGCGGGTGTTACACAAGATGACATCATTGTAAGTGTTTAATGACACTAGATACACTTTTTGTAAAAGTAGTAATAAGAGGTCATTACAGAAATAATGTTCCTGTTGCAATTCAAGTAAATAAATACAAGATTACATTGTAAAGACATTCTTAGTCATTTGTAGTTTTATCATTTTTGAAAAGCCATTTTGATATTATGAAATTATTTCTTACAGTTTGATGTTAATCATTTCAAGGCCACTGCAAAAATATTTGCTTTAATTTATTTAGTTTTTATATCCACACCCTGAATACTCGTGAGACTATGAGCGTTATGTTTCTGAAGTCAGAAGTTACAGAATATAAAACTGACCAGTGAAAATGCAGGAAACTGTAGTCGTAAAGTTTAAATATATTGTCCCACAGATCAGTTATAAGTCTTTTTTTTTTTTTTTTCATTGTAACTTAACTTTGGAAGGGTTAAAAAAAAGATGATGAGAAAAGACAACTTGGGAAGGATGGAAAACATGGCAAGAAAAGAGTCTGGAAAAGGTTGAAAACATGGCAAGAAAAGAGCCTGGAAAGGGTTGAAAACATGGCAAGAAAATAGTCTGGAAAAGGTTGAAAACATGGCAAGAAAAGAGCCTGGAAAAAGTTGAAAACATGGCAAGAAAATAGTCTGGAAAAAGTTGAAAACATGGCAAGAAAATAGTCTGGAAAAAGTTGAAAACATAGCAAGAAAATAGTCTGGAAAAGGTTGAAAACATAGCAAGAAAATAGTCTGGAAAAGGTTGAAAACAGCAAGAAAAGAGTGGAAAAGGTTGAAAACATAGCAAGAAAAGACATACAGAAGTAACAGATGAACCGGCAAGTGACACTTGAAGACTAAGATGGAAATACTTTTCCTGAAGCTAATATTTTTAGATCTAACATTGATAGTTTCCCCAGACACTGATTTTCTACGTACACAGCTATCATGGCATTGTTCTTGTAGTCCAAGGCAGCTATGAATCATCACCATGTGCCATTCTTCTCCACAAATTTTGGTTCTTGATACTTCCATTCAGCACAGGTGACCGCTGCCATCCCATTAGACTGTCCATGATTTGTTTCTCTTGATCTTCCCTCCCTCTCTTCTCATTTATCTTTCTTGTTGTGATGTTTCAAGGTCTCCTCTTCACATTATTTGTTCCATGAACGATGACTTATTTTCTTAGGATTTAATTAGGTTCTTTTCTTACATTTCTTTTCTTAAACATTCGTTGTCCATGGTGTTCTGAACATTCTCCTAAGAAACCACATCTCTGTTGCCTCTGGTGATCTTTACATTGTCCGTGGCTCAGTTCCATAGCATATGGTAGGCTGATTGTAGCATTTTAGAACTTTCTTGCTGACGTTCAGTGATAGAGATACATTGCACAAGATGTTTCTTATTTGTCTGAAAGCTGTTTTAGTTTGGCTATTTCTTGACTTCAGAGGTGCATTTCCCGTCTGATGTTACCAAAGTGCCCAGATATTTAAATGTATGCTCTTGTTTATTTGAGCACCCATTAACGTCATCAAGCATGAATAGTTATGATTAATAACATTTGTAGATGTGGACCATGTCCTTTCTTTGTTTTCCCATCACTGGAGGCAGGAGAAAGTAATTCTCATGAGAAGTGCAGCTTCTTCACTTCAAGTAAAGCAGGATATGTCAGTAACGGAGGATAGCAAATATGAGGTACAACATACACAAAAAAACTCCCCAAACGACCCTTTAGCTTGGAACTGAAAGTGGAAGGGGAGAGACAGAGACATGGTTACTGAGCATGTTTTAATCTGTCACTGTAAGACAAGACTCAGCTCCATCATTTTACTTAGCACCCGTGGCGGGCGCGTGTTCAAATACAAGATGTACAAGTATACTTCTACTCGCTTGGAGGAGCTTGCAGTGCAGACGGAACAGTGAGTTCAGATCAAGTTTCTTGTGAAACTGAAGAAATCTGTGACAGAAACTTTTCAAATGATGACAGAAGGTTACAGTGATGAGTAGTTGTCTCTGACAGAAACTTTTCAAATGATGACAGAAGCTTACAGTGATGAGTAGTTGTCTCTGACAAAAACTTTTCAAATGATGACAGAAGCTTACAGTGATGAGTAGTTGTCTCTGACAAAAACTTTTCAAATGATGACAGAAGCTTACAGTGATGAATACTTGTCTCTGACAGAAACTTTTCAATTGATAACAGAAGCTTACAGTGATGAGTACTTGTCTCTGACAGAAACTTTTCAATTGATGACAGAAGCTTACAGTGATGAGTAGTTGTCTCTGACAAAAACTTTTCAAATGATGACAGAAGGTTACAGTGATGAGTAGTTGTCTCTGACAAAAACTTTTCAAATGATGACAGAAGCTTACAGTGATGAGTACTTGTCTCTGACAGAAGCTTACAGTGATGAGTAGTTGTCTCTGACAGAAGCTTTTCAGTTGATGACAGAAGGTTACAGTGATGAGTACTTGTCTCTGACAGAAGCTTACAGTGATGAGTACTTGTTTCTGACAGAAGCTTACAGTGATGAGTAGTAGTCTCTGACAGAAGCTTACAGTGATGAGTAGTTGTCTCTGACAGAAGCTTTTCAGTTGATGACAGAAGGTTACAGTGATGAGTACTTGTCTCTGACAGAAGCTTTTCAATTGATAACAGAAGCTTACAGTGATGAGTACTTGTCTCTGACAGAAGCTTACAGTGATGAGTAGTTGTCTCTGACAGAAGCTTTTCAGTTGATGACAGAGGGTTACAGTGATGAATACTTGTTTCTGACAGAAGCTTTTCAGTTGATGACAGAAGCTTACAGTGATGGGTGCTTGATTTGTGCATGCATTTCTGAATAGCACAGGCGATTTTTGGAAAGCAGAGAAAGCATGAAAGACGATGAACATTGGTTGAATTTTGCAGCAAGACTTTGTGCCAGCCATATCACTTTGCCCATGAGACAGATTTTAGCAAATCACAATGTTACTGTGCTCAAGCACCCGCCATATTTGCCAGAGCTGTCTCCCTGTGACCTCTGCTTATTCCAAAAGATCAAGTTGGTGTTCGCAGGAATCCATGTTTTTTTCAGTAGGAAATGTGGAAGGATAAACAACAGAGATCCTCAACAGCTTTAAACAAAAAATTGAACTGCATAGTTTGCTGGGAAGACTGTCAGCATCATGTGCAGGTTTGTGTTAACCGAAGTGGGAACTATTCTGAAGGAGGTGGAATGCGATGTTCTCAACTTGCTCAGTCAGATGAGATGTAGGTACAGTCTTGGTTTTGTTGTGTCTGTTGCAACTCATACAAGCATGTACATTCCCGGCCATACAAACGTGGATGCACTTTGTTTTTGTCAGTCAGATATCAGTGGGAGAAGCTGTTCAGCAAATTGTGCTTAGTGATTTCCAAAGAGAAATGAAAACATCTTGTAAAATAACATTTGAACAATTTGTAGAAATTGTAAACTTGCTGCAATAGCTTATGCGTGTGCTTATTTTAAGGAACTGTTTGGAGCAGTTGGCCCATTGAAAAAGGCAAAGTTGCTGAAACCTGGCAGCGCTGAAGTTGTGTATGTGAGCAGAGACGATGCTGTCAGTGCGGTACAGAAGTACCACAGCCGAGAGCTGGATGGTGAGTCACGCAAATCTTTCATAACTCTAGTTTTATTTAGTGTGCCCGGCCAAGATTTTTACAAGCTTATAATAGTGGAACAGATGCTTTTTGTTGTGTAGAGGTTTAAATAAATACTTATCTAAAAAAAAAAAAGATGTTGTTCAATCTGCCATTTTATTCATATTATTGATCCATGCAGATGACTTGTATGTTCTAACAATTTAGAAAAATTCTGAATGTTATGTGCATTTAATGATTTAATGATATCATTCTGATGCAAACAAAAATGTCTTGCAGGACAGCCAATGTATGTGAAAATGACAACACCTGTAGCCGCAGTTGTGAAAAAAGCTGTTGGAGATAATGACCCAGATATCACCGGAGAAGCTTTGAGGTAAAGTTTGTACGAGAAATAAACAGCACTATGGGCCACAGCAGCATTGTTTCAGTCACATATTCTGTATGATGTTCGTTCCTTGTTCGTGAAGTTTAGAACCAATCCTTCCCTTTCTGCCAGTAAATTGTGATCTCAGAGAAGCTTAAGTGAACATCCATGTTGTGTTAGTTTCCCTCTGACAAATAAACCAAACAATATTGATGTCACAGGGAAGGTCAATGCATGTTTTGATTAGCTATAACAATATTTACCGACAGTTGTATGTTAAGTGTTGATAAACCACCGGGCACCTGGTATGTGTCTGGCTTAATACAGTATAAAAGTGATTATGGTTGAAAATGTTTTGACAAAGAAAGGTTAAACACTAACAGTCAGTTTTGAAGAGAACATCGATCTGTCAAATTCTGTGAAAAATTGATAACGGTGTTCACAAAACCACGTAGCAGGGTTGCCAGCTTAGATCAGGTGTAACTGGCTAGCAGCGGCTTGTCTTGTGCTTGTAAGATTAATAGTATGTGGACATATTTGTCACATACACTGTCACAGTGCATTGACTGTAAGAAGAAACATGTCACATACAATGTCACAATGCATTGACTGTAAGAAGAAACATGTCACATACAATGTCACAATGCATTGACTGTAAGAAGAAACATGTCACATACAATGTCACAGTGCATTGACTGTAAGAAGAAACATGTCACATATAATGTCACAGTATGTTGACTGTAAGAAGAAACATGTTACATACAGTGTCACTATATGTTGACTGAGAGAAGAAAAAGGAACATTTTCTTTGTAACTGGAGGTGTCATTGTTCTACACCGAAATGAGAGCAAAGATCATTTTCTACACCGAAATGAGAGCAAAGATCATTGTTCTACACTGAAATGAGAGCAAAGATCATTGTTCTACACCGAAATGAGAGCAAAGATCATTGTTCTACACTGAAATGAGAGCAAAGTTTGGTATGCTACACAGAAGTGGAAACAAAGGTCACTTGAACAAAGCAGGTCACACTTTCATTCTTCTCTGTGCTGCTTCTTTTGAGTTCCTTCAAAGTGATTAAAGAAGTGAGAGTAGATATGATCCCCGGTTCTAAGGACTGTAATAGCCTGAGGTGAGGTGGAGGATACGCTCTCCGCTACAATTAAATGTCTCCAAGGCGTGCGTCTCAAATAGCCTCTGACAGTCCAAGTCCAGCTCCTGGCCTTCTTGTGGCAGAACTGTTTAAATTGACAGAAGGCACGAAGGCAAATATCTGGTGCCTGAAAACCAGATGCTTTGGGTAGATGAGACCCGTTGGTCTTAGTTGGTAGCTCATCTAGGAGAAAGAAACTCTGATTTCAAACCCACCGCTGGCAAGATTCTTCAGCTGCTGTGCATGGGGTGGGGCTTCTCCTGGCCAATGAAGAGACATGCGGTTGGGGTTGCCGCGTGGCACCGCTGTGGAAAAGGAAAAGGATTAAGTGAAGTTTAATATGTTGTATATATGAAGTAGGCTCGTGGTGATATGATACTCATACCACAGCACCTCTGCTCTAGTGGCTGGCCACATCCTTTATACACTGACACTGGCTTAACCCAGGGGTGAAACTTGCTAGCGGCAAGGATTCGTCCTCCTTGACAAAAGCTCCGTCCTAGTCACCACCAGGAAGGGTGGCGACCACAACCACAAAATGCTGAAGTCGGAGACACTGGACCAGTGCAGTCTAGATAGGCAACTACCTCTCACCCGACGGGGATATATTATATCCAAATCATCTTGAGGTTTTCCGATGAGAAAGTCCAACTCTGGACTGGATGGGCGACAACCTCTCACTAGGCGGGGATGTATTCATATCTAAATCACGTCGAGGTTTTCCAGTGAGAAAGTCCAACTCTAGATTAAACTGGTGCAATGAAAACAACAGTGTCATGCAATCCCGCTTCTGAGACCCACAAAGAATGCAGGCTTAAGCCCTGAGCCTCCATCCTAAGTGAGACCATCGTGAGAAGCACATGAGTAAATTCATTAGGGTCATGGGGCCATCTTGGTGGCAGGAGCCAACGAAGAAGAAGAAGATATGATCCCCATTGATGGTGGAGTCTGCTAGGAAGACAGAGAAGATATGATCCTCATTGATGGTGGAGTCTGCTAAGTCAGCTGCTTGGACCCGCCTCAAGTCTGAGACAAGCTGCCCTTTCTCTGATTGATCTCTGTGCTTCAAGCTCATCGCAGTGCCTTCTGCGTCAAGCACAGTTTGTAGTTCTGGCCAGTTATGAAAACACAAGTTGCAGAATGGTAACAGTGGAAACAGGTTGTATATTACAGCAATTTCATTTGTGCTTGATATTTTAGTAAATGGTATGTGCTGTGAGAGTTAGAGATTTTATAATCTTTTCCAGATTGTACAAGAAAGGAAGCGGAGCAGGATCCCTGCCAGAAACTGCTATTGAGATTCCAACAATTCATCGAGCGCTGTTCAAGGCAGGACCACCTGGCCCCAACAAATCTGTCAAGTTTACCGTGAAAATCTGAACTTTTTCTTTCTGATACAGTTTTTTTTTTAAAGCTTTTAATTTTTTTGGCATTTTTTTTCTGAAAGTGTACAAGAACAGATCTAGTTCTCTTGTGCCAGAAGTTTTTCTTTGCATTCAATGCTATCAGAAAATGTTTTTTTGTGTAGGAGATATATGAGACAGTAGATGTGAGGTAATGATAAAATATGAACCCAGAAGATTGTCAGGTTAACTGAAGCTATTAGGCTTTCACAGTTTTACTGAAAACTAAGACTGTCTTTGTTACAGCAGATGAAAGACTTTTTAAGTGATGTGCGTGAAGGTAATAGTTGTTGTTGTTTGAATGACTGGTTGTTGTGACAAGGATAGGGCAGGGATGTTGGGACGTCATCTCCTGTAGTCTCATAAAACAGCATATAAAGTTAGTCCTCTCACTGGCTGAACACTTCATACTTGTGCTGACACTGTCTCTGATGGTTTCTGTGTCACTGAGTACCAGCTTGAATCTCTCTTGCTTTCCACTCTTTCTCCTCATGACCTGGCAAGCACGCACATTTTGTATGACTATAAAAGTTTGAAAGCAGATATTGTCCTGATGTCTTCATTTTATCAGTGTAGAATGTTTCTGAATATGCTAAGTTTGATCTACATTTAAAGTTTTAATGAATAAAAAATTTATTCAAGATCTCATAGAGAGACCAGGGTGTATGTCAGTGAAGATATGGAGGTTTGAGAGAGAGAGAGAGAGAGAGAGAAAGTGTAAACATAAGAGGGGTCATATGTTCATGAAGGCGTGGAAGTTCTAGAAGGAAGGCGATGTGGATAAGTTTTGGTTGATGTTAACAGTTTAGCTGTCTCCTGGATGTAGTTTAATTCAGAACATTTCACATGTTTTCTTTTTAATGTTTCATATCACATTCACTTAATCCTGTGAACATTTTCTAGTGTCTTAAAATGTTTGGATTTAAAAAAAATAGTTGTCGTGTGAGTGTGTTATGGGCATCCTCATAGAGCATGTCCTGGACTGGTGGCAGTTTTGTCTTCTTTGTCCATCATTTGACCTGACATGTTTAGCTGTCATTTGAGCTGACAGATTTTAGCCTGTCATTTACCTGAGTGCCATGAACAGATCAGTTTTACTCATCTTTCAGTAAATGTTGGACTGTCATTTGACTAACAAATGACATATATGCCTCTTGTTTCTATCTTGAACTTGGTGAACGAGGAGAGCTTGACACTTTTATGTTCTGTGAAAGATGAACATTGATGGGGTAGGCTTGCTTGTGTTTCTTGCAGGCTGATCTTTCAGTCACATGTTTCTGTATGTTCTGTCAGTAGAGGTCTTGAGCTCTTCCTGTGTTAACTGATCAGTCTGAGTGGGAGCTCACTTATCCTTATCACTTCATCTTCCCCGATCTCTTCACTCGTACAGATTCTGGGATCTCTTCACTCGTACAGATTCTGGGATCTCTTCACTCATACAGATTCTGGGATCCAATATTTCACATTTCATGTGAAAAGTTTATGTGTTTTGTGATTAAATGTTTCAGGTTCATTAATCTGGCTTTTGAGTGCAGCCATGACTAACAACATTCTTAGAACATGCAGCATAGCCCCATAACAGTCTTAGAACATGCAGCATAGCCCCATAACATAGTTTGTCTTAGAACATGCAACATACCCTAATAACATTGTCTTAGAACATGCAACATACCCTAATAACATTGTCTTAGAACATGCAACATACCCTAATAACATTGTCTTAGAACATGCAACATACCCTAATAACATTGTCTTAGAACATGCAACATACCCTCATAACACTGTCTTATAACATGCAGCATACCCGCATAACATTGTCTTAGAACATGCAACATACCCTCATAACATTGTCTTAGAACATGCAACATACCCTCATAACATTGTCTTATAACATGCAACATACCCTCATAACATTGTCTTAGAACATGCAACATACGCTCATAACATTGTCTTAGAACATGCAACATACGCTCATAACATTGTCTTATAACATGCAACATACCCTCATAACATAGTTTATCTTAGAATATGCAACATGCCCTCATAACAAAGTTTGTCTTAGAACATGCAATAATGTGTCTTGTATCAGACAACATACTTCATAACGTATCTTGTATCTTGGAACATGCAACATACCCTGACAAGGTATCTGTCTGTCTTTCTGTTTACTGTACAGAAATATGAAACATATTTTAGAGTTGACAGTTTTATGTATGAGAGAGAGAGGGAATAAAATCAGTGGTGAATTCTAAAGTTGTCCTTGTATGTGCTTCTTTTTTCTTACTTGCTGAGATTTCTTTGTAATAAAAAACTCAGAATTCTCTCAGATACAATACTTTATTGTTTTTCTGTGACTTGTTTCTTCTTGTGTTCCCTGGTTTTAGCTTCAGAATCTGTTGTCTGGATAAATTGTGCAATCTTTTGAAGGTCATGCTATGCGGACAAAAGTTTGTCTTCCGGTGAGTTCCCTACAGCCAAAGCTGGGCTCGAGCTTTCTTAGTGTGGGTGGGGGGGAAGAAAGCTGCAGGATGTGCTCCAGAGACTGAATGCCTGTTCTGCTGTTCTGCTTGTGTGTGCTCACTCACTCATGTATGTAGTTAGAGAATGCTTTGGGGGTCATTTTGTCATTACAAGTGTTGAAATAATGTTTCTGCTAAATAATTGCATTGCTTTCTACAAAATTTTGGAATTTACTGGTTTGTTACTAGAATTATGGATATGTTGTGTTATAAAAATTGGAGTATCAGGAAATGAAGCGCTCTCCCCCGACCCCCAAAAGGGTGGAGTCTGAATGTAGTATTTGTATTTTGTCTTGTTGAAAATCAAAGTACAGTAGTTTTCTTAACCAGGACAATTGATTTGGCCACTTACCTGGCACTGTAGTCACAGGTGTGTGGTGTTACCTGTAAATCATGTGCGACCATTCAGCAGGGCTGTTTTTTTCTCTCTCTCACTCACACACACACGCACAGTGACCACCTGGTTGGTGAAGCAGAATTTTATGACGTGACGCTGAATGCAATAAAGTTGATGAAACAATGTACGTGCAGCTTATCATTTATGCATGTGTTATCATTTATGTGTGTTTTTTGTAGTATTAACAGACAACACCATGATCTTTGTATTGTTAACATATATCATATTGTCTTTCTAGTATTAACAGCACCTCAGTTTTGTGGTGTTAGCATCTTCTCATCTTTTAGGTGTTAACATCTTCTCATCTTTGAGGTGTTAGCATCTTCTCATCTTTGTTAGCGTCTTCTCATCTTTGAGGTATTAACATCTTTTCATCTTTGTGGTGTTAACATAT
The DNA here is from genome assembly GCA_009760885.1 of Achatina immaculata. Classification (NCBI taxonomy): domain Eukaryota; kingdom Metazoa; phylum Mollusca; class Gastropoda; order Stylommatophora; family Achatinidae; genus Lissachatina; species Lissachatina immaculata. The sequence goes on along the minus strand of CM019719.1, from coordinate 3,735,705 downwards.
TCTCATCTTTGTGATCTTAACATATTGTCATCTTTGTGATATTAACATCTTCTCATCTTTGTGATATTAACATCTCATCTTTGTGATCTTAACATCTTGTCAAAGCAATAATTAAAGGTGGGAATGCAAATCACTTTTCTGTAGTTACTAATCACCATTAGAGTGTATGAGTCACTAGTAGTAGCCTCCCCTTTGTCTGTTCCAAGCACAAACATGATAGTTCTGAAACCTCACTGACTCAAACACAAACATGACAGTTCTGAAACCTCACTGACTCAAGCACAAATATGACAGTTCTGAAACCTCACTGACTCAAGCACAAACATGACAGTTCTGAAACCTCACTGACTCAAGCACAAACATGACAGTTCTGAAACCTCACTGACTCAAGCACAAACATGACAGTTCTGAAACCTCACTGGCTCAAGCACAAACATGACAGTTCTGAAACCTCACTGACTCAAGCACAAACATGACAGTTCTGAAACTTCACTGACTCAAGCACAAACATGACAGTTCTGAAACCTCACTGACTCAAGCACAAATATGACAGTTCTGAAACCTCACTGGCACAAGCACAAACATGATAGTTCAGAAACCTCACTGACTCAAGCACAAACATGTTAGTTCTGAAACTTCACTGACTCAAGCACAAACATGACAGTTCTGAAACCTCACTGACTCAAGCACAAACATGACAGTTCTGAAACCTCACTGACTCAAGCACAAACATGACAGTTCTGAAACCTCACTGACTCAACACACAAATATGACAGTTCTGAAACCTCACTGGCTCAAGCACAAACATGACAGTTCTGAAACCTCACTGACTCAAGCACAAACATGTTAGTTCTAAAACTTCACTGACTCAAGCACAAACATGACAGTTCTGAAACCTCACTGACTCAAGCACAAACATGACAGTTCTGAAACCTCACTGACTCAAGCACAAACATGACAGTTCTGAAACCTCACTGACTCAACACACAAATATGACAGTTCTGAAACTTCACTGACTCAAGCACAAACATGACAGTTCTGAAACCTCACTGACTCAAGCACAAACATGACAGTTCTGAAACCTCACTGACTCAACACACAAATATGACAGTTCTGAAACCTCACTGGCTCAAGCACAAACATGACAGTTTTGAAACCTCACTGACTCAACACACAAACATGACAGTTCTGAAACCTCACTGACTCAAGCAGAGACATGAAAGAACTGGTCTCATTTATCCAGAGACAAGCATGAAAGGAAAGACTGAAACTTCAAAAACACATAAGAATGTTAGGGTGAAAATGAAAAATTCTGAAAACAAATATCAAGAGACTTTTGGTAATTGTTTCTGAGCTATTTGAAGAAACTTTTAATCTTTCTTTCACATACCCTTTATTTTCTTACCTGGTAGAATGAAAAATCGGATATGAACAATTCAGGAAACGAAACAAACTTATTGCACTCGAGGCTATGAAGAATGGGTTACTCTTGTAGATGTTTAAACTTGGTTTTTCTCTAACGCATGTGCTTCATCAATTTTTAAATGTCATTTCTGACAGCTAAATCAGTGTAAATTATGTGCTGGTAAGCTTTTGATTTTAGTGGTAATTGCTTCTAGAATATAAATAGCAATTAGTGACGGACGTACATGGAACAGACGTGAACAGAGCAGACGTGATCAGAGCAGACGTGAGCAGAACAGACGTCAACAGAGCAGACGTTAACAGAGCAGGCGTTAACAGAACAGGTGTTAACAGAGTAGGCGTTAACAGAGCTATGAGTAGGACGCATTTTGTTTATTTTGTTTTGAAAGAACTGATACTGATGTTGTACTTGAGTTCTTGAAGTTTCCCCAAACTATATTTACTACCTCCTCGCTGTTGTTCGTCTAGAAACGAGTTGATGTGCTCCTTCAGTTTGGCTAGGCTTACCGTGGTCCTCATGACAGTGAATCCTACAGAGATACCGGTTTATTTAGCGCTGTCCAGAACTTTAGGCTCACTTCACACCAGGAACGATGCCTACATCTGAAGATCATCACGACTTTTGCCGCAGAGGACACAAGCTTGAGAACAACAAAAATAAATGTAATGTTTTTAAAGTGGACTGCTCGTGCAAGGAAAGTATGGGGTCTGTATCGACATGAAAAGAGAGTTTAGAAAGCTAAAGTGAGACTGAAATGACGTGCATTATTCACGTCGCATGTTAAAATCGTTGACGAGCCAGCACGCATCACCAGGCAACACACTGCAGGCACGCGAAAAATTCTATCAAAATAGTTTCTTCAGTTTTTTCCACTGGCTTTAATATCGCACACGTTTACCTATCAGCACAAGCTGTACCTACTTCAAGGACTTGGCTAATGAGCCAACCAGCATCGCTGAAAGAGTTAACCCCCTTTTTATCTTCCGTCTCAGAATAGCGCAAGCAGTTAAGTTTACTAGGTGTATTTATTAAGCGACACATCGTACCACCACCTAACACGTCCCGCGCCTGTGGTCTTGTACGCTTCTCGGTTCTACCTTTCTCTCTGGAAAATTGTGCGGCAATTGACAAAATTAGCCATTCGCTGGAGTTCTTGATGACGAGTTCACCCATGCGTCACGCCAGTCGTTCGCGACATTGTAAAGCCAACAGTTGGCTGTGAATGGATAACATCTGCACGCTCATTAATGCAAACTCTAAGAAAACATCCGTATTTAGCCGTGAATATGGTTATCCATGTCTTACTATAGGTTCAACTTCAGGTTTATATCCGTGTGGTAAACTACATGTTCCTATACAGGACTAAATTTCATGGGATTTTCTTGATTGAAGTGAATTTTTTTTTTTACTTATGGATCACAGGCCATAGTTTTTAAAAAAATTCTAGATGAAAAGTAGATTATACTAATATTTATATTCTAATTTCCTTTCGATTCAGTTCTTGTAACTGGGCAGTCAGCAAGCTTCGTGCAGCAGACTTGTTTGTTGCGATAGGTTGATGTGGATTAACACTGGACTGTTTGATAGCAAGTTTGTATCAGGATACATGACTGTGGATTCAACTTTAATATCGTGGATTACATTACGAACGCTTTATATTGTAGATTATATACTTAACTGGATTCAGATAGTGGATTATACGCTAGACCAGTTCCTTATTAAGGATTATATTCTAGAGCAATTCCATTTTGGGGATTATACACCAGACCCGTTCCATTTCGAGGATTACATTAGACGAGTTTCTTATTAGGATTATACACCACAGAAGGTCATATTAAAGATTATACAATAGACCAGTTTCATGTCGAGGATTATATAGTAGACCAGTTTCATATCGAGGATTATACATTAGACCAGTTTCATATCGAGGATTATACATTAGACCAGTTTCATATCAAGGATTATACACAGACCATTTTCACGTTGTGGATTATGCGTGATGATTGATTTTGTGTGGATTACTAATCATCGTTTTGGAGTACTGGCTGATGTTGTCGTGAAGAGTCATTATTCCAGGAACTGATTGCCATAAACAAGGTAGTGTGTTTTCATTCATGCAGGAAGACCATAGCACGAAGTTCGTGAAGTTTATTATCTACCCACTGAACAAGAAAGGGTATTTATTCAGATTAGCTCGGGGCCCAATTCACCTGCCTGATACCCTTCTCTTACTCTGCAGCTTTGAACACAAGTTCCTTTCTTTATAAGCAAAGTGAACTTGATTATTTCAAACAATGGTGTTTTGTTTTCTCGAGAACTCGTTCCAAGTTAAGCCTAATTTAAAGTTGGAACCTGATCTATTTAAAGTATTCATAAATAGAATGTTTTTTAAATACAAAAAGTACAGAAGCTGTGAGATGAAAGATAAAAGGGAAGACAAGTAACAATAGACCAACATTTCAATCGGAACAATAAAAAATGTACACAATAAAGAAACGAAATAAAACTAAGAATTATCAATTGTTCCTAGACTGTGCACTTTCCTATAACGAGTAAAGCGTGTAGGTCTACACTATACAATATAGGATATTAGAGTGGGGTTCTAAACCTTGGTTGCAGACTCTGTCAAATGCTTAGTACATTATGTCCCCACAGCTCATAAGGATTGCCCAATATGTCCCCATATCGCATATGGGTTACTCATATATGTCCCCTTATCCAATATGTTCCTATATCCCACGTGGATTGCCCAATATGACCCCATACCTCTTATGGATTTCCCAGTATGTCCCCACGATCCCTGTGGATTTCCCTGTATGTTCTCATTCTCCACATGGATTTCCCTGTATGTTCTCATTCTCCACATGGATTTCCCTGTATGTTCTCATTCTCCACATGGATTTCCCTGTATGTTCTCATTATCCACATGGATTTCCCTGTATGTTCTCATTATCCACATGGATTTCCCTGTATGTTCTCATTCTCCACATGGATTTCCCTCTATGTTCTCATTCTCCACATGGATTTCCCTGTATGTTCTCATTCTCCACATGGATTTCCCTGTATGTTCTCATTATCCACATGGATTTCCCTGTATGTTCTCATTATCCACATGGATTTCCCTGTATGTTCTCATTATCCACATGGATTTCCCTGTATGTTCTCATTCTCCACATGGATTTCCCTCTATGTTCTCATTCTCCACATGGATTTCCCTGTATGTTCTCATTCTCCACATGGATTTCCCTGTATGTTCCCAAACCTTCTTTGGATTTTCCAGATTGTCTCATATGAAATGCCCATCAGAAGATGAACAAGAGGGTGACAGTGACAGATATATATGAACAACATCAGAAGATGAACAAGAGGGTGACAGTGACAGATATATATGAACAACATCAGAAGATGAACAAGAGGGTGACAGTGACAGATATATATGAACAACATCAGAAGATGAACAAGAGGGTGACAGTGACAGATATATATGAACAACATCAGAAGATGAACAAGAGGGTGACAGTGACAGATATATATGAACAACATCAGAAGATGAACAAGAGGGTGACAGTGACAGATATATATGAACAACATCAGAAGATGAACAAGAGGGTGACAGTGACAGATATATATGAACAACATCAGAAGATGAACAAGAGGGTGACAGTGACAGATATATATGAACAACATCAGAAGATGAACAAGAGGGTGACAGTGACAGATATATATGAACAACATCAGAAGAGGAACAAGAGGGTGACAGTGACAGATATGAACAACATCAGAAGATGAACAAGAGGGTGACAGTGACAGATATATATGAACAACATCAGAAGATGAACAAGAGGGTGACAGTGACAGATATATATGAACAACATCAGAAGATGAACAAGAGGGTGACAGTGACAGATATATATGAACAACATCAGAAGATGAACAAGAGGGTGACAATGACAGAGATGGATGAATAGTCTCAGAAAAGTTATAGTAGGTAAAAGACGTAACCAACTGGAGCCAGCCAAGACTGCGTACATGGCATGGGATGAAGGGAATACAAACTTTCCAACTAATAGTTTCTAGCAGAGACTTTTGTTGGGGAGAGGAATCTCACTTTTGTTGGGGAGAGGAATCTTACTTTTGTTGGGGAAAGGAATCTCTCACTTTTGTTGGGGAGAGGAAAGAGAGAGAGAGAGTGGGGGAGAGCGGGGAGAGAAAGTAAGACTTCAGGGGGTCATAGGTCGTAGTTAAGATTTTGTAGTGTCCTTGTTTCTATAACACGGAGTACTCACCAGCTTTCAGTTTCTCTGCCCTTTATGTGGAGATAAAAGAGGTTCATCGTTATTTGTTGGATGTACATATTCGTTTGTGTGGAGATAAAAGAGGTTCATCGTTATTTGTTGGATGTACATATTCGTTTGTTTGGAGATAAAAGAGGTTCATCGTTATTTGTTGGATGTACATATTCGTTTGTGTGGAGATAAAAGAGGTTCATCGTTATTTGTTGGATGTACATATTCGTTTGTTTGGAGATAAAAGAGGTTCATCGTTATTTGTTGGATGTACATATTCGTTTGTGTGGAGATAAAAGAGATTCATCGTTATTTGTTGGATGTACATATTCGTTTGTTTGGAGATAAAAGAGGTTCATCGTTATTTGTTGGATGTACATATTCGTTTGTTTGGAGATAAAAGAGGTTCATCGTTATTTGTTGAATATAAAGATTTTTATTTCTGGGTGTAAGGATTTCTGTGTTATTGTTTAGATGGAAGGATTAGCTGCGTTATTTGTTTGGAAGAAAATACTTTTTGTAGCACGCGTTTAGATAACAGATTTGCTGTCGTATGTGTTTAGATGTTGAAATTTGTGGCTCTCCAGAAAAAGGAGTTCACTTGGGGGGAATTATCACTGGTTCACTTCTGAAAGCCGTCCTTTGTTCATGTCTGGCACTTGTTCACTTATGAAAGTCATCATTGGTTCATGTATAATAGAATATAGATTTATAGAAGAGAAAAGTTAGACAACCCATCATAGAATGGGAAGCTTGGTATAAAAAAGGGTTATGTTCCATAGAAATTAGTAGCTTGGTGGTTAGGTTTATTCCCCTTGAACTTATTTTTCCCGTGGGATTCGTGGGTCACGTGTAACATATGACAAAGAAGGGTCGTGAGCCAGAAATCAGATGATTTGGGACAGTTGATGTTTTGAGCTCAGCTAGGCTAGGCTAATGAGTCTGTTTGTGAGAGAATGTAGTTTTTATGTACTGTGTTAGATCAACAGAGGTAGAAATGTAATTAGAAATTCTGGTGGCAACGAAGTCAGAGGACGTCAGTAGTCGCCAGGAATTTATTCTGCGTTGTTTTGACTTGGAATTACGTCCGGTCATGTGTTCTTCGATTTGTTATGCCCCTGTTTTAACCGTCACATCATTCATCGTCATCCAGGGCACCAATAAAGTCATTATAACTTGATATTGCTACTACTGTGCTGCTATTTGCCACTGAGAGAATGACAGTTCCTGGAATGTAAGTCCATGAAACGGATCGTGAAATAGACAAGTGAAACGGATAGTGAAATAGACAAGTGAAACGGATAGTGAAATAGACAAGTGAAACGGATAGTGAAATAGACAAGTGAAACGGATAGTGAAATAGACAAGTGAAACGGATAGTGAAATAGACAAGTGAAACGGATAGTGAAATAGACAAGTGAAACGGATAGTGAAATAGACAAGTGAAGCGGATCGTGAAATAGACAAGTGAAACGGATAGTGAAATAGACAAGTGAAGCGAATCGTGAAATAGACAAGTGAAACGGATAGTGAAATAGACAAGTGAAACGGATAATGAAATAGACAAGTGAAACGGATAGTGAAATAGACAAGTGAAACGGATAGTGAAATAGACAAGTGAAACGGATAGTGAAATAGACAAGTGAAGCGAATCGTGAAATAGACAAGTGAAACGGATAGTGAAATAGACAAGTGAAACGGATAATGAAATAGACAAGTGAAACGGATAGTGAAATAGACAAGTGAAAGAGTATTATAATCTCGACTGTAAGTGAAAGAGTATAATCTTGACTGTAAGCTTTTCCACTAGTATAACTTGTTCAAGCTATTATGTCAGTGGATAAACAATAAGAAGCGGCACTGGTTCATCTGATAGAATGATATAAAGATAAATAAATACTATTTTACATGTCTGGCATTTATCTGCACTGTTGAACAACTATTTATAGAGTGGGGAATTCCGGAAGCTCAGCCTGTTCCATCTTTCCCGAGAAGATTGGCTGCTGGGAGCTTTAGTTTACTCTGGCTTTTACTTAGTGCTTTCAGCCACACATTTTCTTGTCCGTCTTCTTGTGTGGTCCACTTCCCACTAATGTTGTCTCTCTTCTTCTTCTTCTTTTCGTTGCACATATCATTTAAATAAAGCTTTCAGTATAGTATTATGCCTCTTAATATTGTCAACATTTTGGCCCGGTTCTTATATTTTTTTACTTTTAATGTTTTGTATTTTCTGTTGCCCGTTCACTTCTTTATTGTGCACTTCCTATTCTTCTGTATGTCTCCGCTTTACTGATCTCACTTTATATCTATATCTATATAGCCTAGATGTGGGTGCAAACAGCGCACATCAAAACCTCCCGCAGAGATATACACAAATGATTATACGCATTACTTCCCGCTCGATGTTTATAGCCTTTGTGTAGATTAGAACGAAGTGTCTTCCTTTCGTGTTTGTTTGCATAAGAGAAACTGTTAAGTAAACCACAAGTGTCTTGTGTTTCGTTAAAGTATCGAGTGAACAAGATAAGATGTCTTGTGTTTCGTTAAAGTATTGAGTGAACAAGATAAAATGTCTTGTGTTTCGTTAAAGTATTGAGTGAACAAGATAAGATGTCTTGTGTTTCGTTAAAGTATTGAGTGAACAAGATGAGATGTCTTGTGTTTCGTTAAAGTATCGAGTGAACAAGATAAGATGTCTTGTGTTTCGTTAAAGTATTGAGTGAACAAGATAAAGTGGTTTGTATTTTGTTAAAGTATCGAGTGAACAAGATAAAGTGGTTTGTACTTCGTTATAGTATTGAGTGAACAAGATAAGATGTCTTGTGTTTCGTTAAAGTATTGAACAAATAAGATAAGGTGTCTTGTGTTGCGTCAAAGTATTGAGTGAACAAGATAAGGTGTCTTTTGTTTCGTTAAAGTATAGTGAACAAGATAAAATGGTTTGTACTTCATTAAAGTATTGAGTGAACAAGATAAAATATCTTGTGTTTCGTTAAAGTGTTGAACAAACAAGATAAGGTGTCTTGTGTTTCGTTAAAGTATCGAGTGAACAAGATAAAGTGGTTTGTACTTAGTTAAAATATTGAGTGAACAAGATAAAATGTCTTTTGTTTCGTTAAAGTATTGAGTGAACAAGATTTCGTATTTGACTTTAAGTGCTAACATATTTTAGGATTATCGTCTCTGCATTTTCGTTCAAGTTCAACGGCGCTTCCATCTTCTCAATGAAAAGATCTCAGCACTGATGCAAGCACTCTGTAGCGCCTGAGAGAATCCATAATCAATTAATGGCAGTTTGAGAAGCCTCATCAGTATCGTTCTGACCAATGAACCTTCTTTTTGGTGATGTCTGTTGTCTTTGTGATTTAGCTGTGTGATCGACGAAAATATATCTCACACAAACGAGCGAAGGGCTCTGTGGAAATCCAGTATAGTGAACACACAGACTGCTCATTGGAGCCCCATTATATGTAGACGTATAGTGAACACACAGACTGCTCATTGGAGCCTCATTATATGTAGACGTATAGTGAACACACATACTGCTCATTGGAGCCTCATTATATGAAGACATAGTAGCAGGCATGACCATGTCGCCCGTGTCTGGGATAGAAGTCGTAGGGCTGCTTAAGGCCATGAACAAGAAATATGTTTGCTGCACTGAGACGTCTCGTGCTGCCATTCTAAACATATGGTTTACAGCAGCTTTTTTCACGGCTGATCTACCTCAGACATGGCCTACTTAACAGCTGACATAAATGTGTGATGGTAGGTTTTTCAGCCTTTTTATTTGCCAAGACGGGTGTGAGGTTTCAGGGAGGTTCAAGACTGTCAGGTTCTGTTTGATGACTTAGGCGTGTTCTCATCTAGCACTGACACACATATGTTCTCATCTAGCACTGACACACATATGTTCTCATCTAGCACTGACACACATATGTTCTAATCTAGCACTGACACACATATGTTCTAATCTAGCACTGACACACATATGTTCTCATCTAGCACTGACACACATATGTTCTAATCTAGCACTGACACACATATGTTCTCATCTAGCACTGACACACTTAGACTTCCTCACAGCCAGCACTGACACACATATTTAGACTTCCTCACAGCCAGCACTGACACACATATTTAGACTTCCTCACAGTCAGCACTGACACACATATTTAGACTTCCTCACAGCCAACACCGACACACATATTTAGACTTCCTCACAGCCAGCACTGACACACATATTTAGACTTCCTCACAGTCAGCACTGACACACATATTTAGACTTCCTCACAGCCAACACCGACACACATATTTAGACTTCCTCACAGTCAGCACTGACACACATATTTAGACTTCCTCACAGTCAGCACCGACACACATATTTAGACTTCCTCACAGCCAACACCGACACACATATTTAGACTTCCTCACAGCCAGCACTGACACACATATTTAGACTTCCTCACAGTCAGCACTGACACACATATTTAGACTTCCTCACAGTCAGCACTGACACACATATTTAGACTTCCTCACAGCCAGCACTGACACACATATTTAGACTTCCTCACATCCAGCACTGACACACATATTTAGACTTCCTCACATCCAGCACTGACACACATATTTAGACTTCCTCACATCCAGCACTGACACACATATTTAGACTTCCTCACAGCCAGCACTGACACACATATTTAGACTTCCTCACAGTCAGCACTGACACACATATTTAGACTTCCTCACAGCCAGCACTGACACACATATTTAGACTTCCTCACAGTCAGCACTGACACACATATTTAGACTTCCTCACAGTCAGCACTGACACACATATTTAGACTTCCTCACAGCCAGCACTGACACACATATTTAGACTTCCTCACAGTCAGCACTGACACACATATTTAGACTTCCTCACAGCCAGCACTGACACACATATTTAGACTTCCTCACAGTCAGCACTGACACACATATTTAGACTTCCTCACAGCCAGCACTGACACACATATTTAGACTTCCTCACATCCAGCACTGACACACATATTTAGACTTCCTCACAGTCAGCACTGACACATATTTAGACTTCCTCACAGTCAGCACTGACACACATATTTAGACTTCCTCACAGCCAGCACTGACACACATATTTAGACTTCCTCACATCCAGCACTGACACACATATTTAGACTTCCTCACAGTCAGCACTGACACACATATTTAGACTTCCTCACAGTCAGCACTGACACACATATTTAGACTTCCTCACAGCCAGCACTGACACACATATTTAGACTTCCTCACAGCCAGCACTGACACACATATTTAGATTTCCTCACATCCAGCACTGACACACATATTTAGACATCCTCACAACCAGCACTGACATACATATTTAGACATGTTCATAGCGAGCACTGACACGCATATTTAGACATTCTCACAACCAGCACTGACACACACATATTTAGACATTCTCACAGCCAGCACTGACACACATATTTAGACTTCCTCACAGCCAGCACTGACACACACATATTTAGACATTCTCACAGCCAGCACTGACACACACATATTTAGACATTCTCACAGCCAGCACTGACACACATATTTAGACTTCCTCACAGCCAGCACTGACACACACATATTTAGACATTCTCACAGCCAGCACTGACACACACATATTTAGACATTCTCACAGCCAGCACTGACACACATATTTAGACTTCCTCACAACCAGCACTGACACACACATATTTAGACATTCTCACAGCCAGCTCTGACAGACGTACACACAAATGTTACATGAAAGTCGCTCAACCGAAACTGACTTCAGACCATCTCGTTCTCTACAGACCCGAAGTTGTACGTCTGCTGAGTGCTGGACAGAACTTGTTCCCAAACATCAAATAAATGTTGTCGCCCTTGGAATGTGGTTGAGTGGGAGGGGGAGGGGTTCCTTGTCATTGGTTTTGTCATCTTAGATTTGGCGGGAATGTTATGAGCATGAGTTTTGTCTGTCTCATCATTATCTTCAGTTGAGTGACTTTTTGTCTTCTCCTCATTGCTGATATTGTCAGATGGATGACTTTTGGGTGCTCTCCTCAGTGATATCTTCAGTTGGGTTATATTTAGATGGTCTGGTTACTGCTGATATCTTCAGCGGGATGACTTTCGAGTCACTGCTGATGTCTTAATTTCAGTCAAGGATGGATTTATTGCTTTCTCTTCTTAAGTTATCATTTCGTGGGTTTGGTTGCGCGAAGAGAAGGGAGCCATGTTTTCTCGTCTGCTAAATACAAGTTTGTCCTGATACAGAAGCAAGATGTGGGTGTATGTGTGCGGGTGTATGTGTGGGCGTCTGTGCGTGTGTATATATACAGACTGTATATGTGGATGTCAGTGTGTATGCATGCGTGTCTGTATGTGTATGCGGATGTCTGTATGTGTATAGATGTATGTGTGTATATGTGTACGTGTGTGATGTGTACTTCCGCTAAGATTAGCTAGCAAAATGTCTCAAAGCTGGGGAGGGAAAAACCTTGTTTTATTACTGTAGTTAGGATAGATGGTTAGTTCAATAAATTATAACATGAATAACGCAGATCATCATCATCATCATGTCCACAAGGAAGACTGACTGGTACAGAGCTTGAGCTAGTCCTGTCTCTTGCTGTCACAGATTAGCCGACCTTGTCCACATTGTGAGTCTCTTCTTGTTGACCGACTGCATGTCGCCGGCGCACTCGTTGTTCTGTTCCCTCAAGTAGTTTTAAATGTGCAAGTACAAATACCAGAAATGTTCTGCCGATACCACAGTAAATGTAGCGAAAAACCCACCACATACAAGTACAGATGATACTCCACTACAAGTACAGATGGTACTCGACTACGACCATTCGTACTTACAAGAGCATGTCATGACCTCGTTTATTTGTATCTTGTTTTCCATTTGCACGTCCCTTGAGGAACTTTGCCTCACTAATAGGACTCCTGTAAGCCTCTCGGTTGTGAGCAAGATGGCTTGCTGCTGATGCATCCATTTGCAGATCCTCAACGATGTCTTGCAGCTATCTTCGTCTTGGTCTTCCTCTTTTTATTTTTCCCATTATGTACCCTTCCAAGACGGTCTTCTCTAGATTATCATGACGTTTCACATGTCTAAAATATTTAAGTTTTCTCTGTTTAATACTCTTTACTAGCCAGCCTTCTTCAGTATTAAGTTCTTGTAGTATGGATATATTTGTTCTTTTTTGTGTCCATGATATTTGAAGAACTCTTCTGTAGCATTTACATTCAAAGGCATTTATGTGTTTCTCAGCTGTTTTGTTAAGTGTCCAGGTCTCACGGGCATATGTTGCCATGGGAAAGATGCACGCCCTTAAAAATCTTATTTTTGTGTTTCTGTCTGCTCCTCTCCACAGCTTCTTTAGTTGTTTTACTTTCTGAAGAGCGATAGATGTCCTCCTTTTAATTTCCCTCATTGTATCTCCATTACTAGTTAGTAGTGATCCAAGATATTCAAAACTCTCCATTTCTTCCAGTTTTTCCTCATTGATACATATTTCAGCTGCCTTGTTTGTTTTGTCAGTTGTCATCAATTTAGTTTTCTTTACATTAAGATAGAGGTGTTGCTCTTCGCTGTTCTTGCGGACTGATATAATTAGTTTTTCCATTCCTTTTTTGTGTTGTGGACAGTAATACCGTGTCATCAGCATATCTAATCTCTGGTATTTCATAACCTCCAATTGTTATGGCATCGTAATATTCTTTGTCTACATCTTCTCTAACATTCCTCATTATATTTTCAGTATACAAGTTAAATAAGGAAGGCAACAATACGGACCCCTTGTTTCATGTCAAACCAAATTGTTGTTTCACCATTTATTCTTACTGCTGCTTGTTGGTCTAGATACAGCAGTGATGTTAATTGTATCAAATGTGTTGGAAATCCCATTTTTTCCATTATTTCCCACAGTTTCTGGTGTTGTACACAATCAAATGCCTTTGAGTAGTCTATAAAGGCTAAATATAGATTCACATTAAACTCTCTGCATTTCTCTATTATTAATCTTATATTGAATATATGATCTCTTGATCCTCTTCCTTGCCTGAAAGCAGCTTGGACCATATTGACTTCTTCTTCTATTTTCTTACGAAGTCTACCCATTATGATTTTTAACAGAATTTTACTGGCATGACTAATCAGGGCAACAGTTCTGTAGTTTGTGCATAATTTCAGGTTACCCTTTTTTTTGGCAGTGGTATGAATACAGTTCTTTTCCATTCTTTTGGCCAAATACCTGAATAACATATCTTTTTACATAGTGCATGATAGATTGTTGCATATTCCTTTCCTCCTGCTTTAATAAATTCAGCTGTTATCTCATCACATCCTAGTGATTTACCATTTTTCAGATTCTTTTATATCTTGTATCTTATTTATTTCATTAAAAAAATTATTATCCCATCAGTTATGTCCAGTGGTAGCATGGCAGTGAAGTGAGCAAGTGTCTGTGATATTTCTTTACTCTACTTTTGTGTTTGCGTATAAGCATCCGGAATAAATTATCTTCGACTTACGACCAGATCGATTTACGACGAAACGTAAGTCGAGTGTTAATGATTAGCATGGGGAAAAAAATAACAAAGCACAAGCCACGTGAGAGAAGGAAAAGATAGTAAGACTGAGATTTTGCATCCAGAGATGACCGGGTTGATGTGTTCGTGGTTCATGTAGCAGTTGCTCTTGTAACATTTTTGCTTTCTCTCACAATGACCTACTAGAAATTGTCCAGGCAAATCATACTTCCCTGTTCTAACACTTTGCTCTTTTATTATTCGTAATTCCAGGAGAAGTTACCGCCCTTTAATTGGCAGGTGTCGCTGTAAGCACCTTCATGTTCTCACACTTAGCGTGAGCCTATAACTTCAGCGTAGTAACACACTGACAGTTTCCGGGACTACTTTTTCCTCCCATCTACCTCACCTCCATGTGTAGTTTTGTATGTGTGTCTCTATGCTGAGAATGTCGGACGATTTTTTGTAGTTCGGGATATGTTGACAAACTCGATTACGACTTGTCAATGAGATTTTAATGTCTGGCAAGAAGTGGTTCCCCTCACCCCCTCCCCAAATATTTGCTGTTTTCTGCATCCTCACGTAGTGTTTCTTGTCTGTAGATTCGTGTAACAGTTAGAAAAGTGTAGAGAGACATTTTAGTGTTTCTTTGACGTGTCAGTGACCTGGGTTCAGCCGAGCCTAACCTTAGGCATCTTGACACATTTTTATATTTTTAGTCAGCAAACTAGTACGAGGCAGACAGACATACAGGCAGGCAGACAGACAAGCAGACAGACAAGCAGACCGACAGACAGGCAGACAGACAAGCAGACCGACAGACAGGCAGACAGACAAGCAGACAGACAGACAGACATGTGGGGATGGTGAGGCTGCGAGCTTGGCTTTTCGGTTACGGCCGGCAGAAGGGGTCAAGGTCAGCGCCTCGCTATTAGTCATTCACGAATAATTAGTGCATAAGTATATACAACTAAGTATATAAAACTAAGTTTATAAACTATACACGAAGCCACTGCAGTAAAGCTCTGATAACAAAATGTATAACTAGGTAAAAAGTGGGAGCAGGTTTATTACTTAACGACTACAAAGTTGTGATGTTTCTGCGTGAGCCTTAATCATACAAAAACATACAGGACGAAAAAATAGAGGAGATAAAATATAAATTCACATGAATGCTGTGAAGTATAGAATAGAAGTGTGCATGAAGAAACAATAAATCCATCCTTGACTGAAAAATAGGAATTAATGTCTTCTTTTTGTAGGCAGGCGAGAAGACAGACAGTTTAGCACATAAATACATTGATGGATGACTGGAAATGCATAGGTACATATATAATACAATATAGTACCTACATACAAAATATGCCTATATGTGGAGTGAGGGTTGTGTGGGTATTTATATTATATAATATTTTTCCAGGTCTAACCATGCAACAAAAACCAAGTTAAGACTATTCAGTTCAAATGTAATATCCACCCTCATTTATGCATGCGAAAGCTGGAAAACAACTAAAGAAATAGAAAAGAAATTAGACTCTTTTGAAAACAAATGCATAAGGAAAATACTCGGCATCAAGTGGAACGTATTCAAGAAAAATGCAGAGATAAGACAGATGAGTGAACAACAACCAGTCTCATGAGTGATCAGGAAAAGGAGATGGACATATGTTGGTCACTTGATGAGAAGAAATGACCAGAGAATCCAAAAACAAGCTATCAAGTGGAACACAACAGGCCAAAGAAAAAGAGGCAGACCACGTGAAACTCTGAAGAGGACATTGTTAAGAGAGGCCAAATTAACAGGCATAAAATCCTTTGATAAGGTTGAAAGACTCGCCGAAGACAGGAAAAATTGGCGAACTACTTTGCGAGCCCTATGTGACGTTTAACGGCACGGGAAGGATATACGATATAAGAACCATACAACTCTTGTGTTCTGTTACTTTATTATGCCAAAGTCTCGTTGTTTCCTATTTGTAAAAATTTGTATCTGAAACCAAAACCTGAAACTAGCTTTATGTAAAAAATAAAGTTTTTGTTTATTTGTTTTTACTTCTGTTCAGTAGCACTAGACATTTGCAGGAGGTCATGTGTGTATGTCTGTGTCTCAGAAATTTGGTACCCACGGGAGACAGAATCTAAGCGAGAGTATTTCTGTGTCATGGCCTCGTTCCTTTTCCGGGTGTAACGATTTTCGATCAGGAAGACATTGATGGTTTCTCTATCAAACATGTTTTTTTTTTTTTTGGGGGGGTGGGGGGTGGGAGATAGCAAAGTTCATGAATACACTGCCCTCTAGTGGCTAGACTGTTCTGTTGCTCGTCCTACTGGAGTCTGTGGTTCAAGTCCCAGGTACTTCTTGTCATATTTCTTTCGCTCAGGATTAAAAGTGGTTTGTTTATGATTTTCTCGAGGTGTAACCATACGAAACTGTGATCTGTTACTTTAAAATGGAAGTTGAAGAACTCTTATATAGCAGTCTAGTAAGTAGAGTGTGGCTTTTTTTTTTTCAAGTTGAAGAACTGTTATATAGCAGTCTAGTAAATAGAGTGTGGCTTTTTTTTTCAAGTTGAAGAACTGCTATATAGCAGTCTAGTAAATAGAATGTGGCTTTTTTTTTCAAGTTGAAGAACTGCTATATAGCAGTCTAGTAAATAGAGTGTGGCTTTTTTTTTCAAGTTGAAGAACTGTTATATGGCAGTCTAGTAAATAGAGTGTGGCTTTTTTTTTTCAAGTTGAAGAACTGTTATATGACAGTCTAGTAAGGAAAGTGTGGCTTTTTTCAAGTTGAAGAACTGCTAGAAGATAGTGTAATACGTAATGTGGGTTTGGAAGGTGAAGAGCTGCTAGAAGATAGTTCTGTCTATACCATAGCCCAGGAATGTAAGAACTGCTAGAAGATAGTTCTGTCTACAACATACTTCAGGAAGGTAAGAACTGCTAGAAGATAGTTCTGTCTATAATTTACCTCAGGAAGGTAAGAACTGAAATACAAGAAATAAATACAGAATTCAGTGCCGATGAAATGATCTAGACTTAAAGTTTAGCCTCACAGACAGAACCTCCATCTACTATCTTTTTTTTTTTCTCTTCTGCATCGAAGAGTCAGATTACAGCATGTCGCATGATCGATAGCCTCTATGTTTGGCAGACAGCTCACATTTGGTTAATGAGAATGACTGATGCATTATCATAGTTTGTATCTCTTTAGAGAGAATATCAGCTTTTCTGTAGAATATGACTGAAATAATAAACATCACGATATGTTATTCTATCAAGAAATGTTCTATTATCAGTCAGAGAGTATAAATGATTTACGGTAGATGCAAGATTAATTCTCTGTGATCTGTAACTTTTATACACAAGTAATGTTTGTGTAGCACTGAATTTTGTTGTGCCAACAAGAGAGAATGGAGGAAACCAACATGTGTTGTCGTGATATGACATGATTCTCTCTGAGTCACTCATTGTCTGCTTTGTCGTTCATTGTCTTAAAAACACCGAAAGAAAACAAAACACCAGAAAGTGTAACACGGCTGAACGTCTTCAAGATGAGTACATCATTGGCTGAGCAGATTTTACTTCCATAAATGAAGCTGATATGAAGTTGAGTAATTCTGATTAAATAAATGACCCACGCCTTGGAAGCCTTTTTGTTTTCAGCGAGCAGTGAAAGATATTTGATCAAAGTCCATGGATAACTGATGTGTGCTAAGTTCTGTGTTTGTGTGTGTGTGTGTGTGTAGAGAGAGAGAGAGAGAGAGAGAGAGAGAGAGAGAGAGAGAGAGATATATATTTCTTACTGGCACGAGTAGGAAAGATGTTCATTTATTACTACGAATTTAATTCTTCTTACATTTTCTTGGAAATGGATTCTGCAACCTTTGTGGGGGGGGGGGGACGAAGAAAAGAATATACACACAAACACACAAAACAAACAGACCAGGCAAATAGACAGGAGATAGATTAGACAAACTGATAGGAAACAGACAGATTAGGCAAACTCGTAACAGACAGACAAACAAGACAAAATGATAGCAGACAGACAGACAGACAAATAAACAGACAGAGTCCGACATATCGTGTAAGCTGACAGCAGACAGACACATCAAACAAACAAACAAACAAAGAGACAGACAAATCAAACTTGCAGAAGAGAAAGAGACAGACATCAGATAAATTGATAGCAACCAGAAAAACTAACAGAAGACAAACAGATCAGACAAATTGCTAGCAGAAAAACCCTTGATCTGCGGTTACTTACTGACTCTTCCCCCCCCCCCAAATAAAAAACCAAAAAGTAGCATACTCATTTTCCATGTTTTAAAACGGTATTTTGCTCATTTTTCAGCCCAGAGACATGGGCAGTTTGCAGGAACTGGAACGTTTACTTCATTCTAAAGATGAAGAGATCAAAGATCTCCAGCGACTTCTGGAAGACAAAGAGGAGAAGATCATGCAGCTGCGGAGCAAACTGCACAAATTCCAGTCAGTCCTACCCCAGACACAAAAGAACCTGATCGTTGTCCTGAGAAAGCAGGGCATCAGCGCAGAGTCTCAGACTCTCACAAGCCTGGAAGACCTTAGGGCAACGTTTAGGAGATTTTCAAAAAGTGAAACGTGAGTACATAATTTCAGTTCTTCTACCTTCTAGTGTACACTGCCTCACATCATGTACGTTCTAGTGTACACTCCTTCACTTCGCTGTGTTTTCGGTGTCAGCATAGCACAGACTCTTAACAGGTTCTAAATAGATATAAACGTGTGCTTATTTGTTTATTCTAGTATGGTGCATCAGAATTTTTGCCACCATTGATTTTACTCTCATAACGATTTATTGTAATCAGTGCTACCTCTGTACTGTAATCACGATTGTTTCACATTTCTACCTTCGTACTGTAATCACGATTATTCTTCCCCATCCCCCAACCATCTCTATCTCTGTACTGTAATCACGAATGTTTTACATTTCTACCTCTCTATTGTAATCATGAATGTTTTGCATTTCTACCTCTGTACTGTAATCACGAATGGTTTATAGTGCTACATCTGTACTGTAATCACGGTTGTTCCATATTTCTACATCTGTATAGTAATCTTGATTTTTTTCACACTTCCACCCCTGTACTATAATCACGATTGTTTTACATTTCTGCCTTTTTTTCTATAATCACGACCCCACTCCCAATTCTACCTCTGTGCTGTAATCACTATTGTTATACATTTCAACCTTTGTGATGTAATTACGATTGTCTTACATTTCTACCTCTGTACTGTAATCACAATTGTTTTACATTTCTACCTTTGTACTGTAAAAACGATTGCTCCACATTTCTACCAATGTAGTGTAATCTCGACTATTTCACATTATAAAGATTACTGGTTCACAAACGCTGGTACTGTGAAAGAGTTCTTGAGATGAATGTTTGAATATGAAATACAAGCTTTAGTGGCTATTTGTCTCATTTTATAAATCTGAACATGAAATACAAGCTTTAAGTGGGTATTTGTTTCATTTTATAAATCTGAACATGAAATACAAGCTTTAAGTGCGCATTTGTCTCATTTTATAAATCTGAACATGAAATACAAGCTTTAAGTGGGAATTTGTCTCAGTGTATGAATCTGAACATGAAATACAAGCTTTAAGTGGGCATTTGTCTCATTTTATAAACTTTAACATGAAATACACGCTTTAAGTGGGCATGTGTCTCTTTGTATAAATCTGAATACATCGCAGGTTCAGAACAGTATCACAATGAAACAATTTGTAAACATCTGAAAGCGTGAGAGTAGCTGAACGTACAGTTAACTGCTTCTTGTGTGAATGTATCGAATTCGTTCCAAGTTGTTCCCCTACTACAGTGGATCCAGCTGTAACATTTGCTACTCGATCCAGTCCGTGTTAGATAAAAGTGCTTTTGAAATGGATAGATTTGGTTGAAGGGTGAGGTTCACAAGAATGTAGTGTACACACAGCGATCAATGTACGAAAGACAGGAGCAGATGGTCCCGTGGGTAAGTGTCAGTACTGCGCATGCTCTGAAAGTCCAAAGAGCGTAAACGAAGGAAAGCCCCGAAACACCAACACTCCAACAAAATTAGGGACTGTTGGCTGAGTTTAGAATTCTTTTGTTTTCGATGAGACACTCAGCTGAGTATCAGAAGCAAAGATTGTCCTAGTTTCCTGGATGGGGCGGGTAAGATACAGGTTAGATGAAGTCCAGGAGTCACAATGTTCTGATCTCAAAGATCAAACTTTGACAGACACAACCAGGAGAGTTTAGAGAGCTCGATGCTAGCGCATGTGGGACGGTTGGAATCTAAACATGTTAGTTTTACTGGTCATTCCTGCCACAACTCCAGCAGGGAAATGTAACCCTCTGAAGTGAGTCAGGATTACACTGGAAGCTGAAGAACAAACATCGCATACGAAAACTGAGAATTTCTGCAGAAGCTGATGAAAACTTTCTCAGTGGCATCGTCAGCTTAATCGTCACAGCTCAGAGTTATAGTCCGTGTGTAATTATAGTCAGTGTGTAATTATAGTCAGTGTGTAATTATAGTCAGTGTGTAATTATAGTCAGTGTGTAATTGGTTTGAATTGCATTCTTTTGTTTGCTAAGTAACGAGTCAGTCTACGGCGCGTCATGTGGAATAATGTACCCGGGCGCCTGTCAGGCCGAGTATGAATAAACTTGATAAATTCTTGCTGATCTTGGTGTTTCACAGGTCTCTGTTGGTGCCTACCGATGTACTAGTGATAAATGTACATAGACATATAACAAGTCAGTGTTGAAGGGAGAACAATAAACAATAAAGTAATATTGTAAATAAATAAGAACAGATGAATTACAGTTATCATCAGGTGCCGTGGCAGCAGGCGTTGTCACGCTTCTTCATAGATGTCTGTCCTTGACATTGTCCATCAGTTCATTTGAAGATTTGTTGTTCTACTATGGGTAGACTGTCAGTGATCTTTTTCCCTTGGTCTTCCCCTGCCTCTTTTTCTCAGTCCCAGTTCTCTTCGTTCGTTTCAATTACTGTGGAGAATATTTGATATAATTGTGGTTTGGAAATAATATAGTTCAACTGTGGACAAAGTTAGAATTTGGCAATATGTTATAATGAGTGTGCTTGCCGGCGGGCGTAATTGTCAGATCGGATGTTTCAGAGTTGGTCACTACTTTATTCGCGCGGCCAGTAGAGTGTTGATGTGCTCCTTCAGTCGGGCGTTTGTTGAGACAACTGGGTCTAGAGTCAACTTCACGTCTCATTAAGATCACAGCCTCGCCTGGGCGTGACACCTCCGCTGTAAGAACACCATAGGCTAACACCTCCAGGGAAACAAAGAAGAAAAATGGAAGCCAGTTTCTGAAATGACACCTGCCGAAGGTAGCGCCCCATCTTCATGTTTCGACTATCATGAAGTTCCTAATTGACCAATGACCTGCTATCAACAGAACACGTGATCAACCTGTCACTGCTTGTGACCCAAATTCTTGTAATGTTCCAGCGGCCAGATGATGGGAGCACTAGTTTGCTGCACGCGTGATATTGCTTCAGAAAATAGTCCACCATTTCGTGTATTTGAGATAGTGTACGATAGATATCGCAATGTAGGTCTCTGAGACGTCTTTACAGTAATGGGAAAAGTATCTGGAGTCAGATAATTTCTTCTTTTATTCATCTCTGGAGACAAGCGAGAAAGCCAGGTTCAGGGAGATTTCGTATTTAACCTAAAATATTATTCCTATTTGAAGACAGTACAGTAAAATTATATTCCATGTCAGAGAAGACAGCACAGTAAAATCATACTCCACGTCAAATAAGACAGTACAGTAAAATTATACTCTACGTCAAAGAAGACAGTACAGTAAAATCATACTCCACGTCAAAGAAGACAGTACAGTAAAGTTATACTCTAAGTCAAAGAAGACAGTACAGTAAAGTTATACTCTAAGTCAAAGAAGACAGTACAGTAAAGTTATACTCCATGTTAAAGAAGCAGCACAGTAAAATCATATTCCACGTCAAAGAAGACAGTATAGTAAAACTATACTCTACATCAAAGAAGACAGTACCGTAAAACTATACTCTACGTTAAAGAAGAAAGCACAGTAAAATTATACTTCACGTCAAAGAAGACAATACAGTAAAATCGTATTCCACGTCAAAGAAGACAGTACAGTAAAACTATATTCTACGTCAAAGAAGACAGTACAATGAAACTATACTCTACATCAAAGGCATCATAAACCTATATTGTTGTCCGCCCACGCTTGGCCAGTCAAACTGTCCAGATTTCGCCGCCAGTTGCTGCCAGCATTTATAACGGTCGCTTTCCCTCCCCCTCTAAGCAGAATGAATGTAGCATGCTAATATCAATGATCGCGCTAGGATTTTTTGAAACCGGTACACTTGTACCTGTCTTTCTCCTTGCATGAACTATTTTCCTAAATACCGTTTTTGTCAATACACATTCGGTGCTTTATACTTGCCTAAACTGTAAAATTAAACGCGTTTTACAAAGATCGTCGGCAATGAAATGTTCGGCTGGCGTTTTCACCTTCTAGATGTAATCTTGACAAAATGTTCACATGCTGAACCAAAGTCAAAACTGGCAAGTTCTCCTACATGCAAACTCAGCATCATCAGCCTGCTGGCCTGATTATCCTCCAACCAATTTCACTGGCTGCTTTCTTCTAGACTTTTGATACTATAAACCGGTTACGGTAGCACAGCACCTCCAAAAGTTTAGGTTTTTCTCTGTTTTATTAGGTATGTTACCTCTAATTGCCGGTTACTGCGGTCACTGTAAAAAATGTTACAACAAAATTCTAGTTAGTTACTAGTATCATACCACACAATTCTAGTTCCTCACTAGTACCATACAACACAATTCTAGTTCCTCACTAGTACCATACCACACAATTCCTACTAATTCCATACCGCACAATTCTAGTTCCCTACTAATGCCATATCGCACATTTCTAGTTTCCTAATAGTACCATACCAAAAAATTCTAGATCCCTTCTAGTACTATACCACACAATTCTTGTTAGCTGTTAGTTCTATACCACGCTTTCCTAGCTAGCTTTTAGTACTGGAACTATATAGCACAGCTGTAGGTTGCTGTTAGACCATACTACAGTAAACTGTAAATAACGAAACGAGACATTAAGAAGAGAAACAGCTTATACTTGTGCTTTTATTGCTCGAGATCAAACGGTTTGGAGCAGATTAGTCTCCAAGCCACAGCACAAGGAAAATAAATTATAACGTACAGTTAACAGCAGATTTTTTGTTACCTGTGTTGTGTTTTCCATTTTTTCCCGTTCTCCGTTCCCTGTGAACAGGAGTGAGTTCCACGTGCTTTCCTATGTTATATTTATGCTACACACTGACAACTTGTATGATGCGGAGCTCAGTATTACACGCCAGTTAACAGATATTCTCCAAGTTTCAGAAGCGGTTTACCCCCAATTGGCACGTTAAGAATCTATTTGAATAGTCAGGTTTGCCTTAAAGAAGCATTAGTAAGTTTCAGATCTACTTCATACTTGTGGAGACAGTTCTCTATCGACTGTAGCTCTCTTCTTTCGAGGACCCCAGTTAAAAAAAAGTATGGTGGAATATCACCATGGTAATGGCAGGAAAGAAGGCAGCTTACATTACACTCTTAATGTGGACATAAATAAGGTCTGTGTCCCGTTAACCACATTAACTTGTTACAGGACGCCGTAGCCGGGTTTGTGGCAAATTTCCCTGCACAGGGCAGAACTATTCTTATACGCTAGGATTTTCTGATCTTTGATCACTTACCTGGCTGTGTTCGTGTCCTGTATAGCTGGACTTGGCAAGGTTACACCAGGTTACCTGTACTCCATGTGTACGTTTTCGCGACCTAGCCCACTTCCTCAGTGTGTGTCTGTACTTGTGCGATATTCTGCACCTGGACTCTTATGTTATCATGCAACTGAATTGTTATGTTATCATACACCTGAACTGTTATATTATCTTACATCTGGACTGTTATGTTATCATACACCTGAACTGTTATGTTATCTTACACCTGGAAAGTTATGTTATCATACTCCTGAAATGTTATGGTATTGTACACCTGGACTGTTATGTTATCGTACACCCGAATTATTATGTTATCTTACACCTGGACTGTTATATTATCATACACCTGAATTGTTATGTTATCGTACACCTAGACTGTTACATTATCATACACATGAACTGTTATGTTATCATACACCTGAACAGTTATATTATCATACACCTGAATTGTTATGTTATCATACACCTGAATTGTTATATTATCATACACTTGAATTGTTATGTTATCATACACCTGAACTGTTATATTATCATACACAAGAACTGTTATGTTATCATACACAAGAACTGTTATATTATCATACACCTGAACTGTTGTGTTATCGTACATCTGAACTGTTACACACATGAACCTTATCTGTTATATGCTGATCTTTTATATATTTAAACGTTAAAAAAATCCCGGAACAATTGTTTTCCGAATAGTTTGATGAATTGTTGTCGTTTTGTTATAAATCATAATCTGATGTATTTTCTGAATGTTTTCAGAAACTGTTATTTCGCAGAACATATATGACCGAACTTTTATACTTCTGAACTGTTATAATTATTAAACTTTTATATTCCCGGAATGTTGTATATGTTGTACTCCTGAAACTGTTATATTGATGAAATATTTACATCTTTGAACTTTTATACCCATGAACTGTTATACTCTGAATCTTTTATACCAAGAAACCCATTGAATTTTATACTCTTGAATTTTTATTGAACTGTTATATTTCTGACCTGTATTAGTGCGAGAATCTTACACCTCTGAAGTTTCTTGACCGAAGCAGGATCTGGCAATCCAGGTTCAGTGAAGTCTTAAGAATTCAGCGAAGGTCACCAGGCATCTGTCAGATGTTGCTTGAAGTTCTATGAGATGTTGTTAGAAGTTCTACGAGATGTTGCTAGAGTTCTATGAGATGTTGATAGAAGTTCTATGAGATGCTGTTAGAAGTTCTGTGAGATGTTGCTAGAGTTCTATGAGACGTTTTTAGAAGTTCTATGAGATGTTGCTGGGAGTTATGTGAGATGTTGTTAGAAGTTCTGTGAGATGTTGTTAGAAGTTCTGTGAGTTGTTGCTAGAGTTCTATGAGATTTTGTTAGAAGTGACTGATGCTGCTAAAGTTCTGTGAGAAGTTAGAAGCTTTATGAGATGTAGCTAAAGTTCTGTGAGATGTTATTTTATAAGTTCTATGACATGTTGCTAGAGGTTTTGTGATATGTTGTTAGAAGATCCGTGAGATATTATTAGAAGTTCTGTGAGATAGTGCTAGAATTCTATGAGATGTTGCTGGGAGTTCTATGAGATGTTGTTAGAAGTTCTGTGAGATGTTGTTAGAAGTTCTGTGAGATGTTGTTAGAAGTTCTGTGAGATGTTGTTAGAAGTTCTGTGAGATGTTGCTGGGAGTTCTAATAGATGTTGTTGTAAGTTCTATAAGATGTTGCTAGAAGTTTTGAGATATGTTGTTAGAAAATCCGTGAGATGTTGTTAGAAGTTCTATGATATGCTAGAGGTTCTATGAGATGTTAGAAGTTCTGTGAGATGTTAGATGTTCTGTGAGATGTTAGATGTTCTGTGAGATGTTAGATGTTCTGTGAGATGTTAGATGTTCTGTGAGATGCTAGAAGTTCTGTGATATGTTAATTGTTCGTTAGAAGTTATGTGAGATGTTAGGTATTGTGTGAGATGCTGGATTTTCTGTGAGATGTTAGAAGTTATGTGAGATGTTAGGTATTGTGTGAGATGCTGGATTTTCTGTGAGATGTTAGAAGTTATGTGAGATGTTAGGTATTGTGTGAGATGTTAGATGTTCTGTGAGATGCTAGAAGTTCTGTGATATGTTAATTGTTCGTTAGAAGTTATGTGAGATGTTAGGTATTGTGTGAGATGTTAGATGTTCTGTGAGATGCTGGATTTTCTGTGAGATGTTAGAAGTTATGTGAGATGTTAGGTATTGTGTGAGATGCTGGATTTTCTGTGAGATGTTAAAAGTTATGTGAGATGTTAGGTATTGTGTGAGATGTTAGATGTTCTGTGAGATGCTAGAAGTTCTGTGATATGTTAATTGTTCGTTAGAAGTTATGTGAGATGTTAGGTATTGTGTGAGATGTTAGATGTTCTGTGAGATGTTAGATGTTCTGTGAGATGCTAGAAGTTATGTGAAGAAATTGGAAGCTTAGCTAAATCGTAGCTCTCCACAGACAACTCTGGTGAAGTTCATTCTCTTCAACGACGCGTTGATACTGACGGAGCGGCCATACTGAAGCATACATCCAGTTTAAACAGGAATAAAAGTGTCTTTAAATGTTGACTGGCAAAGTCACAGCAGTACACACGCCACACCCCACACCCCACACGCCACACCCTGCTAGCGTATTCGTTAACAAAGTGAAGCAAAAATGTACAGTCAAGTTGTACAAGACTAGCCCGCCCAGTCAAGTTGTACAAGACTAGCGCACCCAGTCAAGTTGTACAAGACTAGCGCGCCCAGTCAAGTTGTACAAGACTAGCCCGCCTAGTCAAGTTGTAAAAGACTAGCGCACCAAGTCAACTTGTACAAGACTAGCGCACCAAGTCAACTTGTACAAGACTAGCGCACCAAGTCAACTTGTACAAGACTAGCGCACTCAGTCAAGTTGTACAAGACTAGCACGCCCAGTCAAGTATCTTGGTGGTGGATTATGTAAAGAACAACAACTGCTGTGTTAGTTGTAGAGCTTTAGGTCCAAATTAACTCCCTCTTAGCTCTTCTACGACGTCGTCTCACCATCTTCAGTTTATCCTCCTCTATCCTCTGGATATATGCAAGTTGGAAGTGAAATCTCACATCCAGATCTTCTTTTCTTTAGCCCAAGGGTCACTCCACTACCCGGCATGTCACGAGGACTGGCAGAAGCGATGTGCTGGCACGGAACTTCTGCAGCTTCTTAAGATACGCAGCATTTCAGTTTGATAATGGCTGTTGATATCCACAAGTTGTGAGACTGTGTAACTTGTTGTAGGCAACACTTACTTTCAAACCCTGCATGTTATTCAGTTAATTTTGTAGCTGTTCTCAGGCTGTAAACTAGTTCAGGTCTCCATTTAGTTTGAAATGTTCATTTAATACAGTTTAGTCCTGACACCCTCCCCCCCCCCCCCCCCCCCGTGCCGGGGACACATTTGCGTGCCCTAGTTTCCATCAGCCCGTTCTGCCTCAGAACTTAACTGCACTTATTATGAATGAAATGACAGCCAAGCCAACAAAGTTATACATGCCTATTAAGTTCCAGTAATGTCCTGGCTATACATTTTATCCGACAGGTCCTGTTGTGTATTACGTTTGTAGTTTATGTGTCGTCGTGACCGCAAACTGATGTTTGTAGTTTATGTGTCGTCATGACCGCAAACTGTGTTTGTAGTTTATGTGTCGTCGTGGCCGCAAATTGATGTTTGTAGTTTATGTGTTGTCGTGACCGCAAATTGATGTTTGTAGTTTATGTGTCGTCGTGACCGCAAATTGATGTTTGTAGTTTATGTGTTGTCGTGGCCGCAAACTGATGTTTGTAGTTTATGTGTCGTCGTGACCGCAAATTGATGTTTGTAGTTTACGTGTCGTCGTGGCCCCAAACTGATGTTTGTAGTTTATGTGGCAGTAATTGATGTTTGTAGTTTATGTGGCAGTAATTGATGTTTGTAGTTTATGTGGCAGTAATTGATGTTTGTAGTTTATGTGGCAGTAATTGATGTTTGTAGTTTATGTGGCAGTGACTGATGTTCGTAATTTATGTGTCGTCGTGGTCGCAAACTGATGTTTGTAGCTTATGTGTCAGTGACTGCTATTTGTAGTTTACATGGCAATGATTGATGTTTGTATTTACGTGGCAGTGACTGATGTTTGTAATGCATGTGACAAGTATTGACTATGAACTGTATTTGTGACAGGACGTGAAGTTTCCTTCTTTAAAACTAACCCAGCCATCTCCCTATATTGCTCAAACTGTTACCTAACAGGAAAACGTGTGTGTTCATCCTAATACATTTAGTTAGAGAGCAGAGTTTCTATAACGCAATATCATTAATGTGAAATATCGATTTCAATGTCTTGTATCTAGAAGTTCAGTTTTAGTTTTTTATTTCCCTGTAAATACAATATTTCCCTAAAAATATAATATTTGATTGTAAATACAATACGTCCCTGTAAATACAGTATTTCTTTGTAAATACATTACTTCCTTGTAAATACATTACTTCCCTATAAATACAATACTTCCATGTAAATACAGTATTTCCTTGTAAATACAATACTTCCCTGCAAATGCAATATTCCCTGTAAATACAATATTTCCTGTAAATACAATATTTCCATGTAAATACAACAATTCCCTGTAAATACAACAATTACCTGTAAATACAACAATTACCTGTAAATACAACAATTACCTGTAAATACAATGTTTCTCTGTAAATACAATATTTCCATGTAAATACAACAATTACCTGTAAATACAATGTTTCTCTGTAAATACAACAATTACCTGTAAATACAATGTTTCTCTGTAAATACAACAATTACCTGTAAATACAATGTTTCTCTGTAAATACAACAATTACCTGTAAATACAATGTTTCTCTGTAAATACAACAATTACCTGTAAATACAATGTTTCTCTGTAAATACAACAATTACCTGTAAATACAATGTTTCTCTGTAAATACAACAACTACCTGTAAATACAATGTTTCTCTGTAAATACAACAATTACCTGTAAATACAACAATTACCTGTAAATACAATGTTTCTCTGTAAATACAATATTTCCATGTAAATACAACAATTACCTGTAAATACAATGTTTCTCTGTAAATACAATATTTCCATGTAAATACAACAATTACCTGTAAATACAATGTTTCTCTGTAAATACAATATTTCCATGTAAATACAACAATTACCTGTAAATACAATGTTTCTCTGTAAATACAATATTTCCATGTAAATACAACAATTACCTGTAAATACAATGTTTCTCTGTAAATACAATATTTCTATGTAAAAACAATATTCCATTGTAAATACAATAATTTCCCTGTAAATATAATATTTCTCTGTAAATACACTACTTCCCTGTAAATACAATATTTCTCTCTAAATACAATACTCCCATGTAAATACAATATTTCTCTCTAAATACAATATTTCCGTATAAATACACTATTTCAGGGTATCAGTTTTATTATCAAACAAAACTAAGAGAGACGACTCAGGGCAAAGATCTACTCGTAACTTGGTAGAAAGGACCGTGATGTACAACTTTCCTCAGTCTGAAGTTTGTTGAGTAAAGAGAGCATGTTAGTCAGAGAGTGGGGACAGTTTGGAACGTGCGCATGAGTGAGTAGTTTCGCTTTAAGTGCTATTAGCTGTTAGTGAGAAGTGAATGAAGGAGGCTACTGGTACTACTACTACTACTACTACTACTACTACTACTACTACTACTACTTTTTCTAATAATGTTATTACTACTACTACTACTACTACTACTACTACTTTTTCTAATAATGTTATTACTACTACTACTACTACTACTACTTTTTCTAATAATATTATTATTACTTCTACTACTACTACTGTTGCTACTGCTACTACTACTATTTCTACTACTACTACTACTACTACTACTACTACTACTACCTCTCTGTGAACCTTAAGTGCCCAGGGCACATGGGGCTTCCGCAAGGGTTTTCCATAAATGCCTGTCCTTTGCCCTTTTTTTCTCCTCTTGCCCAGGTGAGCCCTCTATTGCTCAATATCCTTTCTGTTGTTCTTCTCTATGTCTCTTTTGGTCTACCCTTACTTCTGTTCCCCTGTGGTGTCCATCTTAGTGCTTTTTTGGTAGTGAGTTGTCAGTCAATCTGAGCACATGTCCCAACCATCGCCAGCGTCTTTCCTCAATAATTGCTGTCAGTGGCTTCATCTGCATTTCTGCTAATAAGATGTTATTTCTTATGGTGTTTGGCCAAAATATTTTTCTAATTCTTCGTAGACATTTAGTCTGGAAAGAATTCAACTTGTTTTCTATGATTTTGGTGATTTTCCAGCATTCACTTCCATAGAGTAGTACACTTAGAACATTACTCTTAAATATCCTGATTTTCATATTTATGCTTAGTTTTTTTTTAGATTTCCATATATTCTACAGCACTGCAAAAGCCTGGTTTGCTTTAGTAAGCCTGCTGTTGATGTCCTCTGTGCTGTCTCCATTTTCTACTACTCTACTGCCAAGGTATACAAATTCATTGACCTCTTCCACTAACTTGTTATCTACTCTGAGTACATTTCTGTTGTTCATATTTTGCTTCATTAACTTTGTCTTTCCTACATTGATCTTTAGTCCTATGTTGTTTGCATTTTGAGTTAGCTTGTTTATTTTATCTTGCATATCTTTGTGGCTTCTTGATACTACTACTATTACTACTACTACTACCACTACTACCACTATTACTATTACTACTACTATTACTACTACTACTACTACCACTACTACTACTACTACTACTACTACTATTACTACTACTACTACCACTACACTACTATTACTACTACTACTACTACTACAACTATTACTACCACCACCACCACCACCACTACTACTACTACTACTATTACTATTACTACCACAACCACCTCCACCACCACTATTACTACTACTACTACCACTACCACCACCACCACCACTACTACTACTACTACTACCACCACCACCACCACCACTACTACTACTACTACTATTACCACCACCACCACCACTACTACTACTACTATTACCACCACCACCACCACCACCATTACTACTACTACTACTATTACTACCACCACCACCACCACCACCACTACTACTACTATTACTACCATTACCACCACCACTACTACTACTACTATTACTACCACCACCACCACCACTACTACTACTATTACTACCACCACTACTACTACTACTATTACTACCACCACCACCACCACTACTACTACTATTACTACCACCACCACTACTACTACTACTATTACCACCACCACCACCACCACCACCGCCACCACTACTACTACTACTACTACTATTACTACCACCACCACCACTACTACTACTACTACTATTACTACCACCACCACCACTACTACTACTATTACTACCACCTCCACCACCACCACCACCACTACTACTAATAATAATAATAATAAGACTAATAATAATAATAATACTTCTACTACTACTGTTGCTACTGCTAGTACTATTACTTCTACTACTGCTACTACTACTTCTACTACTACTACTACTAATAATAATAATAATAATAAGAATAATAATAATAATACTTCTACTACTACTTTTGCTACTGCTAATACTATTACTTCTACTACTGCTACTACTTCTACTACTACTACTATTACTACTACTACTACTACTGCTACTACTGTTGCTACTGCTCTTCACTCTCATATTAATACTACTATTACAACTGTGTCTGCTCCTTTTACCATTAATTATACCGCTGTATGGAGTATCGCACGTGTTAGTTTTTTGTGTACCCTGAACCACAGGACATGGCTAAAGTTTAGTCCTCATGTTATATGTAAGTAATGAAGGCAAGAGGAGATAAAGACTCGAAAAATGTGGGAGCGAAGAAAGACGATGAAGAGAGAGAGAGAGAGAGAGAGAGAGAGAGAGGAGAGAGAGAGAGAGAGGACAGGCAGGGAAACTGTATCTACATTATCTGTGGAGAAGTAGGTCACATTAGCTAGAACAGCCAGGTTTCCAATGACACGAACTTCCTTCTACCTGCATAACTCTGTCAGTCTGTATCAGCCGTGAGACAGCGCCAAGTGCACATTATGATAATTCTTATCTCCTGTAGCAGCGGTTATCAAACTAGTACATGTAACTTATAGTAGTTACCGCGATGGTGGAATGGTAGACATGTCTTGTCTGGTCTTGTCTTATCTTGTCTGGTCATGTCTTGTCTGGTCCTTTCTTGTCTGGTCATGTCTGGTCTTGTCTTATCTTGTCTGGTCATGTCTTGTCTGGTCCTTTCTTGTCTGGTCATGTCTTGTCTGGTCCTTTCTTGTCTGGTCATGTCTTGTCTGGTCCTTTCTTGTCTGGTCATGTCTTGTCTGGTCCTTTCTTGTCTGGTCATGTCTTGTCTGGTCCTTTCTTGTCTGGTCATGTCTTGTCTGGTCCTTTCTTGTCTGGTCATGTCTTGTCTGGTCCTTTCTTGTCTGGTCATGTTTTGTCTGATCATGTCTTGTCTGGTCATGTCTTGTCTGACCATGTCTTGTCTGGTCCTTTCTTGTCTGGTCCTTTCTTGTCTGGTCATGTCTTGTCTGGTCATGTCTTGTCTGGTCCTTTCTTGTCTGATCATGTCTTGTCTGGTCATGTCTTGTCTGGTCCTTTCTTGTCTGGTCATGTCTTGTCTGGTCATGTCTTGTCTGGTCATGTCTTGTTTGGTCTTGTCTTCTGTTTCTCTGGAGCTGTGAGCTAGTGCACTTTGTACACCAAGTTTTACGCACAGCCCATGCTTTGGCAATACTGTGGCACAACATCGTGTCGGACTAGGAGCGAGTTATGGCGGCTATTTTTTCAGTCCCTAAATGGAGCTAAAAAACAAGGCGTATGCAGTACTTCTTTAGCAGACTCCACCACCACGGGGACAACGACTATCCCTTCCACGTTAAGTCAGGTTAACCTGTTACAACGGAGAGGAGAGGAGTGGTCTTGGTCAGTTATAGTGTGAGGGAGAGAGTGAGGGGAGTGAGGGAGAGAGTGAAGGGAATGAGGGAGAGAGTGAGGGGAGTGAAGGGAATGAGGGAGAGAGTGAGGGGAGTGAGGGAGAGAGTGAGGGGAGTGAGGGAGAGAGTGAAGGAGAGAGTGAGGGGAGTGAGGGAGAGAGTGAGGGGAGTGAGGGAGAGAGTGCGGGGAGTAAGGGAGAGAGTGAGGGGAGTGAGGGAGAGAGTGAGGGAGAGAGTGAGGGGAGTGAGGGAGAGAGTGAGGGGAGTGAGGGAGAGAGTGAGGGGAGTGAGGGAGAGAGTGAGGGGAGTGAGAGAGAATGAGGGGAGTGAGAGAGAGAATGAGGGGAGTGAGGGAGAGAGTGAGGGGAGTGAGGGAGAGAGTGAGAGAGAATGAGGGGAGTGAAGGAGAGAGTGAGGGGTGTGAGGGACTTGTGAAAGTGGTAATTAAGTAATTAAATTCTTCCAATGGTACAAATGTACTGTGACCCCCCAACCCTAATTTTTTAAGAAAATGTGACCACAACCATCCCAGTTCCCAGATCCTTGTTAGCCAACAGTTCTCTCTACAGGTATCATGTCTGCTCTAATTTCTCATCATCTCTCGTGCCAAATACAAAACAAATATTTCAGTGTGGACAACAACTAACAAAATAACTTTATTAAGACAACATCAAGGCACTCACCATGAACACACACAATAGCAGTAACGGTTCAGACCACAGAACACACATAAGGACCACAGAACACACACAAAGCAGTAACGATTCAGACCACAGAACACACATAAGGACCACAGAACACACACAATACCAGTAACGGTTCAGACCACAGAACACACATAAGGACCACAGAACACACACAATACCAGTAACAGTTCAGACCACAGAACACACATAAGGACCACAGAATACACATAAGGACCACAGATCATACATAAGGACTACAGAACACACATAAGGACCACAGAACACACATAAAGACCACAGAATATATCTAATGGTTCGCAAACCTGGCTCTAGCATGTCAGTTATAGTTCACCAACCCTGACTCTAGCATGTCAGTTATAGTTCGTCAAGCCCGACTCAAGCATGTCAGTTATAGGTCCCCAACCATGACTCAAGTACGTCAGTTATAGCTCGCCAACCCTGACTCTAGCATGTCAGTTATCGTTTCCCATCCCTGACTCAAGCATGTCAGTTATAGTTCGTCAACACTGACTCAAGCATGCCAGTTATAGTTCGTCAACACTGACTCAAGCATGCCAGTTATAGTTCGCCAGCGTCTTCTCCCCTGGATATTACAGAGAGTTACATAGTTCACCTAATACCTTCAGTCAACTCCCTGTGTTTTGAATACTTCACTTCTCTCGTGTTCTGAATATTTCACTTCTCTCGTGTTCTGAATATTTCACTTCTCTCGTGTTCTGAATATTTCACTTCTCTCGTGTTCTGAATATTTCACTTGATGTATGTAGATCAAGACTAGACCTCCAAGTAGTGCAGTCTGTTGAGATGTATGTAGATCAAGACTAGACCTCCAAGTAGTGCAGTCTGTTGAGATGTATGTAGATCAAGACTAGACCTTCAAGTAGTGCAGTTTATAGAGATGTATGTAGATCAAGACTAGACCTTCAAGTAGTGCAGTTTGTAGAGATGTATGTAGATCAAGACTAGACCTTCAAGTAGTGCAATCTGTAGAGATGTATGTAGATCAAGACTAGACCTTCAAGTAGTGCAGTTTATAGAGATGTATGTAGATCAAGACTAGACCTTCAAGTAGTGCAGTTTATAGAGATGTATGTAGATCAAGACTAGACCTTCAAGTAGTGCAATCTGTAGAGATGTATGTAGATCAAGACTAGACCTTGAAGTAATGCAGTCTATAGAAATATATGTAGATCAAGACTAGACCTCTAAGTAGTGCAATCTGTAGAGATGTTTGTAGATCAAGACTAGACCTCCAAGTAGTGCAATCTGTAGAGATGTATGGAGATCAAGACTAGACCTTCAAGTAGTGCAGTCTATAGAAAAGTATGTAGATCAAGACTAGACCTCCAAGGAAAGCATCGTTTTTCTTTTTCGTCAGAATCACCGCATCATCACCTGCAATAAGTTGTATTTCTAGTGGGAGAAGAAGCAAAGAAGAAGAAGAAGTAGAAGAAGAAGAAGAAGTAGAAGAAGAAGCACTTAGTGTTTCCTAAAATTGAAATCACATGGTCTCTGAGATTTCTTCTTCTTTCAGTTTCATATTCTCTTCTGCTCTGACGAAGAGAATGGTTGCTTCTATCTGACGAAGAGAATGGTTGTTTCTATCTGACGAAGAGAATGGTTGCTTCTATCTGACGAAGAGAATGGTTGTTTCTATCTGACGAAGAGAATGGTTGCTTCTATCTGACGAAGAGAATGGTTGTTTCTATCTGACGGAGAGAATGGTTGTTTCTATCTGACGGAGAGAATGGTTGTTTCTATCTGACGGAGAGAATGTTTGCTTCTATCTGACGGAGAGAATGGTTGTTTCTATCTGACGAAGAGAATGGTTGTTTCTATCTGACGGAGAGAATGGTTGCTTCTATCTGACGGAGAGAATGGTTGCTTCTATGAACCCTGCCACCAGCCGGAGATCTTCTTTCGTGACCAACATTTCCCAGTCTAGGCTCTGTTGTTCTGGGGCCTGGTTTGAAGACTGCAGAGAATGCGCTAGAAAGATTGTTCTGAATTGTGGAGAAGTTTCTCATACTTGAAGCTTTACATCCCGTAGATCTGGCTTAAGTCGTCTCAGCTATGACCTGGGGCTGCTGAAGCTTTACATCCCTTAGATCTGGCTTAAGTCGTCTCAGCTATGAACTGGGGCTGCTGAAGCTTTACATCCCTTAGATCTGGCTTAAGTCGTCTCAGCTATGAACTGGGGCTGCTGAAGCTTTACATCCCTTAGATCTGGCTTAAGTCGTCTCAGCTATGAACTGGGGCTGCTGAAGCTTTACATCCCTTAGATCTGGCTTAAGTCGTCTCAGCTATGAACTGGGGCTGCTGAAGCTTTACATCCCTTAGATCTGGCTTAAGTCGTCTCAGCTATGAACTGGGGCTGCTGAAGCTTTACATCCCTTAGATCTGGCTTAAGTCGTCTCAGCTATGAACTGGGGCTGCTGAAGCTTTACATCCCTTAGATCTGGCTTAAGTCGTCTCAGCTATGAACTGGGGCTGCTGAAGCTTTACATCCCGTAGATCTGGCTTAAGTCGTCTCAGCTATGAACTGGGGCTGCTGAAGCTTTACATCCCTTAGATCTGGCTTAAGTCGTCTCAGCTATGAACTGGGGCTGCTGAAGCTTTACATCCCGTAGATCTGGCTTAAGTCGTCTCAGCTATGAACTGGGGCTGCTGAAGCTTTACATCCCTTAGATCTGGCTTAAGTCGTCTCAGCTATGACCTGGGGCTGCTGAAGCTTTACATCCCGTAGATCTGGCTTAAGTCGTCTCAGCTATGACCTGGGGCTGCTGAAGCTTTACATCCCGTAGATCTGGCTTAAGTCGTCTCAGCTATGAACTGGGGCTGCTGAAGCTTTACATCCCTTAGATCTGGCTTAAGTCGTCTCAGCTATGACCTGGGGCTGCTGAAGCTTTACATCCCGTAGATCTGGCTTAAGTCGTCTCAGCTATGACCTGGGGCTGCTGAAGCTTTACATCCCGTAGATCTGGCTTAAGTCGTCTCAGCTATGACCTGGGGCTGCTGAAGCTTTACATCCCGTAGATCTGGCTTAAGTCGTCTCAGCTATGACCTGGGGCTGCTGAAGCTTTACATCCCTTAGATCTGGCTTAAGTCGTCTCAGCTATGACCTGGGGCTGCTGAAGCTTTACATCCCTTAGATCTGGCTTAAGTCGTCTCAGCTATGACCTGGGGCTGCTGAAGCTTTACATCCCTTAGATCTGGCTTAAGTCGTCTCAGCTATGACCTGGGGCTGCTGAAGCTTTACATCCCTTAGATCTGGCTTAAGTCGTCTCAGCTATGACCTGGGGCTGCTGAAGCTTTACATCCCTTAGATCTGGCTTAAGTCGTCTCAGCTATGACCTGGGGCTGCTGAAGCTTTACATCCCTTAGATCTGGCTTAAGTCGTCTCAGCTATGACCTGGGGCTGCTGAAGCTTTACATCCCTTAGATCTGGCTTAAGTCGTCTCAGCTATGACCTGGGGCTGCTGAAGCTTTACATCCCTTAGATCTGGCTTAAGTCGTCTCAGCTATGACCTGGGGCTGCTGAAGCTTTACATCCCTTAGATCTGGCTTAAGTCGTCTCAGCTATGACCTGGGGCTGCTGAAGCTTTACATCCTTAGATCTGGCTTAAGTCGTCTCAGCTATGACCTGGGGCTGCTGAAGCTTTACATCCCTTAGATCTGGCTTAAGTCGTCTCAGCTATGACCTGGGGCTGCTGAAGCTTTACATCCCTTAGATCTGGCTTAAGTCGTCTCAGCTATGACCTGGGGCTGCTGAAGCTTTACACCTTAGATCTGGCTTAAGTCGTCTCAGCTATGACCTGGGGCTGCTGAAGCTTTACATCCCGTAGATCTGGCTTAAGTCGTCTCAGCTATGACCTGGGGCTGCTGAAGCTTTACATCCCGTAGATCTGGCTTAAGTCGTCTCAGCTATGACCTGGGGCTGCTGAAGCTTTACATCCCGTAGATCTGGCTTAAGTCGTCTCAGCTATGACCTGGGGCTGCTGAAGCTTTACATCCCGTAGATCTGGCTTAAGTCGTCTCAGCTATGACCTGGGGCTGCTGAAGCTTTACATCCCGTAGATCTGGCTTAAGTCGTCTCAGCTATGACCTGGGGCTGCTGAAGCTTTACATCCCTTAGATCTGGCTTAAGTCGTCTCAGCTATGACCTGGGGCTGCTGAAGCTTTACATCCCGTAGATCTGGCTTAAGTCGTCTCAGCTATGAACTGGGGCTGCTGAAGCTTTACATCCCTTAGATCTGGCTTAAGTCGTCTCAGCTATGACCTGGGGCTGCTGAAGCTTACATCCCTTAGATCTGGCTTAAGTCGTCTCAGCTATGACCTGGGGCTGCTGAAGCTTTACATCCCTTAGATCTGGCTTAAGTCGTCTCAGCTATGAACTAGGGCTGCTGAAGCTTTACATCCCTTAGATCTGGCTTAAGTCGTCTCAGCTATGACCTGGGGCTGCTGAAGCTTTACATCCCTTAGATCTGGCTTAAGTCGTCTCAGCTATGACCTGGGGCTGCTGAAGCTTTACATCCCTTAGATCTGGCTTAAGTCGTCTCAGCTATGACCTGGGGCTGCTGAAGCTTTACATCCCTTAGATCTGGCTTAAGTCGTCTCAGCTATGACCTGGGGCTGCTGAGACAATGTTAAGCCCACATCTGTCATCGTATATGTATATCTATACAAATACACGTATATATTTTCCTTGTCCTGTGTCATTTCTACCCCGGTCTAGTTCTCATATTTAGTCGTGTGGAGGTCTAGTTCTCATATTTAGCCGCGTGGAGTTCTAGCTCTCATATTTAGCAATGTGGAGGTCTAGTTCTCATATTTAGCCGTATGGAGGTCTAGTTCTCATATTTAGCCGTGTGGAGGTATAGTTCTCATATTTAGCAGTGTGGAGGTCTAGTTCTCATATTTAGCAGTGTGGAGGTCTATTTCTCATATTTAGCACTGTGGAGGTATAGTTCTCATATTTAGCAGTGTGGAGGTCTAGTTCTCATATTTAGCAGTGTGGAGGTCTATTTCTCATATTTAGCACTGTGGAGGTATAGTTCTCATATTTAGCAGTGTGGAGGTCTAGTTCTCATATTTAGCAGTGTGGAGGTCTATTTCTCATATTTAGCACTGTGGAGGTATAGTTCTCATATTTAGCAGTGTGGAGGTCTAGTTCTCATATTTAGCCGTGTGGAGGTCTAGTTCTCATATTTAGTCGTGTGGAGGTCTAGTTCTCATATTTAGTCGTATGGAGGTCTAGTTCTCATATTTAGCCGTATGGAGGTATAGTTCTCATATTTAGCAGTGTGGAGGTATAGTTCTCATATTTAGCCGTATGGAGGTCTAGTTCTCATATTTAGCCGTATGGAGGTCTAGTTCTCATATTTAGCCGTATGGAGGTCTAGTTCTCATATTTAGCCGTATGGAGGTCTAGTTCTCATATTTAGCCGTATGGAGGTCTAGTTCTCATATTTAGCCGTATGGAGGTCTAGTTCTCATATTTAGCCGTATGGAGGTCTAGTTCTCATATTTAGCAGTGTGGAGGTCTATTTCTCATATTTAGCACTGTGGAGGTATAGTTCTCATATTTAGCAGTGTGGAGGTCTAGTTCTCATATTTAGCAGTGTGGAGGTCTATTTCTCATATTTAGCACTGTGGAGGTATAGTTCTCATATTTAGCAGTGTGGAGGTCTAGTTCTCATATTTAGCAGTGTGGAGGTCTATTTCTCATATTTAGCACTGTGGAGGTATAGTTCTCATATTAGCAGTGTGGAGGTCTAGTTCTCATATTTAGCCGTGTGGAGGTCTAGTTCTCATATTTAGTCGTGTGGAGGTCTAGTTCTCATATTTAGTCGTATGGAGGTCTAGTTCTCATATTTAGCCGTATGGAGGTATAGTTCTCATATTTAGCAGTGTGGAGGTATAGTTCTCATATTTAGCCGTATGGAGGTCTAGTTCTCATATTTAGCCGTATGGAGGTCTAGTTCTCATATTTAGCCGTATGGAGGTCTAGTTCTCATATTTAGCCGTATGGAGGTCTAGTTCTCATATTTAGCCGTATGGAGGTCTAGTTCTCATATTTAGCCGTATGGAGGTCTAGTTCTCATATTTAGCCGTATGGAGGTCTAGTTCTCATATTTAGTCGTATGGAGGTCTAGTTCTCATATTTAGCCGTATGGAGGTCTAGTTCTCATATTTAGCCGTATGGAGGTCTAGTTCTCATATTTAGCCGTATGGAGGTCTAGTTCTCATATTTAGCCGTATGGAGGTCTAGTTCTCATATTTAGCTGTGTAGAAAGCTTGATCTGTTGTCCTGACTGTGAGCTTCTAAAACATCGTCATCCTTCAACCCAGTGGATGAGTACCCTCATGCAGTTGCCCTCTCACGACTTGCTAAATTGTCCAACTCTTTGTCCCTGCCGAAGCTGTTGTAACGGTGAATTATTTGAATTCATTCACAAATTGTTCTGTTCATCTTTCTCAAAGTTAAATTTAGAAGTTTTCTATCCCCCCCCCCCCCCTCGTAACAAATCGTGGCATACAGGCGACCAGTTTAAATAAGTGGTATTTGAAAAACAGTTTGAAAACCGCTGTCCCAGACATATCCATTATCTAGTAATGATGCTTATTTCAAGCATATCACTGTAGCCAGCGCACTGTTTGATTGGTTGAGCCATGACGAGTCTGCTGTCTCAAGTTGCATCAGGAGAGCTGGAGGACAGGATAGACAACATGAGAGCACTACACTTCATTTCCTCGCTGAAGATTGTACAGAAAATATACTCAGTGATTAATATGGAAGATTGTACAAAAAGTATACTCAGTGATTAATATGTCTAGATTCTTTAATGCTGTTGTTTTCTAGCGTTATGTCGTCACACTTTTTTTTTCTAGCCTTATATAAGTTTATGATTACGTCACATGATTCTAGCTTTATCCTGTTTATGATTATTGTTTATCATATGTTTTCTGAAATATGTATCGGTGAGGAAAAATTGGAAGAGGTGGAGAGTTTTGATTATCTTGGATCACCGCTAACTAATAATGGAGATACAATGAGGGAAATTAAAAGTAGGTCATCTGTCGCTCTTCAGAAAGTAACACAACTAAAGAAGCTGTGGAGAGAAACAGAGAGAACTACAAAAATAAGATTTTTAAGGGCATGCATCTTTCCCATCGCAACATATGCCTGTGAGACCTGGACACTTAACAAAACAGCTTGCATCTTACATCCTTCTCGTGCCGTTAAACGTCACACATGGCCCGCATGGTAATTCGCCAAGAAGTCCTGTCTTCGGCGAGTTTTTCAATCTCATCAA
Organism: Achatina immaculata; assembly: GCA_009760885.1. Taxonomy (NCBI): domain Eukaryota; kingdom Metazoa; phylum Mollusca; class Gastropoda; order Stylommatophora; family Achatinidae; genus Lissachatina; species Lissachatina immaculata. The sequence goes on along the minus strand of CM019719.1, from coordinate 3,694,509 downwards.
GGGATGTTATGCCCACTGAATTGGCTTCTCTTAACAATGTCTTCTTTAGAGTTTCACTTGGTCGACCTCTTTTTTTTTTGGCCAATTGTGTTTCACTTGATAACTTGTTTGGGGATTCTCTGATTGTTTCTTCTCATCACATGACCGACATATGTCCATCTTCTTTTTCTGATCAACCATGAGACAGGTTGTTGTTTGTTCACCTGTGTGATTTCTGCATTGTTCTTGAATTCGTTCCACTTTATACCGAGTATTTTCCTTAGGCATTTGTTTTCGAAACAGTCTAATTTCTTGTCTATTTATTTAGTTGTTTTCCAGCTTTCACATGCATAAATGAGGATGGATATTACATTTGAAATGAACAATCTTAACTTGTTTTTTGTGTTTATAACTTTTGAATGCCATATGTTCTCAAGATTCTTGAAGGTCAGTGCTGCTTTGGCAATTCGAATTCTAACTTCTTTTCTGGTGTCACCATTGTGGTCTATATAGCTGCCGAGATATGCAAAATGGTTTACTTCTTCAACAGCTGTTCCTTCTACGTATATTTGTCCTTCGTCGTTAATGAGAACCTTCATTATTTTTGTTTTATCCTTGTTAATTTCAAGTCCTATTTTACTCGCCATTCAAGAGAGGGTATCTGTTTTTACTTGCATTGCAAAACAGCTGAGAAACACATAAATGCCTTTGAATGTAAATGCTACAGAAGAGTTCTTCAAACATCATGGACACAAAAAAGAACAAATATATCCATACTACAAGAATTTAATATTGAAGAAGGCTGGCTAGTAAAGAGGATTAAAGAGAGAAAACTTAAATATTTTGGACACATTAAACGTTATGAGAATTTATAGATGACCATCTTGGAAGGGTGCATAATAGGAATAAAAAAGAGAGGAAGACCAAGGCGAAGATGGCTGCAAGACATCGTTGATGATCTGCAAATGGATGCATCAGCAGCAGTCCATCTTGCTCACAACCGAGAGAGGCCTACAGGAGAGCTGTTAGGGAGGCAAAGTTCCTCAAGGGACGTGCATATGACTGACTTACTGACTGACTGATGTTTTCTAGAAATTCTCCCCCCCCCCCCCCCCACACGTTCTGCTGCCCTTGTTCGGTCATGATATGGAAGAAAGTTAGCGACTGAGATTGTATAGAGAGAACTGACAGCAGAGACCGTTCGAAGACAGCTGACAAGAGAGATGTATATCTTATTTTGTGTATGGTTGGTTACTCCAACCCTTTCACCGATGGTGTCGTTCCTGATTTCGTCTCTTCTTGTTACATTTAGCATTCTCCTTAAACATCTCATTGCTGATTATATTGCTTCTGTTTGTAGCTGCTGGTGTACAGATTTGACATTGATCACACAAGACTGGAAGGAAAACCGTGGCACTGACAGATCATGTAGTTCGTAATATGACATCCAGCAGGAAGAGAAATTACGAGTATTTCAAGAAGAAATTTACGATCTTTGATGGCGAGAGGTTTATCTCTTTTTTTCCCCCTTCAGCAGAAGAATGTTTGTAGATTTAGAGTGTTCTTTTACCGGGGCACACATCAAATCCCTGTACACGTGACTGGTGACAGGTTCAAAGATGAGGTGGTTATTTGGAACACCTGGTTTGTTTACGTGGTCAGAATCTGCTAATATGTACGGCATCCTACCTGATAGAATCAAAGCGTAGATTCGTTTGTAGTGTGTTAGTGAGTCGAGACGGTGATCAGTACGGTCATGTGATGTTTACAGAATCCCTTTCCGTTTCCTTGGTTCACTTTGAAGTGGAGGGGGGTGGGGCCGGAGATAATTTGTTTGTTTGTTTGTTTGTTTGTTTGTTTCAACATATATACCAGAACGAGGGAATGAACTTTATTTTAAAAACCTGTAGAACTTGGCTTGCAGGCCCGTACATTCCAGCCTTTCACTTTGAACTTTGACATTGTCGCAGACATTGATCATCAGGTTAATGCTAGTTATTTATATAACCAAACTACGTCAGATATAAACACTTTTTATATTGAACCCCTTCCCCACGTATCTGACAATATAAGGAGCATACGATATCGTTTTTTTATTTTCGCACGTCAAAAGTAAAATTACATTAAAAAATTGTAAATGACTTGTTGTGGATCAGTAGAATCATTACAGACATTGTGTAAGCTTGTACTGATATTATAGACATTGTGTAAGCTTGTACTGATATTACAGACATTGTGTAAGCTTGTACTGATATTACAGACATTGTGTAAGCTTGTACTGATATTACAGACATTGTTTAAGCTTGTACTGATATCACACACATTGTGTAAACTTGTACTGATATTACAGACATTATGTAAGCTTGTACTGATGTTATAGACATTATGTAAACTTGTCATGATATTACAGACATTGTATAAACTTTTACTTATATTATAGACATTGTGTAAGCATTTACTGATGTTACAGACATTGTGTAAGCTTGTACTGATATTACGGACATTGTGTAAACTTGTACTGATATTACAGGCATTGTGTAAGACAGAGACAGAAAGGCAGTCAGAGAGACAGACAGACAGAGTGACAGAAAGGCAGACAGAGAGACGGGCAGACAGAGGGACAGAAAGGCAGAATAGAGAGACAGGCAGACAGAGGACAGAAAGGCAGACAAACAGACAGGCGGACAGAGGAACAGAAAAGCAGATAGGAACATATATTCAGACAAAGAGACAGGCAGAACTAGGGACAGAAAAAAGACAGAGAGACAGACAGGTGATCAGAGGGACACACAGAATAACAGACAGGCAGATAAACAGGCAATGACGTGGGTAAGGGGTACTAAAAGATTGTATTACAAGTACTTGTCAGTCAAAGGTGACATAAAACAGATTTACGGTTATTCATGAAGGGTGAAAGTTTACACATCTATGCCTGATGCTTATACTTAATGTCCATGCCAGATGTCTGTGCCGACTGGGTGTCTATAATGAATATATGAACTGGGCATAGACAACATTTTTTGTTGACGGGTCAATGCGTTTAAGACGATCAGAAGCAAAGTGCTGGTCTATATCCAGTACTGCCGTCTCACACATGTTTGAATTGTAAAATTGTCGCGCGACTGCTTGTGTGAAGTTTAAAAGTTCCCTACAGATAATATATTTTCTAACGACGTGCCCTACCCTCCGTACTCGCTTGACCTAGCCACTCGTGACTTCACCTTTTTCCCTCAAAATTCTGGATGACACATTATCACTGGGTCCACATAATAATTAGTGTATGAGTATATAACTATACACGGAGCCACTGTAGTAAAGCTGTGATACACAAAAACAAAAAGAAATAGAGAGAGGAGATAAAGTATAAATTCAAATGTGTATTTTTGTATGATTAAAGCTCACCCCGAAACGTCACAACTATGTACTTGTTAAGTAATAAAGCTATTCCTACTTTTTTCCTAGTTTTTTTTTTTTTTACATTGTCGCTGGGTCCGAGATCCATGACCTGGGTCTGTCTTAAGTATCTCACAAAAAAAAAATTTCTCTTACAGTTCTCGTGGTCCCACATCCCCACCCCTCCTCACCCCCGAGTTTCCACTCGAGACTTATGTAAGAATTGATAACTCCAATTTCTATCAGGGGAGATTAGTCAGCCGTAATAAGGGACATAACATCATAAAATTATGCTGTGAAAAGGCGATGTTAGACGACTTTCAGGGATAAAAGAACTTCCGCGGTGCTTGTGAGGCGTTGGCGATGTGCTAGGATCATTGTGTACGTTTCCAAGGGGACTATTTCCAAGAGCAGGACGACCAAGGTTAAATAAGGTAAACCTGCCCTTTTTTCTAGGAGCAGACCGGGAACTTTCTGATACTACCATCTAGTACAAGAAAATCAAGAAAACGTCCTTGACGAAGAGAGAATATCATCTCAGAAAAATATGCGAAAGTAAAAGAAAAAAAAGCAGAGGAGGAAAGAAAGAGTAACTTTGGAATCTGTGCGTGAAATTACAAACCGTAGGAGTTAAATGATAAAGATAATGATGATTATAATGATGGTGGTTATAATGACGATGATGTGATAGAAAATTAGAGTGAAGACTAAAGTGGCGATTATGACGATAACAGAAGAAAAATGGAAGATGAAAGCTCGTTTTGTTGAAGGCTCAAGGAGAACAGAAACCTCGCTTGGAGGAGACTATACCTTGTTGGAGTTCTCTCGCCGGGCGTATAGTTTTCTGGGAAGAATAAAATATGTATATTTATGCAGTCGTAAAAATGGCAGCTTGTTTTTCACGTAAATAGGATCTCAGATGTGTTTCTTACTGGCTTGTTTGTCTGATCACGTATAGTTGGTCGTTAACCTTAGTCTTTAGCATAAGTAAAAGAAAGTCTTCTTTATTTTGTTTTTTTTTTTAATGTGGTGCGGTTTTCTGCCTGCCTGTTTCTTAGTCTGAAGTCACCGTTTCACTGTTTATCTGATTTTTGTGCGTCTGAATGTCTGCTCACACAAAAGAATCTATGGCTGTATCATTGTTTATCTGATTTTTTTGTCTGTTTTTTTCCCCTTTTTTATGACTTGTGTCCACCCTTATTTGTGACCGTCTGTAATTTTATTTGTTTGACCGACTTTCTGTCAGATTGTTTGACTGTCTGTGTGTTGTCTGACTAGCTGTCAAACTGTCTGACTGTCCTGTGACGGGCTGTCTGAGGTCTCCGGCACGCCGATGCTAACACTCACCTACATCTGTGTTCTACATTCTTACTCGTAACTTGCGCCTTTCACATTGTCTGATAGCGATAGTACGTTATTCCCCTGTCTTATTTCATTTACAGACTTTTGTCTGTCTCTGACGAGAAATGTCTGCTAAGATAAGACTAGTATGTTATTCTTGTGCTGGTCTAGGATGAAACTTCTTTTACAATAAAAGAGATCTGAGATAAGATCTCGTCATAACAACAATACTAAACAAAACACACGATAATGACTATCATCATAGCAACAATAATAAACAAAACACAAGATAATGACAATCATCATAGCAACAATACTAAACAAAACACAAGATAATGGCAATCATCATAGCAACAATATAAACAAAACACAAGTTAATGGCAATCATCACAACAGCAATAATAAATATCTGAAAGTATACAGCCTCCAACAGTGAAAAAAGGTCGTGATCTGGAAGGCTGTTAGTGTCCATGTTTGACATTGACAACATAGAGCTGGGAGGAAAGCTGTTAGTGTCCATGTTTGACATTGACAACATAGAGCTGGGAGGAAAGCTGTTAGTGTCCATGTTTGACATTGACAACATAGAGCTGGGAGGAAAGCTGTTAGTGTCCATGTTTGACATTGACAACACAGAGCTGGGAGGAAGGCTGTTAGTGTCCATGTTTGACATTGACAACACAGAGCTGGGAGGAAATTTGTGATGTACCGTTCAGGGAGATGGGCTCCCATGGGTTCAATTCTGCCCTCAGACCTCCACTGGCCTAGCAAGCCAGCTAGCGCCACCTAACGGTAGTAGCAGGTCAGTGCAGAGAGCCGGGAAACATGAAAGGTCCTTCGTGGAAACTAGTGCCGGATAACTGATTGCCGGATAACTGATTGCCGGATTAGTGGTGGTCAAGTGTAACATGTATATTGCCGGATCTCACTTCTCTCAGTGGTGAAAGTTCTGTTTCCCTGTCTATGGCACGCTGGATTGTCATTTTTTTTTTTTTAGTAAGAAAGAACATGTCGTATGATGAGCTGTGTACAGTATGATGAACTGTGTATAGTATGATGAACTGTGTATAGTATGATGAACTGTGTATAGTATGATGAATTGTATATAGTATGATGAACTGTGTATAGTATGATGAACTGTGTATAGTATGATGAACTGTGTATAGTATGATGAGCTGTGTATAGTATAATGAGCTGTGTTTAGTATGATGAGATGTATATAGTATGATGAACTGTGTATGATGAGTTGTGTATAGCATGATGAACTGTGTATAGTATGATGAGCTGTGTTTAGTATGATGAGCTGTGTTTAGTATGATGAGATGTATATAGTATGATGAGATGTATATAGTATGATGAACTGTGTATGATGAGTTGTGTATAGCATGATGAACTGTGTATAGTATGATGAGCTGTGTTTAGTATGATGAGTTGTGTATAGTATGATGAGTTGTATATAGTATGATGAGCTGTGTTTAGTATGATGAGTTGTATATAGTATGATGAGCTGTGTTTAGTATGATGAGTTGTATATAGTATGATGAGCTGTGTTTAGTATGATGAGTTGTATATAGTATGATGAGCTGTATATAGTATGATGAGCCGTATATAGTATGATGAGCTGTGTATAGTATGAGTTGTATATAGTATGATGAGCCGTATATTGTATGATGAGCCGTATATAGTATGATGAGCTGTATATAGTATGATGAGCTGTATATAGTATGATGAGTTGTATATAGTATGATGAGCTGTATATAGTATGATGAGCTGTGTTTAGTATGATGAGTTGTATATAGTATGATGAGCTGTGTTTAGTATGATGAGCTATATATAGTATGATGAGCTGTATATAGTATGATGAGTTGTATATAGTATGATGAGTTGTATATAGTATGATGAGTTGTATATAGTATGATGAGCTGTGTTTAGTATGATGAGTTGTATATAGTATGATGAGCTGTGTTTAGTTTGATGAGCTGTGTGTGGTATGATGAGCTGTGTTTAGTATGATGAGCTGTATATAGTATGATGAGTTGTATATAGTATGATATGTTGTATATAGTATGATGAGCTGTATATAGTATGATGAGCTGTATATAGTATGATGAGCTGTGTTTAGTATGATGAGCTGTGTGTGGTATGATGAGCTGTGTTTAGTATGATGAGCTGTATATAGTATGATGAGCTGTATATAGTATGATGAGTTGTATATAGTATGATGAGTTGTATATAATATGATGAGTTGTATATATGATGAGTTGTATATAGTATGATGAGCTGTATATAGTATGATGAGCTGTGTTTAGTATGATGAGTTGTATATAGTATGATGAGCTGTGTTTAGTATGATGAGCTATATATAGTATGATGAGCTGTATATAGTATGATGAGTTGTATATAGTATGATGAGTTGTATATAGTATGATGAGTTGTATATAGTATGATGAGCTGTGTTTAGTATGATGAGTTGTATATAGTATGATGAGCTGTGTTTAGTTTGATGAGCTGTGTGTGGTATGATGAGCTGTGTTTAGTATGATGAGCTGTATATAGTATGATGAGTTGTATATAGTATGATATGTTGTATATAGTATGATGAGCTGTATATAGTATGATGAGCTGTATATAGTATGATGAGCTGTGTTTAGTATGATGAGCTGTGTGTGGTATGATGAGCTGTGTTTAGTATGATGAGCTGTATATAGTATGATGAGCTGTATATAGTATGATGAGTTGTATATAGTATGATGAGTTGTATATAATATGATGAGTTGTATATAGTATGATGAGTTGTATATAGTATGATGAGCTGTGTTTAGTATGATGAGTTGTATATAGTATGATGAGCTGTGTTTAGTATGATGAGTTGTATATAGTATGATGAGCTGTGTTTAGTATGATAAGCTGTGTGTGGTATGATGAGCTGTGTGTCTCTGTTAGATATGAGAGTTATGTGAAGAAGTGTAGTAACAGTGATGAGATTATTTTTGTTTTAATTATAGTTGTGAAGTTTCCTTGTGTACACCAGCGGAGGTCAAGAGTTTAACGGCGTCTGATATAAATATCACGTACCCACACAGACGATGAAACACTGACTAAGAAGGTACAAAGTACTGCGTTCAAAGTTTCCCTGTTTTCTTCACAAATAGGAAACAAATGAGACTTTCGTACAGTAAAGTAACAGAACACAGTTTTGTAGGATTTATTCATTCATTTGCATGTCCCTTGCGGAACTTTGCCTCATTAATAGCACTCCTGTAGGCCTCTCGGTTGTGAGCAAGATGGCCTGCTGCTGATGCATCCATTTGCAGATCATCAACGATGTCTTGCAGCCATCTTCGCTTTGGTCTTCCTCTCTTTCTTTTTCCCATTATGTACCCTTCCAAGACAGTCTTCTCTAGATTACCATGAGGTTTGGTTCTAAGGACTGCAAACGCGCCTCAAACAGCCTCTGGCAGTCAAGTCCAGCTCCTGGCCTTCCCGTGGCAGAACTGTTTAAACTGACAGGAGAAGGGGCGAGGGCGCCTGAAAACCAGTTACTTAGAGTAGATGAGTGGCACGTTTGGTAGCTCATCTGCCGCTGTTGGCGAGATTTTCAGCTGCCGTGCGTGGAGCGGTGCTCCTCCTGGCCAATGAAGAAATTTGCAAATGAGGTTGCCGCGCAGCATCACTGCGGAAAAGGTGGCAGAAAGGATAAAGTGAAGCAAACAGTCAAATCACGGCACCTCTGGTCTGGAGGTCGGCCACGTCCTGAGTTCAGTCATATTGGGCGAAATGCATGAACCGGCTTGTCCCAGAGGTTAAGACACTGCTGGTGAGACTCTTCAAATGCCGCGCGTGGAGTGAAGCCCCTCCCGGTCAAGGAAGAAAATGCGGAAAAGAAATAAAGGTTGCTGTGCGGCGCCGATGGGAAAAGGTGGTGGAAAGTGAAGTTTAACCAGTATGTCCAGTAGTATCGCTACGAGAGCTATACCACGGCACCTCTGCTCTAGAGGCCGGCCACGTCCGAAATACACCTACACTGGTGAAATATGCCTAAACCGGCACACACCAGGGGTGGAACTTGATGGCTAGACATGTCATGCCACCTCCGCTCTAGAGGTCGGTAACGCCTGATAAACACCCATATTGGTGAATTTTGCCTAAACCAGCTCATACCAGGGGTGAATCTTGAAGGCTATGAATGTCACAGTACCTCTGCTCTAGAGGTCGGTCTCGTTCCAAACACGCCCATACTGGGATAATGCCTAAACCGGCTCAACCCAGGGGTAGAAGTCACTAGTGGCGAGGATTCGTCCTCCTGGACAAAAGCTCCATCCTGGTCACAACTAGGAAGGGTAGCGGCCACGACCGCAAAATGTTGAAGTCGGAGACACTGGACCAGGGCAGTCTAGATAGGCAACCACCTCTCACTCGGCGGGGATGTTTGCGTATCCTAATCACGCTGAGGTTTTCCGGTGAGAAAGTCCAACCCTGGACTGGATGGGCAACCACCTCTCACCCGGCGGTGATACACGGGTATCTCAAAACACGTCGAGGTTTTCCGGTGAGAAAGTCCAACTCTGGCCTGGGTTGGCTACCGCCTCTCACCCAGCGGGGATGCACTGATATCCTAAACACGTCGAGGTCTTCCGGTGAGAAAGTCCAACCCTAGACTAAACTGGTGCAATGAAAACCACGGTGTCACGCAATCCCGCTTCCGAGACCCACCAAGAATACAGGCTAAAGCCCTGTGATACTCTCGTGGATCTCGTGTGGTCTTTTTGGGGACCACACAGGGGACCACGGGACCTAACGAGGACCACAGGCGTGAATTCAGTAGGATCACAGTGCGGTTTTTGGTGGTAGAAGCGAACGAAGAAGAAGAAGAAGGAAGACCATGAGGTTTATTCAAAATATTTAAGTTTTTTCTCTTTAATCCTCTTTACTAGCCAGCCTTCTTCAATATTAAATTCTTGTAGTATGGATATATTTGTTCTTTTTTATGTCCATGATATTTGAAATACTCTTTTGTAGCATTTACATTCAAAGGCATTTATGTAGGATTAGACTTCGAAAAAATTGTAGACAAAGCACTTTAGTGAGACGTGAGAGAAAGAAAAATCACAAGAGAATTACCTGGGATTCGAAGCTCGGACTCCGGTAGAACGAGCAGCTGTCTAGCCACGAGAGAACAGCGTACCAAGGAACTGCGCTATCTCGCAACTGTGTTCTGCTACTTGCCTGTTTTTTCTCATTCGTTTCACGTTTTTCGCTGTCTGTGCACGCAGTAAAGTGGGCTAACAAAACATTTTCGTGCTTTTTTTTGGTGTCTGAACATTGTGTGCCTCTGCTACTACCATTTGTGCCGTGTGTTTTCGTATATCAGTTTTTGTTGTATGGTTTCATAAAACTGTTTTGGCAGCGTGGTTTCATAAAACTGTTTTGGCCGCGTGGTTTCATAAAACTGTTTTGGCCGCGTGGTTTCATAAAACTGTTTTGGCAGCGTGGTTTCTTTTTATACTTCCTCCTTCTGGTTGGACTGTGAGACCACGATGTGAGCTGTTCTGAAACTTCCACAATCTGAAATCCTAAAGTGATTCTGTAGGAAAATCATTTCAAGTAATGAATATGCTCAATAAACACATTTCACATACATTTTGATTTCTAACATACACAAACAGACACAGGCATGGAATAACAAAGCAGCACTAACAAAAGAAAGACAGGCCACAGAACAGAAGGTATGTGTTCAAACCTCTGGTTGTACATCTCAAGTTCAAACTTTTCCCGTTCGTACAATGTCTAGATCCTCGAACGTCTTTTCTGCTTCCAGTTCAATCTGTCAAGTCCAGAGATAGTCCGGTACCTCAAGGGATAATCTGTCAAGTCCAGAGATAGTCCGGTACCTCAAGGGATAATCTGTCAAGTCCAGAGATAGTCCGGTACCTCAAGGGATAATCTGTCAAGTCCAGAGATAGTCCGGTACCTCAAGGGATAATCTGTCAAGTCCAGAGATAGTCCGGTACCTCAAGGGATATTATGACATGTCAAGAGATATTATGGCACATCAAAGGATATTATGACACGTCAAAAGATATTACAGCTAATAAAAGATATTATGACACGTCAAAAGATATTACAGCTAATAAAAGATATTATGACACGTCAAAAGATAATACAGCTAATAAAAGATATTATGACACGTCAAAAGATAATACAGCTAATAAAAGATATTATGACACGTCAAAAGATAATACAGCTAATAAAAGATATTATGACACGTCAAAAGATATTACAGCTAATAAAAGATATTATGACACGTCAAAAGATAATACAGCTAATAAAAGATATTATGACACGTCAAAAGATAATACAGCTAATAAAAGATATTATGACACGTCAAAAGATAATACAGCTAATAAAAGATATTATGACACGTCAAAAGATAATACAGCTAATAAAAGATATTATGACACGTCAAAAGATAATACAGCTAATAAAAGATATTATGACACGTCAAAAGATATTACAACTAATAAAAGATATTATGACACGTCACAAGATATTACAACTAATAAAAGATATTATGACATGTAAAGAGATATTATGAGACGTCAAGAGATATTATGAGACGTCAAGAGATATTATGAGACGTCAAGAGATATTATGACATGCTAAGGGTTGTTGCAACTTTTAAAGGGATGTTCTGACAAATTAAGAGATGCTATGACAAGTGAAGAGATATTTTGACACACTGTGTCAAGTCAAGATATATTCTGAGAGTACTCAATCCTATTTTACCTCACACTTTCTTCTAGCTCTGTTGCTGCAGCTCCTCACCTTGCATTAGATGAAGTCGGCAGAACGGCCTTAACTTGCAGATAGAGCTGTTGAGAATCACTTCAGTGGAAACTCAAAGAGCACAGAGCTTGAAGGAATCTACGATCTAAGACGATCTGCATAAAAAATAGAAATGTTTGATTGCTCATCTTTTTCTGCTAAACTCGTGGCCTCAAGAGAACATTACAAACATGTGCGAGAATTCGCTGAAGCAAAGAATGCATGGCTGAAGAAAGATGAGAGAGTTTGAAAGTGTAATCATTATTTATTAGTCCGTGCAGACTGCACCACTGAGAGAAAAGAAAACTGATAAAATGAGATAAAGTGTTCGGGGAAGTCTCAAATGTGAAACCTCGCTAGTAGAAAAATGTTCTTTTGTTATTGTTATAGTTAGGAAAATAAAACAAGTTCTCAGATATCTGTACAATCTGTGGCTGCGTTCTCAGATATCTGTACAATCTGTGGCTGCGTTCTCAGATATCTGTACAATCTGTGATTGATGGAGATTTGCTCAGATACTTGCAGAGCCTGTCTTAGACGTGTTTGCTACAATAGGCAGTGCACTGGCGTGCAATGTTTGGCGTGCACTGGCGTGCAATGTTTGGCGTGCACTGGCGTGCAATGTTTGGCTTGCACTGGCTCTAAACTGCACAAACGACTGCACACAGGATTGCTGATAGCCTCAGAACAGAATATTTGATCATATTTATTTATTTGTCTGGCCTTCTAACACACAAGCAATGTACTACGACTCTCACACAACCCTGTTTTAGAAACAGTGGTTAAAGAAACTGGGTGTCATAAACTGAGAGCATTATCCTGGAAAGTATGTGTGCCATCACATGAAAGCTTGCAGCTCACAATAATTGCCAAAAACATGCACCCTCCGTCTGTTTCGTTTTTTTTAAATGAAGACATAGCACACCCTCCATACCTTCAGAAAGGTTTATGTATGTATGTATGTGGGGGGGGGGGGGAGTTCAGGAGGGGAGTTGGGGAGGAGAGTAGAGAGCGGAATTGATGACAAAGTTAACTGAAAGAAAAAGAAACAGAAAAAAGGCAAACGTTAGACGTTTTGGAACAGGAGATTTAAAGTTAAAAAACTTCTGGGAAAATGTAAAATTCTTGAGGAAAAATAAGGTGTGAAAATATTTCACGTAAAAAATACAAGAAAAGATATGTGACCAAAAATAAAGGCAGCTAAAAGTTTTAATAAGATAACACAACATGAGAAACTTACAGCGAAGATTACATAGAAAACACAAAACAGTTTACTATTTATTGCGCAAAACAAGAAGTTTGGGCTCTTGAAAAATAAAAATTGAAATTACAGAAGGCAAATTAAATTGTTCTTGAAAAATAAGAGACATTTTAATTTTGTGAGGATATCATGCAGATGACACAGTTCTGGTTGCTAAAAGTGAAGGGGAGCTACAGGCTCTTCTGGACATCGTGGTTCGTGAAAGTAAAAGTAAAGGTCTCAGCCTGAACAAAAAGAAGACTGAAGTGATGGTCATCTCGAAGAAAAGAATACCACCAAAATGTAGCGTTACCATCGATGGCACAGAACTTAAACAAGTTGATAGATTCAAGTACTTAGGAACAATTATAACAGCTGGTGGGAAATGTCACAACGAAATAAAAAGCAGACGTGCTCAGGCCAAGTCAACATTCCAGAAAATGAGACACATTTTGTGCAACAGATCCATATCAATGGAAACAAGATTCCGAGTACTGTGTTACATCGAGCCAATTTTGTTTTATGGGTGTGAAGCATGGTCCATGAATAAGAGAGTACAGCGAGAAACGGAGGCCATGGAGATGTGGTTTATAAGAATGATGTTGAAGGTACCATGGAAATATAAGAAAACCAATGAAGAAGTCTTAAGAGAGGCTGGAGTTAAAAATCAAATTACAGCAACGATCAGAGGCAGATAAGCGGGACTTGTAGGACATTTCCTGAGAAGAGGAAAATTGGAACACATTGTGGCAATTGGAAAAATCGAAGGAAGAAGAGACTGAGGAAGACAGAGAGAGAAGTTACTAGATGGGCTGTCAGTGTGGCTAGGAAGAAAGTCACCGGCGGATCTCATAATCAAGTCTAAAGACAGGGAATTATGGAGAGAAATGATCGCCTACGCCACGCGGCACGGCACTTGATATTACATGGGAGAAACTGAAAGAGAACTTCAGTGCTCATAGAAATTTAGGAGATGATGTTACAGAGAAAAATATACAAATGTCAGATGAGTATGTGTGTGTGTGTGAGAAGTGTATATGTGTGAGGCATAGAGATATATGTGTGAGGCATAGAGATATATGTGTGAGGCATAGAGATATATGTGTGAGGCATAGAGATATATGTGTGAGGCATAGAGATATATGTGTGAGGCATAGAGATATATGTGTGAGGCATAGAGATATATGTGTGAGGCAGAGAAAGATATATATGTGATGCACAGACAAATATATTTATGCGTGTATGCGGTAGAGCTGACAAAGGCTGGGAGAGAGTTGCCATTTGCCCCGAGTGACGGCAGAAACTTGTAGACAGAAATGGGTAGAATTGGGAAGACAAGTTGTGCATTCTTAGAGATACTGAAGTATTTGACCCGTTGTCCTTCTACGTGTCCTAGTCTAAAGCAGACTCATTCTACCCACTACACCACACAAATAATAAAAATAACAAACACTTGAAAGGATCGTTGCAAGGTGTGGTAGGGTTTACTGTCTGGCAAGGTGTAGTAGGGTTTACTTTCTGGCAAGGTGTGGCAGGGTTTACTGTCTGGCAGGGTGTAGTAGGGTTTACTTTCTGGCAAGGTGTGGCAGGGTTTACTGTCTGGCAGGGTGTAGTAGGGTTTACTTTCTGGCAAGGTGTGGCAGGGTTTACTGTCTGGCAGGGTGTAGTAGGGTTTACTTTCTGGCAAGGTGTGGCAGGGTTTACTGTCTGGCAAGGTGTAGTAGGGTTTACTGTCTGGCAAGGTGTAGTAGGGTTTACTTTCTGGCAAGGTGTGGCAGGGTTTACTGTCTGGCAGGGTGTAGTAGGGTTTACTGTCTGGCAAGGTGTGGCAGGGTTTACTGTCTGGCAGGGTGTAGTAGGGTTTACTGTCTGGCAAGGTGTAGTAGGGTTTACTGTCTGGCAAGGTTTAGCAGGGTTTACTGTCTGGCAAGGTGTGGTAGGGTTTACTGTCTGGCAAGGTGTGGTAGGGTTTACTGTCTGGCAAGGTGTGGTAGGGTTTACTGTCTGGCAAGGTGTGGTAGGGTTTACTGTCTGGCAAGGTGTGGTAGGGTTTACTGTCTGGCAAGGTGTGGCAGGGTTTACTGTCTGGCAAGGTGTCGTAAGGTTTACTGTCTGACAAGATGTGGTAGGGTTTACTGTCTGGCAAGGTGTCGTAGGGTTTACTGTCTGACAAGATGTGGTAGGGTTTACTGTCTGGCAAGGTGTGGCAGGGTTTACTGTCTGGCAAGGTGTAACAGGGTTTACTGTCTGGCAAGGTGTAGCAGGGTTTACTGTCTGGCAAGGTGTAGCAGGGTTTACTGTCTGGCAAGGTGTAGCAGGGTTTACTGTCTGGCAAGGTGTGGCAGGGTTTACTGTCTGGCAAGGTGTAGCAGGGTTTACTGTCTGGCAAGATGTGGTAGGGTTTATTGTCTGGCAAGGTGTGGTAGGGTTTACTGTCTGGCAAGGTGTCGTAAGGTTTACTGTCTGACAAGATGTGGTAGGGTTTACTGTCTGGTAAGGTGTGGTAGGGTTTACTGTCTGGCAAGGTGTGATAGGGTTTACTGTCTGGCAAGGTGTGGCAGGGTTTACTGTCTGGCAAGGTGTGATAGGGTTTACTGTCTGATGGACGGTCCTGTCCCTATGTTAGCCACAAAGTCTGATGTAAAACAGGTGAGTTATGAAGTAAACTATTGTCCAGATTTCCTTACATACAAAGACTTGCAAACTATGACAGTCCATACATTTGTATCACTTCTCAACATATTGAATAAACATGAACGCATATACATCAGACAGCTCTAAACAGATATAGGCAGCTCTAAACAGATATAGGCAGCTCTAAACAGCTGTAAATAACACTAGACCGCTCTAAACAGCACTAGACAGCTCTAAACAGCACTAGACCGCTCTAAACAGCACTAGACAGCTCTAAACAGCAATCGACAGATCTAAACAGCTATAGACAGATCTAAACAGAACTAGACAGATCTAAATAGCTCTAGACAGGTGTATACAGCACTGAACAGTTGTAAACAGCTCTAGACAGCTGTAAACAACTCTAGACAGCTGTAAACAGCTCTAGACAGCTGTAAACAGCTCTAGACAGCTGTAAACAACTCTAGACAGCTGTAACCAGCTCTAGACAGATCTAAGAAGCACTAGACAGATCTAAAGGGCTCTGAACTTAAAAAAAAAACAGATATTTTTTTGCAGACTAGATTATGCAGGTTAGGACAGGAAAGCTGGAAAGAAAATAACGAATACATTTAGATCTAGTTAGGATAGACCTCACGTGTCAGTACACAGCAGAACTCTCATACACAAAGTTAACACATGTTTACAATAAAAGTGTGTGTTATTTCTGTATAAGTGTGTGTGTGCGTGTTTGAGAGAGAGAGAGAGAGAGAGAGAGAGAGAGAGAGAGAGGTGCATCAGGACACCATTATATATACGTTTGTGCACGAGAGAGATGTATTTGTATATGCTTGTTTGTTTGCATGGTTTGAATGAGACAGTAAAAACAGTTTGAAAAATCTCACCTGTAATACAAACATTTCAAACATTATCTGGCACGAGCTAAGAGAGCTTGACTGACTTGTTTTGACGGAGAAGAACTGCCCGCTCTTTGTCCGACATCCTGTATCTGATTCTGTGTCTTCCAGAAGTGATATAGCAGAAACATTTCCAAAAATGTAGAGAAGATATGAAACAAAGACGTGGTTAAACTTTGCGAAAGTTTAGAATTTGACTGGGGGAGGGGGTGTTTATATTCCTGAGTCTTTTTATACTTTTGAGTCTTTTTATATTCTGAGTCTTTGTATATTCCTGAGTCTTTTTATATTTCATTGTCTTTTTATGTTCTTGAGTCTTTTTTTATATTTCTGAGTTTTTCTGTATTCTTCAGTCTTTCTGTATTCTTCTGTCTTTTCATATTCTTGAATCTTTTTATATTTTCCGAGTTTTTTCGCCATCTTTTCTATATCCCTGAGTTTTTTTCCCTGTCTTCTCTGTATCCCTGAGTTTTTCTTCTTATCTTCTCTATATCCCTGAGTTTTTTTTCCTATCTTCTCTATATCCCTGAGTTTTTTTCCTGTCTACTCTATATTTGTGAGATTTTTTCCTATATTCTCTATATTCCTGAGTTTTTTTTTCTGTCTTCTCTATATTCAGGATATTTGTTCCTATCTTCTCTATATTCCTGAATTTTGTCTATCTTCTCTATATTCGTTATTTAAAAAAAATTTCTCTATATTCGTGAGATTTTTTGCTATCCTTTTCTATATCCCTGCGTTTTTTTATTCTCTCTATATCCCTGAGTTTTTTTTTTTCTTTCTTCTCTACTTTCCTGAGTTTGCTCTGATCTATAGAGCAGTTGATATGAGTGTCTTACTGTTGTGAACACAAGAATCTACCATGTATCTCATCATATTCAGATCAAAAGAAAAGATAACCAGTAGGTATTACTTTTCTTTCTTGTCTGTGCAAACAAAGACGTGACATCACCTGACCATGACATCACCTGACATCACCTGACCACGACACCATCTGACATCATCTGACCACGACATCACCTGACATCACCTGACCACGACACCATCTGACATCATCTGACCAAGTATATCGACATCAAATTCTGGACCAGAAGAGTAAATATCTACTGCGGGTCGCATATTTCACTGCAAGATGACTAAAGATTCGTTGACATCGGTTAAAAAAAGAGCATTTCTATACTGAAATAAGAAAATAATTTAATTCGAATTTCGACCAAAGGTCTTGTTCAGGGTAGAGTGTTCAGAGTTCAGTCACTAGTTAAATGATTCCGGACTAGGAAATACGAAAGCGTGGGAAGACTTGGCCAAAACCTGGGACAGCAGACATGTCGGATAAAAGACAAATTCTTTTTTTCATAAATAGGAGACAACGAGGCTTTCGTATGGTAATTTAAGAGAACACAATTTTGTAGGATTAAGTAAAAAGTAAAATTCCCGTTTCCATGCCATTAAGGCGCATTGGGGAATATGGTGTCAGGCCCGCATTTTCCATGACCTTCGGCACATGAAAGTCTGATGTGGTCAGTATCATGCCTGGCCGCTTTACCTTCTCAGATTTCTCTGGTGCCCATTTTTAGAGAACCTCGAAAAAATCGTGGACAAAGCATTTTAGTAAGACGTGAGAGAAAGAAAAATCACCTGGGATTCGAACCACGGACTCCGGTAGGACGAGCGGCCGTCTAGCCACGGGAGAGAAGCGTACTAACCAACTGCGCTATCTCGCACCTCTAAAGTGCTTTGTCTACGATTTTTTCGAGGTCTAATCCTACAAAACTGTGTTCTCTTACTTTGTCCGATCAGAGAGAGAGAGAGAGAGAGAGGGAGGGAGAGAGGGAGAGAGAGAGAGAGAGAGGAAATTACAGAGACACATTAGAAAGAACTACTTGTAAAGAAGTATAACATGACAGCAAAATTAGTAGGCTTCACAACAAAGGGCTGGATTGATCGTAGAAACATTATATTACTAGAGAAGAATAGGAAAACTAAAGATGAAAGGAGTTCTGTACAGACATAGATCTATCTGCATTTCTGTGTTTTTTTTTTCTAAGATAGAAGAGAGATTTTCTTCGTTGTTTACAAACTGCTCCTGTTGCAGGTAGTTTGGCCAGGTAAAAATGATGAGATTTAAAGTAGAAGACTTGGTTACAAAAGAAGAATAGGAATTCGGCTTTTGTTGGCTGAGTTATGAAAACAAGCTGAGACGAGACGCCAAGAGAGAGAGAGAGAGAGAGAGAGGGAGAGGGAGAGAGAGAGGGGGAGAGAGAGAGAGGGAGGCGGAGAGAGAGAAGGGGAGAGAGAGAGGGAGAGAGAGGGAGAGAGAGAGGGAGAAAGAGAGAGAGAGGGGAGAGAGAGAGGGAGAGAGAGAGGGAGAGAGAGAGGGGGAGAGAGAGGGGAGAAAGAGAGAGAGAGAGGGGGAGAGAGAGAGGGAGAGAGAGAGGGAGAGAGAGAGGGGGAGAGAGAGGGGGAGAGAGAGGGAGAGAGAGAGGGGGAGAGAGAGGGGGAGAAAGAGAGAGGGAGAGAGAGAGGGGAGAGAGAGAGGGAGGGAGAGAGGGAGAGAGAGAGAGAGAGGGACAGAGAGAGAGAGAGAGTTGATGGGCACAGCAGGAACCTCAACCCATTAAAAAAAAAACTGAAGTAAAGGGAAGTAATTTCATATAACTTCATGGCGTCTATTAATCCCAACTAGAAACCGTCAAGCCGAGTGATATAAGATGTCATGTCTGTCTGCTACCTGTTGCTGGTGTAGATGTTTTATAGTTTCGTCGATACGGAATGTCAGGTTGTCTCGCTCTTTACAGTTTCTATTGGTCAGTATGCTGACCTCACAGTGATAGTAGCTGTACTGATGACGGCGCCACATCTGCGGATCCTGGTAACCCTTGTAGGCTCTGCTGTGAACAAGTAGGCTCAGGCTAAATGTGAAGTGCACACTTGTAGGCAAGGACAGCACACACATAAACTTATGGCTTGTGCATTGATGCTGGCTCACAGCTCATACTTTTACCTTGACCTGGAGGAAAATGTTCGCCATCTGTTTTATGTTTAAGGAACAGTGATTGTTGGTCACTTTTATGTAAGGAAACTATCAGGATTGTCCAACTGTCCTCTGGTGTTAGAAACTCTTCTAGCGTCTTTCCTCTAGTGTTACCAACTCTTCTAACATCTTTCCTCTAGTGTTACCAACTCTTCTAGCATCTTTCCTCTAGTGTTACCAACTCTTCTAGCGTCTTTCCTCTAGTGTTACCAACTCTTCTAACATCTTTCCTCTAGTGTTACCAACTCTTCTAACATCTTTCCTCTAGTGTTACCAACTCTTCTAGCGTCTTTCCTCTAGTGTTACCAACTCTTCTAACATCTTTCCTCTAGTGTTACCAACTCTTCTAGCGTCTTTCCTCTAGTGTTACCAACTCTTCTAGCGTCTTTCCTCTAGTGTTACCAACTCTTCTAACATCTTTCCTCTAGTATTACCAACTCTTCTAACATCTTTCCTCTAGTGTTACCAACTCTTCTAACATCTTTCCTCTAGTGTTACCAACTCTTCTAGCGTCTTTCCTCTAGTGTTACCAACTCTTCTAGCGTCTTTCCTCTAGTGTTACCAACTCTTCTAGCGTCTTTCCTCTAGTGTTACCAACTCTTCTAACATCTTTCCTCTAGTGTTACTAACTCTTCTAGCGTCTTTCCTCTAGTGTTACCAACTCTTCTAACATCTTTCCTCTAGTGTTACCAACTCTTCTAGCGTCTTTCCTCTAGTGTTACCAACTCTTCTGGCATCTTTCCTCTAGTATTACCAACTCTTCTAACATCTTTCCTCTAGTGTTACCAACTCTTCTAACATCTTTCCTCTAGTGTTACCAACTCTTCTAACATCTTTCCTCTAGTGTTACCAACTCTTCTAGCGTCTTTCCTCTAGTGTTACCAACTCTTCTGGCATCTTTCCTCTAGTATTACCAACTAACATCTTTCCTCTAGTGTTACCAACTCTTCTAACATCTTTCCTCTAGTGTTACCAACTCTTCTAGCGTCTTTCCTCTAGTGTTACCAACTCTTCTAGCGTCTTTCCTCTAGTGTTACCAACTCTTCTAGCGTCTTTCCTCTAGTGTTACCAACTCTTCTAACATCTTTCCTCTAGTGTTACTAACTCTTCTAGCGTCTTTCCTCTAGTGTTACCAACTCTTCTAACATCTTTCCTCTAGTGTTACCAACTCTTCTAGCGTCTTTCCTCTAGTGTTACCAACTCTTCTGGCATCTTTCCTCTAGTGTTACCAACTCTTCTAACATCTTTCCTCTAGTGTTACCAACTCTTCTAACATCTTTCCTCTAGTGTTACTAACTCTTCTAGCGTCTTTCCTCTAGTGTTACCAACTCTTCTAGCGTCTTTCCTCTAGTGTTACCAACTCTTCTGGCATCTTTCCTCTAGTATTACCAACTCTTCTAACATCTTTCCTCTAGTGTTACCAACTCTTCTAACATCTTTCCTCTAGTGTTACCAACTCTTCTAGCGTCTTTCCTCTAGTGTTACCAACTCTTCTGGCATCTTTCCTCTAGTGTTACCAACTCTTCTAACATCTTTCCTTGTATTACCAAACAACAGCGTTCCACCCTCCTCCTCTTTCTCTATATCTGCTTGAACATTACAGTCTCCATCTTTGTTCTCATGTAGCGTTCACTTCTGTTTAATACTGGTTAATGTGTTTCTATTACAGTTTGTTCGTGTGTAACTATAATTCACCATATTACAGAATAAGCACTACATATCGTAATTCCATTCCTTTTCTTCTCATTTCAACTAAAAGGTCTTCTTCACACAACCTACATTAAACGACATAATAACGAAATAGATCTAGGCAAGAAAATAACGAAATAGATCTAGGCAAGAAAGTAACGAAATAGATCTAGGCAAGAAAATAACGAAATAGATTTAGGCAAGAAAATAACGAAATAGATTTAGACAAGAAAATAACGAAATAGATTTAGGCAAGAAAATAACGAAATAGATCTAGGCAAGAAAATAACGAAATAGATCTAGGCAAGAAAATAACGAAATAGATCTAGGCAAGAAAGTAACGCAATGCATGAAAGTATCATGGCAATGTTTTGTGGAGAAGTTTATAAAGTGTGGCTTCTGTACGCCAGATTTCTCTTTGCCCTACGTTTGGCACTTGTTATGTGAAATTGGACTTGACATTAATTTGTTTTCTTTCCTTTGTCTTTAAAATTATTTCTAAAACTGCATCGCAGAAAAAGATCCATTCTTTTAAAAGCTGTAGTTGACAGACAGGTTTAGAGAAATGTATGACTTGCCAAATGCGCATAGTCTATTTTTTGTAGGTTTTTTTTTGGTTTGTTTTAAAGTATTTCTTTTCCCATTGTTGATTATTTTCTTTCTTGTATGATTCTGGATTTCTTCCTTTGAGTCTAGTTTCTTTCTCAGTTTTGGAGTTTTTCTTTGTGTAATTTGGATATATATATATATATATATATATATATATATATATATATATATATATATATATATTCTACATTTCTTCATTATTCGAGCCCAGATTTACTTCACTGTTCGAGTCTATATGTCCTTCATTATTAGAGTGTAAATTTACTTCACTATTCAAAACTAGAGTTTTGTTTTATTCGAATCTACATTTTATTGATAATCTTTGTTCAGACCTAAAGACAATTCGAGTCTACATTTCCTTATTTGAAACTCCGTTTCTATCACTATATAGTAGACATTAAAAAAAACTACTCTAAACTGTAGAACATTGTTTAAAAACCTCTCTAAACTGTAGAACATTGTTTAAAAACTTCTCTAAACTGTAGAACATTGTTTAAAAACTTCTCTAAACTGTAGAACATTGTTTAAAAACTTCTCTAAACTGTAGAACATTGTTTAAAAACTTCTCTAAACTGTAGAACATTGTTTAAAAACTTCTCTAAACTGTAGAACATTGTTTAAAAACTACTCTAAACTGTAGAACATTGTTTAAAAACTTCTCTAAACTGTAGAACATTTTAAAAAATTAAAACGAAGTTGAGAGGAAGAGAGGAGAGGAACATATTTCAAACCCAGAAAAACACTAATTTTAATATGTTTTGTAAAAAAAGTAAAGTAAAGATAGTCCCATAGCAAATGCCGTAGGGGGTGAAGCGTTAGAGACCTCATTATGCTGGGTCATCAGCGTATGAGGTAGGGTGACCAGTTCCTTTCCTCGCTGCCTTTACTTCCCAGATTTTCTCTGGTACCCATTTTACGAGGCTGGGTCGACCTCGGGGCCGTATTGGTCGGAAAAAAAATCCCGCTCAGCTGGGGATTCGAACCCTCGACCATTTGGTTGCTAGACGAGTGCTCTAACCACTACGCTAGCCGGCCCCCAATATGTTTTGTGCAGCCATAAAATGTCCAGCTAACAGACATCTACATTACAGACATATCCACAATACAGGCATATCCACATTACAGACATACCCACAATACAGGCATATCCACATTACAGACATATCCACAATACAGGCATATCCACATTACAGACATATCCACAATACAGACATATCCACATTACAGACATATCCACAATACAGGCATATCCACATTACAGACATATCCACAATACAGGCATATCCACATTACAGACATACCCACAATACAGACATATCCACATTACAGACATACCCACACACGAACTAGCTCAAAGAAATTATTTGTGTGCTGTAATTTATGAAGTGTTGACTTTTGTCCTGTGCGCGTTTTGCTTGTTGTTTCGTGTAGTAATTGTTTGAAATCGAGAAGAGATTGGGATTTAAAAAAAACTGGGAGAAGTTCTTGGAAGGAAGAGAACTGAGAAGATAAATACCCAACAAGAACTTGAGATAAGTTCAAATCTGGAAAATATGCCCACGTTGTCAGCCTGCTTGTGGTGGACCTTGTAATTTACAACTCTTTGTTCACAAGTGTAGGCCATATGAAAGATGGGGGTGGAGGGAAGTCTAGCCGGAGGATTACTTTGGGACCCTGAAGGTTTTCTTTATTTTAAGGTGGGCCCACAGGGCTTTGAGGGCCCTGGAGTGGAAGAAAAAAAAGACAAGATGGGGAGGGGATAGTTTTGTCTAGGCTTATAAAATTTCTGTCTCGGGCTCTGTTTAAATGTTCACTCAGGCTCTGCGTAAATGTTCATTCAAGCTCTGCTTAAATGTTCATTCATGCTCTGCGTAAATGTTCATTCAGGATCTGCGTAAATGTTCACTCAGGCTCTGCTTAAATGTTCATTCAGGCTCTGCTTAAATGTTCATTCAGGCTCTGCTTAAATGTTCATTCAGGCTCTGCTTAAATGTTCACTCAGGCTCTGCTTAAATGTTCACTCAGGCTCTGCTTAAATGTTCATTCAAGCTCTGCTTAAATGTTCATTCAGGCTCTGCGTAAATGTTCATTCAGGCTCTGCTTAAATGTTCATTCAGGCTCTGCGTAAATGTTCACTTAGGTTCTGCGTAAATGTTCATTCAGGCTCTGCGTAAATGATCACTCAGGCTCTGCGTAAATGTTCACTCAGGCTCTACTTAAATGTTCACCAGGCTCTACTTAAATGTTCACCAGGCTCTACTTAAATGTTCACCAGGCTCTACTTAAATGTTCACTCAGGCTCTACTTAAATGTTCACCAGGCTCTACTTAAATGTTCACGTTGAAGTGTTCAGAAGATCTAATCTGACAGACCTGGCTAAAGGGCGGGATCTGGGACAAAAGCTGTGGTATCAGAGTCCTGCGATCATAAGATAGGGTCTTGGATTTAGGATGATGCATCAGACCATGAAACTCTTAGATTTTCTGACCAAAGAACAACAAAGTTCCACTTCCGTCCTTTAATGTTCTCTTCTTCCAAAGTTTTCCCTGGGTTTGCATAACAAAACTTCACTTGTAGGAAAGATCCGTTTATGATCGTCTTGTCTAGTCTCTTCTGTCCGTGGATTGTGTAGACGCCTTCCTTGGTTTTCTTGCTGGTCTGGACGTAGCTCACAACAGGCAGTTTTTGTGACAGTCAAGGGTTTTCAAGTTTTCTGAAAAGTGGGGTAAGAAGAGGAGGAATGTAGGTGGTGACGTTTGCTACTCTGGAAGTATGGTGAAGTTTGCTACTCTGGAAGTATGGTGACTTTTGCTACTCTGGAAGTATGGTGACGTTTGCTACTCTGGAAGTATGGTGAAGTTTGCTACTCTGGAAATATCGTGAAGTTTGCTACTCTGGATGTGTGGTGAAGTTTGCTACTCTGGAAGTATGGTGAAGTTTGCTACTCTGGAAGTATGGTGACGTTTGCTACTCTGGAAGTATGGTGACGTTTGCTACTCTGGAAGTATGGTGACGTTTGCTACTCTGGAAGTATGGTGAAGTTTGCTACTCTGGATGTATGGTGAAGTTTGCTACTCTGGATGTATGGTGAAGTCTGCTACTCTGGAAGTATGGTGAAGATTGCTACTCTGGAAGTATGGTGAAGTTTGCTACTCTGGAAATATGGTGAAGTTTGCTACTCTGGATGTATGGTGAAGTTTGCTACTCTGGAAATATGGTGAAGTTTGCTACTCTGGAAATATGGTGAAGTTTGCTACTCTGGAAATATGGTGAAGTTTGCTACTCTGGAAATATGGTGAAGTTTGCTACTGTGGAAATATGGCGAAGTTTGCTACTCTGGAAGTATGGTGAAGTTTGCTACTCTAGAAGTATGGTGAAGTTATCAAAGCCAGGGAACTGAACCTGCCCAAACTTATCACCAACCTTCTGGGACGCTTATTTTTCCAGGCTGTTGTGCCACAATTCGTCGCTAATGGGTACAACATACTAGTGTTCACAGTGCCCTCATTTATGTCCCCCCCTTTCCTTGCATTCAAATCTACCTGAACCCAGCGCCCACTTAACTGTTGTTTCAAGATGGCGACGATCAACGTAGATCATTTTCTTACAGTGTTTGTTGCAAAGAGCTCAAGTTTGTAGGTACACGAAGATCACTAAGCAACCTACACAAACACAACTAACCAAGCACCCACCCATATAGCTAAATCAAGCGCCAAGTAAACCATATCAACCAGAAAAATCAACCTGTCAACAAACCGACCAACCAGCCGGCAGACCAACCAACGGAGTTAGCAACTACATTTTGTCTCTAGCAAATCTCCACCATCATGCTCTCAAGCGCTGGCTTTCCAAGAGGTCACTGAAGTAATGTTGTTGGATGTTGAGCATCTTTCCAAGAGGTCACTGAAGTATTGTTGTTGGATGTTGACCATCTTTCCAAGAGGTCACTGAAGTATTGTTGTTGGATGTTGACCATCTTTCCAAGAGGTTACTGAAGTAAATTGTTGTTGGATGTTGAGCATCTTTCCAAAAGGTTACTGAAGTAAATTGTTGTTGGATGTTGAGCATCTTTCCAAGAGGTCACAGATGTTCAGAAAATAAAAGTGACCAATGGTGGTGAGTTACACAGTCAGCGAATTAGCTGTTGTGTTCTCTGTTACAGTGTGTGTCTGTGTGCGTGTGTGATTGTGCGTGCGTCTGTTGCATGTGTGTGTGTGTTTTCTCGTAGTCACATGCTTGATGATTCATCTTCTGTCTATATCAAGGCCATCGGGTGAGATTTTTTTTTCACTTCAAATTCGTTATCTCTGGAGGTCAAGAGGTTTTTTTTTTTTTGGGGGGGGGGAAGGGGGATGTTAAGGAGCTGTCCGATATCTCGGTCAGTGATCTATAGCTGAGATGTTTTTGCATGGCGAACAAGAGCTGACCAAGACCCTGTCTCACCTTTCTGTTGGTACCTTCCAGTAACAGGCCTAGCCTGGTAACTCCCCAAGGCGGTTGAGTCTGCTAAAGAAATACTGCACAACCCATGCTCTTTAGCTCCAACCAGCGAATGAAAAAAATAGTCTCAGTTACCCACTCCCAAGCCGACACTATGCTGTGCTTAAATATCTTCACTGCATCGGCTGCAAAGAACATCATCATACAAAGAAAATATCTGCTCTTAACAAACATACAGCAATTTCTTCTTCTTCTTCTTCTTCTTCTTCTATAGCCTGTCCTCTATTGTAGGTAGTGTTGACAAGAGCTCACACAGTATTGGTAACTCTCTGAATGGACAATATTGGCAACCCTTCTCTCTCTGAATGAACAATATTGGCAACCCTTCTCTCTCTGAATGAACAATATTGGCAACCCTTCTCTCTCTGAATGAACAATATTGGCAACCCTTCTCTCTCTGAATGAACAATATTGGCAACCCTTCTCTCTCTGAATGAACAATATTGC
Source organism: Achatina immaculata (assembly GCA_009760885.1). Lineage (NCBI taxonomy): Eukaryota > Metazoa > Mollusca > Gastropoda > Stylommatophora > Achatinidae > Lissachatina > Lissachatina immaculata. The sequence goes on along the minus strand of CM019719.1, from coordinate 3,667,922 downwards.
AACCCTTCTCTCTCTGAATGAACAATATAGGCAACCCTTCTCTCTCTGAATGAACAATATAGGCAACCCTTCTCTCTCTGAATGAACAATATTGGCAACCCTTCTCTCTCTGAATGAACAAACTCCGTTCAAACAAATACCCAGATATTTTCATACTTTGTCAAGACGTCACGAATTGCAAATAATAACCAAGACCAGCGCTGGGGATATCTGCGAGAACCAGATGACCTTCAGCACAGCCGTCTGTTAAATCAGGACATGGAACCAGCAGTTAAGATATAATCCATAATATCTTAGAAAGCAGCTTTAGGACGAGAGAGGCCGACGTTCTAAGTTTTAAACATCACAGCATAGTTGACTACGACAGACATCCACAGCATAGTTGACTACGACAGACATCACAGCATAGTTGACTACGACAGACATCACAGCATAGTTGACTACGACAAACATCCACAGCATAATTGACTACGACAAACATCACAGCATAGTTGACCACGACAGGCATAGATATCCGCATCTGTCAAACTTCCATTCAGTTCTCATTTTAAAAATAATGAGAGCAACGCCTTTATCTATCCTCTTTCCTTTTCTGTCTCATTCCGTCAAGCAATGTAATCCCATCTCTTCTGGCCTGGTACAGAAAACATCAACAAATGTGAGAAGATAATGACCGGGCGGGGCTGTTTATAATGGCCCAGATTTATAACAAAAACATGTAAGATCTACTTGTAAGTCTGGCCCGTCCTCTTTCGCCACAAACATGTCTGAGATTTGACACCTGCACGTTCTACCACCTTTGCATCTCCATGATCACCTGTTCGGACACGTGAAACCAGGTCAGGTACCTTCCCTGTTTAAATTACAGCGCTTTTCTGTCCAGGTAAGCATCAAAGTATCATAGTTAAACCTTTTAACGAGGTTTCCTAAAGCTCTCTTTATTAAAACATCCGCTGTGCCATGTGACGGGCCTTATATTCCTCTCTCTGTGTACGTGCTATCTTCAGTGTATGGCTTGTGCGATGATGCACCTCTCCAACTTCTGGCTCTTGCAGGAAAAATAGTCTCATACACAAGAGAAGGAAGGATATACAGCCACAGAGCTATCTTGCAGTACAAAACTAATCATATCAGCCTTGAGGCGAACTTCTTACAAGCAACAAATATTTACTGAAGGCGAACTTCTTACAAGGAACAAATATTTACTGAAGGCGAACTTCTTACAAGCAACAAATATTTACTGAAGGCGAACTTCTTACAAGCAACAAATATTTACTGAAGGCGAACTTCTTACAAGCAATAAATATTTACTGAAGGCGAACTTCTTATAAGCAACAAATATTTACTGAAGGCGAACTTCTTACAAGCAACAAATATTTACTGGCATCTGTTGGGTCTTCTGAAAATTAAAAAAATTGCAAGAGGCTTACAAGAGTTTACTGGACCGTCCAGGGGTATTTTCTGCTGGGTGCCTCTAGCAAGATTCTAGCAAGATTCTAGCAAGATTCTAGCAAGATTCTAGCAAGATTCTAGCAAGATTCTAGCAAGATTCTAGCAAGGATAGTGAAGGTAGTCCTGATTTGTCTCTGTGGTGGGAGATAACTCATGCGTGACAGAGACCGTGGAGGTGGTAACTCTGTCTTGAGACAGAGAGAAATGAGGAGTGGCTTTGATTTGACATAGACAGCAGGAGAGGTACGAGGGGTGATTGATAAGTTCTCGGCATAATGTACAACAGATTATTTGTGGACAACTTTTTATGGTTATTTCTCAACATAGTCCCCTTGAAAGTTTATGCATTTAGTTCAGCGATCCTGGAGCATACAGATCCCTTCTTTGTAAAAGTCGGCATCTTGTGCAAGTAGAAAGTGGTCTACAGCATGAATGACGTCATCATCTGAAGCGAATTTATGTTTTTGAGTTTGATAAACAGGTAATAGTCCGAAGGGGCCAAATCTGGGGAATAAGGAGGATGTTCAAGAAGCTGGAAGCCGCATTCATGAATGGCAGCCATTGCCACCGCCGACTTGTGAACTGGAGCATTGATGAAAGATTACCCCTCTCATCAATTTCCCTCGACGCTTTTCCTTCAATTGGACCCGCAATTGCTTCACAAGATTAGCCTAATAGGCCCAGGTGACCGTTCTGCCCTTTTAAAGATAGTCTACCAGTAGCACATCTTCTGAATTCCAGTCCCAAAAGATGGAAGCCATCACTTCGTCTGCAGACAGAACAACCCTTGCTTTCTTTGGAGGTGGGGATCCATGATGTTTCCATTGCTTTGACTGTTCTTTGGTTTCTGGTTGAAAATGATGAACCCAAGTTTCATCCATTGTCACAAATTGCTGAAGAAACTTTTCAGGATCTGCAGAAAAATGGCCAAGATTGTCTCTTGACATGTTGAGACACTGTTGTTGGTGATCAGCTCCAAAAAGTTAAGGGACCCATCGAGCAGAGACCTTTGTCATTTGAAGATCATTGTGAATAATGGCATGAACACATTCCAGGGAGATGCCCAACTCAGTAACAGTGTACCGCTCAGTTAGTCGTCCATCTTCCATTATCATGTCATGGTTGGGGTTACCGTTCTTGGTCTTCCTGGACGGGGATCATCTTCCAGACTCTCCCTTCCATGTTTGAATTGAGTTGCCCATTTCTTCACTGTGCTGTAAGAAGGGGTGCTCTCCCCTAGAGTCTCTGCCATATCCTCATGGATCTCCTTCGATAAGCCCGTGATGCAGAGGTAGCGAATGGCTGGTCGATGAGAAATTTTATCCATTTTCTCAATTTCTGCCACCCCTTACCACTTCAGTTGCCTGTAAAGAAAAATTGGTTGCAGTTAATTTCTTGAAACTTGGTGTTTAATCTTACATTAACCTGATCTACAAATGCACCTAATATCAGCTGTGTGTTTCAAGTATTTGTAGCTTATGCCGAGAACTTGTCAATCACCCATTGTAATTCTAGCTTGACATAGACAGCAGGATAGATAATTCTACCCTGACATAGACAGCAAGAGAGGTAATTCTAACTTGACATAGACAGCAGAAGAGATAATTCTAGCTTCACATAGACAGCAGAAGAGATAATTCTAGCTTCACATAGACAGCAGAAGAGATAGTTCTAGCTTCACACAGATAGCAGAAGAGATAATTCTAGCTTCACATAGACAGCAGAAGAGATAATTCTAGCTTCACATAGACAGCAGAAGAGGTAATTCTAGCTTCACATAGACAGCAGAAGAGGTAATTCTAGCTTCACATAGACAGCAGAAGAGATAATTCTAGCTTGACATAGACAGCAGAAGAGGTAATTCTAGCTTCACATAGCAGAAGAGATAATTCTAGTTTCACATAGCAGAAGAGATAATTCTAGCTTCACATAGCAGAAGAGATAATTCTAGCTTCACATAGACAGCAGAAGAGATAATTCTAGCTTCACATAGACAGCAGAAGAGATAATTCTAGCTTCACATAGACAGCAGAAGAGGTAATTCTAGCTTCACATAGCAGAAGAGATAATTCTAGCTTCACATAGCAGAAGAGATAATTCTAGCTTCACATAGACAGCAGAAGAGATAATTCTAGCTTCACATAGCAGAAGAGATAATTCTAGCTTCACATAGACAGCAGAAGAGATAATTCTAGCTTCACATAGCAGAAGAGATAATTCTAGCTTCACATAGCAGAAGAGATAATTCTAGCTTCACATAGCAGAAGAGATAATTCTAGCTTCACATAGACAGCAGAAGAGATAATTCTAGCTTCACATAGACAGCAGAAGAGGTAATTCTAGCTTCACATAGATAGCAGAAAAGGTAATTCTAGTTTTACACAGACGCTGGAGGATGTACTTACGACTTCACAGGGATAATGGTCGAGGTAATTGTGACCTTGCTTAGACAATGTGCGAGAAAGCTGACTTCACACATAAAGTGTAGGGGAGCGGGCGGGAGGAAGGAAGGGGGGAGGGAGAAGGGTGCTGTGACTTAAAATAGTGGTGGAATTAGTCTAACTTGACATAGACAGTGTGGGAAGGAGATAAATCTAACTTGACATAGACAGTGTGGGAGGGAGGCAACTGTCACATAACATAGACAAGTTGAGTGAACTCTTGCCTGACAGACAGATGTGGGATTAGATTATGAGATGACGTGGCGATGACGAGACAGCTTGTAAGCAAACGAACAGAAATGAACAAGTCAGAGCTCAGATAGCAATCCAACTGGAAGGCAAGATGAGTGACGTGTCCTGTCTGTGGACATATCTGGCCCATAATGAACTTAAGATAACCGCACGGCTAATTAGGTCAGCTTCCCACGCAGACCTGGTCAAAAACTGTTCATGGGAGATGTTTCCGACGTGACACAGGGAAGAGAAATTTGCTATAGGTTATCCTACAAGTAACCTACAGGTATACTACAGGTATACTACAGGTAACCTACAGGTATACTACAGGTAACCTACAGGTATACTACAGGTATACTACAGGTAACCTACAGGTATACTACAGGTATCCTACAGGTATACTACAGGTAACCTACAGGTATACTACAGGTAACCTACAGGTATACTACAGGTATCCTACAGGTATCCTACAGGTATACTACAGGTATACTACAGGTAACCTACAGGTATACTACAGGTAACCTACAGGTATACTACAGGTATCCTACAGGTATCCTACAGGTATACTACAGGTATACTACAGGTAACCTACAGGTATCCTACAGGTATACTACAGGTATACTACAGGTAACCTACAGGTATACTACAGGTACCGAGGAAAAGGTTGTACAAACCATGTGTTTGACCTCATAGTTGTAATTTAGGAAAAAAAAAAGAAAGAAAACCAAGACAGGCAACCAGATGCATGTGGAAGAAGTGTCCAGATCTTATGTCAAGATCTGAATAGACATTCGGGGCATTAAACTGTCCAAACATTTCAAAACAATAAATGTAAGTCAAAAGAGAGTTTCTTTAAATGACACAATGTGTGACCGAGAGGACAAGCCAGGCAAGTTTGTCACGACAATGAGTACAAGTCATTACATTTTAAAACAGGTTTTGTCTTTCTTGTACGTTACAGAAATATTTCATTAGCTGTGAATAAACTACCATATAGCAACAGTAATTCTGGATATGATACAGGGATATAGTGTTGCATCCAGTGATAGAGTTTGTATGGGCATGATACAGGGGTATAGCGTTGTATCCAGTCATAGAGTTTGTTTGGACATGACACAGGTTATATAGCGTTGTATCCAGTCATAGAGTTTGTCTGGAAATGATGCAGGTGATATAGTGTTGTATCCAGTTATAGAGTCTGTCCGGACATGATACAGGTGATATAGAGTTGTATCTAGTCATAGAACTTGTTTGGACATGATACAGGTGATATAGTGTTGTATACAGTTATAGTCTGTCTGGAAATAATACAGGTGATATAGTGTTGTATCCAGTTATAGAGTCTGTCTGGACATGATACAGGTGATATTGTGTTGTATCCAGTCATAGAGTTTGTCTGGACATGATACAGGTGATATAGTGTTGTATCCAGTGATAGAGTTTGTCTGGACATGATACAGGTGATATAGAGTTGTATCCAATGATAGAGTTTTTCTGGACATGATACATGTGATATAGTGTTGTATCCAATGATAGAGTTTGTCTGGTCATGATACAGGTGATATAGTGTTGTATCCAATGATAGAGTTTGTCTGGACATGATACAGGTGATATAGAGTTGTATCCAATGACAGAGTCTAGTCTGCTGATTCACCTCGCTTAACAGAGCAGGTAAAGTTCTTCTAATACCCGGTCTCTGTTGTTTGTCTATAGCTCCACCTGCAGGTCACGTGTGTCCAGGTTCCCATAACTGAAAGTGAGAAAACAGGTGCTGGCAATGAATATCCTCACAAAATGTCAGAATCCTTTCTTGTCTGTGTTTATATGTCTGTCGCTCAGGGCAGACATTGTGTTAATGTGAAAGTCTGATTATTTTGTCCGCTCGTGGTCATAAACAGCATCACACGAATCACTTTATCATCTCTTTATCATCTTTTTAACATCTCTTTATCATTTCTTTCTTCATTGTCTTCTCTATCATACATTCATTTTCTCCCATAGCAAATGTATGAGGAAAAACTTGCATGTCTAACTCTCAGTTCAAGAAGTGTTTCAACGCGTCATATCACAACCACCCTGCGCCATTTTCTCCAAGAAGGCAGGGGATCTCCGGCTTTCTGCGTCTGTCTGTCCTTCTCTAGGTGTTGTCCCGTTTTCCCCCTCATCTGTTATCTTTTTTTGAAGAACAAGCAAGCCTCGATGTGAATCTTACAAACATGGAGCAGAAAGGAATAAAAGGTGCACAGAATAAACGAAACAAAACTACTTTGTACACATATGCACTTCTGTAATTGTCTTGCGTTGTCTTGTTTTGTCCTGTCTAGTTCCTCATTTTCTTTTTAAAAAGGTAGATAGAGGTGTATGGTGCAGTTTTACAAAGTGAGGGAGGGAGTGAGTAAGGTGAGAAAAAACGAATAGAAAGTATGAGAATGTATAAATGAAAAACATACAACATCCGATATTTCGGCTTGAGCCTTTTTTTCGAGGATTACATGCACAACGAGACAAAAAAAAAAAAAACGAAGAACTTATCTGAATATGGCCTCCTCCAGAAGTAGAAAACAGACTGCAGTCGCCATCCCTTTTATCTCTCTCATTTTCTTTTCAACGTTGAGGGGACGAGTTGACGTTGCGGTTTGCTTCATATAGTGGCGTGTTTAAAGTTTCTCCAGGTTCCTTCTTGCATCTTTTGCCTGGGCGGCCTCCTCATCTGTTTCCTGTTAGTGTGAATGTGTCCTGTGATATACTGTCTGACAGTAGTCATGTGAATGTTTCCTGTGATATACTGTCTGACAGTAGTCATGTGAATGTTTCCTGTGATATACTGTCTGACAGTAGTCATGTGAATGTTTCCTGTGATATATTGTCTGACAGTAGTCGTGTGAATGTTTCCTGTGATATACTGTCTGACAGTAGTCGTGTAACATGGCCAAACTGTTTGACTTGTTGCTTCTGGATGTAGTATAATACTGGCGTGACTCGAACCCTTACCCTGCTGGTGTTATGTCTGACTTTGTCTCCTCTTGTACTTGCCTTCAGAATCAGAGTCAGGCAGAAACAACAGCCATCCTCCGGCCCATCTGCTGGCTTTAACATCAAACTTACAGGAAAGCTAATGTCTAGATCAATGGCTTCCAACCTGTGGTCCACGGACAGCAATAGGCCCTCTCCAAATTATCAGGGGGCCCGCGCGTTATCAGTTTTGTGCATTAAAACAGTGACGGGTTTTTGGCATTAAGATAATACGTAAAGGCTGGTGGTTCAAAACTTACATGTGTTGTAAATGTGGACCCTGGATGTAAAAATGTTGAGAACCATCGCTCAAGATAAGACTGATGTGGAGAAAAGTAGAAAGGTTGCTACGAGTCAGGCTGAAGATCAGGTTAGACGGAGAGTTGTCGTCTCTGCCATGTCTGTGTCTGCGTGCTCTGATGACTTGTGAGGAAAGCTTAGCAAAGCGTGAGCAAATGTTTGAGACAGAAAATGTTACAAGTAGGAAACAACGAGGCTTTCTCTACAGTAACAGATCACAGTGATGTGTGGTTAGATCTCTACAGTAAAGTAACAGATCACAGAGATGTGTGGTTAGATCTCTACAGTAAAGTAACAGATCACAGAGATGTGTGGTTAGATCTCTACAGTAAAGTAACAGATCACAGAGATGTGTGGTTAGATCTCTACAGTAAAGTAACAGATCACAGAGATGTGTGGTTAGATCTCTACAGTAAAGTAACAGAATACAGAGATGTGTGGTTAGATCTCTACAGTAAAGTAACAGATCACAGAGATGTGTGGTTAGATCTCTACTGTAAAGTAACAGAACATGTAGTTATATGGTTAGATCTTTGCAGTAAAGTAACAGAATAAAGTAGGATCCTCTCTTCTACTCGTCTGCTTACGTATAGATGTAAACGTGTTGCTTATAGCTATTCATCTCTCTGTAACTTTCCACTCTTATCCACTGTAATAATGTTCTTTCTTCTGTTTAACACGACAGGTATTGACTTTGATCACTTACTGTTAAGATTTTATCTCATTTAATCTACGACTATTCTACATTGTTCTGCGTCTGTTTTGTTAGTCACTTCACAGACTTACTTGCTCCCAGGTTCATTCTCTCTCAGTGGAAATAGTAATACAGAAGCAGCAACTTTACAGTTGAAATGACTTTAATGATGCACGGGGTGACGATGTGTCGATGAGCGATATGACGAGAACGACAAAGGCATCAACAAAATCCATGAACACAAGACTGGACATCTCCACGATATAATATATGTTCCCGGCAGATTACTGTCGCCATCAGAACATCATCTCTCTCTCTCTCTCTCTCTGAACCTTAAGTGCCCAGGGCACATGGGGCTTCCGTGAGGGTTTTCCACAAATGCCTGTCCTTCGCCTTTTTTTCTGCTCTTGCCCAGGTGAGCCCTCTATTGCTCAACATCCTTTCTGTTGTTCTTCTCCATGTCTCTTTTGGTCTACCCTTACTTCTGTTCCCCTGTGGTGTCCATCTTAGTGCTATTTTTGGTAGTGAGTTGTCAGTCATTCGGAACACATGTCCCAACCATCGCCAGCGTCTTTCCTCAATAATTGTTGTCAGTGGCTTCATCTGCATTTCTGATCAGAACATCATAATACACACTATTCTAATTTAACTGAACAACATTTCTAACAGAGTAATCTACGTCTATCCCAGACGATACACAGAACACAAATGTCCTTCAGTCATATGATTTCTCTCTCACCTGACCTTTGTCCTATCATACCTTAACCGTGAGCCATTTGGAAACTGAGACAAAGCAAATGGACTCTACTCACAAACAGCTGATTAATTTAGAAGATAACTCATTTTATTCTAATTTTCCAATTCTCAGATGAGTCGTCTATCTTACATTCTAACATTCTATATACTACTATAGAAACACATAAGTGTGTGGTTAGATCTCTACAGTAAAGTAACAGAACACAGAATGGTCAGATCTCTAGAGTAAAGTAACAGAACACAGAGTTGTATGGTTATATCTCTAGAGTAAAGTAACAGAACACAGAATGGTCAGATCTCTACAGTAAAGTAACAGAACACAGAATGGTCAGATCTCTAGAGTAAAGTAACAGAACACAGAATGGTTATATCTCTAGAGTAAAGTAACAGAACACAGAATGGTCAGATCTCTAGAGTAAAGTAACAGAACACAGAGTTGTATGGTTATATCTCTAGAGTAAAGTAACAGAACACAGAATGGTCAGATCTCTACAGTAAATTAACAGAACACAGAATGGTCAGATCTCTACAGTAAAGTAACAGAACACAGAATGGTCAGATCTCTACAGTAAAGTAACAGAACACAGAATGGTCAGATCTCTACAGTAAAGTAACAGAACACAGAGTTGTATGGTTATATCTCTAGAGTAAAGTAACAGAACACAGAATGGTCAGATCTCTAGAGTAAAGTAACAGAACACAGAGTTGTATGGTTATATCTCTAGAGTAAAGTAACAGAACACAGAGTTGTATGGTCAGATCTCTAGAGTAAAGTAACAGAACACAGAGTTGTATGGTTATATCTCTAGAGTAAAGTAACAGAACACAGAATGGTCAGATCTCTACAGTAAAGTAACAGAACACAGAGTTATATGGTTATATCTCTAGAGTAAAGTAACAGAACACAGAATGGTCAGATCTCTAGAGTAAAGTAACAGAACACAGAGTTGTATGGTTATATCTCTAGAGTAAAGTAACAGAACACAGAATGGTCAGATCTCTACAGTAAAGTAACAGAACACAGAATGGTTAGATTTCTACAGTAAATTAACAGAACACAGAATGGTTAGATTTCTACAGTAAATTAACAGAACACAGAATGGTTAGATTTCTACAGTAAATTAACAGAACACAGAATGGTTAGATTTCTACAGTAAATTAACAGAACACAGAATGGTTAGATTTCTACAGTAAATTAACAGAACACACAATGGTTAGATCTCTACAGTAAAGTAGCACAACAAAGAGATGTGTGGTTAGATCTCTACAGTAAAGTAACAGAACACAGAATGATTAGATCTCTACAATAAAGTAAAAGAACAAAGAGATATTTGGTTAGATCTCTACAGTAAAGTAACAGAACAAGTATTTGTATGATTAGATCTATACAGCAAAGTAATAGAACACGTAGTTATATGGTTAGATCTCTTAAAATAACAGAACATGTAGTTATATGGTTAGATCTCTACAGTAAAGTAACAGAACAAGTATTTATATGATTAGATCTATACAGCAAAGTAATAGAACACGTAGTTATATGGTTAGATCTCTAAAATAGCAGAACACATAGTTATATGGTTAGATCTTTACAGTAAAGTAACAGAACACAGAGTTGTATGGCTAGATCTCGAAAAAATCACAGACAAAGCACTTTTAGACTTGAGAGAAAAGTGACAAGAGAATTACCTGGGACTTGAACCAAGGACTCTTGTGGAGCGAGCAACCGTCTAGCCAAGAGAAACCAAAAAAAAAAAAAAAAACCGCGCTCGTCTCAGCGAAGTCCGTGGTTCAAGTCTCAGGTTTACTCTTATCTATCTTCAGTTTATTCTTATCTTATCTTATCTTCAGTTTACCCTTATTATTATTTTTTTTTATTTCATGTGTCTAAAAGTGCTTTGTTTATGATTTTGTTCAAGGTTCAACCACACAACTCTGTGTTCGGTTGCTTGACTGAGCGAATGTTTGACAAGGGCGATAAATGCTGACACAACTCCCATGTGGGAGATGAAGAGGCAGGGTAGGTAATAAGTGAGGACTAGTCGCCAGAACATGGTCCGTCAGGTAGAGAGATAACATAGGAAGCACTAACACGCTTCCCAAGTTATGACAAGGAAATTCACAGAGCGGGAAACATTGTCACTTTCCTTTTGTCACATTCTTCATTCAGACTGCATTTTTTTTTTGTCCTACCCCGCAGAAAAATGTGACTGGTTTGTATCACAACTATGGCATCATCACGTGACGTCTTATAAGATTTTTTTAGCCAATAATCGGACGGATATCTAGTGGATAATTGTAGCATTTGATCAGCTGTCCTTGATACTTGTAATGTATTATTTGTGTTCGTAAACGTAACTCAATACCAGTTCCATAGTTTGTTTCCAATAGTTCAAGGGTTCTAAAACTTTTTTCAGACTGTGGTACACTTAACAATACCAGTTTCCGTCGCGGCACAGCTGAATATGAACTGAAGGGTTGAACCTTCGTGTGATTAGCCTACATGTATGACATGTTACAGCTGACCCCATACCAAGTGCCATGTAAGTTGACGGAATGCATTTTTTAAAACGATCAAAATTTGATGATCACGGGACTATCAGCCTCTCATGTCATACAACAAAGCTTCTTCTGAGAATTTTTATGAGAAGAACAAGGAAAAAGATAAAACTGGAAATAGCAGATGAACAGTTCGGATTTGTTGAAGGAAAGGGACACACAATGCCATTTATGCTTTACGAACACTAACAGAAAGAGCTTTAGAAGTATAGAAAGGTCTTTACTTATAGTACATTGATTACACCAAGGCATTTGACAAGGTGAAACATAATGAAATTATTAAAATGCTTGAAGATATCAATATAGATGGCAAAGACCTGAGGATTGTAAAACATCTATACTGGCAGCAAGAAGCAGCAATTCGAGTTGAAAATAGAACTGGAAAATATCAACCTATAAAACAAGGGATGCGACAAGGATGTGTACTATCTCCTTTTTTTCTCTGTACAGCGAGAATATTCTAAGAACAATCATCACAGAACCAGACATAAAAGTCGGAGGATACAATATTATCAACCTTTTGACGACACAGTGCTGATAGCTGAGAACCAACAAGGCCTGCAAAATCTCTTGGATAAAGTCGCCAAAGAAAGTAAACAGAAAGGCCTTACTTTGAACATCAAAAAGACAGATACTATGGTCATATCTAAGAAACAGAATCCACCAACATGCAGTATAAAATTAAACGGAACTATTCTAAAGCAGGTGCAGAAATTCAAATACCTTGGAGCAGTAATAACTTCAGATGGGAAATGCAGAATGGAAACTAGGAGCAGAATAGGCCAAGCAAAGACTGCATTTCAGAGAATGAGAAACATATTATCCAACACATCCTTATCAATGTATGTTAAAAAACGAGTCCTAAAATGCTATATTGAACCTATCTTGTTATATGGAAGTAAATCATGGATAATAGGCAAGTCTGCACAAAAATCATTGGAAGCAGCAGAAATTGCTTTATTAGAAAAATGTTGCGAATCCCCTGGACAGCAAAAATAACAAATGAAGGATGTACGAGAAGAGATGGAGAGACAAAAAAATCTTATCCAAAAAAAAAAGATAAGAGAGAGACAATGTACTTTCATAGGACATGCAATGAGAAGAGGGGGCATTGAAAATATTATAACAACAGGAAAAAATAGAAGGAAGAAGATCAAGAGGAAGACCAAGAGAAATGATACTGGACAGTCTGACGGGATGTGTGAGAGGAGATCACCAACTGAACTGATGGCCTGCATGAAGGATCACGTACTCTGGAGAAGCATAATAGCCAACACCAGTCGGCACGGCACCTGATGATGATGATCAAAATTTGACAAAAATAACTGGCTATCTCGCGGCACAGTTTGAGAAGCACTGCCCAAGCTACATGATTTAATGCCGTTCCCTTCCAACCTACATTCATGAATTCTCTTTTAATGTAACCTGTGTTACTTCTTTGTACTATCATTTGATATTTTATTAAATCTTTCTCCAAAATCCAAATCTCGGATGCGTTTTGCGATATTTAGCAAGTCTGTAAGGTCGTTTCACTGTCTGATGTGTGAAATGGCGATTCAAGGGAGGCAGTCAAAAAGTAAAATTAGAGATTGTTATTTGTTTCAGTTATGTTCCTTTGAATTATCTTCCCGTGCCGGAGCCGAGATAAAGATGCACACAGATGCGGGAAATGACTGATACAAGAGTTCTTATCTCATTCTGGCTGTGCTGAGAAAGTGTTTTATTTTCTTCCTCATTAAGTGTAATAGATTAATTCTTAAGTTTTTTTTTACTGGAAAATATTAATGAAAAAAAAACACTGTTAGGAAGGACCATCATCCATACACTCCAGAAACATCCATAGTTGATCCAGTCTCCTTCAGCGCACAGTAACAGATGACACCAGTTCTTTGTTGGAGGTCGCTCTGGAGCTCTTGATGAGTCGGTCATTTCTTATAACCCAGCTTCACTCTCAACTCTTTAGTTCTTGACATCGAGGCTGGTTCACAGTTGTCAGGGAGGTCGATCCTTCGACCAGGTCCTCTTGTAGCTCTGATGATGCCTGCTCGATCCACTGCCTGCACGTCTTCCATGATATCTGAGCCGGCCATCTGACCTGCTCTGATCTGATATCTATACGTACCAAACGGCAAGGAATGGTGTGATCAAGGAAATTTAGTATGTGAGAGATGACAAGATTTACTTTCGTATCGGGATTAGGAGTTGGAGAAGTTACTGGGACAGATGTGGAGGTCACGTCAGTAACAGAAACATTTCTGGATATAAGAGACTGTGTGCTTCATGTGATTCAGATATAAGAGATTGTGTGCTTCATGTGATTTAGATATAAGAGACTGCATGCTTCATATGATTTAGATATAAGAGACTGTGTGCTTCATGTGATTCAGATATAAGAGACTGTGTGCTTCATGTGATTTAGATATAAGAGACTGCGTGCTTCATGTGATTCAGATATAAGAGACTGTGTGCTTCATGTGATTTAGATATAAGAGACTGTGTGCTTCATGTGATTTAGATATAAGATACTGTGTGCTTCATGTGATTTAGATATAAGAGACTGTGTGCTTAATGTGATTCAGATATAAGAGACTGTGTGCTTCATGTGATTCAGAGATAAGAGACTGCGTGCTTCATGTGATTTAGGTATAAGAGACTGCGTGCTTCATGTGATTCAGATATAAGAGATTGTGTGCTTCATGTGATTCAGATATAAGAGATTGTGTGCTTCATGTGATTCAGATATAAGAGATTGTGTGCTTCATGTGATTCAGATATAAGACATTGTGTGCTTCATGTGATTCAGATATAAGACATTATGTGCTTCATGTGATTCAGATATAGGAGACTGTGTGCTTCATATGATTCAGATATAAGACATTGTGTGCTTCATGGGATTCAGATATAAGACATTGTGTGCTTCATGTAATTCAGATATAAGAGACTGTGTGCTTCATGTGATTCAGAAATAAGATACTGTGTGCTTCATGTGATTCAGAAATAAGATACTGTGTGCTTCATGTGATTCATAAATAAGAGACTGCGTGCTTCATGTGATTCAGATATAAGAGACTGTGTGCTTCATGTGATTCAGATATAAGAGACTGCATGCTTCATATGATTCAGATATAAGAGACTGTGTGCTTCATGTGATTCAGAAATAAGAGACTGTGTGCTTCATGTGATTCAGACAGACAAAATGATACAAACACATTTCACATATATAAGAGACTGTACTTCATGTGATTCAGATAGTCAAAATGATTCAAGCACATTTCACTGATACAAGAACACATACACATACAAACACTATGCACACAAACAGAAATACCACACACACTGTAACACCAGGCATACAGACAAACTACATACATAAACACTACACAGACATACTAACACCAAGCTCACATACAGAGACAAACCACATACATAAACACTACACAGACATACTAACACCAAGCTCACATACAGAGACAAACCACATACATAAACACCACACAGACATACAAACACCAAGCTCACATACTGAGACAAACCACATACATAAACACCACACAGACATACAAACACCAAGCTCACATACTGAGACAAACTACATACATAAACACCACACAGACATACAAACACCAAGCTCACATACTGAGACAAACCACATACATAAACACCACACAGACATACAAACACCAAGCTCACATACTGAGACAAACCACATACATAAACACCACATAGACATACAAACACCAAACTCACATACTGAGACAAACTACATACATAAGCACCACACAGACATACAAACACCAACCACACACACAGAGACAAACTACATACATAAACACTACACACACATACAAACACCAAGCACATACAGAAACAAACTACATACATAAACACTACACAGACATACAAACACCAACCACGCACACAAACAAACTACATACATAAACACTACACAGAGATACAAACACCAAGCACACACACAGACAAACTACATACACAAACACTACACAAACACACACATACCAGACACACACAGATAAACTACATACACAAACACCACACAAACACACACACAGTTAAAGATAATACAAAATGTGGACTCTCCCTAGCCCCTCCCTCCCTCAACTATAAGCACGTTCTGACAAACAAAACGATTATTTTAAAAAGTTGTATCTGAAATGTTAAGAACATTTTGAAAAAAAGATTATACTCCCAGAGAGACATGTTCACGTTTTAATTTGTTCCGTTTCGTTCTTTGTTTTTTTTCCCATAAGTGACTTGTTTTGTTTTGTGTCTTTCCTTGCCCCCCCCCTCCAGAAATGACTTGTTTTGTTCCGTTTTTTTCTTCGCTTTTCCCCACAAATGACTTGTTTTGTTCCGTTTCTTTCTTTGTTCTACAACTGACTAAACCTTGAACAAAAAATCTGAAAGACTGACAAATATAAACAAGCAGGGGGAGGATTGATGGAAGAAAAAAACTTCGCAGAAACATCTGCGTCAAGAGTATATAGAGTATGTCTCGGGTATAAGTCTTAGGTAAGAGTAGATGTATGAGCCAGGTATAAGTCTTAGGTAAGAGTAGATGTATGAGCCAAGTATATGTCTTAGGTGAGAGTAGATGTATGAGCCAGGTATAAGTCTTAGGTGGGGGTAGATGTATGAGCCAGGTATAAGTCTTAGGTAAGAGTAGATGTATGAGCCAGGTATAAGTCTTAGGTGGGGGGTAGATGTATGAGCCAGGTATAAGTCTTAGGTGGGGGTAGATGTATGAGCCAGGAATAAGTCTTAGGTTAGAGCAGATGTATGAGCCAGGTATAAGTCTTAGGTGAGAGTAGATGTATAAGCCAGGTATAAGTCTTAGGTGAGAGCAGATGTATGAGCCAGGTATAAGTCTTAGGTGAGAGTAGATGTATAAACCAGGTATAAGTCTTAGGTGAGAGTAGATGTATGAGCCAGGTATAAGTCTTAGGTGGGGGGTAGATGTATGAGCCAGGTATAAGTCTTAGGTGGGGGTAGATGTATGAGCCAGGAATAAGTCTTAGGTTAGAGCAGATGTATGAGCCAGGTATAAGTCTTAGGTGAGAGTAGATGTATAAGCCAGGTATAAGTCTTAGGTGAGAGCAGATGTATGAGCCAGGTATAAGTCTTAGGTGAGAGTAGATGTATAAACCAGGTATAAGTCTTAGGTGAGAGTAGATGTATGAGCCAGGTATAAGTCTTAGGTGGGGGGTAGATGTATGAGCCAGGTATAAGTCTTAGGTGGGGGTAGATGTATGAGCCAGGTATAAGTCTTAGGTGAGAGTAGATGTATAAGCCAGGTATAAGTCTTAGGTGAGAGTAGATGTATGGGCCAGGTATAAGTCTTAGGTGAGAACAGATGTATGGGCCAAGTATGAGTATTAGGTGAGAGTAGATACATAGGCCAGGTATAAGTCTTAGGTGAGGGTAGATATATCGACTAGGTAATAAGTCTTAGGTGAGAGTAGATACATAGGCCAGGTATAAGTCTTAGGTGAGAATAGATACATAGGCCAGGTATAAGTCTTAGGTGAGGGTAGATACATAGGCCAGGTATAAGTCTTAGGTGAGGGTAGATATATCGACTAGGTAATAAGTCTTAGGTGAGGGTAGATGTTTCGACTAGGTAATAAGTCTTAGGTGAGGGTAGATGTATGGGCCAGGTTTAATTCGGACATGATAGTATATATACATATATATATGAGCCAGGTATAAGTCTTACGTGAGAGTAGATGTATGAACCAGGTATAAGTCTTAGGTGAGAGTAGATGTATGGGCCAGGTATAAGTCCTAGGTGAGAGTAGATGTATGAGCCAGGTATAAGTCTTAGGTGGGGGTAGATGTATGAGCCAGGTATAAGTCTTAGGTTAGAACAGATGTATGAGCCAGGTATAAGTCTTAGGTGAGAGTAGATGTATGGGCCAGGTATAAGTCTTAGGTGAGGGTAGATGTATCGACTAGGTAATAAGTCTTAGGTGAGGGTAGATGTATGGGCCAGGTTTAATTCGGACATGATAGTATATATACATATATATGAGCCAGGTATAAGTCTTAAGTGAGAGTAGATGTATGAACCAGGTATAAGTCTTAGGTGAGAGTAGATATATGGGCCAGGTGTAAGTGTTAGATAACAGTAGATGTATAAGCCAGGTATAAATCTTAGATAATAGTAAATGTATGAGCCAGGTATAAGTCTTAGATAACAGTAAATGCGTGAGCCAGGTATAAGTCTTAGATAACAGTAAATGTATGATCCAGGTATAAGTCTTAGATAACAGTAAATGTATGAGCCAGGTATAAATCTTAGGTGACAGTAAATGTATGAGCCAGGTGTAAGTCTTAGATAGAGTAAACGTATGAGCCAGGTGTAAGTCTTAGATAGAGTAAACGTATGAGCCAGGTGTAAGTCTTAGATAACAGTAAATGTATGAACCAAGTATAAGTCTTAGATAACAGTAAATGTATGAACCAAGTATAAGTCTTAGATAACAGTAAATGTATGAACCAAGTATAAGTCTTAGATAACAGTAAATGTATGAACCAAGTATAAGTCTTAGATAACAGTAAATGTATGAACCAAGTATAAGTCTTAGATAACAGTAAATGTATGAACCAAGTATAAGTCTTAGATAACAGTAGATATATGAGCCAGGTATAAGTCTTAGATAACAGTAGATATATGAGCCAGGTATAAGTCTTAGATAACAGTAAATGTATGAACCAAGTATAAGTCTTAGATAACAGTAAATGTATGAACCAAGTATAAGTCTTAGATAACAGTAAATGTATGAACCAGGTATAAGTCTTAGATAACAGTAGATATATGAGCCAGGTATAAGTCTTAGATAACAGTAAATGTATGAACCAAGTATAAGTCTTAGATAACAGTAGATATATGAGCCAGGTATAAGTCTTAGATAACAGTAGATATATGAGCCAGGTATAAGTCTTAGATAACAGTAAATGTATGAACCAAGTATAAGTCTTAGATAACAGTAAATGTATGAACCAAGTATAAGTCTTAGATAACAGTAAATGTATGAACCAAGTATAAGTCTTAGATAACAGTAAATGTATGAACCAAGTATAAGTCTTAGATAACAGTAGATATATGAGCCAGGTATAAGTCTTAGATAACAGTAGATATATGAGCCAGGTATAAGTCTTAGATAACAGTAAATGTATGAACCAAGTATAAGTCTTAGATAACAGTAGATATATGAGCCAGGTATAAGTCTTAGATAACAGTAGATATATGAGCCAGGTATAAGTCTTAGATAACAGTAGATATATGAGCCAGGTATAAGTCTTAGATAACAGTAAATGTATGAACCAAGTATAAGTCTTAGATAACAGTAAATGTATAAGCCAGATATAAGTCTTAGATAACAGTAGATGTATGAGCCAGGTATAAGTCTTAGATAACAGTAGATATATGAGCCAGGTATAAGTCTTAGATAACAGTCGATGTATGAACCAGGTATATGGCTTAGATGACAGACATTTGTGCCAGGTATAAGTCTTAGATGACAGTAGATATATGAGACAGGTATAAGAGTAACATGACAGTAGCTGTTTGAGCCAGGTATAAGGGTGACATGACAGTAGCTGTTTGAGCCAGGTATAAGGGTGACATGACAATAGCTGTTTGAGCCAGGTATAAGAGTAACATGACAGTAGCTGTTTGAGCCAGGTATAAGGGTGACATGACAGTAGCTGTTTGAGCCAGGTATAAGGGTGACATGACAGTAGCTGTTTGAGCCAGGTATAAGGGTGACATGACAGTAGCTGTTTGAGCCAGGTATAAGAGTGACATGACAGTAGCTGTTTGAGCCAGGTATAAGAGTGACATGACAGTAGCTGTTTGAGCCACCGTAGACGCTGGTCTGCAGGTCAGTGCTTGGATCCTTATGTTGCTGTAACGAAACACACTTCTAACACTGGTAAGAAGACAAGAGTCATCTTAGCCAGACAACCAGAAAAGATAAGATGTTTCAGTGCACCGGCCAACCAGGTCTCACCGAAACAGATAATAATGAAGAGAAGAGCGACTACAAACAATATTTCTAAACATTAAAAAAATATTATTCTCTCGTTCTCTCTCCCCTGCCATCACCTACATCTCGTCTGGCGTGTTTTTAGACGGGATAATTCTCAGCGTCTTATCCCGCGGCTAGCAGGGATCACGCGCTAATCCCTGCAGGGGTGCCCTGTGAAAATCCTGTGTTTTCTGACATGGCGATCACAGGGGGTAAAGTAATGTTACACCCAGAAGTCTGGTGTTTTTGTCAGGGATTGTGATAGTTTGTTGTCAAATACGTGGTTTGTTGTTCATAATCATCATCATCATCATCATCATCATCATCATCATCATATCACCGTCGTCGTTGTATTCGTCACCGCCGCCGCCGCCGCCGCCGCCGCCGACACCACCACCATCACTACCACCACCACTGCCAACACCACCACCACAACTACCACCACTACCACTACCACCACCACCGCCAATACCACCACCACAACTACCACCACTACCACCACCACCGTCAACACCACCACTACCACCACTACCACCGCCAACACCACCACCACCACTACCACTACCACAACTACCACCACTACCACCGCCAAACCACCACCACCACCACCACTACCACTACCACAACTACCACCACTACCACCACCACTACCACCACTACCGCCAACACAGCCACCACCACCGTAACCACCACCGCCAACACCACCACCACCACTACCACCGTCACCACCACCAACACCACCACTACCACAACTACCACAACTACCACCACCACCGCCAACACCACCACCACAACTACCACCACTACCACCACCACCACCGCCAACACCACCACCATCACTCACTACTACCACTACCACTACCACCGCCAACACCACCACCATCACTACCACCACCACCACCACCACCGCCACTACCACCACTACCGGCAACACCGCTACCACCACCGTCACCACCACCGCCAACACCACCACCACCACTACCACCGTCACCACCACCACCACCACCACCACCACCACTACCACCACTACCACCATCACCGCCAACACCGCCAACACCGCCACCACCACCGTCACAACAACCATCACCGCCAACACCACTACCACCACTACCACCGTCACCACCACCACCACCGCCAACACCGCCACCACCACCATCACCGCCAACACCACCACCACCACCACTACTACCACCGTCACCACCGCCAACACCACCACTACCACCGTCACCACCACCACCACCAACACCACCACCACCAACACCAACACCACCACTACCACCGTCACACCACCACTACCACCGTCACCACCACCAGCACCACCGCCAACACCACCACCATTACTACCACCATTACCACCACCACCGCCAACACCGCCACCACCACCGCCGACATCAGCACCAGCACCACCACTACCGCTACCACAGCCGACACCAACACCACCACCACAACCACCGCCGACACCACCACCACCACCGCCATCACCACCACCGACACCAGCACCATCACCGTCACCACCACCACCAACACCAGTACCGCCAGTCACTAGCACCAGCACCAGCACTGCCAACACCACCACCACCACCACCACCACCACCACCACCACCACCACCACCACCAGGACCATCACCGTCACCACCACCGTTACCACCACCAGCACCACCAACACCAGCACCCCCAGCCACACGCACCGCCACCACCAGAACCAGCACCACCACCAACACCAGCACCACCATCAGCACTACCACTACCACCACCAGCACCAGCACCGATACCAGCAGCACCACCACCACCACCGACAGCCACAACCACCACCACCAGCAAAGGCACCACCAACACAAGCACCACCACCAGCACCAGCACAAGCACCACCAGCACCAGCACCAGTAGCACAACCATCACCAGCCAGCACCACCAGCACCAGCACCACCAGCCACAACCACCGCCAACAGCACCATTACCAGCACCAGCACCAGTACCACCACCACCACCAGCACAAGCGCAAGCACCATCAGCACCTGCACCACCACCACCACCAGCACCGGCGCAAGAACAAGCACCAGGAACACCACAAGCATCACCACCACCAGCAGCACCAGCAGCACCAGCAATACCACAAGCACACACCATCACCACCACCACCAGCACCACCCGCCACCAACCACCAGCACCAGCACCACTACCACCGCCACCACCACTACCACCACTACCACCACCACCGCCACCACCGCCACCACCATCAGCACCAGCACCAGCACCACCAGCCACCACCAACAACCACCAGCACCACGATATCCTCAGATTCAGACACATCCACAGACTCAGACACAGTCTCCGTCACATCCTCAGACTCAGACACAGTCTCCGTCACATCCTCAGATTCAGACACAGTCTCCGTCACATCCTCAGACTCACACACATCCTCAGAATCAAACACATCCTCAGACTCAGACACATCCTCAGATTAAGACACAGTCTCCGTCACATCCTCAGAAACAAACACATCCTCAGATTCAGACACATCCTCAGACTCAGACACATCCTTAGACTCAGACACATCCTCAGACTCAGACACATCCTTAGACTCAGACACATCCTCAGACTCAGACACATCCTCAGACTCAGACACATCCTTAGACTCAGACACATCCTTAGACTCAGACACATCCTCAGACTCAGACACATCCTCGGATTCAGACACATCCTCAGACTCAGACACATCCTCAGACTCAGACACATCCTCGGATTCAGACACATCCTCAGACTCAGACACATCCTCAGACTCAGACACATCCTCAGACACATCCTCAGACTCAGACACATCCTAGACTCACACACATCCTCAGACACAGGCAGAGCAACAAACAAAGATAAGACGAAGTCAGAGAGAAAGAACGTTATGAAGGTCAAGATGGATGTAGATCTTTGCGTCACGCGTCATTCCATTTATCCGTTATATTTGTGAATTTATGAGAGTTGTACAAATTAGGTAGGGGAGCAGAAGTAAGGGTAGACCAAAAGAGACATGGAGAAGAACAACAGAAAGGATGTTGAGCAATAGAGGGCTCACCTGGGCAAGAGCAGAAAAAAAGGCGAAAGACAGGCATTTGTGGAAAACCCTTGCGGAAGCCCCATGTGCCCTGGGCACTTAAGGTTCAGAGAGAGAGAGAGAGAGAGATGAGTGAAAGAACTGACAGACAGATAGATAGATAGGTAGGTAAGTAGGTAATTAGGTAAGTAGGTAGGTAAGTAGGTAGTTAGGTAAGTAGGTAGGTAAGTAGGTAGGTAAGTAGGTAGGTAAGTAGGTAAGTAGGTAGGTAAGTAGGTAGGTAGGTAGGTAAGTAGGTAGGTAGGTAAGTAGGTAGGTAAGTAGGTAGGTAGGTAAGTAGGTAGGTAAGTAGGTAAGTAGGTAAGTAAGTAGGTAGGTAGGTAAGTAGGTAGGTAAGTAGGTAGGTAGGTAGGTAAGTAGGTAGGTGGGTAGGTAGGTAGGTAAGTAGGTAGGTAAGTAGGTAGGTAAGTAGGTAGGTAGGTAAGTAGGTAGTTAGGTAGATGGGTAGGTAGGTAGGTAAGTAGGTAGGTAGGTGGGTAGGTAGGTAAGTAGGCAGGTAAGTAGGTAGGTAAGTAGGTAGGTAGGTGGGTAGGTAAGTAGGTAAGTAGGTAGGTAGGTAGGTAGGTAGGTAAGTAGGTAGGTAGGTAGGTAGTTAAGTAGGTAGGAAGGTGGGTAGGTAGGTAGGTAAGTAGGTAGGTAGGTAAGTAGGTAGGTAGATGGGTAAGTAGGTAGGTAGGTAGGTAAATAGGTAGGTAGGTAGGTAAGTAGGTAGGTAGGTAAGTAGGTAAGTAAGTAGGTAGGTAGGTAAGTAGGTAAGTAGGTAGGTAGGTAAGTAGGTAGGTAGGTAAGTAGGTAGGTAATTAGGTAGGTAGGTAAGTAGGTAGGTAATTAGGTAGGTAGGTAAGTAGGTAGGTAGGTAAGTAGGTAAGTAGGTAGGTAAGTAGGTAGGTAAGTAGGTAGGTAAGTAGGTAGGTGGTAAGTAGGTAGGTAGGTAAGTAGGTAGGTAAGTAGGTTGGTAGGTAAGTAGGTAGGTAGGTAAGTAGGTAGGTAAGTAGACAGGTAGGTAAGTAGGTAGGTAAGTAGATATGTAGGTAAGTAGGAAGGTAGGTAAGTAGATAGGTAGGTAAGTAGGTAGGTAGGTAAGTAGGTAGGTAGGTAAGTAGGTAGGTAGGTCGGTAGGTAGGTAGGTAATTATCTAGGTAAGTAGGTAGGTAATTAGGTAGGTAAGTAGGTAGGTAGGTAGGTAAGTAGGTAGGTAAGTAGGTAGGTAAGTAGGTAGGTAGGTAAGTAGGTAAGTAGGTAGGTAGGTAAGTTGGTAGGTAAGTAGGTAGGTAGGTAAGTAGGAAGGTAGGTAAGTAGGTAAGTAGGTAGGTAGGTAAGTAGGTAGGTAAGTAGATAGGTAGGTAGGTAGGTAAGTAGGAAGGTAGGTAAGTAGGTAAGTAGGTAGGTAGGTAAGTAGGTAAGTAGGTAAGTAGGTAGGTAGGTAAGTAGGTAGGTAAGTATGTAGGTAGGTAAGTAGGTAAGTAGGTAGGTAGGTAGGTAAGTAGGAAGGTAGGTAAGTAGGTAAGTAGGTAGGTAGGTAAGTAAGTAGGTAGGTAGGTAAGTAAGTAGGTAGGTAAGTGCATTAATGAATAAGTTAATGAATTAATGGAGACATGAATGAAAAAAATGGATGGATAAATAGAAACTTGAGTGGATGAATGGAAGGTTGATCTAACATAGAGGAAAAAATGGGTCCGACTGTCAGAGAGACATGAACAAGTGAGAATAGAAGAGGTTGTTGTCGTGAAGATGGCTGCTGTTATTGATCCTACAGCCTCAACGACGGTTAATGTGTTCTTCCAGCTTGTTCTTAAGAGCCACAGTACGACACAGTTTCTCCCAGGCATGGATGATTTTTAAAAACCTGGACTCAAAATGCCAGCTTAGCGACTTGCCTTTAAGACAAGTGGATGGCGGTCGATGCAATGGATGATGTTATTGACTTTGTCAGGCGCCATACTTGACACTTGTGAGCAAACATGAACAGGTAGACGTACACGATAAAATAACAGGTAGAAGTAAACGATAAAATAACAGGTAGAAGTAAACGATAAAATAACAGATAGACGTAAACGATAAAATAACAGGTAGAAGTAAACAATAAAATAACAGGTAGAAGTAAACGATAAAATAACAGATAGACGTAAACGATAAAATAACAGGTAGAAGTAAACGATAAAATAACAGGTAGAAGTAAACGATAAAATAACAGATAGACGTAAACGATAAAATAACAGGTAGACGTAAACGATAAAATAACAGGTAGACGTAAACGATAAAATAACAGGCAGACGTAGACAACAAAATATCGGGTAGACGTAGGCAATAAAAAATTAAAATAACTGGTAGATGTAGAGGACAAAATATCAGGTAGACGGAAACAATAAAATAACAGCTAGACGTAGATAATAAAATAACAGCTAGACGTAGATAATAAAATAACAGCTAGACGTAGATAATAAAATAATTTATACAAAAAAAGGCTTAACACTGCGCGACAAAGATTTGTAAACAAACTACTTTCAGTCTTGTCTCTAAGATTGCACAGAAATACGCCTCACACGAACAATACATTACATTACAATCTGAATAAGTTTGTTAGAAATAATGTGCTAAAGTTGCCTACCAGTCCATGTATTACTTACCAGCTCAAATATTTCTTACCAGTCCATGTATTACTTACCAGCTCAAATATTTCTTACCAGTTCATGTATTACTTACCAGCTCATATATTTCTTACCAGTTCATTTATTACTTACTAGTTCAAGTAATACTGGTGAGTTTTACTTAGCAAGCAGGAAGAGTAACCAAGCAACATCCGAAAGAAAGAAAGAAAGAAAGAAAGAGAGGAAGAAATAGTGAATTAATAAAATAAAGAAAGAATGAAAGAAGGAAAAGAAGAAATAATGAAGTAAAGAAAGAAAGAAAGAAATAATGATTGAACGAAAGGAATAAATAATGAGAGAAAGAAAGGAAGAAATAATGAGAAAAAGAAAGAAAGGAAAAAATAATGAAGTAAAGAAAGAAAGAAAGAAATAATGAGAGAAAGAAAGAAAAAAATAATGAGAGAAAGAAAGAAAAAAAGAAAAAATAATGAAGAAAGAAAGAAAGGAAGAAATAATGGAGTAAAGAAAGAAAGAAAGAAATAATGAGAGAAAGAAAGAAATGAAGAAATAATGAGAAAAAGAAAGAAAGAACGAGAGAAAGAAAGAAAGGAAGAAATAATAGAGAAAGAAAGAAAAGAAGAAATAATAAGAAAAAGAAAGAAAGGAAGAAATACTGACAGAAAGAAAGAAAGAAGAAATAATGACGAACAAAAGAAAAAAATAAAGAGAGAAAGAAAGAAAGGAAGAAATACTGAAGTAAAGAAAGAAAGAAAGAAAACCAGATATGTAACTTGAAGTGAACACACAAGCAAAGGGCTGAGCATAGAAAGCAAAGATTGGCAAGTCTTCATTACCGCAAGCCCGCAATACTTGGCCTCAGTGGAAGCAGCAAATAATGCTAATATGAAGATTGGAGTTATTTACCCGTGTCTATCAAAACTGAAATCGTTTTTCACAACCTCTTCCAGAATTCCTACCGCCTTATTTCCCTGAGCCCGCCAAAACCTCCAGGCCTAAGTTGCCACCCTGACTACCTGCTACTGACAATCATCCTGACAAATTAGCACCTGCCACCTGACACCTCTTTGCTGAGAGATGTCTCTACATTTTTTATTTCCCATAACTCACCTGTGCCGCCGCATGTGATTCACACCTTAGGCAGGTTATTATCTTCCTCTACTTCTTATCTTCCTCTACGTTGCATCTTTCTTCTACTTTTTATCTTCCTCTACCTTTTATCTTTCTTCTACTTTTTATCCTCCTCTGCTTCTTATCTTCCTCTACGTTTTATATTTCTTCTACTTTTTATCTTCATCTACCTTTTATCTTTCTTCTACTTTTTCTCTTCCTCAACTTTTTCCCTTTCTTCTACTTTTTATCTTCCTCTACTTCTTATCTTCCTTCTACTTTTTAACCGTCCTCTACTTTTTATATTTCTTCTACTCTCCAGTTTCAATTCATTCATTCATTCATTCATTCATCCATTCATTCATTCTTCTTCTTCTTCTTCTTCTTCTTCCCATTAAGACTGAAAAAGGCCGCTTCTTGTCCGAAAATACTGGATACATCTTGTCTCTGACCAGTTGTGGAATCAGCCATCTTTTTTTGTCCTATGAAAGTTCTCTGGTTGGTTCTTTAATAAATCTTTGAGGCCAAACTTAGACTACGCGAGCCTTTCACTCTGTTCTCATAAAACCGCCTCATTTACAGCATGCCTGATTGTCTAAGTTTGTGTTTAACTGTTTAACTGTGTTTTTCTTGTTTGTCTGTTTGCGACCATTATAAACAGATAACGGGATTATGGTTATTTTCAAATATTGATCCTGAATTACTATCAAACATTTTTTGAACGTCAGTTATTACACTGTTTATTTTTATAACGTAAGCACGGCTATAGAGGTTGATTTGTTTGCAGTTTTATCTTTTTTTCTCTCTCTCTCTTTCTTTACTTCATTTTTTTCGCTCTTTCTTTCTTTTTTCTTTCTTTCATTATTTCTTCATTTCTTTCTTTCTCTCGTTCTTTCTTTCTTTCTCTCATTCTTTCTTTCTTTCTTTCTTTCTCTCATTATTTCTTTCT
Source organism: Achatina immaculata (assembly GCA_009760885.1). Lineage (NCBI taxonomy): Eukaryota > Metazoa > Mollusca > Gastropoda > Stylommatophora > Achatinidae > Lissachatina > Lissachatina immaculata. Next base: position 3,640,655 of record CM019719.1, on the reverse strand, counting down.
TTCTTTTCTTCATTATTTCTTCCTTCATTTCTTTCTTTCTCTCATTATTTCTTTCTTTCTTTCTCTCATTATTTCTTTCCTTCTTTATTTCATTATTTCTTCCTTCATTTCTTTCTTTCTCTCGTTATTTCTTTCTTTTGTTCTTCACTATTTTTTCTTTCTTTCTTTCTCTCTTTCTTTCTTTCTTTCTTTCTTTCTCTCATTATTTCTTTCTTTCTTTCTTTACTTCATTATTTTTTCCTTTCTTTCTTTTTCTCATTATTTCTTTCTTTTTTCTATCATTATTTCTTCCTTTATTCTTTCTCTCATTATTTCTTCCTTTCTTTCTTTCTCTCAGTATTTCTTCCTTTCTTTCTTTTACTCGTTATTTCTTTCTTTCTTTCTTTTACTCGTTATTTCTTTCTTTCTTTCTTTACTGCATTATTTCTTCCTTTATTTCGTTCTCTTGTTATTTCTTCCTTTCTTTCTTTTACTCGTTATTTCTTTCTTTCTTTCTTTCTTGACTGCATTATTTCTTCCCTTATTTCTTTCTCTCGTTATTTCTTTCTTTCTTTCTTCATTATTTTTTCTTTCTTTCTTTCTTTTTCTCATTCATTCTTTCTTTCTTTCTTTTTCTCATTCATTCATTCTTTCTTTCTTTCTTTCTTTCACAAAAGTTTCTCATTGATTTATCATGTGTGATCACTTGCATGAGGTTCTGACTCGAAGTTTATGAAGAAGAAGAAGTGTTAGGCCGGCATAAATACATAATTCACGTCGGTAGTCGAAGAGAAAAAAAAAAAGAAACCCAAAATGTCAGTTTGGACTGAGGTATGGTTGAAGATAATTCAGGTAAGCTTGAAGACAATGTAGGTATGTTTAACATTAGTTCAGGTATGATAATTCAGGTACATTTAACATTAGTTCAAGTATGTTTGATGATTGTTCAGGTATGTGTGACATTAGTTCAGATATGTTTAAAATTAGTTCAGGTATATTTGACATTAATTCAGGTATGTTTGACGATCCACAATGTCAGAGATTTATGAAACTGAAAATGAAACAGGTTAAAACAGATGGCAGAAATGCTAGAACAAAAGCAAATGTTCTAGTTCATTAATGTGATATTTACGACAGCTTCAGCTTTCTTTTGTGAGCTACGTATCCCATCAAGTTGTGAGTGACAAGTCCCGCATAGTTAACTAGTGGCAAGACCAGGAAAGTTAACTAGTGGCAAGACCAGGAAAGTTAGCTAACGGGAAGACCAGCAAAGTTAACTAGTGGCAAGACCAGGAAAGTTAACTAGCCGCAAGACCAGCAAAGTTAACTAGTGGCAAGACCAGGAAAGTTAACTAGTGGCAAGACCAGCAAAGTTAACTAGTGGCAAAGCCAGGAAAGTTAACTAGTGGCAAGACCAGGAAAGTTAACTAGTGGCAAGACCAGCAAAGTTAACTAGTGGCAAGACCAGCAAAGTTAACTAGTGGCAAGACCAGGAAAGTTAACTAGTGGCAAGACCAGCAAAGTTAACTAGTGGCAAGACCAGCAAAGTTAACTAGTGGCAAGACCAGGAAAGTTAACTAGTGGCAAGACCAGCAAAGTTAACTAGTGGCAAGACCAGCAAAGTTAACTAGTGGCAAGACCAGGAAAGTTAACTAGTGGCAAGACCAGGAAAGTTAGAACGGGAAGACCAGCAAAGTTAACTAGTGGCAAGGCCAGGAAAGTTAACTAGTGGCAAGACCAGCAAAGTTAACTAGTGGCAAGACCAGGAAAGTTAACTAGTGGCAAGGCCAGGAAAGTTAACTAGTGGCAAGACCAGGAAAGTTAACTAGTGGCAAGACCAGCAAAGTTAACTAGCGGGAAGGCCAGCAAAGTTAACTAGTGGCAAGACCAGCAAAGTTAACTAGCGACAAGACTAACAAAGTTAACTAGCGGGAAGGCCAGCAAAGTTAACTAGCGACAAGACTAACAAAGTTAACTAGTGGCAAGACTAGCAAAGTTAACTAGTGACAAGACTAACAAAGTTAACTAGCGACAAGACTAACAAAGTTAACTAGTGGCAAGGCCAGCAAAGTTAACTAGCGACAAGACTAACAAAGTTAACTAGCGACAAGACTAACAAAGTTAACTAGCGACAAGACTAACAAAGTTAACTAGCGACAAGACTAGCAAAGTTAACTAGCGGCAAGACCAGCAAAGTTAACTAGTGGCAAGACCAGCAAAGTTAACTAGCGACAAGACTAACAAAGTTAACTAGTGGCAAGACCAGCAAAGTTAACTAGCGACAAGACTAACAAAGTTAACTAGTGGCAAGACCAGCAAGTTAACTAGCGACAAGACTAACAAAGTTAACTAGCGACAAGACTAACAAAGTTAACTAGCGACAAGACTAACAAAGTTAACTAGCGACAAGACTAGCAAAGTTAACTAGCGGCAAGACCAGGAAAGTTAACTAGTGGCAAGACCAGCAAAGTTAACTAGCGACAAGACTAACAAAGTTAACTAGTGGCAAGACCAGCAAAGTTAACTAGCGACAAGACTAACAAAGTTAACTAGTGGCAAGGCCAGCAAAGTTAACTAGCGACAAGACTAACAAAGTTAACTAGTGGCAAGACCAGCAAAGTTAACTAGCGACAAGACTAACAAAGTTAACTAGTGGCAAGACCAGCAAAGTTAACTAGTGGCAAGGCCAGCAAAGTTAACTAGCGACAAGACTAACAAAGTTAACTAGTGGCAAGACCAGCAAAGTTAACTAGCGACAAGACCAGCAAAGGTAACTAAATTTTTCCAAATTAGACTGTCTACCTTCATCATTATTTTGACCCTCATATCTTTAAACAAAATAACCAGCATGACAGACAGCCAGACTTTGCTTCGTGATATTGATAAGTCCAAATAATAAATCTGATAGAAAGAAAAAAACAGAGTCAGAAAAAAAAAAGAAACCCAAAATGTCAGTTTGGACTGAGGTATGGTTGAAGATAATTCAGGTAAGCTTGAAGACAATGTAGGTATGTTTAACATTAGTTCAGGTATGATAATTCAGGTACATTTAACATTAGTTCAAGTATGTTTGATGATTGTTCAGGTATGTGTGACATTAGTTCAGATATGTTTAAAATTAGTTCAGGTATATTTGACATTAATTCAGGTATGTTTGACGATCCACAATGTCAGAGATTTATGAAACTGAAAATGAAACAGGTTAAAACAGATGGCAGAAATGCTAGAACAAAAGCAAATGTTCTAGTTCATTAATGTGATATTTACGACAGCTTCAGCTTTCTTTTGTGAGCTACGTATCCCATCAAGTTGTGAGTGACAAGTCCCGCATAGTTAACTAGTGGCAAGACCAGGAAAGTTAACTAGTGGCAAGACCAGGAAAGTTAGCTAACGGGAAGACCAGCAAAGTTAACTAGTGGCAAGACCAGGAAAGTTAACTAGCCGCAAGACCAGCAAAGTTAACTAGTGGCAAGACCAGGAAAGTTAACTAGTGGCAAGACCAGCAAAGTTAACTAGTGGCAAAGCCAGGAAAGTTAACTAGTGGCAAGACCAGGAAAGTTAACTAGTGGCAAGACCAGCAAAGTTAACTAGTGGCAAGACCAGCAAAGTTAACTAGTGGCAAGACCAGGAAAGTTAACTAGTGGCAAGACCAGCAAAGTTAACTAGTGGCAAGACCAGCAAAGTTAACTAGTGGCAAGACCAGGAAAGTTAACTAGTGGCAAGACCAGCAAAGTTAACTAGTGGCAAGACCAGCAAAGTTAACTAGTGGCAAGACCAGGAAAGTTAACTAGTGGCAAGACCAGGAAAGTTAGCTAACGGGAAGACCAGCAAAGTTAACTAGTGGCAAGGCCAGGAAAGTTAACTAGTGGCAAGACCAGCAAAGTTAACTAGTGGCAAGACCAGGAAAGTTAACTAGTGGCAAGGCCAGGAAAGTTAACTAGTGGCAAGACCAGGAAAGTTAACTAGTGGCAAGACCAGCAAAGTTAACTAGCGGGAAGGCCAGCAAAGTTAACTAGTGGCAAGACCAGCAAAGTTAACTAGCGACAAGACTAACAAAGTTAACTAGCGGGAAGGCCAGCAAAGTTAACTAGCGACAAGACTAACAAAGTTAACTAGTGGCAAGACTAGCAAAGTTAACTAGTGACAAGACTAACAAAGTTAACTAGCGACAAGACTAACAAAGTTAACTAGTGGCAAGGCCAGCAAAGTTAACTAGCGACAAGACTAACAAAGTTAACTAGCGACAAGACTAACAAAGTTAACTAGCGACAAGACTAACAAAGTTAACTAGCGACAAGACTAGCAAAGTTAACTAGCGGCAAGACCAGCAAAGTTAACTAGTGGCAAGACCAGCAAAGTTAACTAGCGACAAGACTAACAAAGTTAACTAGTGGCAAGACCAGCAAAGTTAACTAGCGACAAGACTAACAAAGTTAACTAGTGGCAAGACCAGCAAAGTTAACTAGCGACAAGACTAACAAAGTTAACTAGCGACAAGACTAACAAAGTTAACTAGCGACAAGACTAACAAAGTTAACTAGCGACAAGACTAGCAAAGTTAACTAGCGGCAAGACCAGGAAAGTTAACTAGTGGCAAGACCAGCAAAGTTAACTAGCGACAAGACTAACAAAGTTAACTAGTGGCAAGACCAGCAAAGTTAACTAGCGACAAGACTAACAAAGTTAACTAGTGGCAAGGCCAGCAAAGTTAACTAGCGACAAGACTAACAAAGTTAACTAGTGGCAAGACCAGCAAAGTTAACTAGCGACAAGACTAACAAAGTTAACTAGTGGCAAGACCAGCAAAGTTAACTAGTGGCAAGGCCAGCAAAGTTAACTAGCGACAAGACTAACAAAGTTAACTAGTGGCAAGACCAGCAAAGTTAACTAGCGACAAGACCAGCAAAGGTAACTAAATTTTTCCAAATTAGACTGTCTACCTTCATCATTATTTTGACCCTCATATCTTTAAACAAAATAACCAGCATGACAGACAGCCAGACTTTGCTTCGTGATATTGATAAGTCCAAATAATAAATCTGATAGAAAGAAAAAAACAGAGTCAGAAAAAAAAAAGAAACCAAGGATTGAAATGTATTAAGGAAATACTGTAGTAAAAAGAAAAAAATAACATTATAAGGAAACGTAAAATCGTTTGGTAAAAGTGGGTAACTTATTTTCCCGTATTTGTCACAGATTTTTAATATTTCCTTCACGTCTTGAGATATTTTTCATAGAAGGTTCATTTTCCTGTCACTGGTTTCAGTCAAGTCAAGTTGTTGCCAAAACTGAAGAAATCATGAAATGCCAAACCTCCACCGAGTACCACCTATAGATTTTACTGTGGGTTATGTAGTTTGTTGAACTCTACTATATATAGATTTTACTGTGGGTTATGTAGTTTGTTACAAGCTCCGTCTCTCTATTGAGAGACCAAGAAATAGTTTATGTTTGCTTGTGGATTGTGTATATTTGTGTTTTGAAAACATGAAATTAGTTTGTTTCTTGCATTAGATTAGACTAGATTGGTCGACTAACCTCGGTTCTGATTTTCTTTGCTTCACAACTGGTTGTTTTTCTGGCTTTTGTTGACTTTGTTTCTTTGATGTACTAATGTTCTTCGGATATTGTTCTATATTCTTTGTTGATCCTGATTTTTAATGGTCATTGTGTCAATCTTTATTTTTCTCTTGACTGATTTTTGTGATCAGAGCATCTGTATATATATCTGTATACAAAGAAGATTTTCCTATCATTTACAATGAACGCATTTTTAGTGAATCAGGATATGAAGCGTTCCTGTCAATGAGGATTATTGTAATAGGTCCAATTATGATGATATCTCACATCTCATTTGTGGTATCATCATCATCATCATCATCAATATCATCATCATCATCATCATCGCCTTTCACTCCATTGAGAGTATAGGCCATGGATAAAGGATGTCCAGCCTTCCCTGTTCCTGGAATTATTCTCTGCTTTCTTCCATGTGTATCCCTTGTCTCTGAGCACTGTCATAATTTCTCTTCTCCAAGTAAGTATAGGTCTTCCTTGTTTTCTATTTCATTAAGGATTCCATGTCAGTGCCTGTCTTGCTATGTTGTTGCCAATCCACCTCCATTTCCTAGACATGATTTGCAGGTCATAGGCTCTTGTCCTGCCCTTTCCCAGACCTCCTCATTCCTGATCTTGTCCTGCCATTTAATGTTTAAAATCCTCCTCAAGCAGTAGTTCATGAGTGTTTGTATCCTCTGTTGTATTGTCTTGGTCATAACCCATGTCTCCGAGCCATATAGTAGGATAGTCTTTGTATTGAAAAAGCCTAAGTCTGGTTCTTGTTTTGATGTTCTTAGATGACCATATTTTGTTAAGTTGGATAAATGCTGTCCTGGCCTTGGTTATTCTAGCTTTAACATCCTTTTCCGTTCCCCCATATTTATCCACTATGCTGCCTAAATATGTGAAATACTCGACTTCCTCAAATGGCACTCCCTCAATTACCATGAGGCTATTGCTTGCACTATTACTTTTCATTATCTTTGTTTTTTTGTGTCTTTTAATATATAGTCCCAGTTTAGCTGAATTCTTTCTTAACAACTTAAGTTTCTTTTGCATTTGTTATGGGCATACGCTTACATGTTAACTAGTGGCAAGACCAGCAAAGTTAACTAGCGACAAGACCAGCAAAGGTAACTAAATTTTTCCAAATTAGACTGTCTACCTTCATCATTATTTTGACCCTCATATCTTTAAACAAAATAACCAGCATGACAGACAGCCAGACTTTGCTTCGTGATATTGATAAGTCCAAATAATAAATCTGATAGAAAGAAAAAAACAGAGTCAGAAAAAAAAAAGAAACCAAGGATTGAAATGTATTAAGGAAATACTGTAGTAAAAAGAAAAAAATAACATTATAAGGAAACGTAAAATCGTTTGGTAAAAGTGGGTAACTTATTTTCCCGTATTTGTCACAGATTTTTAATATTTCCTTCACGTCTTGAGATATTTTTCATAGAAGGTTCATTTTCCTGTCACTGGTTTCAGTCAAGTCAAGTTGTTGCCAAAACTGAAGAAATCATGAAATGCCAAACCTCCACCGAGTACCACCTATAGATTTTACTGTGGGTTATGTAGTTTGTTGAACTCTACTATATATAGATTTTACTGTGGGTTATGTAGTTTGTTACAAGCTCCGTCTCTCTATTGAGAGACCAAGAAATAGTTTATGTTTGCTTGTGGATTGTGTATATTTGTGTTTTGAAAACATGAAATTAGTTTGTTTCTTGCATTAGATTAGACTAGATTGGTCGACTAACCTCGGTTCTGATTTTCTTTGCTTCACAACTGGTTGTTTTTCTGGCTTTTGTTGACTTTGTTTCTTTGATGTACTAATGTTCTTCGGATATTGTTCTATATTCTTTGTTGATCCTGATTTTTAATGGTCATTGTGTCAATCTTTATTTTTCTCTTGACTGATTTTTGTGATCAGAGCATCTGTATATATATCTGTATACAAAGAAGATTTTCCTATCATTTACAATGAACGCATTTTTAGTGAATCAGGATATGAAGCGTTCCTGTCAATGAGGATTATTGTAATAGGTCCAATTATGATGATATCTCACATCTCATTTGTGGTATCATCATCATCATCATCATCAATATCATCATCATCATCATCATCGCCTTTCACTCCATTGAGAGTATAGGCCATGGATAAAGGATGTCCAGCCTTCCCTGTTCCTGGAATTATTCTCTGCTTTCTTCCATGTGTATCCCTTGTCTCTGAGCACTGTCATAATTTCTCTTCTCCAAGTAAGTATAGGTCTTCCTTGTTTTCTATTTCATTAAGGATTCCATGTCAGTGCCTGTCTTGCTATGTTGTTGCCAATCCACCTCCATTTCCTAGACATGATTTGCAGGTCATAGGCTCTTGTCCTGCCCTTTCCCAGACCTCCTCATTCCTGATCTTGTCCTGCCATTTAATGTTTAAAATCCTCCTCAAGCAGTAGTTCATGAGTGTTTGTATCCTCTGTTGTATTGTCTTGGTCATAACCCATGTCTCCGAGCCATATAGTAGGATAGTCTTTGTATTGAAAAAGCCTAAGTCTGGTTCTTGTTTTGATGTTCTTAGATGACCATATTTTGTTAAGTTGGATAAATGCTGTCCTGGCCTTGGTTATTCTAGCTTTAACATCCTTTTCCGTTCCCCCATATTTATCCACTATGCTGCCTAAATATGTGAAATACTCGACTTCCTCAAATGGCACTCCCTCAATTACCATGAGGCTATTGCTTGCACTATTACTTTTCATTATCCATCTCCCCAGGTCATTTAGTCTGTTATGTTCAGTGTTTGTATCCCATCTCCCCAGGTCATTTAGTCTGCTATGTTCAGTGTTTGTATCCCATCTCCCCAGGTCATTTAGTCTGCTATGTTCAGTGTTTGTATCCTATCTCCCCAGGTTAATGCCAGTTAAGAAGTAACTTCACAATGAATGCACTCAGTGACCTCATGAATAAGCTTTCCAGAGAGGAACTCAGAAGCCTGTCCTATCACACAAACAATCTCAGATACATCCTAGCTTACACCAGGTCACGCTGTCCAAGACTTTATCTTGATGTAACAAATAGTTAGCTTACACCAGTCCACGCTGTCCAAGACTTTATCTTGATGTAACAAATAGTTAGCTTACACCAGTCCACGCTGTCCAAGACTTTATCTTGATGTAACAAATAGTTAGCTTACACCAGTCCACGCTGTCCAAGTCTTTATCTTGATGTAACAAATAACCCTTCCAGGTGCAGCGTGGCCTTCAAGTATGTATTAACTGGCGTGCTAGAACTACCACATTACGCCTGCGCAGATGAGGTTCTAAGAAATCTCTGTTAAGGAAAATAACTCTGATTTCTTATGGACATGGAAACATTTCCAGCCTCCATCTGACACTACAGCGTGACTGACACTACAGCATGACAGACACTACAGCGTGACTGACACTACAGCATGACAGACACTACAGCGTGACCTGACACTACAGCGTGACTGACACTACAGCATGACCTGACACTACAGCATGACCTGACACTACAGCGTGACCTGACACTACAGCGTGACCTGACACTACAGCATGACAGACACTACAGCGTGACTGACACTACAGCATGACTGACACTACAGCGTGACCTGACACTACAGCATGACTGACACAACAGCGTGACCTGACGCTACAGCGTGACCTGACACTACAGCGTGACCTGACACTACAGCATGAGTGACACTACATCGTGACTGACACTACAGCATGACTGAGAGAGAGGATGAAGTACAAGATTCCTATATAAAAATAGATTGAAATACTCGATTCCTGTAGAAAGAGAGGTGGCTGGCAGGGGAGGAGTGGAGCTAAACAGCAGAAAAACACGTAATGATGCAATGACTTCGGGTTTATAGCGATCTTTGGTGTTGTTATCGTATATGGGAGTGGAGCCATATTGGCAGAGGTAAGAAAGGAGAAGGAAAAGTGTACGTTTTACTTCAGATTCTGCCTGTGCCTGCATGTATCAGATCAAAACTTTGTCTTGCTCTTACCTGAACTGGTGTGAGCAGTTGAAGGAGAGTGCAGGTCAAGAAGGTCTTGGGCTTGAGCAGGCCCGAAGGTCTAGACTCTGGGCTGACCCAAGGTCAGACTTGTCAATGGCTGTGAGCTTTGTCATGCAGGAAGATGTGCTTAAATAGAGAGTGATATTTGTTGCTCTACACAGGATAGGACGTTTGTTCTAGTTTGCTGTTTGTTCTAGTTTGCTGTTTGTTCTAGTTTGCTGTTTGTGACTTTTTTTCCCACATGATTTACCTTTCACATGCAGAGCTTCTTATTCTGTGACATTTTTATGTTTCTTTGTCATGTTTAAACATTTTGTAGTTTCTTTTTCTTTTCGTATGGTCATCTGTTTTTTCTTTTCTTTTCTTTTCTTTTCATGTGGTAAAACCCAGACTTTTGTCCACTAAAATGATCTTGGAATTTTGACACTTTATTCTTGCTGGCTGTGTGTTTTATATTCTTGTAGAAAACTGAATGTTTGTGTTAGTCTCAGCTGGGAGAGGAGGGTAGACGGACATGAGCTTCCAGTTCTTCGCCATTTTAACTCTTATCTGTTTGCCAGAATACATTTTGACGAGAAAGAAAGTGGAAGGAAGTTTAGTCTAAAATTGTGTGAGTTGGATTAGAAATTTGCTGCTTTTCATCTTTTTACTTTTATTTCGACTTTGTCTAAAGATCGCTCTGAGCAGCGACTGCATTAACGTGCAGGATCTACTAACACTACCAGCGTTGTTTTGAGGTACAAGAGTTAATAAATTTTCTTTCTTTCTTTCTTTCTTTCTTTCTCTCCATCTTCTCTCTCCCCCTCCCCAAACTTTCTCTTCCCCCTCCCCCACACTTTCTCTCTGTCTTCCTTCTTCCTCTGTCTTCCTCTAGGCGTTCTGTTATATAAAAAAATTGATCACCCAAACTAAATTTCTTTCCCCACGATATAAGGATCACAGCCAACACTAGCGCGTATATGTCTGCTATATATTAAATCATAAAAGGGTAATATTTGAAGTACCACGTAGACATCGCGATCTGGCGTGAAATGATTTATTTACGCAGTCGGAACTTGTCGATTGGTCTCATGCGCTTATATCTACTATTACAGCAAAGCTCTTTATCTGCATTTATGCGTAGAGAGTATATAACATATTAGAAGTAATTTTAGAATACCATCAGGCATGCAATAAAATATTTCAGCAAGTGAAATATCATTTCATTTCACATTCAGAAATTCGACCAACATGGCTGAGATAGTCAGCTAATTTGCATGGTGTCACGCTGTCCTTATTAGAGCCAGAGCGGAGTGCAAAATGCCGAGAGTTTAGCCTAATTTTGAGTCCACGCATTTTAATTGCCTGCAATTATTTTACACAGTTTTTTACGTCACAAAAAAAAGATTATTTAAAAATAGCTTTGTTCATTAACATTTAAAACGTATTAATCATACAAAAACATACAGGACAACTAAATATGAAAATAAGAGATATACAAAATTTACGTCTATAGAAATATACACAATTTATGTCTATAGAAACATACTAAATTTACGTCTTTGATGCATAAGAAATAAGGAAGAAAACTTATCTTGTGACTTGTATAAAAATGTTTCAGGAAAGTGTGTTTTGGAAAGGTTGTAAATTTTTGTGTGAAGATGTGTCAGGAAAGTGTGTTTTGGAAAGGTTGTAAATGTTTATATAAAAAGTTATGTCAGGAAAGTGTGCTTTGGAAAAATTGTAAATGTTTGTATGAAGAGCTGTGTCAGGAAAGTGTATTTTGGAAAGGTTGTAAATGTTTGTAGGAAAAAGCTATGTCAGAAAAGTGTTTTGGAAAAGTTGTAAATGTTTGTATGAAGAGCTGTGTTAGGAAAGTGTGTTTTGGAAATGTTGTAAATGTTTATATGAAGATGTGTCAGGAAAGTGTGTTTTGGAAAGGTTGTAAATGTTTGTATGAAGATGTGTCAGGAAAGTGTGTTTTGGAAAGGTTGTAAATGTTTGTATGAAGCTGTGTCAGGAAAGTGTGTTTTGGAAAGGTTGTAAATGTCTGTATGAAGATGTATCAGGAAAGTGTGTTTGGAAAGGTTGTAAATGTTTGTATGAGGATGTATCAGGAAAGTGTATTTTGGAAAGGTTGTAAATGTTTGTATTAAAAGCTGTGTCAGGAAAGTGTGTTTTAGAAAAGTTGTAAAATGTTTGTATGAAGAGCTGTGTTAGGAAAGTGTGTTTGGAAAGGTTGTAAATGTTTGTATGAAGAGTTGTGGATTGTGCCACCAGTTTTAGTATCTGGGAGTAAAGAAGAGGGAGTGAAAGGCGGAGGAGGGAAGAGAGGGGTACAAGAACCGTCAAGCCGGGATAAATGTAGGCAGAACAGATGACAAGAACATAGCAGCTGTGAAAGATCTTGAGTGTATGTAAGAGATGGGGGAAGAGTACATGAAAATACGTAGTTGGGAAGTAATGTTGTATAGAAACAATGACTACAGGAAGTAGTGTTGTATAGAGATTATGACTGGAAGAAGTAGTGTTGTATAGAGATTATGACTGGAAGAAGTAGTGTTGTATAGAGATTGTGACTGGAAGAAGTAGTGTTGTATAGAGATTGACTGGAAGAAATAGTGTTGTACAGAGATTGTGACTGGAAGAAGTAGTGTTGTATAGAGATTATGACTGGAAGAAGTAGTGTTGTATAGAGATTATGACTGGAAGAAGTAGTGTTGTATAGAGATTATGACTGGAAGAAGTAGTGTTGTATAGAGATTGTGACTGGAAGAAGTAGTGTTGTATAGAGATTATGACTGGAAGAAGTAGTGTTGTACAGAGATTGTGACTGGAAGAAGTAGTGTTGTATAGAGATTATGACTGGAAGAAGTAGTGTTGTATAGAGATTGTGACTGGAAGAAGTAGTGTTGTATAGAGATTATGACTGGAAGAAGTAGTGTTGTATAGAGATTATGACTGGAAGAAGTAGTGTTGTATAGAGATTGTGACTGGAAGAAGTAGTGTTGTATAGAGATTATGACTGGAAGAAGTAGTGTTGTATAGAGATTATGACTGGAAGAAGTAGTGTTGTATAGAGATTATGACTGGAAGAAGTAGTGTTGTATAGAGATCGTGACTGGAAGAAGTAGTGTTGTATAGAGATTATGACTGGAAGAAGTAGTGTTGTATAGAGATTGTGACTGGAAGAAGTAGTGTTGTATAGAGATTATGGCTGGAAGAAGTAGTGTTGTATAGAGATTATGACTGGAAGAAGTAGTGTTGTATAGAGATTATGACTGGAAGAAGTAGTGTTGTATAGAGATTATGACTGGAAGAAGTAGTGTTGTATAGAGATTATGACTGGAAGAAGTAGTGTTGTATAGAGATTATGGCTGGAAGAAGTAGTGTTGTATAGAGATTATGACTGGAAGAAGTAGTGTTGTATAGAGATTATGACTGGAAGTAGTAGTGTTGTATAGAGATTATGACTGGAAGAAGTAGTGTTGTATAGAGATTATGACTGGAAGTAGTAGTGTTGTATAGAGATTATGACTGGAAGAAGTAGTGTTGTATAACATAAGATGGAGCTGAACTGTGAAGATAACGAGAGCGGATTTCAAGTTGTGCGCAGTGAGGCCTGGTCAGACCCTTGCTTAAACCTGTCCCTGCACTAACTAGAGCTCAGTTTCTCGGACTTGAAATCCGCTGCTGAACAGACGACCCTGCACAGGTCATGACCTGGATACTTTATTTATTCGCTAGTACATGAACGTGTGTGCACTGACACGAGATCAGGGTCCCTGCTGGTAATAGGACCTAACAAGATCAGGGTCCCTGCTGGTAATAGGACCTAACAAGATCAGGGTCCCTGTTGGTAATAGGACCTAATAAGATCAGGATCCCTGTTGGTAATAGGACCTAACAAGATCAGGGTCCCTGCTGGTAATAGGACCTAACAAGATCAGGGTCCCTGTTGGTAATAGGACCTAACGAGATCAGGATCCCTGTTGGTAATAGGACCTAACGAGATCAGGATCCCTGTTGGTAATAGGACCTAACGAGATCAGGGTCCCTGCTGGTAATAGGACCTAACGAAATCAGGGTCCCTGCTGGTAATAGGACCTAACGAGATCAGGGTCCCTGTTAGTAATAGGACCTAACGAGATTAGGGTCTGTGCTAATTATAGGACCTAACAAGACCAGGGTCCCTGCTGGTAATAGGACCTAACAAGATCAGGGTCCCTGCTGGTAATAGGACACATCAATACACCTGCAGGTCTGGTCAGCAAACCCAAGACCTTCATTTATTTATTTATTTATTTTTATTTTACTTTTAGGTAAGGTGTCTTGGCCACGCAGTGAATGATGATGATGATAACGATGTCATTATCGTCGCCGTTGTTGTGGTAGAAAATCTTCTCTACTACGTTTATAAGTATCTCTGCCTCCATGTACCTGGGAATCTTGGTCTTTGTGCTCCTTACATTCCCTGGCTAACGTTTTACAGTCTTATCTGTGTGTGTGCATATGTGAGACTGTGAGTGTGAGGCTGTGTGTGTGTGAGAGAGAGAGACTGTCTGTGTGTGTGAGACTGTGTGAGTGTGAGGCTGTCTGTGTGTGTGAGAGAGAGACTGTCTGTGTGTGTGAGACTGTGTGAGTGTGAGGTTGTCTGTGTGTGTGTGTGTGAGAGAGAGACTGTCTGTGTGTGTGAGACTGTGTGAGTGTGAGGTTGTCTGTGTGTGTGTGTGAGAGAGAGAGACTGTCTGTGTGTGTGAGACTGTGTGAGTGTGAGGCTGTCTGTGTGTGTGAGAGAGAGAGACTGTCTGTGTGTGTGAGACTGTGTGAGTGTGAGGTTGTCTGTGTGTGTGAGAGAGAGAGACTGTCTGTGTGTGTGAGACTGTGTGAGTGTGAGGTTGTCTGTGTGTGTGTGAGAGAGAGAGACTGTCTGTGTGTGTGAGACTGTGTGAGTGTGAGGTTGTCTGTGTGTGTGTGTGAGAGAGAGAGACTGTCTGTGTGTGTGAGACTGTGTGAGTGTGAGGTTGTCTGTGTGTGTGTGTGAGAGAGAGAGACTGTCTGTGTGTGTGAGACTGTGAAGGATTGTTAGACTGGGGACTTTCTGAATGCAGGACTGTCTAAGTCTGGGATTATATGAAGTTGAGACTGTCTAAGTCTGGGATTATATGAAGTTGAGACTGTCTAAGTCTGGGATTATATGAAGTTGAGACTGTCTGAGTCTGGGACTATATGAAGTTGAGACTGTCTAAGTCTGGGATTATATGAAGTTGGGACTGTCTGAGTCTGGGATTATATGAAGTTGGGACTGTCTGAGTCTGGGATTATATGAAGTTGGGACTGTCTGAGTCTGGGATTATATGAAGTTGGGACTGTCTGAGTCTGGCATTATATGAAGTTGGTACTGTCTAAGTCTGGGATTATATGAAGTTGGTACTGTCTAAGTCTGGGATTGTATGAAGCTGAGACTATCTGAGTGTGAGATAGTTTGTAAGCAAGAGAGTCTAAGTACGACTTAAATTCTTATATTTGTACTTATAACACTTTTATATTTGTGTCATACTATGATGATAAAGCTAAAATAATATGATGATAAAGCTAAAATAAATCAAGAAGTTCTCAGTATACAAGAAAAAATGAACTAATAAAACTTAGCCACCAAGCCATGCCCCATGATGATATATGCAGCCAGCAAGCCATGTCCCATGATGATATAAGCAGCCAGCAAGCCATGTCCCATGATGATATAAGCAGCCAGCAAGCCATGTCCCATGATGATATAAGCAGCCAGCAAGCCATGTCCCATGATGATATAAAGAGAAAGCAAGCCATGTCCCATGATAATATAAGCAGACACCAAGCCATGTCCATGACGATACTCGTACAAAGATTTCTCATACAGAAGAATCCAGCTTTTGTCCAGATAATGCTTCTCTTCACCCAGTCCTGCTGAAAAAAAGATACTCAGTGCTTGTGCTAGAGAGGTATATGGGAAGTCTGGGGAGCGAAGAGTGAGAATATGTTTAAATGTCCTAATGTTTGCTATATAAGACACTGATGTCTTATTTTTGCTCTATAAGACGTAAGTGTCTTATGTTTTGCTCTATAAGACATTAGTGTTTTAATTCTTGTATCTTATTCTGCCGTTTTATATTTCTACACATTCATACATGTTTTTGCTGAAAGCCACATACTGTATACTGCAGTCTGAAACCATGTGTGTAGCAGTGATCGCGTAAATTAACTTGCACGCTGGAGTGTACTTTGTACCTAGCGAAACAGTCGCAGGTAAGTTGCACCAGAACGCGTGCAAAGCGAAGCACTCACGCGAGAACCTTCATTCATTACTGGCCCCCGTAGCTAATGCTGAGCTGGGCGTGAAGAGAAACATTTCTTAAGTATTCCTGGATTACACCAAAACTCACGTGACATTTGGCATAATTCCCCACGTGAATGATTTCATGTACAAGACAGGTTTACAGCGAGCTGTGGACGTGTCGCCGACACAAGATCTTAGTTAGTGTCAGCTTAAATCTTCCGCCATGCTAACTCCAAAATTGTACATGATAGTCTAATTAGTATCATCAGTTCTGCAATTATTGTAGGGTATTTGTGGCTGATAAGCGGAAACTTAGTTGGTTAAATAAATGTCCGGTTTTATTGCGTGATTTCTAAAATGACCGGCGGACCTTCCTACAGTTTAGTGTTATCTATATTTAGAGATCTTCCTACAGTTTAGTGTTATCTATATTTAGAGATCTTCCTACAGTTTAGTGTTATCTGTATTTAGAGATCTTCCTACAGTTTAGTGTTATCTGTATTTAGAGATCTTCCTACAGTTTAGTGTTATCTGTATTTAGAGATCTTCCTACAGTTTAGTGTTATCTGTATTTAGAGATCTTCCTACAGTTTAGTGTTATCTGTATTTAGAGATCTTCCTACAGTTTAGTGTTATCTGTATTTAGAGACTTTCCTAGTTTCGTGTTTTCTGTATTTAGAGTTGCTTGCTTCACACAAGACGGGCTTTTCTTGGTGATATTTGCCGAAGTTTAGAGTAAACGTTTGTTTGAGTTTTCTTAAATGCCTTAGCAAGCACACGGAAAGCTTGATCGCTGACACCGTCCGACATCGCACATAATGAACGGATTGAACGCAAATACTGTAAGATCATAAGTTGCGTATAATAAATATTAGCATATATAAGGCATATTATCACGTAGCAGCCATGTCAACAAACAGGCTGTCGCACACAGTAGACCATTCGCTTTGAATATTCACACATACACATGAACACACCCATCGTGTCCTGATCGCTGGCCATATCTTCAAATTATTCCAGGGAAGGTACATTAAAAAAAAAGTTAGCGAAAACATTATTTCAGAACAAAAATATTTGTTTCGTTTACCAGACTTCTTCATCAAATGTGTTGTTTTTATTGTAACTTCACACGACAAGAGAACTTCTCTGAAGGTTTATATGACAGGAAAAATCCTCTGTATGTTGATATGACATGATAAGAGTTCTGTAGGTTTACTTGACAAAACAAGAGTTCTGTATGTTTACTTGACAAGAAAAAAATTCTGTAGGTTTGCCTGACAAGATAAAAGTTCTGTATGTATGCTTGACAAGATAAACGTTCTGTATGTTTACTTAACAAGACAAAAGTTCTGTAGGTTTACTTGACAAGATAAAGTTCTGTATGTTTACTTGATAGGATAAAAGTTCTGTATGTTTACATGACAAGATATGAAAAGATAAAAGTTCTGTAAATTTACTTGACCAGATAAAATTTCTGTAGGTTTGGTTGACATGATAAAAGTTCTGTGGGTTTAGTCTACAATATAAAAGTTCTGTAGGGCTACTTGGCAGAATTAAAGTTCTGTAAGCTTACGTGACAAGTTAAAAGTTCTGTAAGTTTACGTGGCAAGGTAAAAGTTCTGTAAGTTTACGTGGCAAGGTAAAAGATCTGTAGGTTTACATGTCAAGACAGGAGTTCTGTAGGTTTATATGACAAGATAAAAGTTCTGTAAGTTTACGTGGCAAGGTAAAAGCTCTGTAGGTTTACATGTCAAGACAGGAGTTCTGTAGACAAAAGTTCTTTAGGTTTACATGGAAAAAATAAAAGCTCTGTAGGTTTACATGACAAGGTGAAGGTTCTGTAGGTTTACTTGACAAGATAAAAGTTCTGTAGGTTTACTTAGCAAGATAAACGTTCTACAGGTTTACTTGACAAGATAAGCGTTCTGTAGGTTTACATGACAATGCAAGAGTACTGTAGGTTGATTTGACAAGATAAAAGTTCTGTAAGTTTACATAACAGGACAAAAGTTCTGTAGGTTTACATGACAAGACAATAGGTCTGTGAGTTTTAGGTCACCACTTGTTTTGAATGTTGGAGCCTGCAATGATCTCCACTAACTGATCTTTGGACAAAGTCTACGACTCTTTCTTTCTCCTTTTTTTCATTACTCATTGTATGTATAAACTTCTGTCTTCTCACTAAATGTCTAAACTTCTGTCTTCTCTAAAATGTCTAAATTTCTGTCTTCTCATTAAATATCTAAACTTCTGTATAAATAAATACATAAATGTATAAACTTCTGTGTTCTCACTAAATGTTTAAACTTCAGTCTTCTCACTAAATGTCTAAACTTCTGTCTTCTCTAAAATGTCTAAATTTCTGTCTTCTCATTAAATATCTAAACTTCTGTATAGATAAATACATAAATGTATAAACTTCTGTTCTCACTAAATGTTTAAACTTCAGTCTTCTCAATAAATGTCTAAACTTCTGTCTTTTCACTAAATGTCTAAACTTCTGTCTTCTCAATAAATGTCTAAATTTCTGTCTTCTAACTCAATGTCTAAACTTCTGTCCTCTCATTAAATGTCTAAACTTCTGTCTTCACACTAAATGTCTAAACTTCTGTCTTCTCACTAAATGTCTAAACTTCTGCCTTCTCACTACTTGTCCAAACTTCTATCTTATCACTACGTATTTAAACGTATGCTTTCTCGCCACATATTTAAACTTATGTTTTCTCGCTAAATGTCTAAACTTCTGTCTTTTCACTAAATGTCTAAACTTCTGTCTTTTCACTAAATGTCTAAACTTCTGTCTTTTCACTAAATGTCTAAACTTCTGCCTTCTCACTACTTGTCCAAACTTTTATCTTATCACTACGTATTTAAACGTATGTTTTCTCTCCACATATTTAAACTTCTGTTTTCTCGCTACATGTTTAAACTTCTGTCTTCTCACTACAATCAGTCAGTCATTTGCATGTCCCTTGCGGAACTTTTCCTCCCTAACAACTCTCCCGTAGGCCTCTCGGTTGTAAGCAACACAATTTTGACTGCCATAGTTTAGAGGTTTAATAAAATTTAAGTGCTTTAAGCTGAGAAGTGAGAATTTGCAGCAACTAAGTTTGTTTTGGTCTTATCTTGATCTGATAAGTTTAGTAAATCAGTTATGCAAAAACTGTATGTTGTAAAGAATAATTTTGTTCTCGGCATGATATCACATGCAAAATGTGCAGCAGGGAATTTTGGTAATATGAACCAGATGATAAACTTGACACTTGTAAACACTTTCAACAATTTATCCAGGTTTGCTTGATGTGTTTTGTCAAGTTCAGCTTTCTCTCACATCCAGCTCCGGGGGACTCTCCTCTTGTCTCGGAGTGTTTTTGGCAAATCTTGTATTTGTTTGCTGTTTAAAGTGTTTAGATCAACATTCTTCAGCGTCGGGGTAGTTCTTGAATTATCTAACAAACAGCTGTTTCTATTTGCACGGAAATTGTCTGCCATTTTGTGTGTGCCATGGGCAAGACGCTGGCTGGGGCAAGCTAGTGCTAGATGTTGTTGAGGAAGCGTGTGAAATATTTTCATCAGTTTCGCGCGCTTGGCTTCTGTTTATATACTTGTCGACATATACCTAAATCAGAACTAAAATATAGAGAAAACTGGAAGCAAGGTTATGCATTTGAAAGTTTCCGTCGTTGAAGGCCGCCGGTACACAGCAGTACACAAAGTACACACAATAGACATCAGCAAATACCAGTACACAGCATTTTACATCAGCGCCGAATTGATTAGTGCACTAGTCTCTCATGATAGAGGTCAGGGGTTCGAATCCAGCCGAAGGTGCCCCAGTCACCCAGCTGTAGAAATGGATACCCGACTTCTTCTGAGTTGGGTATGAGCTAATCATATCGTTCTCTAGTGTGCTGATTGGTCTAGGAAGATACAGGCACTAACATCATATCTCTGTGTGCCTCTAAGGCATGACTTGGTTACCTTTATCTTTACCTTTATACACAATATACAGCAGTACACACCAGTCCACAGGAATACACACCAGTACACACAGTACACACCAGTCCACACAATAAACAGCGTCCTAGAACAGTACACACAAATACACAGCTTATGAATGGTTGAGTTTTCATTTTCTGGGGTGTGAAAACAGAAAAACAAGCAATCTTTCTCAGCGTTTTTTATAAACAGGTAATTTTCTTATACTTGGCTTTAGAACCAGGAGATTTTGAAAACAGGTGCTAGAGTTTATTGTATATCTTTTAGTACATCAGGTTTATTATTACTATTATTATTATTATTTCTGTTCAGTTAGTCAGGCAGAAAGCAGAATTTGATGTAAAAATGTCCCGTACACTTACGTCTTCAGTCTCAGAATCTAGAAACCAGTCAGACCTGACAGTGAGGTACAGAGTTAAGTCTGACTGATCTCAGGATTTAGTATGCCGGCAGGCAGGACATCCCCCATACCTGCTCCCCCGCCTGCCTCAGTAACCAACAGAATATGCACGTACTGACGGTCCCTGTCACCTGCCGATTGTCCCTGTCACCTGCTTACGCTCATGTCACCTGACGGCTGTCCCTGTCACGTACTGACTGTCCCTGTCACGTACTGACTGTCCCTGTCACGTACTGATCGTCCCTGTCATGTACTGACTGTCCCTGTCACGTACTGACTGTCCCTGTCACGTACTGACTGTCCCTGTCACGTACTGATCGTACCTGTCACGTACTGATTGTCCCTATCACGTACTTACTGTCGCTGTCACGTACTGATTGTCCCTGTCACGTACTAATTGTCCCTGTCACATGCTGATTGTCCCTATCACGTACTGACTGTCCCTATCACGTACTGACTGTCCCTGTCACGTGCTGACTGTAGATTTCCTCCACACAGTGAGCTTCTCACCTTGCCGTCCTCCTCAGTTACTTCTTTGTGAGGATGTAGAGATCATCTCCCATTCCAGCCCTTCATCTCTGCTTGGAGAAGTTCAGCTTGTCCAGTCTCAACACACTAGTGGCTTGGGGCGTCTCCAGCCACCGGGTCAGCCTGTTCTTACTACGTAGATCCAGTGGGGCCTGCTACCAGAGAGTTTGGGAGTAGGTTGTCCAACTCCCTGAAAAAGAATGCTCTTGTCAATTTTACGAAGTAAGAGTCCGTCATTGTGACAGCACGATTGCATGCAATGACGGCTTCAATTTCAACCCTCATAGCAGTGGGGACTTCAATTTTAACCCTCATAGCAATGGCGACTTCAGTTTACATCCTTATCGCAGTGGCGGTTTCAATTTTAACCCTAATAGCAATGGCGCCTTCAATTTCCACCCTCATAGCAAAGGCGCCTTCAATTTCCACCATAATAGTAATGAGGGCTTCAATGTCAACCCTAAGAGCAGTGACGACTTCAGTTTACATCATTATCGCAGTGGCTGCTTCAATTTCAACCCTAATAGCAGTGGCAACTTCAGTTTACATCCTTATCGCAGTGGCTGCTTCAATTTCAACCCTAATAGCAGTGGCGGCTTCAATTTCCACCCTCATAGCAGTGGCGACTTCAATTTCCACCCTCATAGCAATGGCGCCTTCAATTTCCACCATAATAGTAATGAGGGCTTCAATTTCCACTCTCAGAGCAGTGGAGACCTCAACTTCTACCCTTATAGCAATGGGGACTTCAATTTCTACACTCATACTGTACTGGCACTAGGAGTAACGCTAGGAGTGGCGCTAGTAGTGGCGGTGGGAGTGGCGCTGAATGACTTCATGTGTCAGGAAGCTCTTATAAGGTGTTACCGGAGCTGATAAAAAGAAAGTATGGCGACGGTAGAGATGAAAGTTTGACGATGGTAGAGATAAAAGTATGATGAATGTAGAGATGAAAGTATGAAGACTGTAGGGGCAAAAGTATGATGATTCTAGAGATGAAAGTACTGTCAGTGAAGGTCCATGACAACATCATAAAACATAATTCTGCAGAGAAAAAAAGTTCCTGACGGAGAAACCAAACTGAGCAAGTTAAACAAGGTGGAGACAACTGAGAGAGAGAAAGATCAAGTAACACAAGGTGGAGACAACTGAGAGAGAGAAAGACCAAGTAACACAAGGTGGAGACAACTGAGAGAGAGAAAGACCAAGTAACGCAAGGTGGAGACAACTGAGAGAGTGAAAGACCAAGTAACACAAGGTGGAGACAACTGAGAGAGAGAAAGACCAAGTAACACAAGGTGGAGACAACTGAGAGAGAGAAAGACCAAGTAACACAAGGTGGAGACAACTGAGAGAGAGAAAGACCAAGTAACACAAGGTGGAGACAACTGAGAGAAGGACCAAGTAGCACAAGGTGGAGACAACTGAAAGAAATACCAAGTAACACAAGGTGGAGACAACTGAAAGAAAGACCAAGTAATACAAGGTGGAGACAACTGAAAGAAAGACCAAGTAACACAAGGTGGAGACAACTGAAAGAAAGACCAAGTAACACAAGGTGGAGACAACTGAAAGAAATACCAAGTAACACAAGGTGGAAACAGCTGGGGGAGAGAGAGACCAAGTAACACAAGATAGAGACAAATGGAGATACAGAAACAGAAGACGGAAAAAAATGGACGCTAAGGGAAACTAATAAATACGATGACAAAGGAGAGAACTAGAGATAGAGAGAAAAATAAGCTCAACATGACATAGACAGATAGAAAGACAGGCAGACAAATCAGCCAAGGAGTTTGATGTGGATTTTTGTGTGGCTTGCACTGCACCAAGATGATAACGAGGACAGTGATAACGAACTTAACGATACTTGAGGAGCTGATTTGGATAATTATGTAGCTGTGGCCTGTTTGAACATGGATGCCCTGATGAAGTTGATGGATGAGATGGCACGGGAAATGTGGCAAGCGGAGCTTTTGGCTTTCGTCGATGTTTATCTGCTCATGATTACATACCTTCTTGTCGTGATTACATACCTTCTTGTCGTGATTACACACCTTCTTGTCGTGATTACACAAGCTTGACTGTTTCTTGGATCGTTTCAAAAATGATATAGTCTGTCATTTAAACAATTATATTTTACTGACAGAAGCACTCACCTACAACATCCCATACACTGCACCAACATAATGTACCTTCTAGTTTTGTATGTACATAATTAGATACAAAATATAGTTGTACTGTGACAGTAATTGTGTAAGTAAAAAGAAAATGATTACTTTATCATAGACAACTCACTACATATTCCCCTTCTCAGTCGCATAATCACACAGAACATAAATCACAAGCAGACAAGGAACCATTCATTCTAGAACTATTTTTTTCGCTGACAAGATTTCAAATCAAAATTTCAACCAACGTCTCGCCAGGAATCAAACCAACGTGATGATGTCTGGAGAGAGTATCCCGCGGCAACTGAAGATCACTTAGCTGATGCCATTCTTAGCTCAAAATAAAAACCAAGGGACGTGAGTTCCAGTCTCGCAATCTTTATTTACTGCCTTGTTAAACTGCTGCAACAAATAAAGGAAAAAAAGGCATTTAAATAAAAAGATAACGCGACAAGATGCATATGTCCGGAAGCGAGAGTTCACAAAATCACACGAGATTTGAGTCGTGAACTGATGATATAAAACTTTCAATTCAAGTTTGGCAAAACTGGCTGTGGACACTTATTTGATAATTGTCTTCAGGTGTTTCAGCTCCAAATAAAGTCTGTTGCCATTTATTGTGTGGACAAGTGTTAGTAAGAGCCTGCTTAGAGATAAACCTACCAGCATCAGAGGACGAACCAAGCGAGCAGACATCCGCAGATTTGCACTTCCTTGTAATATTTATATCAGTTCAGTTTATTTCTTCCGTCGTTTTTCTTTGACTAATATTATGATAAAACTGTTCCGGCGATGGAGAACGCTTTTAACTGCATTTCTTAGTGTCCCTTTTAGGCGTCGCTGGCAGATTATTTGTGTTTACGGGCCGCTATGAATCAGTTATTTCTTTTTTCGCAACTTTAAACTTGCTTTAAATTTACTGCTTGTTGGCTAGGCCGTGTTTTGTTGTGCCTGGGGATTTCTTATCTGTGATAAGCGAGGGACCAGGATAATATAGCAAACAGTGGGACAGGCACATTCTATACACAATAAACGGTGTAAGACATAAATTCTATACACAATAAACGGTGTAAGACATAAATTCTATACACAATAAACGGTGTAAGACATAAATTCTATACACAATAAACGGTGTAAGACATAAATTCTATACACAATAAACGGTGTATTAAGTAAATTATATACACAATATACGGTGTAAGAAGTAAATTCTATACATAATAAACGGTGTAAGAAATAAATTCTATACACAATAAACGGTGTAAGACATAAATTCTATACACAATAAACGGTGTATTAAGTAAATTATATACACAATATACGGTGTAAGAAGTAAATTATATATACAGTAAACGGTGTAAGAAGTAAATTCTATACATAATAAACGGTGTAAGAAATAAATTCTATACACAATAAACGGTGTAAGACGTAAATTCTATTCACAATAAACGGTGTAAGACGTAAATTCTGTACACAATAAACGGTGTAAGACGTAAATTCTATACACAATAAACTGTAAAAAGAAGTAAATTCTATACACAATAAATAATGAAAGAAGTAAATTCTATACACAATAAATAATGAAAGAAGTAAATTCTATACACAATAAATAATGAAAGAAGTAAATTCTATACACAATAAATAATGAAAGAAGTAAATTATATACAGAATAAACAGCGAAAGAAGTAAATTCTATACACAATAAATAATGAAAGAAGTAAATTCTATACACAATAAATAATGAAAGAAGTAAATTCTGTACACAATAAATAATGAAAGAAGTAAATTCTATACACAATAAATAATGAAAGAAGTAAATTCTGTACACAATAGGCAGTGAAATAGGTAAATTATATCGACATTAAACGGTGGAAGAAGCAGAAAGTCTTACACAAAAACAGTGAAGAAAAAGCATATTCTACACAAAACACAGGAATTAGTGGATATTCCAAGTATACACAAACATAAAACAATGAGCGATGATTACCTGTGAATGTACGTCTTTTGCACATAAAAAAAACAGCTGACAAACATGTCATTCTGCCGACTCCCTATTGTTTCAACAGTAGTGTTCCAAGAACTACAAACGATCACATTGCTTGAGGTCAAGTTACCACTCACAGAAATTTTATATTTTGACTTTTGATCATATGTAAACTTATGTTATGATCAGGTTTGGCAATGCAGCCTGTATTTTGTTTTCCTGAGGTATGGTCGCGAATAAGCAAAACCGCGGAAGGTGTCAAGCTGTGATTGATGGCCTGGCAGTTTTCTTTGTTCAGATTTCAGACAAAAAGAAGAGTTGGTTGCGGAGATATAGAAGAAGAATCTCCCGAATATCATCCTCTTTTTGCTGTTTTTTCTTGTCCTCATAGAACTGCGATCTCTTGTGTCTGTGGCTGGTGCAGTGAAAATCAGGAACCGTATTAGATAGAAAATGAGTTACTGTAGCTATCTAAACTAAGGAACCGTATTAGATAGAAAGTGAGTTACTGTAGCTAGCTAAACTAAGGAAACGTATTAGATAGAAAATGAGTTACTGTGGCTATCTAAACTAAGGAACCGTATTAGATAGAAAGTGAGTTACTGTAGCTAGCTAAACTAAGGAACCATATTAGATAGAAAATGAGTTACTGTAGCTAGCTAAACTAAGGAACCATATTAGATAGAAAGTGAGTTACTGTAGCTAGCTAAACTAAGGAACCGTATTAGATAGAAAATGAGTTACTGTAGCTAGCTAAACTAAGGAACCATATTAGATAGAAAGTGAGTTACTGTAGCTAGCTAAACTAAGGAACCGTATTAGATAGAAAATGAGCTACTGTGGCTAGCTTGAAGGTCCGAAGTTCTCTCGAGAAACAAGATTCTTTCCAGAGTCCACCACCGACAGTACAAAGTCATTCTATGTTGGGCAGGCTGAACCTACTACTATTTCCACCAACCGAGAGGTTGTGTAGGGTCTTGGTCAACTTTCGTTCTCTGTTCCTGATAATTGCATTGTCACCTTACCATATCATCTTGCTTTTTCTAATTCACACAGAAACAGCCTAAATCACACAGAAACAGCCTAAATCACACAGAAACAGCCTAAACCACGCATAAAAGAGCAAAGTTACAAAAACATACGTTACGACGAGAAGTAGCATTTACAACAGAAGAGCAGTGGTATTTGCACATGGCAAGAAGTTCGATTCACACAAATAAAGACATGGCATGTACTGGAAATGAGAAGAGGAATTTACAATAAAGGAGAAATGTAGTCTGAAAAAATTGAGAGAAATTAACCTTACAACAAGGGAAGAACTGGAATTTGAAACTTTCTGTGAATTTCACGTAACTGAATAAATTATATTTATATGAAATCCAGAGATTAGATATGCTGATGACACAGTATTACTCTCCACAACACAAAAGGGAAAGAGAAACTAATTATGTCTGTATGAATAGTAAAGAGAAAAACCTTTATCTAATACAAAGAAAACTAAATTGATGACAACTGACAAAACAAATAAGGCAGTTGAGATAAATATCACTTAGGAAAATTTATGAGAGGTGGAGAATTTTGAATATTTTGTATCATTTCTAACCAGTAATGGAGATATGGTGATGGAGATTAAAAAGAGGACATCTATCGCTCTCAGAAAATATAACTAAAGAATCTGTGGAGAGGAACAGACAGAACTACAAAAATAAGATTTTTAAGGGCATGCATCTTTCCCATCGGAACAGATGTCTGCGAGACCTGGACACTTAACAAAACAGCCGAGAAACATGTAAATGCCCGTGAATGTAAATGCTACAGAAGAGTTCTTCAAATATGGACACAAAAAAAGAACAAATATATCCATACTACAAGAACTTAATATTGAAAAAGGCTAGCTAGTAAAGAGGATTAAAGAGAGAAAACCTAAATATTTTGGACACATTAAACGTCATGAATATTTAGAGAAGACCGTCTTTGAAGGGTATGTAATGGTAACAAGAAAGAGAAGACCAAGGCGAAGATGGCTGCAAGACATTGGTGATAATCTGCTAATGCATGCATCGGCAGCAGGCCATCTTGCTCACAACCGAGAGGCCTACAGGAGAGCTGTTTGGGAGGCCTACAGGAGAGCTGTTAGGGAGGCCTACATGAGAGCTGTTAGGGAGGCCTACAGAAGAGCTGGTAGGGAGGCAAAGTTCCGGGAAAAATTCTCTGTGCTGAGAAGGCTCCACCCTATAGTTATAATCTCCAAGACGCTTTTGGAAGCCTCAACAAACTCAGTCATTGGCCTATTTTATATCTTCAGTTTCTCCTGGCATCATCATCATCTTGTTTTCCATTTCACTTTTTTGACATGTTTTTGTTTTGTTCCAAAACAAAAGTACTCAGAACTTAACATTTGTTAAGCTAAGACTAAAATTAGAAGCATGTCACATTGAACCGATTATCTACATTTGTCGATCATGTGGAATCCCCAGTGATGGGGTTAATGGAGTTAGCTTGGCCGGGCCACCTGCGCTAACGTCGTTCTCTGTTCGTCCTTGCTCTGACGATTACTGGGAATTCTGGGAACGACAAAACTGGATTAGATTACCTGGCCTGGAGGTTTTGTGTGGTGCTGCACGAGAGGTTCAGTGTTTAAGACTCGGTCTGATTTCCGTGGAGACCTGCTTGTCCAAGTTCACACTCAGACATCATGTCTTCTTGACAAGTTTTGACATTTTTAGTTTTCTTTTGTCTCAGCTGTTCTTTCATCGTTTTTGTTATTAGTTTTGTTAAGTTCATTCCTTTCTTTTTTTCTTTAAAATTTCTGCATTTCTATACCTGCTATTCTTTGTTCTCTCTCTCTCTCTCTCTCTCTATTGTTTTCTGAATAGTCCCGAAAATTTTGTTTAGTAGATAGTCATTTATAATGTATGTAGTTACTTCTGTACTGAGTGAATGTTTAAGAGCGAAACGTAAATGTTATATTTTATTTTACGTCTCTCAGCTTCAATGTTAGTTATGTTTATTATATGAACAGCATATTTGTAGAATGTCTGGAATAGAGTGAAAGATGTATGATAAAGGGCAGAATGTCAGACGGGCCTGCGTGCCCAATTCTTAACCCTTTTGAAATAAAGATCAATCAATCAATCAGTCAATCAATCTCTCTCTCTCGTTATCTAACATTTCCTGACTTAGAAATATTTCTTTTTTTTTTGTATTTATCTTGTAAAATCGTTTTAAATTCCTTTTAAATTCATATCATTTGTCCTTTTTCTCCTCTGCCCGCGTCTTCTTCTTCTTCTTCTTCTTCTTCTAAGGACTGACACGCGTCTAAATATCAGAACTTCTGCCTCATGTGACATCTTGTTGTCTTCAGCTTTGACTCATGTTTCTTCTTCAAGTGATACTACACATTCACACATGCAGGCGTTCTCCATGCCAGATCTTACAGCAATAAATGACTGATACAAAATCGGCGATGGACGAGTTCCACATATCCTTCTACCTCTCCTTCCCTCCATCCATCCACCTCGTGTGTGCCTGAGGTTAGGCCAAGTCTTACGTTTCTGTTACGTCCTCCAAGCATTTTAACCTTCTTGTTTTGAATGTTACCAAAACAGACGGGACCTGGCACTCTACACAACCTTGGCAGTGTATACAACTGTTATTTAATCTTATTGAACACTAAGACACGTTACTTGTGAATTATACTACCAAAAATCTTGTTTGTGAACTTACGTCTTTTTGCGAGAGCACTATGTTTCATAGCAATTACTTGTTAGCTGAACAGCCTGGCTGTGCCGTGATAAGTAGAACAGCTGGGGTGGATACTCCTGGCTTCTCAGTCCGTGTGTTGCTAGGGAACAGTTTACAAATAATACCGTATTTGTTGTAGAGAGAGAGCCGGTACAGACAAGATTTAACCATCTGCGAGTGTTTTTTCTAACAACGTTGCTATTCTCAGCGATGTATGTCGTTAATTCAGTGTTGAATGTTGTTAATCTCAATGTTGGATGTTGTTAGACTGAATGTTGGATAGTGCACAACCCAGAATATCCACGAGGGAAATGCGTAAATGAACCATGTATATTATCTTTTTTATATTTATATCATCATCATCATCATCATCATCATCATCATCATCATCATCATCATCATCATCATCATCATCATCATGTGCTGTGCCGACTGGCGTTGGCTATTATGCTTCTCCAGAGTACACGATCCTTCATGCAGGCCATCAGTTCAGTTGGTGATCTCCTCTCACACCATCCCGTCAGACTGTCTAGTATCATTTCTCTTGGTCTTCCTCTTGATCTTCTTCCTTCTATTTTTCCTGTTGTTATAATATTTTCAATGCCTCCTCTTCTCATTGCATGTCCTATGAAAGTACATTGTCTCTCTCTTATTTTTTTTTTGGACATGATTTTTTGTCTCTCCAGCTCTTCTCATATAGTCTTCATTAGTTATTTTTGCTGTCCAGGGGATTCGCAACATTCTTCTAATAAACCACATTTCTGCTGCTTCCAATGATTTTTGTGCAGACCTGCCTATTGTCCATGATTCACTTCCATATAACAAGATAGGTTCAATATAGCATTTTAGGCCTCGTTTTCTAACATTCATTGATAAGGATGTGTTGGCTAATATGTTTCTCATTCTCTGAAATGCAATCTTTGCTTGGCCTATTCTATTCCTGATTTCTATTCTGCATTTCCCATCTGAAGTTATTATTGCTCCAAGGTATTTGAATTTCTGCACCTGCTTTAGAATAGTTCCGTTTTATTTTATACTTCATGCTGGTGGATTCCGTTTCTTAGATATAACCATAATCTCTGTCTTTTTGATGTTTAAAGTAAGGCCTTTCTGTTCACTTCCTTTAGCGACTTTATCCAAGAGATTTTGCAGGTCTTGTTGGTTCTCAGCTATCAGTACTGTGTTGACAGTATACCGAAGGTTGTTAATATTCTATCCTCCAATTTTTATGCCTCGTTCTGTGATGATCATTCTTAGAATATTCTCGCTGTACAGAGAAAACAGGTTTGGAGAAAGTACACATCCTTGTCGCACCCATTGTTTTATAGGTTGATATTTTCCAGTTCTATTTTCAACTCGAATTGCTGGTTCTTGCTGCCAGTATAGATGTTTTACAATCCTCAGGTCTTTGCCAGCTATATTGATGTCTTCAAGCATTTTAATAATTTCATTATGTTTCACTTTGTCGAATGCCTTGGTGTAATCAATGAAGCACAAGCAGATATCTTTCTGTAATTCTAAAGCTCTTTCTGTTAGTGTTCGTAAAGCATAAATGGCATTGTGTGTTCCCTTTCCTTCAACAAATCCAAACTTTTCATCTGCTATTTCTATGTTTATCTTTCCCATGTTCTTCTCATAATGATTCTCAGAAGTAGCTTTGTTTTGTGACATGAGAGGCTGATAGTCCGGTGGTCATCACATTCCTTTGCACCTGGTTTATTTGGTAGTGCTTATAAACGTGGATTTAAGCAAGTCACTTGACATATAACCACTGTTGTAAATGTCATTCAGTAACTTGGTTATTATTTTTATTCCTATCCCTTCTAGTGCCTCTATTTCTTCTATTGTTATATTATCAGGCCCAGTCGCTTTTCCTTTCTTCACGTGTTTGATGGCATCTATGATTTCATCTTCAAGTATTGGTGGTCCCTCACAGTTTTCAGTATCTGGTGTTAATTCTGGTCTTTCTCCTCCATATAGCTCACAGATATTCTCTGTCCACCTGTCCACAATGTCTTCTTTTCCCATTAACATTTTACCTTCTTTTGATTTCAGGCATCCTGTGGTATATTTTGTTTTCCTGCCTGTGAGTTCACTAATTCGTTTGTGCATGTTTTTGTTGTCTTTATTATGAGAGTCCTCTATCTGTCCTGTTCATTTAACCACACTTCCTTTACTTCTCTGCATTTGCGTCTGATTTCTTTATTTATCTTCTCACATTTCTCTTGGTTATTTTTACTCCTCCTCCTCTTGTCCATCAGTCCTAAGATGTCGTCTGTCATCCATTTATTTTTAGGGGTTTCTTTGTTCGGTGGTATTATCTCCTTAACAGTTTGGTGGATAGAATCTCCCATTGTTCATCTAGACTATTTATCTTTGCTATTGCATTCTATCTATTTGTTATAATAACTTTGTATTGTTCTCGCAGTTTTTGGTCATTTTTAAGAAGTTCTGTATTCAGTTTGATGTTTCTCACTTTTCTGCATGCTTTCTTTAGCTTTATTCTAACTTTTCCACAGAGTGGATCATGGTCACTATTGCAGTCAGCTCCTGGCATGGTTTTTGTTGTCAGTAATGCATTCCGAAACCGTTTGTTGATTAATATGTAGTCTATCTGGTTAAATGTCTTTTTGTCTAGGCTGCACCACGTTGCCAGTCTTCGGGGATGTTGTTTAAACCAGGTGTTTCCTACAACCATGCTATGTATTCTTGCCCATTCAATTAATTTACTACATCTGTCATTCCTCTCTCCCAGTCCATAGTCACCAACGATGTCTGAAGTTCTTCCTTTACCAACTTTGGCATTAAAATCTCCCATGACTATGGTAACTTCATGTGACTTTAATTTAGTGCTGTCTCTATGTCATTATAAAATATCTGTACATCTTCTTCAGAACTTTCAGATGTTGGAGCGTACACTTGTAAAAAACAGGTCCGGCATAAAGCATAGCTGGATTTAACTGAAGTAGTGCGCAGAAACTGAATATGTGTAAAAAAAAAACATGGCGTCAGAGATGAAGCAGACAAACGGTCATTTTTAACAATTGTTTCTTGGCAAACACAACATCGCGCATTCACCGTTGAAACTTATTTTAAAAGTGGAGAATTGTCTATTACTGTACAAAGAAAGTTTCGTCGCCCTTTTGAGTTGCATCCCCGTGATAATGTTTCCGATCGGAGGACAAAACGCTTTGGCACCTGGCATTCTCTTACTGTTAGTAGTGATCTTTATGTGCAGATGCTAACTGAATACTTCATTCCAGACTTGGCCAATAGAAATAAGAAACTAATATGGTTTCAACAAGATGGAGCAACTGCCCACACAGCCGGTCAGTCCATGGCCATGCTGCGACAAGCATTTCCCAGTCGTCTTATTTCCAGATTAGGGGATATTCATTGGCCGGCAAGGTCACCGGATTTATCGGCCGCAGACTTCTTTTTGTGGGGGTACCTCAAGAACACGGTGTATGCTAGTCGACCACAGTCAGTTGCAGACCTAAAAGATCGAATCCGACACTGCATTCAAAATATCCCTTTGAACATGTTAAATGGTGTTACGCAGGAATTTTCCATACGCCTGAATGTAATGGCAGTCATCTAACCGGCGCAGTTTTCAAAACCTAAATATGATTGTCAGTAATAATAAAAATACCCACTTTTCTGAGTTTCATTTCACTTTTTCTTACCAAAAACATGTATAGCGCTTATTTATTTTCCATTTAAAAAATCCAGCCATGCTTTATGCCGGGCCCTATATAATATTTATGTTTATTGGTCGTCCTTTCAGCTGGGCTATATATATCCGTGCTCATATTTTTGTTATTATAATATTTTATAATTTACTGTTCGCAGTGAAAGAAGTTCTGAAATGTTCCTGCATTATAGGAAAAGTTGGGGCCGCGAACAATGTGCTGTGGTAGTTAAAAGCGGCCGTTCATAAAAAAAGATATGAGAAACACTCATGCTGAAAATTTTTACCTCCGGCAATATTTCTGTAGTGAAGAGGAAAAGATAATTTTCTGAACTGTGAAACATTACATTGATGTTCTTGTTGTCGGCAATGTTTCCATGATGTCTGACATTTTCAGTGGAAGATGTTTCGATGAAATCACGTGAGCATGAACTTGCCTTCGCTCGATCTGTCAGGCGAACTTTATTTCCCTGGAACATTTAACAGTTACACTACTTTCTGCTAGAAATTGGTGTAGTGTGCTTTGTAAGGTGTGATATTTCATGAGTTACTTTCTATCAAGAATTAACACACGACACGGCCATGCGGGCCCTGCTTTGAGAGGTATGAGATCCTTTGATGTCAAAGGTACAGGCAGAACTTTGCTCCTCACCCACTTCCTGTCACGTGGTCAAGCCGAGGACGCCCGAGTGTGGTAACCATGGTAATGGGGACCCTGCGGGACCTGCAGCTCGCTCTCCAGGAAAAGATCGAGGAGCTGCGACAAAGAGACGAGCTTATCGACGAGCTGGAGGGGGAACTTGACGAGAAAGATAGCCTCATTCAGGTAGTCAGGTCCTTAGTTACGGGACACAACGACGGGAGGATATAGGAAGAAGATGAAGAAGTTGTAGTAAATGAAGAAACTGAATTTTGAAAGTATATACAACATTTATATCAACAGTTTCAGTAAATGTTAAATATAACATTATAATAAGTTTTATAAGCGTTTATGTATACATAGCATTAGGTGGCTTTATTTAAAAGTATATATAAAATTAATACAAGCAGTTTTATTTGACATTAATGGTATACATAGCATTAATACAAATAGTTCTACCTAACGTTAGTGGTATATAAAACATTAATACAATTTTACCTGCTGTTAATGGTATACAAGTGTATATAACATTAATACAAACTGTTTTACTTAACGTTAATGGTATATATAACATTAATGCAATATTACCTATTGTTAGTGGTATATATATAAATATATATATATATATATATATATATACATATATATAACATTGATACAGTTTTACATATTGTTAATGGTATATATATATATATAACATTGATATTATCTAACGTTAGTGGTATATACAACTTTAATATATTTTACCTATTGTTAATGGTTAAACGACAATAAAACAGAAGTAATGGTGATATCCAAGAAAAAGAAAACAACAGAATGCAGAATCATATCGCAGGGGAAGATATTACGACAGATTAACAGATACAAATATTTAGGTACAGTCATAACATCAGACGGCAGGTGTACTGAAGAAATCAGAACCAAGACAGCAATGGCAAAGACACCTTTCGCAAAAACGAAGAACATATTAACAAATAAAAAACTGTCATTGAAAATAACAAAGAGAGTTCTAAGATGCTATATAGAACCCATGCTAGTGAAACATGAATTATGAATAAACAGACAGAACTGAAACATGAACTATGAGTAAACAGTCAGAACTGAAACATGAACTATGAGTAAACAGCCAGAACTGAAACATGAACTATGAGTAAACAGTCAGAACTGAAACATGAACTATGAGTAAACAGACAGAACTGAAACATGAACTATGAGTAAACAGTCAGAATTGAAACATGAACTATGAGTAAACAGTCAGAACAAAGAATGAAGGCTACTAAAAGGTGGTTCGAAAGAAGAATGCTTTGCAAACCATGGACAGCCAGAAAGACAAATGAAGAAATGTTACAGCAGGCAAAGGAATCTCTCAGACTGCTGCCATGTATAAGACAAAGACAAAGTTTCTCGGACCATCAGCAGACATGAAGGTCTCGGAAAAACTGGTTAAAACTGGACAGGTAAATGGTAAAAGACAGAGAGGGCAAAGAAGACAGACAAATGAGACAAAGACTTGTACCTAGATGGCCTGACTGCATGGTTTAGTGTGAGAAGAAGAAGACAGACATACCTAGAGGACCTGACTGTATGGTTTAGTGTGAGAAGAAGAAGACAGACATACCTAGATGACCTGACTGTATGGTTTAGTGTGAGAAGAAGAAGACAGACATACCTAGATGACCTGACTGTATGGTTTAGTGTGAGAAGAAGAAGACAGACATACCTAGATGGCCTGACTGTATGGTTTAGTGTGAGAAGAAGAAGAAGACAGACATACATAGATGACCTGACTGTATGGTTTAGTGTGAGAAGAAGAAGACAGACATACCTAGATGACCTGACTGTATGGTTTAGTGTGAGAATAAGAAGAAGAAGACAGACATACCTAGATGGCCTGACTGTATGGTTTAGTGTGAGAAGAAGAAGAAGACAGACATACATAGATGACCTGACTGTATGGTTTAGTGTGAGAATAAGAAGAAGAAGACAGACATACATAGATGACCTGACTGTATGGTTTAGTGTGAGAATAAGAAGAAGAAGACAGACATACCTAGATGACCTGACTGTATGGTTTAGTGTGAGAAGAAGAAGACAGACATACCTAGATGTCCTGACTGTGTTTTAGTGTGAGAAGAAGAAGAAGACAGACATACATAGATGGCCTGACTGCATGGTTTAGTGTGAGAAGAAGAAGACAGATATACCTAGAGGACCTGACTGTATGGTTTAGTGTGAGAAGAAGAAGACAGACATACCTAGATGACCTGACTGTATGGTTTAGTGTGAGAAGAAGAAGACAGACATACCTAGATGACCTGACTGTATGGTTTAGTGTGAGAAGAAGAAGACAGACATACCTAGATGGCCTGACTGTATGGTTTAGTGTGAGAAGAAGAAGAAGACAGACATACATAGATGACCTGACTGTATGGTTTAGTGTGAGAAGAAGAAGACAGACATACATAGATGACCTGACTGTATGGTTTAGTGTGAGAATAAGAAGAAGAAGACAGACATACCTAGATGGCCTGACTGTATGGTTTAGTGTGAGAAGAAGAAGAAGACAGACATACATAGATGACCTGACTGTATGGTTTAGTGTGAGAAGAAGAAGACAGACATACCTAGATGACCTGACTGTATGGTTTAGTGTGAGAATAAGAAGAAGAAGACAGACATACATAGATGACCTGACTGTATGGTTTAGTGTGAGAATAAGAAGAAGAAGACAGACATACCTAGATGACCTGACTGTATGGTTTAGTGTGAGAAGAAGAAGACAGACATACCTAGATGTCCTGACTGTGTTTTAGTGTGAGAAGAAGAAGAAGACAGACATACATAGATGGCCTAGCTGTATGGTTTAGTGTGAGAACACGGAAGATCAAGTGAGATGGAGAATGATGACCGCCTACGCCTATCGGAATGGCACTGATATAATCTAATAGAGAACATAAATACAATTAGTTTTATCTAACGTTATATATATATATATATATATATATATATATATTATATATATATATATATATATACAACATTAATACAAACGTCGTATTTAATGCTGTCAACAACTTATACAATCCTAACTGTGATGAGCTTATTAAACTAGAAAAAGCAATAGCTTATTAAACTAGAAAAAAGCAATAGCTCGTTAAACTAGTAAAAGGAAAAGTTTGTTAGATTAGAAAAAAACACTAGCTTGTTAAACTATTAAAAGAAAAATCTTGTTAAACTAGAATAAGCAAGAACTTGTTAAACTAGAAAAAGCAAGATCTTGTTAAACTAGAATAAGCAAGAACTTGTTAAACTAGAAAAAGCAAGAGCTTGTTAAACTAGAAAAAAGCAAGAGCTTGTTAAACTAGAAAAAAGCAAGGGCTTGTTAAACTCGAAAAAAGCAAGAGCTTATTAAACTCGAAAAAAGCAGGAGCTTGTTAAACTAAAAAAAAAAAGCAAGGGCGTGTTAAACTAGAAAAAAGCAAGAGCTTGTTAAATTAGAAAAAAGCAAGAGCTTGTTAAATTAGAAAAAAGCAAGAGCTTGTTAAAC
The DNA here is from genome assembly GCA_009760885.1 of Achatina immaculata. NCBI lineage: Eukaryota > Metazoa > Mollusca > Gastropoda > Stylommatophora > Achatinidae > Lissachatina > Lissachatina immaculata. Next base: position 3,604,067 of record CM019719.1, on the reverse strand, counting down.
TAGAAAAAAAGCAAGAGCTTTTTAAACTAGAAAAAAGTAAGGGCTTGTTAAACTAGAAAAAAGCAATATACAAATAAATGAAGCTTTAATCAGAGAGAAGTTTTATATAAACTGCCCACGACCGTACATGAGCGACTCATAAACCCACAGACAGATTTTACTGTAAATATGTCAGTACAGTCCACGTACACAGGTTATGGTGGATCGAAATGAAGAAAAATTGTCTGGTTTCATTTCTTTTTTTTTAGGAGACAATAGTTTGTTCATCATGGTTTAGGGTTAGTGATGTTTACTGGAGCGGATAATGAAGACATTTGACAGACAATGTAACAAAAGTTAACGGACCAAATGGTAACATTTAACCGAGCAGGCGATAACAGGTAGCAGACAACGTGACCACATTTAACAGGCAACATGATAACATTTAACAGGCAACATGATAACATTTAACAGGCAACATGATAACATTTAACAGGCAACATGATAACATTTAACAGGCAACATGATAACATTTAACAGGCAACATGATAACATTTAACAGGCAACATGATAACATTTAACAGGCAACATGATAACATTTAACAGACAAGGCCAAACTGTTCTATATGAACGGTGTGCGCTTTGTTAATAAGATGCAACCAGTCAGAGTTGGGCAAGATCCTGCCGTCCTCCATACAGCAGTCCCCGGGGCTGGTGGTCAAATCTGCGGAGGTACCAGGTTTTATTTCCATTATGGGAATTAAGAAAGTCATTATACCCCACTCCTCATCCGACACGACGCCAGATCTTTAACATCTTCGCTACAAAATCAGCAATGAAGAATTCAGGATCCCAGTTACACATAGAAAGCAAAACCAACCAACCGACGAAGACGGATCAACACATCGACTGATCGACCAACCGACGAAGACGGATCGACAGACCGACTGATCGAGCAACCAACGAAGATGGATCGAAAGACCGACTGATCGACCAACCGACGAAGACGGATCAACAGACCGACTGATCGAGCAACCAACGAAGATGGATCGAAAGACCGACTGATCGACCAACCGACGAAGACGGATCAACAGACCGACTGATCGACCGACCGATGAAGATGGATCGACAGACCGACTGATCGACCAACCGACGAAGACGGATCGACAGACCGACGGACGACAAACCGACGAAGACGGATCAATAGACCGACTGATCGACCAACCGACGAAGACGGATCAACAGACCGACGGATCGACCAACCGACGAAGACGGATCGACAGACCGACTGATCGACCAACTAGTCAAGCTTATGTACAGTCGTGGATCAGGTTCAGAAGTTAACCACCAATTAGAAATGATGGAATGATGTACAAGTAAAGATATTGCCCTCCATTTTATCTTTCATGGACTCTACAAACATAGAGACTACAGACAGAGATAGATAAGTATCGGTCTGTGCTACCATCTGCAACAGCCAAAAGTCCACATTTAAACAAGAAAGTGGCGGGAACTGTCACAGGGAGTCACCCCGCCGGTCCGAGTTCGAATTCCCCGAAGAGTTCTGTAGCAGTGACAAATGGTGGAACAGTTAGCAGTGGTGGAGTGGGTGGAGGCGGTGGAACAGTTAGCAGTGGTGGAGTGGGTGGAGGCGGTGGAACAGTTAGCAGTGGTGGAGCCAGTGGAGGCGGTGGAGCTGCTAGTGGAGGAGAGGGTGTTCACAGAGAGGAAAGGACAAAACGTTTAGCCATATCTGCGGAGCCAACCACGTTAAATTCTGAACAGATACTCACATCTCCAAGGAAAGTCTTCCCAAAGACTTACGCGTGAGTAAACTCGTCCTCCACCTCGTGCCATACTCTAGAACTTCTCAGCACATCTTGTTATCTAGAACTTCTCAGCACATCTTGTTATCTAGAACTTCTCAGCACATCTTATTATCTAGAACTTCTCAACACGGCTTATTATCTATAACTTCTCAGCACATCTTGTTATCTAGAGCTTCTCAGCACATCTTGTTATCTAGAGCTTCTCAGCACATCTTGTTATCTATAACTTCTCAGCACATCTTATTACCTAGAACTTCTCAACACGGCTTGTTATCTATAACTTCTCAGCATATCTTATTATCTAGAACTTCTCAGCACGTCTTATTATCTAGAACTTCTCAGCACGTCTTATTATCTAGAATTATCGGCACGTTTTGTTACAGTCTGGAAACTTTCATTACATTTCACTGTAATCTGGAGTTTGCCTTCACAAATCACTATAATCTACAATTTTTCATCACAAATCACTATAATCTAGAATTTTTCATCACAAATCACTGTAATCTGAAACCTTTCATCACATCTCATTGTAATGCGAAATCCTTTATTAGATTTTTCTTTGATCTATAAGATTGTAGAATTCATCACCATAACATTATTTAATTTTGGACCCTTTATTAAATCTTTCTTTGTTATAGAACATTTCAACAAATCTTTCTTTAATCTAGAACTATTTAACATGCTAAAATCTAGCATGATTCTATACCAGTTCATCAAATCTCGTTCTGAGATAGAATCCACCATTCTCTTAAGTTTTAGAATATTTACTACCAGATCTTACACACAGTCATCAGTTCCTTGCTTTGTTTAGACATATTAACCAAATGTTGCTTTATTTAGACATATTAACCAAATGTTGATTTATTTAGACATATTAACCAAATTGTGCTTTTATCATGCACCAATCATCAAATCTTTCTCCAATCACTGGGCTCTGATTACATCAACGTACAATCATCCAGTTCTTGAACACACAAACACAATATTACTTCTACATGTACCCGCGCTGGATGCCTTTTTTTGTCGGGGTTTCTAAAAAAATAAAAAAGGTTATGTCAAGAATTTCTCTGCACCAAAAATCGTTTTGAAAATATGAAGCATCCATTTCAGCTGTCAGTTGTTAACTGTAGTAAAGGCGGAGGTGGGGGTGGGGGGAGGGGGAACTGTCCTAGGTTAGTAGGTTCATGGACGTCTGAGATCTTTGTGTAGCATTTATTACATGTATTTATATGTTTTAATATTTTTCTTGTGTATAACATCGCAGGATATATTTTGAAACACTGTAAACTTAGCTGGCGAAAATCTACATTTTATGGATAAATTGGGAAGAACTAGATCAACCTAGTTGTTCATACATTCCCCTGGCATGTACTACCGTACTGTGTGGCCAAGATCTCGCGACCCCCATGACCGCCAACTCAGGTTCTCCCCTCCAAGGATACTGCATGCCAGTTAATTCAACATCTTACACACATTCATACATCACATAAACATGGAATACATATTACCAAGTCAGCAAATTAATTTATATCCATTTATTAGCACTCTATACATATATCATAGTGACGCCACCACAGACATTACAACACAGGACATCAACATGTATCATCATGATAATAACAAGGCATGATATAAATACGATGTATTATCTCTAAGTATCAACTAAATCAGTGGACCAGATTGGCCTGGGATCCTCTGGCCCTACTAAGCAATTATACATTTATTTCAATATTGTGCCTATGCACTGGTAACACATTTCAGCCATTGCTGGCATGAAACCCCCATCCCCCTATCTCACATAAAACTTCCCTGTGCCAATGCACTGAATAACATATTTCCATTTTGTGCCTATGTACTGAATAAAATATTTCACTTTGTGCCAACGCACTGAATAACATATGATGGACCAAGGTGTGCCCATCCAAATATGACAAGACTCAACAGATTCAGCGAAATCTTCACGTACGACGACAGTGACGATAAACCAACAGCACAGTATGATTTACGACACACCACATAATCCACATTACATTTGAATCAAACATTGTGAGGTCTGCAGGGCTAACCAGACAAGACGAAATTAGCTTCGTGCCATATTATCGTTTTCTGCTCTCCCCCCCCCCCCACGCATTCCTCGGTATTTATAGGCCTTATACTTCCGGATCACGTGAACGGCATCGCGATGCCCTCTTCGTGCAACAATGGGCTTCAAATGGTCGTTCACAGCATGTTTTCAATGGCTTTACGCGTCTTTTCAGCCTGCGACTGTCCTGTGTGTTCTCGTAGATGAAGACGAATGTAGAAAAAAATCACTACTGTTTGCTGGGTCGTTAAATAAAGTTGAACTTGAATTAACCACGCGCAAATTGTAAAATTTTACAATTTTTGCTGCCTTTTTTTCTATAGTCAGAAGTTCAAGGTTGTATATCCAATCTCCACACCCCTCCCCTCAGCTATGTTCCAGATCTATCCTTAGAAGAGCAAATTGGGCTTTTAAAATAACCAACAGTGAGATATTAACTGTCATGTCGGATAGGGAGAGGGTTAAAGTAGCTTTCTTGAGTTGTGGAGCGGGCGATCAGCGACCAATATTCTCACGATTGGCAAACTATAGTCCACCATGTTTCTGGCGTTGCCACTAGAAACAGACAATAGTTTGTAGTCTGTGTGACGTTATTCAAGCCAGTTTAACATATAACAAGACCTGTATAACATATAATATCCACAGTATACTGTAGTTTGTATGACAATATTCAGGCCTGTATAGCATATAACAAGACCAGTATAACATATAATATCCAAAATGTACTATAGTTTGTATGACAATACTCAGGCCAGTATAACATGTAACAAGACCAGTAAAACATATAACAAGACCATCATCATCATCATCATGTGCCGTGCCGACTGGCGTTGGCTATAATGCTTCTCCAGAGTACGCGATCCTTCATGCAGGCCATCAGCTCAGTTGGTGATCTCCTCTCACACCATCCCGTCAGACTGTCCAGTATCATTTCTCTTGGTCTTCCTCTTGATCTTCTTCCTTCTATTTTTCCTGTTGTTATAATATTTTCAATGCCCCCTCTTCTCATTGCATGTCCTATGAAAGTACATTGTCTCTCTCTCTTATCTTTTTGACAAGGTTTTTTGTCTCTCCAGCTCTTCTCATACATTCTTCATTAGTTATTTTTGCTGTCCAGGGGATTCGCAACATTCTTCTAATAAACCACATTTCTGCTGCTTCCAATGATTTTTGTGCAGACTTGCCTATTGTCCATGATTCACTTCCATATAACAAGATAAGTTCAATATAGCATTTTAGGACGCGTTTTCTAACATTCATTGATAAGGACCAGTGTAACAAGACCAGTATAACATATAACAAGACCAGTATAATATATAACATAAAGTAATCGCAAACAATGGGGTCGTACATGTTTGTTTCATTTCATCGTTTGTGTATGTATCTACCATCCATGCAGCAACAAATATGTTTACGTCAGACCTGCATGTTGTAAAAGGCAGGCCGCTTGCTCCTGTCGCTTGTACTTTTCTGTGTTTGCTATTATCATTGGTTTGGCGGGCCGCATTTGTCAGATGCAATAAGCGAATTCTGTCTAGGAGAAGCCCACCTGGAGGTCCGCGTAGACAACTGAATTAAAGAGAGCAGGTACCCGGGGTATTTTCTGAGATTCTGAAAGTCTTGTTCAGGACATGTTGTGTTCTGTGCCTTGTAGACCTCGCCATGTTCCCAGGACATGTTGTGTTCTGTGCCTTGTAGACCTCGCCATGTTCCTAGGACATGTTCTGTTCTGTGCCTTGTAGACCTCGCCATGTTCCTAGGACATGTTCTGTTCTGTGCCTTGTAGACCTCGCCATGTTCCTAGGACATGTTGTGTTCTGTGCCTTGTAGACCTCGCCATGTTCCTAGGACATGTTGTGTTCTGTGCCTTGTAGACCTCGCCATGTTCCTAGGACATGTTGTGTTCTGTGCCTTGTAGACCTCGCCATGTTCCTAGGACATGTTGTGTTCTGTGCCTTGTAGACCTCGCCATGTTCCTAGGACATGTTGTGTTCTGTGCCTTGTAGACCTCGCCATGTTCCTAGGACATGTTCTGTTCTGTGCCTTGTAGACCTCGCCATGTTCCAGGTGCATATAAAATTTGCTCACCTGACACGAGTAGGAGTAGTAAAGTTTGTAGGAAATTGCTCTGCAGTGCGAAGGTTGTGGGTTGTCATTTGGTTGCTTTTTGTCGGCAGCTGTACAAGTGGTTGCTTGTTATACAAGTGTTGAGGAATAACGTAGTATGTGTACCTGCAGGGTTAGGCACACTAGATTACGGTATACACAAGGTTGCCAGTTCATCAAAGCGAAATATGGTGTCACCAATACGGGACTAATACAGAGTTCACAACGCTTAAATAAGGACAAAAACGTATAGAACTTACCAAAACAACATTATCTAGGATGTGGAACATATACTTGGCTTATTCATCATTCACCTCACACATCTATAGAACAGAACATTCAGAGGAGAGTATTTTCGCACTCATTCTCTTGTTAACCGATAGAAAAGGATCACAGAAAATTTCTTCATTTTTAAAAGCACTTTTATTTTTCCACATTCTCTTCAGATAAAAATACAAAGCACTTGTCTGTAGGAGGTTGTAGAGACTGCACCGAAACTTCGACGCTTAAACCAACAACACATGATCTCATACAATTAATTATAATCAGGTACAGTTCTTGAAGGTCATACAGAAAGCCAGGCTGTGGGATTTTCCCAAGTGAGCAATTGCTGTTATCTCAAGACCTCATTAATCCGCAAGTCTCAGGCTGCACGTAGGTCCTCAGTATCACAAACAGTTCGGATTAAGATAAAACCCGTTTCACATTTCATAAAAATAATTTCACTAAGGGAAAGCATCGGCTGGATAATATTTGCAAGAGAATCACGTGAACGATTCCAAGCAATGTCCGGAGGTGGGCCCGTGTCTATCTATCTATCTATCTATCTATCTATCTATCTATCTATCTATCTATCTATCTATCTATCTATCTATCTATCTATCTCCGTCCGTCCGTCTGTCTGTCTGTCTATCTGTCTGTCTGTCTGTCTGTCTGTCTGTCTATCTATCTATCTATCTATCTATCTGTCTGTCTGTCTGTCTGTCTGTCTGTCTGTCTATCTATCTATCTATCTATCTATCTATCTATCTGTCTGTCTGTCTGTCTGTCTGTCTGTCTGTCCGTCCGTCCGTTCCATCTGATCTGAAACTGATAAATATATTCTCTTTATCAGTTTTAAATCAGTTTAGTATCTGCTCGGATTCGATTATAATCTTCTTCTCCGTCTGTTTGTGCACTTGCCTTTTATTCTGTTTCCCTGCCTAGCTCTCATCTGAAAATCCGCTCTCATTAAACAAGTCCAAGTTAGTTCATCACATTTTGTCACAGAATGCTCAGTCTTATCTCTGGAAGCTATTTAATGTAACATAAAGTCTTACAAAACCCGGATTTGATTTGTTACAGAAAAGCCTTGCCTACTCTGCTGCTCATCTTTGGAATATCCTCCCTTCTTACACAAAGGATATAAGTTATGTTCCTCCCACCCACGCCATCCCTATGATTCCTTAACTTTTACGTTACTTTAGACTTTCAGTGAAGGCATGGAAAGTAATACTACATTGTAGTCTGACTCGCAGTCATTAACGTGCGAGACTGAGGGAAGACCACTGTTACAGGCACATAGTTACTTCCTTTATTGAGCGCGTGGTTAAAAGTGACTTTTAATGTTTTATTTCTGTTTTGGTATTTCTGGTTAATTATCTTTGTTATAAGCATATTATATCTGTACGAACTGTTGCAGAATGTCTGGAACAGAGTGAAATGTCAGAGTGTTAGACGGGCCTGCCTGCCCAATTCTTCAAACTTGAAAAATGAAGTTCGTTCTGTCTGTCTGTTTGCCTGTCTGCCTGTCTGTCTGTCTGTTTACCTGTCTGCCAATGCTTGTTTGCAGTCTGAACGAGGAACGTTGTGTGTGTGTGTGTGTGTGTGTGTGTGTCTTGTGCCACAGAATGAACTGCCTACATATTATCTGTGCCTACACGTTTAACCTGCCTACATGTTATCCGTGCCTACATATTTACCCCTGCCTAAATTTTCACACCTGTCTACATGTTTACACTTTGCACACAGCAACGAACAGCTACCCTGACAATATGATGTTTTAGATCTGGCATTTGTCTGGCGACGGGGTGTTGTAGAACCTAGCGTCAGTCGATGCCACCGCTGAAGCCTAATTCTATATATTTGTGTAATATGTGGGTGCTTGTAACAGCGCCTCATACGCGGCTGTCATTCTCTGGCATTCTGAATAAATATTGAGCGGTAGATCTGTTGACAGTGACCTGGTGATATCACAGAATAAACTTGGAAGTGACTTGTATCAATGTTACAGATATCATGTGCAAATGATTGAAAAAAATTGTGTCTCAAAGCCAGAGACGTGTATAACATATGTGGAAAGAAATATTGCATGGAAAGTTGGATAGGTAACTGATAGATGATTAAAGAATGATGTGTTGAAGGTGAGAGAAGTAATTTATAGACTGCTAAAATGATGTACTGAAGGTGAGGCAAGTAAGTTATTGATCGTAAAAATGTGATGTCTTGAAGGTGAGAGAAGTAATTTATAGATGGTTAAAATATGTTGTCTTGAAGGTGAGAAAAGTAATTTATAGATGGTTAAAATATGTTGTCTTGAAGGTGAGAGAAGTAATTTATAGATGGTTAAAATATATTGTCTTGAAGGTGAGAGAAGTAATTTATAGATGGTTAGAGTATGTTGTCCTGAAGGTGAGAGAAGTAATTTATAGATGGTTAAAATATGTTGTCTTGAAGGTGAGAGAAGTAATTTATAGGTGGTTAAAATATGTTGTCTTGAAGGTGAGAGAAGTAATTTATAGATGGTGAAAATATGTTGTCTTGAAGGTGAGAGAAGTAATTTATAGATGGTTAAAATATGTTGTCTTGAAGGTGAGAGAAGTAATTTATAGATGGTTAAAATATGTTGTCTTGAAGGTGAGAGAAGTAATTTATAGATGGTTAGAGTATGATTAGAGTATGTACTGACGACACAGTACTGATAGCTGAGAACCAACAAGACCTGCAAAATCTCTTGGATAAAGTCGCCAAAGAAAGTAAACAGAAAGGCCTTACTGTGAACATAAAAAAAGACAGAGACTATGGTTATATCTAAGAAACAGAATCCACCAGCATGCAGTATAAAATTAAATGGAACTATTCTAAAGCAGGTGCAGAAATTCAAATACCTTGGAGCAGTAATAACTTCAGATGGGAAATGCAGAACAGAAATTAGGAACAGAATAAGCCAAGCAAAGACTGCATTTCAGAGAATGAGAAACATATTAACCAACACATCCTTATCAATGAATGTTAGAAAACGAGTACTAAAATGCTATATTGAACTTATCTTGTTATATGGAAGTGAATCATGGACAATAGGCAAGTCTGCACAAAAATCATTGGAAGCAGCAGAAATGTGGTTTATTAGAAGAATGTTGCGAATCCCCTGGACAGCAAAAATAACTAATGAAGAATGTATGAGAAGAGCTGGAGAGACAAAAAACCTTGTCAAAAAGATAAGAGAGAGAGACAATGTACTTTCATAGGACATGCAATGAGAAGAGGGGGCATTGAAAATATTATAACAACAGGAAAAATAGAAGGAAGAAGATCAAGAGGAAGACCAAGAGAAATGATACTGGACAGTCTGACGGGATGGTGTGAGAGGAGATCACCAACTGAGCTGATGGCCTGCATGAAGGATCGCGTACTCTGGAGAAGCATAATAGCCAACGCCAGTCGGCACGGCACATGATGATGATGATAATGAGAATATGTTGTCTCGAAGGTGAGAAAAATAATTTATAGATGGGTAGAATATGTTGTCTCGAAGGTGAGAGAAATAATTTATAGATGAGTGAAGAAATGCTGCATAAAAGGAAAGACGTAGTAATGAACGATCTTTATTTTCGAAACGTGAAGAACCTAGCCCTTATCACTCATTTTTCATTCTTATCACACTTGTTTGTCACTGATCTTTCTTCTTATCACAGTTGTTTGTCACTGATCTTTCTTCTTATCACAGTTGTTTGTCACTGATTTTTCTTCTTATCACACTTGTTTGTCACTGATCTTTCTTCTTATCACACTTGTTTGTCACTGATCTTTCTTCTTATCACAGTTGTTTGTTACTGATCTTTCTTCTTATCACACTTGTTTGTCACTGATCTTTCTTCTTATCACACTTGTTTATCACTGATCTTTCATTCTTATCACACTTGTTTATCATTCATCTTTCACTTTTACCACCCACGCCTGTTTATCTCTCATCTTTCATTTTTACCACGCCTGTTTATCTCTCATCTTTTATTCTTACCACGCCTGTTTATCTCTCATCTTTTATTCTTACCACGCCTGTTTATCTCTCATCTTTTATTCTTACCACGCCTGTTTATCTCTCATCTTTTATTCTTACCACGCCTGTTTATCTCTCATCTTTTATCCTTACCACGCCTGTGAGAGTATAAGAGAAGTGGAGAAGAAGAAAGGACAGGAGTAAACTCTTCGTTCAGGCAGTATGTAGAGTGGTGGCACGGGCAGCTATTATCATACTTAATATGGTATGGTGGTTCTGGTTGAGTTATCGTATATACTTATAATATGGTATGGTGGTTCTGGTTGAGTTATCGTATATACTTATAATATGGTATGGTGGTTCTGGTTGAGTTATCGTATATACTTATAATATGGTATGGTGGTTCTGGTTGAGTTATCGTATATACTTATAATATGGTATGGTGGTTCTGGTTGAGTTATCGTATATACTTATAATATGGTATGGTGGTTCTGGTTGAGTTATCGTATATACTTATAATATGGTATGGTGGTTCTCAAGTGGTCAAATGTCGAATATGGTGTGGTTATTTTTGCTTAATCTACCGTGTATTTGACAGTGTTTATCTGTTTCTTGCTTATATCAAATTTGTGACAGGGTTTGTCTGTTTCATGTCTTGTTCATTCTTGCTTTTATCATCACACATAAGACATGTTCTGTTTCTAGTTTATATCGTCACACATTAGACGTGGTCTGACTGTTTCTCGTTTATATCGTCATACATAAGACATGGTCTGACTGTTTCTCATTTATATCGTCGCACATTAGACATGGTCTGACTGTTTCTCGTTTATATCGTCACACATTAGACATCGTCTGACTGTTTCTCGCTTATATCATCAGACATCACAAATAGTCTGGTTGTTTCTTATTTATGTCAAATATTTGGCAAGGTGTGAAGCTAATCCGACTTATCGAATATCTGCCAAGGTTGATGGCTCTCTCTCTCTCTCTCTCTCTCCCTCCCTCTTTCTCTATCCCTCTCCCTCTCTCTTTCTCCCTCTCTCTCCCTCCCTCTCTATCTCTCTCCCTCACTCTGTGTCTCCCCCTCCTTCTCTCTGTCTCTCTCTCTCTCTCTCACTAGCCATGCTTCACTCAGAGAACAAGTTCGTGTTCATTTATAACCTGTTTATTTTTATTTATTTATATTTTTTGTGAAGACAAGTTTAGACAAACTAATCGTTGAACGCTAGTCCAGATGATAAGAGCGAGATCTGCAAAGTGCTCTCCGTGGCTTTTCAATCTTCTGGAGTGCGCGTTCTGGTAATTGGCGTTCGTCAAAGACCTGGCCCTTGGATCAATGTTACAGCACGCGTTTAAAAATAAACGATCAAGTTCTGCTTTAGCTCACGACCCAGTCGTTCCTTTCTTAACGATATGACGATTTAATCACGTGAACCATCTTGTAGCAGATTCCTTCTTTTTGTTTTCCTCTTATTTGCTACCTCTCATTTCTTATGCCTTCATTTTTAGAGGTAACGTGTTTACATTGATAACGTGAAAGAGTTTACTGTTTTATGGTAGACTACGTGATCACAAGAAGAGTGAAAATATAACAGGTTTTTGTTGATGAAGTTTTAGAGCAGATGACGAGGGTGCGTTACAACATCTGTGAACTGTGTGACCCAGATACACAATCATGATGTGGTAGTAGCGCAAATACTGACAAAATGTGATGATACTGCAAATACTGACAAAGTGTGATGATACTGCAAATACTGACAAGGTGTGGTAATACTGCAAACACTGACATGGTGTGGTAATAACTGCAAATACTGACATATCTTATCTTACATCCTCCCCGTGCTGTTAAATGTCACATAGAGCTCGCATGGTAGTTCGCCAAGTTTTCCTGTTTTAGGCGAGTTTTTCAGCTCCATCAATGAATTTTGTGCCTACTAATTTGGCCTTTCTTAACAATGTCCTCTTTAGAGTTTCACATGGTCCACCTCTTTTTCTTCGGCCTGTTTTATTCCAAACACTGACATAGCGTGAGGATAATACTAAAAGGAAAAGTAATTGCCATTCTCATTTCTATTTCCTACATTGCATCAAGTTCCTACAGTGTGTCAAGTTCCTACATTGTATCAGGTTCCTACAGTGTATCAAATTCCTACAGTGTGTGAAGTTCCTACATTGTATCAAGTTCCTACATTGTATCAAGTTCCTACAGTGTGTCAAGTTCCTACAATGTGTCAAGTTCCTACATTGTATCAAGTTGTTACTGGAGAAAAAACTCACAGATGTGTGACGTGAATGAAACAGTTCACGCTTACATGTAAAGTGGCATTCACACTGAAGAGATCAGTGGCATCATTCTCAGACTTTGTGACACCATAAACAAAAATAAGAGATTAGTGGCATCATTCTCAGACCTTGTGACACCATAAACAAACATAAGAGATTAGTGGCATCATTCTCAGACTTTGTGACACCATAAACAAAAATAAGAGATTAGTGGCATCATTCTCAGACTTTGTGATACCATAAACAAACATAAGAGATTAGTGGCATCATTCTCAGACTTTGTGACACCATAAACAAACATAAGAGATTAGTGGCATCATTCTCAGACTTTGTGACACCATAAACAAACATAAGAGATTAGTGGCATCATTCTCAGACTTTGTGACACACTAAACGAACATTTTGTTCTGTTCTGTCACGAAAATATTGCATTTATATGTGTGTATGTGCATGGCTATAGATAGATCATTCTTTCTAGAGATAGAGTATCTACTTTAACTCAAACCTTTTTCATTATTTATTTGCTTGTATATGCTTCCATAGAATAACCAGCACTCTCTCAACACATGACTCGCCAACCATCAAGTACTAAAATGACATAGTTTGAAAAGTAACTTGTTAGAAATTATTTTAATGATTGTTAAAAAACAAATGTTAGAAGATCTGTACTGACAATGTATTTTTGTTTATGTATATGTCTGTGTGTGTGCGTGTATGCGTGTGTGAGAGCTATTTTTATGTTAATTACTTCTATTTTACTTTGAATGTAATAGTGTAATCTTACACTCTTTTGATATGTTTTTTAAAAAAATATAAATTGTATACTTGTATTAAAGCGAGTGTGTGGGAAGAATGAAAGATGGAGTGATGAAGGGCAGAATGTAAGACGGACCTGTGTGCCAAATTCTTTACCCTTTGAAAATAAAGATCATTCATTCATTCATTCATTCATTCATTCATTCGTTCGTTCAGGTCTTGGGTAGTAACTGTTTCTCTATGGATACAGATTATGTTCCACGATCTACTTGATGTTGCTTACAGGCCAATGATGATGATAATAATGATGATGATGATACTGATTGATGATGATGATAATGATGATGATAATGATGATGATGATGAACAGTGGACTTGGATTAAGTCAGTTGTGACTGTCCTCAATATCCGGAGTTTTACTGTTTTGTGTGTGTGTGTGTGTGCGTTATTAATGACGAGGCGCCAGCTGAGATGAGTAACTTTACATACCTATTATCCGAACTTTCTGTAACACGAAAAAAAATGGCTTCGTAGTAATGTCTCTGCTCCGCTATGATCATTATAAACCAGCGTTATGATATTTATTTTTGCAGCAGTTTCTAGTTTCAGAAGATAAAAGAGATACCAAATTCATTTTGATGTAACATCTAATATCCCAGCACATATTTCAGTTTGACATGATTTGTTCTAATAACTATGAAGTTATTCAACCTGAACTGGGCTGTGTAATCCGTACATCTAGTCCAAACTAATGATTATTAATCTCTCTTGTTTGTTTCTGTCTGGGCCGGGAGATGGACCTGGCTTTGTTATGATCTTTTGTTCATGGTACTTCTACCAGCCTTCTTGATGGTGGTCTGTCATACAACAGCCAAGATCCTTTAGCTATTTTTATCTTGCTATCGTGATCAGAAGCCATCATGTTCCACTTGGCATTTTCCAAGGAGTTAGAATTTTTTAAATTCTCTATATCAGTGGTTCTCAACCCATGGGTCGTGGCCCAAAGGTGGGCTGTGACAGGGAGTATTGTGGGCCGCGCTGAAGTCTGTGTTCAGATTGTAAACTTCATAAAAACTAGAAAAGTGAACGGTCGATTATTTGCTCAACTTTGTATTGAGTCAGATGCAGAACACAAACGTCTCCTACTGCATTTGGCTGTGCGTTGGCTGTCCAGAGGAAAAGTTCTTGCAAGGATGTTTGAGCTTCATTTAGAGTTGTTGCAGTTTTTGACAGAACATAATCTCGACCTGGCAGGTAAGGTCGCTGATATTGAGTGACTTGCCATGCTGGCATACCTTGCTGACATTTTTAGCCTTTTGAACAGTTTGAACATGTCGCTGCAGGGTAAAGATGCCAGTATACTCAAGACATACGACAAAGTTGCAGCCTTTAAGAAGAAACTACGACTTTGGCGCACGCGACTCGAGAACAAATCACAAGACATGTTTCATTTGTTCTGTGAGTTTATAGAGAGCAATGAAGTTAATGGCGAGATTCTGGAAAGGGTCACTGGTGTAATAAAAGGGCATCTGACATTTCTTGCTGAATATTTTGACAAATACTTCACGCCCGAAGGCATTAAAGCGTATGATTGGATTCGCAATCATTTTCAGCGTGCGTTCTCTGAATTAACCGGTCGTGCACAAGAAGAATTAGCGGAACTGTCTAGCAATCGCACGTTACAAATCAAATTTACCGACCCCGCTGTGGATATCTCTTCCTTTTGCTGCACTGTTTCGCTGGAATATCCGTTGTTGTCAGCCCAGGCGATGAAAGTTCTTCTACCTTTTTCAGTGACTTATTTGTGCGAAATTTTGTTTTCTGCATTGACTGCCAAGAAAACCAAATATCGTTGAAGAATGAACATGGAGGATGATCTTCGAGTGTGTTTGTCATAAATTCCAGCCAGAATAGACATGCTATCCAACCGGAAACAGTGCCATCTTTAAGGTAAAGGAAAAGAACTTTTGTGTAACAATGAATATGCAGTTGAACATGTAGAGAACATATTACATAATACTTTATAAAATTAGATTTATACCTTGCAGATATAAAGCACTTTATTAGTGGGCTGCAAAAATTTGTGCCTTTTAAATGTGGGTCATGCAGCAAAAGGGTCTGAGAACCGCTGATCTATATATAGTTTTTTACCGATTGCTCTTCCCCACGCTATTCCCCCCCCCCCCCCCTTTCCACAGGTTAGTAGTTTGTGTTGGTGTTGTAGCAGTTACATCTTACATCCTTCCCTTACCGTTAAACATCACGTAGGGCTCGCTTGGTAGTTCGCCAAGTTTTCCTTTTGTCTGCGAGCTTTTAAACCTCATCAAGGGATTTTATGTCTACTAATTAGCCCCTCTCTTAACAATGTCCTCTTTAGAGTTTCGCGTGGTCGACCTCTTTTTATTCGGCCTGTTGTGTTCCAGCTTGTTTTTGGATCCTCTAATCGTTTCTTCTCATCACGTGACCGATATATGTCCGTCTCCTTTTTCTGATCACCCATGAGACAGGTTGTTGTCTACTCATGTGCCTTATCTATGCGCTGTCCTTGAATTCGTTCCACCTTATACCGACAATTTTCCTTATGCATTTGTTTTCAAAAGAGTCTAATTTCTTGTCTATTTCCTTATTTGTTTTCCAGCTTTGGCATGCATAAATGAGGGTGGATATTACATTTGAATTGAATAATCTTGGCCTGAGACCAGCAGTTATATGTTCATATCATTGTTATTACGCTTTACTGTAAACATTTCGTATATGTTCATATCATTGTTATTACATTCCAGCACCATTTTAGCTTCATCTTCTGAATTAGAACATAACAACTATTCAAATATTTATTGTTTTATAAATAGACTACAGCTGTTTAGACTACTGAATTACAACTGTTTAGACCATTCAACTAGAACTACATAAACTACTGAATTACAACTGTTTAGACCATTCAACTAGAACTACATAAACTACTGAATTACAACTGTTTAGACCATTCAACTAGAACTACATAAACTACTGAATTACAACTGTTTAGACCATTCAACTAGAACTACATAAACTACTGAATTACAACTGTTTAGACCATTCAACTAGAACTACATAAACTACTGAATTACAACTGTTTAGACCATTCAACTAGAACTACATAAACTACTGAATTACAACTGTTTAGACCATTCAACTAGAACTACATAAACTACTGAATTACAACTGTTTAGACCATTCAACTAGAACTACATAAACTACTGAATTACAACTGTTTAGACCATTCAACTAGAACTACATAAACTACTGAATTACAACTGTTTAGACCATTCAACTAGAACTACATAAACTACTGAATTACAACTGTTTAGACCATTCAACTAGAACTACATAAACTACTGAATTACAACTGTTTAGACCATTCAACTAGAACTACATAAACTACTGAATTACAACTGTTTAGACCATTCAACTAGAACTACATAAACTACTGAATTACAACTGTTTAGACCATTCAACTAGAACTACATAAACTACTGAACTACAACTACATAGACTATTGAACTACAACTACATAGACTACTGAACTACAACTACTTAGACTACTGATCTACAACTACTTAGACTACTGATCTACAATTGTTTAGATTACTGAACTAAAACTGTTTAGACTACTGAACTACAACTACATAGACTACTGAAATACAACTACTTAGACTACTGATCTACAACTACATAGACTACTGAAATACAACTACTTAGACTACTGATCTACAACTACATAGACTACTGAAATACAACTACTTAGACTACTGATCTACAACTACATAGACTACTGAAATACAACTACTTAGACTACTGATCTACAACTACATAGACTACTGAAATACAACTACTTAGACTACTGATCTACAATTGTTTAGATTACTGAACTAAAACTGTTTAGACTACTGAACTACAACTACATAGACTACTGAACTACAGCTATATGGCCTACTGAACTACAACTGTTTAGACTACTGAACTACAACTGCTTAGACTACTGAACTACAACTGCTTAGACTACCGAATAAAGTGTATATTAAATTAAGCAACAGAATGGACTGAAACAAGCTAATTTACCCAGTAACATTTTCATCCAACGTCTTCCAATTTGCGCTAATTGGTTGTAAATTTATAACCACCGTCATTATGTCAGAAATGTTTTCATCAGCAACATTTTGTAACAGACAAAACGCGAAAACTGGTTATAGGTGATCGTTTCATGAGAAATAGTTCTGATGAAAAACTCCAGCAAAATCTCTCGTGACTACTTCCTATCTGTGGCTTCTTCTAGTGTACCTTCATACGAGGTATTTTCATGTGCATGTTATGTTTGTCACTCACTATTTTAAGCACCATCGGCCTTGTAATGTTTCTGTAGTATTTTTTTGTAGCATTTTTTGTAGTGTTTTTGTAATGTTTTAAACTCACATGTCACCGGACATACCTGAAGATACGAGCACACAGACCACTATAACCTTTCACTTGTCACGTGACCCCACCTGGACACAGTCGGCAGGGGCGGTCCATAGCACAAAAAATGTAATAAACACCGGTGTAAATCTGTTACATTATACATGAGAGCAACCAGCAAAAGTCTGAAAGATGTGGACATTTCATGGCGCACACTTTATATTTTCTGCAACGTTCAGTTTCTGAAGTGATTTTTTTCAGCATGTTATAACACCCCCCCCCCCTTCACAGCTTTAACTCTATCCCATAATTTGTAACATTTCATGTTATAACCCCCCCCCCCCCCCCAGCTTTAACTCTATCCCATAATTTGTAACATTTCATGTTATAACCCCATCACAGCTTTAACTCTCTCCCATAATTTGTAACATTTCATATTATAACCCCCCCCCCCCGAGCTTTAACTCTATCCCATAATTTGTAACATTTCATGTTATAACACCCCCCCCCCCCTCACAGCTTTAACTCTCTCCCATAATTTGTAACATTTCATGTTATAACACCCCCCCCCCCCCCCCCACAGCTTTAACTCTATCCCATAATTTGTAACATTTCATGTTATAACACCCCCCCCCCACCCTTAAAGCTTTAACTTTATCCCATAATTTGTAACATTTCATGTTATAACACCCCCCCCCCCCACAGCTTTAACTCTATCCCATAATTTGTAACATTTCATGTTATAACACCCCTCCCCCCTCACAGCTTTAACTCTATCCCATAATTTGTAACATTTCATGTTATAACCCCCCCCCCCCCCCCCCCCAGCTTTAACTCTCTCCCATAATTTGTAACATTTCATATTATAACCCCCCCCCACAGCTTTAACTCTATCCCATAATTTGTAACATTTCATGTTATAACACCCCCCCCCCTCACAGCTTTAACTCTCTCCCATAATTTGTAACATTTCATGTTATAACACCCCCCCCCCACACAGCTTTAACTCTATCCCATAATTTGTAACATTTCATGTTATAACCCACCCCCCCCCCACAGCTATAACTCTATCCCATAATTTGTAACATTTCATGTTATAACACCCCCCCCCCCCCAGCTTTAACTCTATCCCATAATTTGTAACATTTCATGTTATAACACCCCCCCCCCACCCTTACAACTTTAACTCTATCCCATAATTTGTAACATTTCATGTTATAACACCCCCCCCCCCCAGCTTTAACTCTATCCCATAATTTGTAACATTTCATGTTATAACCCACCCCCCCCCCCCACAGCTATAACTCTATCCCATAATTTGTAACATTTCATGTTATAACCCCATCACAGCTTTAACTCTCTCCCATAATTTGTAACATTTCATATTATAACCCCCCCCCCCCAGAGCTTTAACTCTATCCCATAATTTGTAACATTTCATGTTATAACACCCCCCCCCCCCCTCACAGCTTTAACTCTCTCCCATAATTTGTAACATTTCATGTTATAACACCCCCCCCCCCCCCCACACAGCTTTAACTCTATCCCATAATTTGTAACATTTCATGTTATAACACCCCCCCCCCACCCTTAAAGCTTTAACTTTATCCCATAATTTGTAACATTTCATGTTATAACACCCCCCCCCCCCACAGCTTTAACTCTATCCCATAATTTGTAACATTTCATGTTATAACACCCTCCCCCCTCACAGCTTTAACTCTATCCCATAATTTGTAACATTTCATGTTATAACCCCCCCCCCCCCCCCCCCCACAGCTTTAACTCTCTCCCATAATTTGTAACATTTCATATTATAACCCCCCCCCACAGCTTTAACTCTATCCCATAATTTGTAACATTTCATGTTATAACACCCCCCCCCCTCACAGCTTTAACTCTCTCCCATAATTTGTAACATTTCATGTTATAACACCCCCCCCCCACACAGCTTTAACTCTATCCCATAATTTGTAACATTTCATGTTATAACCCACCCCCCCCCCCCAGCTATAACTCTATCCCATAATTTGTAACATTTCATGTTATAACACCCCCCCCCCCCCAGCTTTAACTCTATCCCATAATTTGTAACATTTCATGTTATAACACCCCCCCCCCACCCTTACAACTTTAACTCTATCCCATAATTTGTAACATTTCATGTTATAACACCCCCCCCCCCCACAGCTTTAACTCTATCCCATAATTTGTAACATTTCATGTTATAACCCACCCCCCCCCCCCACAGCTATAACTCTATCCCATAATTTGTAACATTTCATGTTATAACCCCCAGCTTTAACTCTATCCCATAATTTGTAACATTTCATGTTATACCACCCCCCCCCCCCACCACAGCTTTAACTCTCTCCCATAATTTGTAACATTTCATGTTATAACACCCCCCTCCCCAGCTTTAACTCTATCCCATATTTTGTAACATTTCATGTTATAATACCCCCCCCCCCCACAGCTTTAACTCTATCCCATAATTTGTAACATTTCATGTTATAACACCCCCCCCCCCCTTACAGCTTTAACTCTATCCCATAATTTGTAACATTTCATGTTATAACCCCCCCCCCCCCACAGCTTTAACTCTCTCCCATAATTTGTAACATTTCATGTTATAACACCCTCCCCCCCCCCACAGCTTTAACTCTATCCCATAATTTGTAACATTTCATGTTATAACACCCCCCCCCCCCACAGCTTTAACTCTATCCCATAATTTGTAACATTTCATGTTATAACACCCACCCCCTCACAGCTTTAACTCTATCCCATAATTTGTAACATTTCATGTTATAACCCCCCCCCCCCACAGCTTTAAATCTCTCCCATATTTTGTAACATTTCATGTTATAACACCCCCCCCCCCCTTTCCCCCCACAGCTTTAACTCTATCCCATAATTTATAACATTTCATGTTATAACCCCCCCCCCTCACAGCTTTAACTCTATCCCATAATTTGTAACATTTCATGTTATAACACACCCCCCCCCCCCAGCTTTAACTCTCTCCCATAATTTGTAACATTTCATGTTATAACCCCCCCCAAAGCTTTAACTCTATCCCATAATTTGTAACATTTCATGTTATAACACCCCCCCCTTTCCCACCACAGCTTTAACTCTATCCCATAATTTGTAACATTTCATGTTATAACACCCCCCCCCCCCCCACAGCTTTAACTCTATCCCATAATTTGTAACATTTCATGTTATAACCCCCCCCCCCCCACAGCTTTAACTCTCTCCCATAATTTGTAACATTTCATGTTATAACCCCCCCCCCCCCCCCACAGCTTTAACTTTTTCCCATAATTTGTAACATTTCATGTTATAACACCCCCCCCCCTCACAGCTTTAACTCTCTCCAAGAATTTGTAACATTTCATGTTATAACCCCCCCCCCCCCCCACAGCTTTAACTCTATCCCATAATTGTAACATTTCATGTTATAACAGCCCCCCCTTTCCCCCCACAGCTTTAACTCTATCCCATAATTTGTAACATTTCATGTTATAACACCCTCCCCCCCCGACAGCTTTAACTCTATCCCATAATTTGTAACATTTCATGTTATAACCCCCCCCCCCCCCCTCAGCTTTAACTCTATCCCATAATTTGTAACATTTCATGTTATAACCCCCCCCCCCCACAGCTTTAACTCTCCCATAATTTGTAACATTTCATATTATACCCCCCCCCACAGCTTTAACTCTATCCCATAATTTGTAACATTTCATGTTATAACACCCTCCCCCCTCACAGCTTTAACTCTATCCCATAATTTGTAACATTTCATGTTATAACACCCCCCCCCCCCACACAGCTTTAACTCTATCCCATAATTTGTAACATTTCATGTTATAACACCCCCCCCCCCCACACAGCTTTAACTCTATCCCATAATTTGTAACATTTCATGTTATAACACCCCCCCCCCCACAGCTTTAACTTTATCCCATAATTTGTAACATTTCATGTTATAACCCCCCCCTCACAGCTTTAACTCTATCCCATAATTTGTAACATTTCATGTTATAACCCCCCCCCCCCCCTTACAGCTTTAACTCTATCCCATAATTTGTAACATTTCATGTTATTACACCCCCCCCCCCCTTTCCCCCCACAGCTTTAACTCTCTCCCATAATTTGTAACATTTCATGTTATACACCCCCCCCCCCCCCCCACAGCGTTAACTCTCTCCCATAATTTGTAACATTTCATATTACCCGAACGCCCTCAACTGCCCACATTATCCTCTTTCAGAAGTGTGTCTTGACGGAAGCACAGATTAGACAAGGGATCAAATCAACCAATATTTCACCGATAACCGTTATTCAGGAGCTACAGATAAAACCTGAGACTTGCTTGGAAGTTATTTGTTTATCTGTCAGACAGACAACACAAATCAACAAGCAACAATTTGCTAAGACCCGGCATGACGTCTTGATACATGTTGTGGAAGCTGAATCCAGGGTGTAAGGATGATGTGGAAGATGAATCCAGGGTGTAAGGATGATGTTGTGGAAGGTGAATCCAGGGTGTAAGGATGATGTTGTGGAAGGTGAATCAAGGGTGTAAGGATGATGTTGTGGAATGTGAATACAGGGTGTAAGGATGATGTTGTGGAAGGTGAATACAGGGTGTAAGGATGATGTTCTGGAAGCTGAATACAGGTTGTAAGGATGATGTTGTGGAAGCTGAATACAGGGTGTAAGGACGATGTTGTGGAAGCTGAATACAGGGTGTAAGGACGATGTTGTGGAAGCTGAATACAGGGTGTAAGGACGATGTTGTGGAAGCTGAATACAGGGTGTAAGGACGATGTTGTGGAAGCTGAATACAGGGTGTAAGGATGATGTTGTGGAAGCTGAATACAAGGTGTAAGGACGATGTCGTGGAAGGTGAATACAAGGTGTAAGGACGATGTTGTGGAAGGTGAATACAGGGTGTAAGGACGATGTTGTGGAAACTGAATACAGGGTGTAAGGATGATGTTGTGGAAGCTGAGTACAGAGTGTAAGGACGATGTTGTTCCCAAGGTGCTGGAGGTAACTTAAAAGTCTCCCTCTTTACATCAGTTTCAGAACTGAAGTAACCATAGCCAGCTCCCTGTCCGATATGATGTCTGTATTTCAAAGTCTTAGGCACAGCTGTAGTTGTAAAGAGGTCAGCCTCAGCTACGTTACATGAAATACAGCTACAACATTATTCTTGCGCGTGTAAGCAACATCAATTTCCTCTGTGAAAGCAACATCAAGTTTTTCCGTGTAAGCAACATCAAATTTTTAAGTGAAAGCAACATCAAGTTTTTAGGTGAAAGCAACATCAAGTTTGTCAATGTAAGCAATATCAAGTTTTTCCGTGGAAGCAATATCAAGTTTGTCTGTGTAAGCAACATGCATATTTTTGACATAAGCAAGATTAGTCTTGGAGTAGACAACATGAATGTTGACAAGTCATGAAAATTCGATCTTATGATTGTAGAAAGTAATTTTCTTGTGGACGATAATTTCATGACTGTAGGTAGTAATGTTCTTGTTGATTCTAATCTTATGATTGTGGTTACTAATGCTCTTGTGGACGGTATCTCCTGATTGTGCATAGTAATGCTCTTGTGGACACTAATCTTATGATTGTGGTTACTAATGCTCTTGTGGACGGTAATCTCCTGATTGTGCATAGTAATGCTCTTGTGGACACTAATCTTATGATTGTGGTTACTAATGCTCTTGTGGACTGTAATCTCCTGATTGTGCATAGTAATGCTCTTGTGGACACTAATCTTATGATTGTGGTTACTAATGCTCTTGTGGACGGTAATCTCCTGATTGTGCATAGTAATGCTCTTGTGGACACTAATCTTATGATTGTGGTTACTAATGCTCTTGTGGACGGTAATCTCCTGATTGTGCATAGTAATGCTCTTGTGGACACTAATCTTATGATTGTGGGTAGTAGTGCTTCTGTGGACGCTATTCTCATGACTGTAGGTAGTAATGTTCTTATGGATGTTAATATTAAGATTGTAGGTAGTAATGTTCTTATGGATGCTAATATTAAGATTGTAGTAGTAATGTTCTTATGGATGCTAATATTAAGATTGTAGTAGTAATGTTCTTGTGGACGCTAATCACTGGTATAAAAAGTGCTCCGAGAGTGTTTTGTAATGTGGTGCAAAACTATATATCTCTCTCTCTCTCTCTTTCTCTCTCTCTCCCCCTCCACTCCCCACCGTACCTTATAGATTTTTCTAGCCATTTTGTTTTCATCCACAATGGCCTGGCTCCACTGAAAGCAGGGACGCCATCCTAGTGCCGAGGACATGCACTGTCTGGGCTGTGTACCACTGACGCTGAGCAGAACCATAGATCATCGCCTGTCATTTAATGTTTCTAATCACCAACTGTGTTCTGTTTACATTTGTCCAGTTCATGTTTTCTCCAACAATCAAATGTATGTTCTTAGTGTCCTATAGCGCTGCATTGGTTATACAAACACTGCACTGGTTATGCAAACACTGCACTGGTTATGCAAACACTGCACTGGTTATGCAAACACTGCACTGGTTATGCAAACACTGCACCGGTTATACAAACACTGCACTGGTTACACGAATACTGGCCGAAAGCTTGACTGTAGAGATGGTGGAAACATGGGAACTATTATTTTCTATAATGTGTGTGTATTTCTGTGGTGTGGTAGGTAATACACTCACTTGTCCTCCAGTATTATGTGTGCGTATTTCTGTGGTGTGGTAGGTAATACACTCACTTATCCTCCAGTATTATGTGTGCGTATTTCTGTGGTGTGGTAGGTAATACACTCACTTGTCCTCCAGTATTATGTGTGAGTATTGCTGTGGTGTGATAGGTAATACACTCACTTGTCCTCCAGTATTATGTGTGAGTGTTGCTGTGGTGTGGTAGGTAGTACACTCACTTGTCCTCCAGAAGGTTCCAGGTTCTATTCCCCGGATAGAGTGACCGATGTCGGGTCGACCCAGCTTTGAAAATAGCGATTTATTTTTATTTCTTTTCCCGTCATATTTGAATGGGTTACTTTGTGAATACTTATAAAGAGGCTTCGCAGCTCCAATAACAAAGATTTTGTCATAATTTTGTGTTTCTTCTTGTTTTCCACATTCAACAGTAATTTTATTCACATAAATTTATAACAAGTTTATATAAACTATCATTCAGCCACTAATTTCTTTACAAGAAAAATCATTTCAGTCTTGTTGAAAATATACTGATCAAATGAAAGGAATGTTGCATCATGCAAGCTCCTACAAAAGCTGAAATCTTGACTGAGGTGTTTTGGACTTACAGTAATGACGGCAGAACTAGCCAGAATTCTTATATAGGGGCTCAGCCGGCATCGCGTGTTGTAAAATGTTTTCTATCGTTACCGAGACAGACAAAATCACATGCAGATATTGCAGCATCAACAGACGAAAACAAACTGTTGACCTGCACGTACATGTCTCCACTCTAGAAAGTTATTTCTGAATCTGTACTTCCAAAATCGTTCAAGCGGAATGCGTTCTTCCGCCAACAGAAATATTTGCTCTTAGCTTTGTGGTCCTGTTTCTTCTTTTCTCTCTGATGTTTTTTGTTTTGATCTTTGTTTCTTTTCGTGTCAGATATTTTCATTTTAATGTTTGTTTTTGTGTATGTGATGTTTTTTGTTTTAATCTGTGTTTTTTGTCTGATATTTTCCTTTTAAATGTTTGCTTTTTTGTATCTGATTTTTTTTTCTCTTTTAATGGTATTTTTTCTGTCTGATGTTTTTTATGTTTGTTTCTTTTCTGTCTGATGTTTTTTAATTAATTTTTTTTCTGTCTGATGTTTTTTGTTTTGATCTTTGTTTTTTTCTGTCTGATGTTTTTTGTTTTGATCTTTGCTTTTTTTTGTCTGATGTTTTTTTTTGTAATGTTTTTTTCTGTCTGATGTTTTTTGGTTTTGATCTTTGTTTTTTTCTGTCTGATGTTTTTTAGTTTTGATCTTTGTTTTTTTTTCTGTCTGATTTTTTGTTGTTGTAATGTTTGTTTTTTTTCTGTCTGATATTTTTTGTATTGATCTTTGTTTTGTTTCTTTCTGATGTTTTTGTTTTATGCTTTAATTTGTTGATGTTTTTGCCTCTTTCAGCTCAAAGGAACTGATTAAACAAGCGATACTGGATAACGATTTTATGAAAAACTTAGACATGGGACAAATCCGGGAAATTGTGGATTGTATGCATCCAGTGGATAATCTGAAGGATTCCATCATCATCAAAGAAGGAGATGTCGGCTCTTTAGTCTATGTCATGGAAGGTAAGGATGAATAGATGAATTTAAGACAAGAAGAAGAAGCAGAGAGAGAGAGAGAGAGAGAGAGAGAGAGAGAGAGAGAGATTGATCTTTATTTCAAAAGGGTTAAGAATTGGGCACGCAGGCCCGTCTGACATTCTGCCCTTTATCATACATCTTTCACTCTATTCCAGACATTCTACAAATATGCTGTTCATGTAACAAACATAATTAACATTGAAACTGAGAGACATAAAATAAAATATAACATTTACGTTTCGCTCTTAAACATTCAATCAGTACAGAAGTAACTACATACATTATATATGACTATCTACTAAACAAAATTTTCGGGACTATTCAGAAAACAATTAATTGTATTCGGTGTCTGTAAGAGCAGTTTAAGATAACTTTCAAGTTTTATAATTCATGGAGGCATGTAGTCGACATCAAATAGATATTGGGAAAGCTTGTAGTTGTAGGAAGGAGTATAATTTATATTTTTTATATAGGATGGGAGGGTATTCCAAAGATGAGCAGCAGAATAACTAAAGCTTTTCTTGTAAAGATCAAGTCTAGGTTTTGGAAGACATATGTTGTTCAAGTGTTGGCTGCACTTTGGGCTAAATTTAAACAGGTTCCATAGATAAGGCGGGGCATACCGTGAAAGAATTTGATGTACTAACTTGGCTTTGTTGAAGAGGAACCTGTTCTTAAGAGGTAGTATTTTGATACGTTTGTGATGGTTAGTTGTTTGTGCTTGATCTTTGTCACTAATAAGCTTTACTTCTCGCTTTTGGAGTGAGCAAAGCCTCTTTGTATTTGACACTGAGCAACCATCCCAAACTATTGAGCAATAGTCTAAATGTGTTTGTATATGAGATATGTAGTATGTCTTCCTAGTGTCTTGATCAATGAAGTGCTTAATTTTAGCTAATTGGTATACTTTTTGTGCGATGAGTTTTGTTAGATATTGCACATGAGAGTTCCAGGTCAGATGTTGGTCAGTAATAAGACCTAGTGTTTTGTGCTCGCTAACGTTTTCTATCTGTGATGTTTCTGTACAGAGAGAGAGAGAGAGAGAGAGAGAGAGAGAGAGAGAATGAATGAATGAATGATCTTTATTTTAAAAGGATGAAGAATTGGGCGCTCAGGCCCGTCTTACAATCTGCCCTTCATCACACCATGTTTCATTCGTCCCACAAACTCTCGATTTAATACAAGTATACAAATATATACATATATAGGAATGCAAGATGAAACTATATGTAATATAAGTATACAAATTACATAAAAATATATAAGAATGTAAGATGAAACTATTCACATATATAGGATAATGAACTACATGAGAGGTAACTAATCTAAAAGGTTAGATAGATAGATAGATAGATAGATAGATAGATAAATAGATAGATAGATAGACAGACAGACAGACAGATAGATAGATAGATAGATAGATAGATAGATAGATAGATAGATAGATAGATAGATAGATAGATAGATAGATAGATAGATAGATAGATAGATAGATAGATAGATAAATAGAATGAACGAACGAACATACTTTATTTTCAAAGGGTTAAGAATTGGGCACGCAGACCTGTCTAACATTCTGCCCATTATAGAATGAATGAATGAATAATCTTTATTTTTAAATGGTTAAGAATTGGACACGCAGGCCCGTCCTACATTCTGCCCTTCATCACTCCATCTTTCATTCTTCCCACACACTTGATTTAGTACAAAAATACAAATTAAATTAGGAAAAACATATCAAAAGAGTATAAGATTTAACTACTACATTCAAAGTAAAAGAGAAGAAGTAATTAACCTAATAAAATAGCACTCACGCACACATACACACGCAGACATATACATAAATAAAAATACATTGTAAATACAGATCTTCTAACATATTTTTTTAAACAAACATTAAAATAATTTCTAACAATATCTAACAAGTTGCTTTTCTAACTATGTCACTGAAGTACTTGATGGTTTACGAGCCATGTGTTGAGAGAGTGCTGGCTATTTTATGGAGGCATATAATTACAAGCAAGTAAATAATGAAACAGGTTTGAGTTAAAGGATGAAGTATTACCAATGGATTTTAAATTGTAGGGGAGGGTGTTCCAGAACTGTACTGCAGAGTATGCAAGGCTTTTCTTTTACAGATCAATCCTGGGTTTAGGAAGAAGAGTTTTTTTAAACGCTGGCTATGTTTAGTGTTATACGTAAACAGTGACCACAAGTAAGGTGGAGCATTGTGCGACAGAATTCTCTGAACAAACTTAACTTTGTTAAAAATGATTCTATTTTTGAGGGGTAGAATTTTGAGTTGTTTGTGTTGATCTACAGTCTGTACTGGGTGTTTGTCACAAATAAGATTTAGTGCTCGCTTGTGAAGTGAGTGGAGCCTTTTTGTGTTTGAGACTGAGCATCCATCCCAGATTGTGGAACAGTAATCTAAGTGTGTT
This sequence comes from Achatina immaculata, assembly GCA_009760885.1. Taxonomy (NCBI): domain Eukaryota; kingdom Metazoa; phylum Mollusca; class Gastropoda; order Stylommatophora; family Achatinidae; genus Lissachatina; species Lissachatina immaculata. Next base: position 3,575,550 of record CM019719.1, on the reverse strand, counting down.
TGTATGTGTGATATGTAGTATATTTTTCTTGTGTCTTTGTCGATAAAGTGTTTAATTTTGGCTAATTGGTAAACTTTCTGTGCAATCAAATTTGTTAGGTTATGTACGTGAGAATTCCAAGTTAAATGCTGATCAGTGATGAGTCCTAGGGTTTTATGTTCATGAACATTTTCTATTGCCTTAGTCCCAGCACAAAGCTGTAGCGAAGTTTTTGTTGCATTTTGCAGTTTCTGTCTTGTAGTGATGAGCATGGGTTTTGTTTTGTTGGTGTTTATCAACATACCATTTTTATTACTCCATTTAATCAAACTGTTTATATCATTTTGGAGCGTTGTCTGTAGTTTATTGATGTCATAGTCACTATTGTAAACAGTACAGTCGTCAGCGAAAAGATCACATGAAGAGTGCTTTAAATGTAGTTGTAGGTCGTTAATATAGATAGCAAAGAGAAGAGGACCAAGAATGGAGCCTTGAGGAATACCGGTATCAACCACAGACGAGCCAGATATTTTGTTTCTAAAGCAAACTACTTGTTTTCTACCTGAGAGAAAAGATGTAATACATTTTGTTAGGTCAGGGTGTAATCTATAGCCTTCCAGCTTTTTTGCAAGAATGTCATGATCAATCATATCGAAGGCTTTCTTAAAATCACCAAAGACAGCACCACACAATTTGTCATCATTTATATTAGACAGCCAGCTTTCTGTCTTTTTAGTTAATGCTGTGTGGCAGGAGTAATTTGGTCTAAAACCTGACTGACTGTCTATTAGTAGATTGTTTTCTTGCATGTGGAGCAGAGTTAACTTTTGTATATGTTTTTCAAGAGGTTTTGATAGTGATGACAGAATGGATATGGGTCTATAGTTTGAGAGGTCACTAGTCTGTCCAGATTTTAAAAAGAGGAAAAACTTTGGCGAGTTTAAAAGCGTCAGGGAAATATTTTTTGTCAATACACAAGTTGAATAAGTATGTTAGTGTGTCTGTGATAACTGGTGCAGCGTAGCGTAGTATCTTTTTACTAATGTCATCACATCCTGCTGAGTTAGTGTTCTTTTAGGATAGGATGTAGTTATAAACCTCACCGACTGTGAGGAAAGGAATATTAGTTTGTTTTGGCTTTACATATTTACTGTCGCTGAAAGTTTTCAACACGCTCAGGTCGCAATTAGGGGTTGGTAATGAAGATTTTAGAATACTAATTTCTTCCCTAAAATGTTCACTGAAGTTAGTGCAAGTATGTTCACCATTAAGTGTTTGTGGGTCAGTTTGCTTCCTTTTATTTACAAGAGTATTAATCGCTTTCCAGATTGATTTACTATCAGTTTTGTCTTTCACTAAATTTCTGAAGTAATTTTTCTTTTCTAATTTTTCTTTTTTTAGATAGATAGATAGATAGATAGATAGATAGATAGATAGATAGATAGATAGATAATGCCTGAAGTGAATAATAAAACATCATCTTGTTAAATATTTAAACCAATTTTCTAAACGTAAGTCCGAATTAAAGGTTCTCATCTTGTCTGTATATGGTCCCTGTACCACTGTTTAAGAAGTGAATATCCTTAGTATTAACATAGAAACCCGCCGGCCATATCGTGAGAAACATAATGTTCTTCTCAAGCTCAGCCAAGGGATGGCAATCTCGTAGATCCTCTCAACATTTCTCTGCCAAAGGACGGTAATCTCGTAGATCCTCTCAACATTTCTCAGCTAACAGACGACAATCTCGTAGATCCTCTCAACATTTCTCAGCTAACAGACGACAATCTCGTAGATCCTCTCAACATTTCTCAGCTAACAGACGACAATCTCGTAGATCCTCTCAACATTTCTCAGCTAACAGACGACAATCTCGTAGATCCTCTCAACATTTCTCAGCTAACAGACGACAATCTCGTAGATCCTCTCAACATTTCTCAGCTAACAGACGACAATCTCGTAGATCCTCTCAACATTTCTCAGCTAACAGACGACAATCTCGTAGATCCTCTCAACATTTCTCAGCTAACAGACGACAATCTCGTAGATCCTCTCAACATTTCTCTGCCAAGGGGCGGTAATCTCGTAGATCTCCTCAACGTTTTTGCAGACTGACCCCAGGCATTCAGTGTCTGCTCACTACTGCTAGCACAGTCCCACCGCTGACATACAAAATTAGCGGCTAATGTTAAATTGTTAATAATATAAAAACAAAAGACGAACTACGAAAGTGTCTAACTGAAAAGGTTAAATGAGCAGTTTATGCTAAAACAACAACAACAACAACAACAACAACAACAACAACAACAACAACAACAACAGCAACAAACAGGTTTCTAGAAACACATGTGCAGACTTGGCTTAGTTTTGTTGGAAAATATACGTTTTGAAACTTGTTGTCTTTACTTTAGCAGACACAGAGAAACTTCGTCAGTTCAAATATATCTTTGTCTAACTACTTGGAGACGAAAAGCACAGAAATACAGAAATCTGTGTATGATCTTGAATGAAAAGCACAGAAATACAGAAATCTGTGTATGGTCTTGAATGGAAAGCACAGAAATACAGAAATCTGTGTATGATCTTGAAATTTCTCTGGAAAAATAAGGAAAATGATAACAGAGGAAATGTAAACGACAGCAGAAAAATCCAAACTACAGATCGTGGGAGCTAACCATAACCAACAGCCTGTATTATTATTACACTGAAACACAGCACAGGCGAGGCAGCAGGAAGGAAACCTCACATATTGATCACATATTAATTACATGGAACTCACCGCAGGATAAAACATATTCTAATTCAATACCCAACATCAGTATCGATACAAAATATCGACCAGCAGTTTGTTTTCAGATCACGTGACGAAAACGTCGATGAAAGAACCAAAGAAAATGAAAGCAGAAATCATCGATGTTAGAAAATTAGGGGAAATAACCGTGAATTATCATAGAAAGTGAAGAAAGAAACCTTGAAGGCATCAAGTTGGTAACAGTATACGGTGTAAGAAAGACAATATTACACATTGTACATAACGATATAGATGCAACAGACTGCTATCAAAGAATATCATGAAGTAGCTCTGTGTAGCTGGATCAACTCTTTCTTCCTTAAATAAAGGCTACAAGAAAGGATGAAGAATACCCAGAAAGAAAGCATCCCTCGATCCGTGTTGCATGATTTTGTAAACAGTTCAAATTCTGCTAAATGAATATGAAACAAGCATCTTAGCATGGATGATAAATATAAAAAAAACGTCTTGAACGAGCAATCATTGAATGATTGAAGACGCTTTCCAGTTCAGTAGTCAGCGGCCCAAAGCTGAGATACTGGTAGTCAGAGTTGGAGAACTATAGCTAAAATGCTGGCGTCAGGGTTGAAGGACTATAGCTAATATGCTGGCGTCAGGGTTGAAGGACTATAGCTAATATGCTGGCGTCAGGGTTGAAGGACTATAGCTAATATGCTGGCGTCAGGGTTGAAGGACTATAGCTAATATGCTGGCATCAGGGTTGAAGGACTATAGCTAATATGCTGGCGTCAGGGTTGGAGGACTATAGCTGACATACTGGTAGTCAGAGTTGGAGGACTATAGCTAATATGCTGGCGTCAGAGTTGGAGGACTATAGCTAATATGCTGGCGTCAGAGTTGGAGGACTATAGCTGACATACTGGTAGTCAGAGTTGGAGGACTATAGCTAATATGCTGGCGTCAGGGTTGGAGGACTATAGCTGACATACTGGTAGTCAGAGTTGGAGGACTATAGCTAATATGCTGGCGTCAGGGTTGGAGGACTATAGCTGACATACTGGTAGTCAGAGTTGGAGGACTATAGCTGACATACTGGTAGTCAGAGTTGGAGGACTATAGCTGACATACTGGTAGTCAGAGTTGGAGGACTATAGCTGACATACTGGTAGTCAGAGTTGGAGGACTATAGCTAATATGCTGGCGTCAGGGTTGGAGGACTATAGCTGACATACTGGTAGTCAGAGTTGGAGGACTATAGCTGACATACTGGTAGTCAGAGTTGGAGGACTATAGCTGACATACTGGTAGTCAGAGTTGGAGGACTATAGCTGACATACTGGTAGTCAGAGTTGGAGGACTATAGCTAATATGCTGGCGTCAGGGTTGGAGGACTATAGCTGACATGCTGGCTGACATGCTGACAGCTAACCAAAACCCTGTCCGACTGCTGTGTTGATACCCTCAGTAACAGTCTTAGCCTGGCTAACGGGACAGGGATCGATATAGTCCCAGTGCCAGTGGAATGTGCTAAAGAAACTGCACAATCTTTCTTTGCTGGCCGCCCTCAGGGACTGAAAAAAGTCGCCATAAGTCGAGACGACGCTGCCTGTGCGTCAGCTGCAAAGGGCATTAGCTCCTAGTTCCAGGGAGAATAATAATAATAATAATAGAAGAATAATAAGAAGAAGAAGCAGACGCAGTGACTGAAAACTCTCACTTAGTCGGCCATTTTTAGGTAGAGAAGTCAAAAGACTAGACTCATCAACTTCTTATAAATTGAGCCAGAGATGGTCTGAGAATAAGCTCTCTGCATCATTTATATCTTCCTGAAAAGTGTGGCTCACATTGCCTGTGATAGCACAATGCAGTCCATGGTCTTGTGGCTTGTTATTTGCCAACAGATCAAGGACGACTGCCAATCTGAGGAGCCGAATACCAGAAACTTTCTGCTTGGTTAGTTTCAGCTGATTTCGGCTGTTCACACTCTTTGGATAAACTATCACTGTATCATTCTTTGAATAAATGCCCTTGTATCACATTCTTTGGAACAGTTTCAACGTATCACATTTTTGGAGACACTGTCATTGTATCACATTCTGAGAGAGAGCAATAATTGTATCATTCTTTAGTTAAACTATCAGATTTTTATTAGAAACTACCATTGTATCACAAACTGAGGAGAACGTATCACTGTATCACAAACTGAGGAGAACGTATCACTGTATCACAATCTGAGGAGAAATTTCGTAAAAGAGACCAGATCTAGGTCCACATGACCTAGTGTTTCTTTATCTGAAGCAGAAATACCAGGAACAGAAATGCGTTTGACTGACACAAAGCTTGACTGACGTGGGCAACCCAAGAAATGAATGGATGTAATGTTTGACTGACACATAGCTTGACTTGACATGGGCAACCCAAGAAATGAGTGGATGTGATGTTTGGCTGACACAAAGCTTGAGCTGACATGGGCAACCCAAGAAACGATAAGTGTTGTACTTAAACAACGACATAATTATCATTAAGAACAACAACGTCCAAGTGAAAACAAAGTCAACAATGAAACAACTGAAAGGAAACATTTTTCGTGCTCAGGATTTGATCTCGCTGTTTAAACAAAAAAATTTTTAAATTCTACTCAAAAAATGAGGCCGACATGTTCTTGTACAGTTTTAATATTTTTACTTCATCACGTATGCACTATTTTAATCTTTTAACCTCATAACGTCTGCACTATTTTAATCTTTTAACCTCATCACGTCTGCACTATTTTAATCTTTTAACTTCATCACGTATGCACTATTTTAATCTTTTAACTTCATCACGTATGCACTATTTTAATCTTTTAACCTCATAACGTCTCCACTATTTCAATCTTTTAACCTCTTAATGTCTGCACTATTTTAATCTTTTAACCTCATCACGTCTGCACTATTTTAATCTTTTAACCTCATCACGTCTGCACTATTTTAATCTTTTAACCTCATCACGTCTGCACTATTTTAATCTTTTAACCTCATCACGTCTGCACTATTTCTAGCTCAAGGGATTTACGGGACGGGCACAGGTAACGCGTTCGTTCTCTCTGTCTTCTGAATATCTTGGAAGGAGGGAGCGATTCATTTAAAGAGTGAAGTCAAGGGATAGGTAGTCTCGTTACAGATTATTAGAGAGAGAGAGAGAGAGAGAGAGGGAGACAGACAGACAGACAGACAGACAGACAGACAGACAGACAGACAGACATAGAGACATGTCTGTAACTGAAGACACACATCTGTCTCTAATCTGTTGAAATATTCTGCTGATGTTGATCTGACCTCATTGTTTTTGTATAAAAAAGTGTTTCAATTTAAATAGATAAATGGCTTTTTTTTTCTTCTAGACAAAAAGACATTCTTTGTTTGTTATAAAAATGTGACATGTTAACTCCTTCCCGTAGATAAATAGAAACAGCATTTTTTCTGGTATACAAATGGACTGGATAATTTTTCTTCTAATAGACAGCTAGTAATGTGCTAACAAACCCAGTTTTTGGGTAGAAGTATAAACCCAAATACATACGAAACCGCGGCTGTAAAGCTGTGAGGAGAAAGTATTGGAAGATTTAAGAAAAGATGAGAACAGCTTTATTCATTACTGAGCACAACATTTCAGCTTTCATCTCATCCAGACAAAAACGTACAGGGCCAGGAGATAGAAACGGAAAAGAAAGTGTACATGTGTACATGTGTACGAAATGAAATAAGAAGGAGAAAAGGGGAGCACATAATCATGAGCTGTATGAGACTGTGTCCGAGAGTGGCCGTGGGACGTATGAGACTGTGTCCGAGAGTGCGCCATGGGACGTATGAGACTGTGTCCGAGAGTGGCCGTGGGACGTATGAGACTGTGTCTGAGAGTGGCCGTGGGACGTATGAGACTGTGTCCGAGAGTGGCCGTGGGACGTATGAGACTGTGTCCGAGAGTGGCCGTGGGACGTATGAGACTGTGTCCGAGAGTGCGCCATGGGACGTATGGGACTGTGTCCGAGAGTGGCCGTGGGACGTATGAGACTGTGTCCGAGAGTGGCCGTGGGACGTATGAGACTGTGTCCGAGAGTGCGCCATGGGACGTATGAGACTGTGTCCGAGAGTGCGCTGTGGGACGTATGAGACTGTGTCCGAGAGTGCGCTGTGGGACGTATGAGACTGTCCGAGAGTGCGCCATGGGACGTATGAGACTGTGTCCGAGAGTGACCGTGGGACGTATGAGACTGTGTCCGAGAGTGACCGTGGGACGTATGAGACTGTGTCCGAGAGTGCGCTGTGGGACGTATGAGACTGTGTCCGAGAGTGCGCCATGGGACGTATGAGACTGTGTCCGAGAGTGACCGTGGGACGTATGAGACTGTGTCTGAGAGTGACCGTGGGACGTATGAGACTGTGTCCGAGAGTGACCGTGGGACGTATGAGACTGTGTCCGAGAGTGACCGTGGGACGTATGAGACTGTGCCCGAGAGTGGCCGTGGGACGTATGAGACTGTGTCCGAGAGTGCGCCATGGGACGTATGAGACTGTGTCCGAGAGTGCGCCATGGGACGTATGAGACTGTGTCCGAGAGTGCGCCATGGGACATATGAGACTGTGTCCGAGAGTGCGCTGTGGGACATATGAGACTGTGTCCGAGAGTGCGCTGTGGGACATATGAGACTGTGTCCGAGAGTGCGCTGTGGGACATATGAGACTGTGTCCGAGAGTGCGCTGTGGGACATATGAGACTGTGTCCGAGAGTGCGCCATGGGACGTATGAGACTGTGTCCAAGAGTGCGCTGTGGGACATATGAGACTGTGTCCGAGAGTGCGCCATGGGACGTATGAGACTGTGTCCGAGAGTGCGCTGTGGGACATATGAGACTGTGTCCGAGAGTGCGCTGTGGGACATATGAGACTGTGTCCAAGAGTGCGCCATGGGACGTATGAATTGTTTACAAGAACATTTACTTGGAGTGGTGCAATCTGATTGGTTGGCAGTTAAGAAGGAGTGGAAGAGGAGGCGACAGAGAAGGATACACTGGTTGTTAGGTCAGGATAAAGGTGGATGAAAAAGATGAAATTAGTAAGGGTGGAAGAATTTCTGTGAAGCCAAAGGTCAAGAATATCAGTTGCAGGTGAGGAAAGAGTAGATGCGAACTTAGCAGGAAGGGAATGCGATTGCGGAGAAATTGAAGGATAGGTAAAGCTGAATTTTTAGTTCATTCCATATGGTTACAGGGTCACATATTTCAGTATGAAGTTGTTTTTCAAGCGCTAGGCGGCTTCTTTTATGAGAGTGAGATTGGCTGATGACTGTTACTTGAAATTTGTTTGAAGTGGAAGTTACAAACATTCATTTGTTGAAAAAAAAATAAGAACAGTTTCTGGATGTCCAGCCTCGCATAGGTACAGAAGTTGGACAGTGAATGGAGAAGAAAAAAAATGTGTAAATAATTTCCCACAGATCGTGTACAGTCAGAAGTAGGAGTCAGATTTGATCGACATGGCTTCTGCTGAAGAGATTTTCACAACAAACTGAAACGAGGCCGGAAAGGCAGCTGGGTCTGCCATGATGTCACGTGATTTTAGACCTTACATTTGACACGGAGAGCAAATGTTTCTGTGGGATGTTAAACGAAAGAAAAAGAAAGTGACAGATAACTGAGGCATGAAGTATCACATTCTGAGGTTGCACCTCGAAGTGAACATGGTAAGGTTTTTTTTTTCCTATGGCAGCAAATCATGGTCATAAATGAGCAAAAGAAAAGACGAGTAAACCAGTCTTCCTGAACCAGAGCTCTTCAAATAATGTTAAGGTTTCAGGGAAGTTCAGTATATAGGTTATTACCCTCACAGTCCACGATACTTTGGGACAATCCGTCTGATCTAGAAAACCTGTAATAATTTCCAAGGCTGTGTTTAGCAGTAAATTACATGCATGGCATGAGTATTTCAATACACACAATGTGTGTTTAAAGAAACACTGGCCGAACCATTCGTAACTCTTTGTGAGAAGCTCTGATCTAAAATAAGCTCCAGATAGTGTACTAAACATAAAGGAGTATAAATATTTACTTGTATAAATAACTATAACAAACATTAGTCATCCTTCCTTCAGTACCAAAGACTACCCATAATTCACTACATTTGTAGCTCACTCTAATGTATAATTTCGCTGGTGTAGTTTAAAATGGATGAACTATTTGGTTTGAAACGGTAAATCTGTGTGAAACATAAACAATAGAAAATCTGAAACAAAGAAACACAGAAAGAATGTGTGTTAAATTGGTCAAAACATCCACCGTTTGATCTGTTCATATCCACAACCAATGCCAATCACCCGGTAATTTTGCACAAAATACTGCATTTTAAAAATTCCTACATCAAAGATTGTATTTTTATCAACAACGATTTTGTTTCAAATGGTTTTCTTATTGTGTGCGCTAGCGTGGACAACAGACATAGAGCGATCTTTTCAGTGCTTGATTTTAAAGCATTGTTTTCCTGTAACGACTTGCACGTCAGAGCCTACATGCGCGTTCAGTTCTATATAGATTTATAGAAAGATGCTTTAATGGCGTCATCCAGTGCAGTTATGCAATCACTTAAGTTCCAGAGTCAGCACACAGGTAATGTTAGAGTTACAGACGAAATGGAAATGTAATAAGATTTTACACAGATAATGTTAGAATTACAGACGAAATGGAAATGTAATAAGATTTTACACAGGTAATGTTAGAATTACAGACGAAATGGAAATGTAATAAGATGTTACATTTTGGATTTTAGAATCAAGGAAGAAATGGAGATGTAATAAGATTTTACATTTTCGATGTTAGAATTACAAAGAGAATGAAAATATAAAACTGTGTGACCAGAAAATGCTTCGTAGACAGTCTCGTGACATTTTTATCGTGCCTCAGTATCATTTTTACACTCTCTAAATCTCAGATCTTGAATCTTGTTCACTATCATTTTTACACTGTCTAAATGTCTAAATCTTATATCTTGAATCTTGTCCAATGTCATTTTTACACTCTCTAAATCTCAGATCTTGAATCTTGTTCATTGTCATTTTTACACTCTCTAAATCTCAGATCTTGAATCTTGTTTCTTTTTCATTTCATCGTTTTCCTCGTCACTTACGTTTATAATGGATGATAATCACACGAAGCAAAAATATCACATAGCTTCCGTGGAAGAGGAAAATATTTTCCAGAAGCAAAGTATTTCTTTCAAACATTATTTAACGTCAGCGCACACAATCACGTGATCTTTCTTTCGTTGTTACACTGTCAGACTCGTGTAAAATAGCATCGTTTTACGAGTTGTTTCGCTCTACGAGATAGCTGCTTTTTTATCGAAAAAAACTTATTGAAGTACATACCTCCTTCAAGTTTGAGTGAAGTCTTTGAGCGTAATGCTCGTAAACAGAGCTGAGAACGTCATGTAATCCGTACCGTTGTTCAGAAATACTGCAGTAAATTCCTGCAAACTGTAAAGATATGTTTCCAAGCAATCATGGCTTGATTATCGTTGTGCTCTGGTATGTTTAGTTCCTTTGTGTTCTCGTGTGTGTGTTCTAGTTGTATTCTTGCATGTGTAGTCCTGGTGTGTTCTTGGTTTCTCGTGTGTAAGCTCGTTGAGTTCTCGTGTGTAAGCTCGTTGAGTTCTCGTGTGTAAGCTCGTTGAGTTCTCATGTGTAAGCTCGTTGAGTTCTCGTGTGTAAGCTAGTTGAGTTCTCGTGTGTAATCTCGTGTATATCTGATTGATTTCTTTACGCCTCATTTCTGCTTGAGCTTACTGTGCACACAGTGATTGTGTGTACTAGTTCGGCAGGAAGATATTTCCATGTTCCTCAGCATACGAGTGTCAGGTAGCCATTTTTACACCAGAGCCACCACGGACGTCCGCTGCTGGTTCTTCAGTACTCAGACTTATCATGACAGGAGAATTAAAATCACAATTCTATATTGCAAATAAAATCTCTATGAAATATTTTCTGGCTTGTATTTGCATGAGTATGTCCTCTCTGGAATCGTTCTATCCACATTCCATCATGTGACTGCTGGCTCTTTAAAATAAATAATTTGCGTCAGAAGACATGTGCAGAAATTTAAAAAACCCATCCTGGCATATCATCGCAGGGTTTAATACAAACAGGCAACAGTAGGAAGCAGTTTAATGCACGAAATGACCAGAAAGCTGCAGAAATTGAGACCAGAGATAAAAACATTGCAGGGTTTGTTTTAGTTTTCATGAACTGTTTAACTTAAACTAGCATTACCTGGCTCAATCAGCAGCAAAATGTTGGCTAGGGTTTGTTGCAGAAATGGGTGACATATGTACCCCCAAGCAAACATTATTTTGCGAACTCACAGACAAACTAAATAAAGCCACGAAGAACCGATATATCTACAAGACCTCCAGGAAACACTTCTCCATCTGACGATTAATAACAGTTGGCAGAAAGTTACTTCAGTGAGAACAATTCTACGCCATGTCAACAGACGCTCCAACAAGAATTCAACAAACAGTAAACCAAATAGGAGACTAGATCTTGCAGCTAAGATGGTTCTCTGTAACTGTGGTAGATTTGAGGGTTAACTATTCATCATATCAGCATGGAGAAGCCTTTCTGTAAAAGCTGCAGTTTCTGAAATATTTGATGATTTTTTTTTCAGCACAATCAGTTAAAACTGTAAAAACAAGCTTTAGGAATCGTATTATGTAATATTATGTTCTGTTCTATTTTTTTTTTCATCTCATCAACCCGTACCATCTGCCTCACATTTGAGTTGCGGAATAACATAACTTGAGTGCAACCCTTGAGTTAAATAATAACATAACATGAGTGCAACCCTTGAGTTAAATAATAACATAACATGAGTGCAACCCTTGAGTTAAATAATAACATAACATGAGTGCAACCCTTGAGTTAAATAATAACATAACATGAGTGCAAGCCTTGAGTTAAATAGTAACATAACATGAGTGCAACCCTTGAGTTAAATAGTAACATAACATGAGTGCAACCCTTGAAGTACAGAATAATGCCCTTTTATGTTTTCCACAGAGGGCAAAGTTGAGGTGACAAAGGAAGGTCAATGGCTGACATACATGGGACCAGGCAAAGCATTTGGTGAATTGGCCATATTATATAACTGTACCAGGACGGCTACTGTCAAAGGTAAGAGGACATTTTGCTCTGGTTAACAGCAAGGAAAGGGCTTCTAACCTGCCATGTTCGACAGAGGATAGAAGAAAAAAAAACTCTAAACACATATCACTTTTCTAAATATCTAGATGAGAAAAAGAAGTTATGAAGTGAAGGGAGAGAAGTGTTCATGTGAGAAAGATAAATTGTAAATTAAGGGGAGAGAAGTGTTCATGTGAGAAAGATAAATTGTAAATTAAGGGGAGAGAAGTGTTCATGTGAGAAAGATAAATTGTAAATTAAGGGGAGAGAAGTGTTCATATGAGAGAGATAAATTGTAAATTAAGGGGAGAGAAGTGTTCATGTAAGAAAGATAAATTGTAAATTAAGGGGAGAGAAGTGTTCATGTGAGAAAGATAAATTGTAAATTAAGGGGAGAGAAGTGTTCATGTAAGAAAGATAAATTGTAAATTCAGGGGAGAGAAGTGTTCATGTGAGAAAGATAAATTGTAAATTAAGGAGAGAGAAGTGTTCATGTGAGAAAGATAAATTGTAAATTAAGGGGAGAGAAGTGTTCATGTGAGAAAGATAAATTGTAAATTCAGGGGAGAGAAGTGTTCATGTGAGAAAGATAAATTGTAAATTCAGGGGAGAGAAGTGGTTAAGTGAAAGAGAGAAGTTGTTTAGTGAAGTGAAGGAAGAGAAAAAGGTGAACTTAAGAAAATAAGTGGTGTATTAAAAGAAGATAAACGCTGAAGCGAGACATGTTATGAAGTGAATGTAGATAAGTGTTTAAGTGAAGAGAGATAAGTGGTGGAGGGAGAGAAGTGGTGAATGAAGAGGAGAGAGAAATGATGAAATGAGGTTAGAGAAATGTTGAATAGAAGGGAGAGGAGTCGTGAAATGGTGGGAGAGAAGTAATGAAGTGAAGTGGAAGAGAAATGGTGAAGGGCGATAAATAGATGACCAGAAATGAAATTCTTTGTGAAAATTGGGAAAGTGATTTGTGAAAGTGTATACAAGTATTTGAGATAGATTTATGTAATGTATAAAGTGTCTGTATGCCCTTTATCTCTTCTATTTTTATCATTCTTATGGGACTGAATGTTTTATGAACATGATTGCTGATTGAATGTTTTATATTTGAACTCAGCCAAGAGGTACAAACTCCCGCATGAACAAACATATTTGTTAAGAGGCGAAGAAGATGAAAGTACGGACATTTTGATCCAATCAGTTCTTTAGACTGAGCTGACTGAATGTGAGCACTGAAATGATTGGATGATAACACATATCTCATGACGTGTTAGGACCAATCTAATGGGATGTTAGGACCAGGCTGATACAATGTTAGGACTAGGTTGATAAAATGTTAGGACTAGGTTGATAAAATGTTAGGACTAGGTTGATAAAATGTTAGGACTAGGTTGATACAATGTTAAGACTAGGTTGATACAATGTTAGGTCTAGGTTGATAAAATGTTAGGACTAGGTTGATAAAATGTTAGGACTAGGTTGATAAAATGTTAGGACTAGGTTGATAAAATGTTAGGACCAGGTGTATACAATGTTAGGACCAGGTTGATACAATGTTAGGACCAACCTTGTGGAATGTTAGGACCAGGTTGATGTGATGTTAGGACCAGGTTAAGGGGGTGTTATGACCAGGCTGATGTGATGTGATGATAATGACCAAGTTATTGGGATCACAGAATTAAGTTGATGAAATATTAACATCAATTCCATATGTCTGAAGATGTCATCAAATTATTATCAGCTTTTAGCAATGTCTCAGAAACACCAATGACATATAATAGTGTACATATAAATATTTGTACACACACATTATTTTAAGAGCATGACGAAATTTTCCGTGGCTTGATGGAAATAAAAACATCTTTGTGTGTGTGTATATATACTGTTAAAAAAGAAACACAACACTAGTCTTAATGGACAGCAAATTTCAAACTTGTATCAACATTTTATTTTACAGAATTAATGTTTCAATCTTAGCATGAAGACACTTTAAGACTTTAACAATGAAATGATGTTCATTAAATTTGATTTGGACCTTTAATCTTTGTGACTGAGGCCTCAGTAAAGTGTATGGCCTCCTCTGCCATGTATCAGAGAATGACATCTTGACATGGATCCGATTAGCTGTTGGATCTGTTGCTGTGGGATGGCTGCCCACTCTTCCCGCAGTGCAAGAGACAACTGTCGGAGATTAGTTGGCGCCATGTCTCACTGGCGGACTTGTCTGTTGAGATCATCCCATAAGTGTTCTATTGGGTTCATGTCTGATGACATGGATGGCCTGAGAATGATCTGGACGTGTTTGTCAGCGAGGGTCTGGGTGGTGAGTTGTGCCACATGAGGCCGAGCGTTGTCCTGCTGAAAAATCGACCCTGGTGCAGCCAGAAGTGGAAGGACGTGATGACGAAGAACTTCAGCGATGTATCGTTGGGCATTCAGGCATCCTTCAATTTGCACCAGGTCACTTATTCCAATGAAGTTGATCGTCCCCCACACCAGTTCACCTCCACCACCATGTGGAGGAGCCTCATCCACACAGTTCTGGGCGTAGCGCTCATGGAATCTGCGGTAAACTCTTCCCTGTCTATCGTGTCGCTGGAGCAGAAAGAATGATTAATCACTAAACCAAACCCTTCTCCAGTCATTCGCAACGGTTCATTGACGATGCTGGTTCGCCCACTGCAGATGCCGGTCTGTAAGAACATGACATCTGTAGGATCTTCTAGTCCAAAGACCAGTGTCATGCAGCCGGTTCCTGACCGTTTGATCTGGAATTCGACGAGCTGCTGTCATTGACTTGACTGTTGAGGACGCAGATGCAAATCGATTCCTGAGGTGACGCAGCCGTATGAAGCGGTCTTTGGCAGGAGTTGTGACTAATGGTCTTCCACTGCACGGCCGGACTACAACTGAGCCAGTTTCTTGAAATTGTCTCCAAAGGCGACTAATCGTGCTTCTAACCACATGAAATTGTCTGGCCACTACACTTTGTGACTGTCCAGTCTGTAAACGTCCAATGATGAGTCGTTGTTCTGTAATGAGATGAGCCATACTTGCGCACTGAATTTTCAAATGAATTGATTCAAGGAGCGTTGATCTTTTATAGGCATTCAATAACATGGTCAGTGAGTTTTATGTTCAGTAAGTTTCACAGGATTTTCGTGAACCTGTCATGAGTGTTGTTTGGCTAGTGTCCCTTTTCTATGCTCATGAATCATCTGCTGAGTACAATTCAGGTCAACACGTGAAGCTGATGTCCAAGTGAACGTTTCAGGCAATTTTCCCTTGTCTGATCAGCAAACTTCAGTTTAAATCGCAACATCGTATCTGTTGCGTTTCTTTTTTTTTGTTGTGTTGAACAGTATATAGATTTGTTGCTATTAAAGTTTGTTAGTTTCGAGATGAAATATTTGGCTGCAACAAACTTTTATCCTTCTTCTTTCAGTGTTGATACTATCAACTCTTATCTGTGGTTTTATCAGTTCTGTTATATGTCAGTGTTGATACTATCAACTCTTATCTGTGTTTTTATCAGTTCTGTTATATGTCAGTGTTGATACTATCAACTCTTATCTGTGGTTTTATCAGTTCTGTTACATGTCAGTGTTGATACTATCAACTCTTGTCTGTGTTTTTATCAGTTCTGTTATATGTCAGTGTTGATACTATCAACTCTTATCTGTGGTTTTATCAGTTCTGTTATATGTCAGTGTTGATACTATCAACTCTTATCTGTGGTTTTATCAGTTCTGTTATATGTCAGTGTTGATACTATCAACTCTTATCTGTGGTTTTATCAGTTCTGTTATATGTCAGTGTTGATACTATCAACTCTTATCTGTGTTTTTATCAGTTCTGTTGTGCATGATGTTATGTGCTGTAACTTTGTCTATGATTATATCATCTCTAAACAAGTGTTATCTACGATTTAAAAAGTCCTGACCAACTGTTATCTATAATTATAGAAGTTATAACAAATTGTTATCTATGATTAAAACAGCCTTGACCAACTGTCGCTTGTGGGCTATAGACAGGCACTGCTTCCAGAGTATAATGATGAGAACTGGTCTTCTTCGTCACACAGAGCACATGGACTTCCTCAGAAGGTACGAGCTTAGAACATGTACCATGGTATCACTAGACATCTAACATAGAACACATGGACGTACTCAGAAGGTAAGAGCTGAGAACTTGTACCATGGTATCACTAGACATCTAACATAGAACACATGGACGTCCTCAGAAGGTACGAGCTTAGAACATGTACCATGGTATCACTAGACATCTAACATAGAACACATGAACTTCCTCAGAAGGTACGAGCTGAGAACATGTACCATGGTAGATATCTGACACAGAACACATGGACTTCCTTAGAAGGTAAGAGCTTAGAACATGTACCATGGTAGATATCTGACACAGAACACATGGACTTCCTCAGAAGGTAAGAGCTTAGAACATGTACCATGGTAGATATCTGACACAGAACACATGGACTTCCTTAGAAGGTAAGAGCTGAGAACTTGTACCATGGTATCACTAGACATCTAACACAGAACACATGAACTTCCTCAGAAGGTGAGAGCTTAGAACATGTACCATGGTAGACATCTGACACAGAACATATGAACTTCCTCAGAAGGTGAGAGCTGAGAACATATGGTGAGCTGTATCTAGTCATCTGATGAATATCTTTTGGGGTTATGTTTACCAGTTAAAAAGAAATCAAAATTCCACACATCAACGGCCTTACTTTGATCAAATGATTAAAAAAAAACTCCAAACTCTAATCATAGCAGAAAATAATCCATTTAATTGGTTGTGCTTCGAAGCGGCCCCCCAAAGAACGTATTCATGGAAAATGATTTCTTTATTGATCGTTGCTCAGGCTTGTGTGTTTGGAAAAGCTGGTTATTAGAGTTCCTTGATGGCCGTACATAACGTTTTAAAAATATATTTTGATCCCACGCATTTTACAACATATTTGGAAATTATTCTGAAGTTATATCTCAACACTGACCTCTCTTTACACAAATTATTTTTGTCTTTTGAAGAGATACAAGTATATATCAGGGATGGCCAAACTTTCTCAAGATAAGAGTCATATACGATATATTCAGATGTTTGGGAGTCTCAAGATATATTACAAATACTACACACAGGTTTTATATACATTTTGTTGCAAAACATTTATGTAAATATAAAGTATAATACTTATACTTATTTATTGTTAGCACTGACTTGTATGATTATTAATTTTTTAGTAAAATTCTTCCGAAATCACTGCTCACCTGGAACTGTTTTAATCCCAGGCTCAAATCTGACATTAAAAATAGCATTTAACTTCTCAAATATATTTACTGAACATAATATTAAACTTTTGTTTTAACTGAGTGGACTCACAATGTATACTTATTCACAAAGTAAATGTAAAGTTTAACATTTTCTAAGATTTAACTTTTGTATTAATTGTGATGTTAAAAGTAACCCAGCCAGCACATTTCTGCGAGCGGCACCCTCTGTTTCAAAGAGCTGCTTGTGGCTCACGAGCCGTGGTTTGCCCACCCCTGGTATATCTGCAGTTTGGTATAACTGTGTCCTTAGGAAACTCTCATGTAGATTATGGTTCTTTTTTATACTTTAATGCAGAATAATGGTGTCTGTCGATACTCTGACATAGAATAATGGTGTCTTTGGACACTCTTATGTGAATGATGAATGTAATGCAATATGTAATGGTGAATGATGTATTCTGATGCTAATGTAAAATAATGGTGTATTTGGACACTGTTATTTTGAATAAGAGCAGAAGTGAGACAACTGGCTAAAAATGTTAAAAATTGGAGGAATATTCTTCTGGTTAGACTGATATGATTTTAGGAAATGAAGACTTTTGCCTGTCCTTGAGTTTCTACTGTAAATTGTATACACTTTTGTGGGATCAGATAAGGTTTAACACTTCTGTAGTAGTAGATACGTTTTTATTCTTCTGTAGTAGCAGATACGTTTTTATTCTTCTGTAGTAGCAGATACGTTTTTATTCTTCTGTAGTAGCAGATACGTTTTTATTCTTCTGTAGTAGCAGATACGTTTTTATTCTTCTGTAGTAGCAGATACGTTTTTATTCTTCTGTAGGAGCAGATACGTTTTTATTCTTCTGTAGTAGCAGATACGTTTTTATTCTTCTGTAGTAGCAGATACGTTTTTACTTTTCTTTAGTAGCAGATACGTTTTTAATCTTCTGTAGTAGCAAAAGTTTTTACTCTTCTGTAGGAGCAGATAAGTTTTTACACTTATGTAAGAGCAGATAAGTTTTTACACTTCTGTAGTAGCAGATATGATTTTACTTTTCTGTAGTAGCAGATAGGTTTTTACACTTCTGTGGGAGCAGATACATTTTTACTCTTCTGTAGGAGAAAATAGTTTTTACATTTCTGTGGAAGCAGATGCGTTTTTACACTTATGTAGGAGCAAATACGTTTTTACACATGTATAGGAGTAGATAAGATTTTACACTTTTGTAGTAGAAAATACGTTTTTTTTACACTTAGAATGGTTTAGAAACAGCAAACACTCGTCAGTTATACAAAGAGAATGTATGTAAAGAGCAGAAAAGAAATGACTATAATTTTGTCGAAAGCTCATCTTCGGAGCCGCCATTTCTTAGAGAAAGGACTTGTTTTTACTGCAGCACGCGCGTACGAACAGACGGAAACCATCTCCTGAATGTTAGTCATACTTAAGCCGTTCGTGTGCGGCGCCCATGAGCAGTGTCTGTGTGAGCAGTGTCTGTGTGAGCAGTGTCTGAGCAGCCGGGAAACAGCGCTCATGTTTGACACATCTGGAGCAATTGTTAAACAAGGCGTAATAGGCTTCGTTAAAGTTCATTTTTATTACAAGATAGCCTCAGCCTCGTGACGTGGGTCATGAACTTCAGGAAAATGAGGCAAATTGTTCATTTCACGGTTGTTTCTTGCCAACAGCCCGAGCCCAACCCTAGAACTTGTGGTTGGCTGCTTGTAAGACAAGATCTGGGACCGTACAGGAAAAGATTAGACCTGAGTTGGTTGTGTTTCATTGTTCATCTACCAAGTATCCTCTTTCCGCAAGATTTTTACCTTCAACGTACCTTGATGAATACTGGAAAACATCTTTTACTTTTCATGTAAATAACCAGATAAAGACGAAAGAACTTAATTAAACTAAACAGCAGGAACGTTTCCCTTTTCCCGAGTTCACCTTAACTTTATGTTACTCTCAGACAAAGAAACAAATGCATACACATGCACATATGTAGAATGAGCCGTGTTGTGAAACGAAATTCAAGATTTGTGACTATCTTTTCATGGTTTGTTTAAGGAGCTCGTATAGAAAAAGAGAAGGTTACATCGCAAGTTTTAGGTAATGTTTGTGTTCAGTAAGGGCAGTGGCAGTTTAACCTCTTACTTTATGAAGTTTTCTGGGTAACAGACTGGCAACAAACAATCCTTGGCGAGGTAGCAAGGAATATGGGAGCTTTGATCGCCCTGTGCCAGAAATCTCTCAAGTCTGGACTTATGTCCCACTCGCCGGCCGCGGCACACTCAGAGAGTGAGAACTGAGGGCCAAAATACAGGAGATATTTGTCCTAAATGAGGAATATCCTATCCGCAGATGTGGTTACACACGTTGGCTCCGGTAGAATATCATGTCCGCAGATGTGGTTACACACGTTGGCTCCGGTAGAATATCCTATCCGCAGATGTGGTTACACACGTTGGCGCCGGTAGAATATCATGTCCGCAGATGTGGTTACACACGTTGGCTCCGGTAGAATATCCTATCCGCAGATGTGGTTACACACGTTGGCGCCTGTAGAATATCATGTCCGCAGATGTGGTTACACACGTTGGCTCCGGTAGAATATCCTATCCGCAGATGTGGTTACACACGTTGGCTCCGGTAGAATATCCTATCCGCAGATGTGGTTACACACGTTGGCTCCGGTAGAATATCCTATCCGCAGATGTGGTTACACACGTTGGCGCCTGTAGAATATCATGTCCGCAGATGTGGTTACACACGTTGGCTCCGGTAGAATATCCTATCCTCAGATGTGGTTACACACGTTGGCGCCGGTAGAATATCATGTCCGCAGATGTGGTTACACACGTTGGCTCCGGTAGAATATCCTATCCTCAGATGTGGTTACACACGTTGGCGCCGGTAGAATATCATGTCCGCAGATTTGACTATATTTCTGCAATAGAGAGGACGAGACAAAAGTTGTAGTTTTAAATAAACTTCAAAACTTTTTAAAGAAAACGAAAATTTGATATTGCAGTATATCCTGGTAGTGTTAGACAGAGGTGTATGGTACAGTTCTACGGAAACAGGCAGAGAGATGAAAGAAGAAAGGTTAACAATAAGGAGTAGGAACAATGAAATGGTTACGAAAGACAATGACTCAATATTTCGGCAAAATTACCTTTATCAAGGACATACGACAAAACAAAACAAAACAAAAATATTTAAAAAACCGCGCAAAGGAGTTTATTCGCTATCCTTTTTTTCTGAGGAAACTTGGCAGAATTTCTGTATATTCTGGGATTGATATTGATGAAAAAAGCCCCACCCACCCACACCCACACATCCACACACACAGACAATCCACCCACACACAGACATCCACCCACACATAGACATACACAGACAAATGTTGGTGAGTTCTGGTTCAACGTTTTTAGATTAAGAAGAAAACAAGTTCCCCTAAATTGTCTGTACTGAGGCTGGAGAAGCTGGCTGGCGTCAGATACACGGGCAAGTCTTGGATGATGCGCAGACCAAAACAAAGCTGACTTGAAACAACAAGGGATGTGTTTTCACAAGAGAATGTTTAGTTCCTGGACAGCTATGAAGGCAGACCAGGAGAATCTGGCAAAAGCTATGAAAAGCCATTCAAAATGTTAATAAGGTAATACAGGTGCAACTAGACTAACGATCGTTCGATCTGCAGTTGTTCGACTTTACATTTATACGGTAGTATGCACATTCAGTTCTGTACTTGTTTTGATAGGATAAACTTGTCATTTATTTACGTTATTATTATTATTATTACTGGTATAATTACTGATATTTAGTCAGTTACAGAAATTATGTGTTTATAATCTTGTTCAGTTACACGACCTATTTATTTGCTTATTTATTTGTCACATCATATTCATTTCCGATTTACAATATCTTCAACCTACGATGTGCTCATCAGACCGTGATGCATCATAAGCTGAGGAATATATGCAATCAATATTCACTGGACTTGTCAAGACACAGAGAGGACTTGTCAAGACACGGAGAGGACTTGTCAAGACACGGAGAAGACTTGTCAGGACACGGAGAACGTGTTAAGACACGGAGAGGACTTGTCAAGACACGGAGAAGACTTGTTAAGACACGGAGAAGACTTGTTAAGACACGGAGAAGACTTGTCAAGACACGGAGAACGTGTTAAGACACGGAGAGGACTTGTCAGGACACGGAGAAGACTTGTTAAGACACGGAGAACGTGTTAAGACACGGAGAAGACTTGTTAAGACACGGAGAACGTGTTAAGACACGGAGAAGACATGTTAAGACACGGAGAACGTGTTAAGACACGGAGAAGACTTGTTAAGACACGGAGAACGTGTTAAGACACGGAGAGGACTTGTTAAGACACGGAGAAAACTTGTTAAGACACGGAGAACGTGTTAAGACACGGAGATGACTTGTCAGGACACGGAGAAGACTTGTCAAGACACGGAGAACGTGTTAAGACACGGAGAACGTGTTAAGACACGGAGAAGACTTAAGACACGGAGAGGACTTGTCAGGACACGGAGAAGACTTGTTAAGACACGGAGAAGACTTGTCAAGACACGGAGAACGTGTTAAGACACGGAGAGGTCTTGTCAAGACACGGAGAGAACTTGTCAAGACGCGGAGAAGACTTGTTAAGACACGGAGAGGACTTGTCAGGACACGGAGAAGACTTGTTAAGACACGGAGAAGACTTGTTAAGACACGGAGAAGACTTGTCAAGACACGGAGAGAACTTGTCAAGACACGGAGAACGTGTTAAGACACTGAGAGGACTTGTCAGGACACGGAGAGGACCTGTTAAGACACGGAGAGGACTTGTCAAGACGCGGAGAGGACTTGAAAAAACATGGCGGTACGAGGAAAATGAGAAGGAGAGCAAGAAAGAGGAGAAGATAATGACAGGTTTGATAACGGAGGAAAAAATGAACCAGCAAGTCATGGTATGCAACAGAGATTGAGATCTTTTAACCAGGTGTTAAAACCTGCGCCGACTGGCAGGACACATGATGAGGTCAAAATCTGAAATAAGACCAGACTCTGGTGGTGGAAAGAAAAAATCATTTATTTTACACTTGCGAAGGAAAAAAAAAGCTGATAAATCCTGGCCTGTCTTACCCGTCATGCATCACGCCGAGCACAGAAACGTTAAGAAAAACATGGCGACCGGAAAGAGGACGAGGAAGAGAAGAAGAGAGAAAGTCAACATTAAAGTTTTTTGTGTTATTTTTAAGGAAGGGCGAATGATATTGCGAAATTTTAAAAAAATTGGTTGATAAAAGAACTTTCTATGTATTTTTTAAAATCACGTCATTTTTTTCGTGGGTTACAACTATCGTACCAAAAAAATCTTGCTATCAGTTTGTACAGCGAAAAGAATCACATCTTTTTAGGGAGGGTTAGACTGAAAGTCTTGTGTAAGATGAAGGACGCTAGCGGAACAAGTCAGAAATTGTATGAGTTATCTTTTCCTGAATTGTCTGCCCTTCTCACCTTTACAGAGAAAAAACTGTCATTTTAACGTGCCATCAGTGATTCCAAAATTCTGATATGTTCTTTTGTTTATATAATAAAGTTTAGATGTTTCTATCAGCTTCATTACTCTTTATAGTTTCCATTAGAAGTTTATTTATTCCTCTATTTATGTTCCTTTACTTCGATTTACTTTTGTTTTCGATGTTACTGAATTATTTTATGACCTAATTACTGTGGATAGCACTGAGTATCAAATGTATTTTTTTTTTTGTGAATCAGGAATGTCTACCGAATGTCTTGTTGTGGTTTGGGAATGTCTACTGAATGTCTTGTTGTGGTTTGGGAATGTCTACTGAATGTCTTGTTGTGGACCATGAATGTCTACTGAATGTCTTATTGTGGACCATGAAGATTTATTGAATGTCTTATTGTGGACCATGAACGTCTACTGAATGTCTTATTGTGGACCATGAACGTCTACTGAATGTCTTATTGTGGACCATGAATGTCTACTGAATGTCTTGTTGTGGACCATGAAGATTTATTGAATGTCTTATTGTGGACCATGAAGATTTATTGAATGCTTTATTGTGGACCATGAATGTCTACTGAATGTCTTGTTGTGAACCATGAATGCCTACTGAATGTCTTGTTGTGGACCATGAATGTCTACTGAAAGTCTTATTGTGGACCATGAACGTCTACTGAATGTCTTATTGTGGACCATGAATGTATACTGAATGTCTTATTGTGGACCATGAACGTCTACTGAATGTCTTATTGTGGACCATGAATGTCTACTGAATGTCTTATTGTGGACCATGAATGTCTACTGAATGTCTTGTTGTGGACCATGAATGTCTACTGATGTCTTGCTGTGGATCATGAATATCTAATGAATGGATTGTTGTGAACCATGAAAATCTATTGAATGTCGTGGTGTGGACTATGAATGTATGTTGAATGTCGTGCTGTGTCCCTGTGATATAGCTATAAATAGACATTGAGGCCATTTATCTCTTCTGCTCAGAATTTATGTAGCCACAGTGATCTTGTCAGGTGATCATTTTTGTTAGTGTTACGTGTAAACTTTCTTATCAATCAAATGATAGATCATGGTTTGTATGTGTGAAAACTCTCCAGTGACAGAGGTCAGTCAACTGATAGATCATGGTTTGTATGTGTGAAAACTCTCTAGTCACAGAGGCCAGTCAACTGATAGATCATGGTTTGTATGTGTGAAAACTCTCTAGTCACAGAGGTCAGTCAACTGATAGATCATGGTTTGTATGTGTGAAAACTCTCTAGTCACAGAGGTCAGTCAACTGATAGATCATGGTTTGTATGTGTGAAAACTCTCTAGTCACAGAGGTCAGTCAACTGATAGATCATGGTTTGTATGTGTGAAAACTCTCTATTCACAGAGGTCAGTCAACTGATAGATCATGGTTTGTATGTGTGAAAACTCTCTAGTCACAGAGGTCAGTCAACTGATAGATCATGGTTTGTATGTGTGAAAACTCTCCAGTCACAGAGGCCAGTCAACTGATAGATCATGGTTTGTATGTGTGAAAACTCTCCAGTGACAGAGGTCAGTCAACTGATAGATCATGGTTTGTATGTGTGAAAACTCTCTAGTCCAGAGGTTAATCAACTGACAGAGCGTAGACAAAGCACTTTAGACATCAAAGATAGAAACATAGCAGAGATATCACCATAGATATAAGCTAGAAAAAAGAGCAGAAAAAGTACTTTAGGAAGGAGAGAAAGAAAAATAGTAGGAGAAAAAAGACGGACTCTGGTAAGACGAAGAACTTTCTAACCTTGAGAGATCAAAGAACCGACGAGCAACTGTCTAAACCTGGAGAGATCAAAGAACCGACGAGCAACTGCCTAAACCTGGAGAGATCAAAGAACCGACGAGCAACTGTCTAAACCTGGAGAGATCAAAGAACCGACGAGCAGCTGCCTAAACCTGAAGAAATCAAAGAACCGACGAGCAACTGTCTAAACCTGGAGAGATCAAAGAACCGACGAGGAACTTTCTAACCTTGAGAGATCAAAGAACCGACGAGGAACTTTCTAACCGTGAGAGATCAAAGAACCGACGAGGAACTTTCTAACCTGGAGAGATCAAAGAACCGACGACCAACTGCCTAAACCTGGAGAGATCAAAGAACCGACGAGCAACTGTCTAAACCTTGAGAGATCAAAGAACCGACGAGCAACTGCCTAAACCTGGAGAGATCAAAGAACCGACGAGCAACTGCCTAAACCTGGAGAGATCAAAGAACCGACGAGCAACTGCCTAAACCTGGAGAGATCAAAGAACCGACGAGCAACTGTCTAAACCTGGAGAGATCAAAGAACCGACGAGCAACTGCCTAAACCTGGAGAGATCAAATAACCGACGAGGAACTGTCTAAACCTGGAGAGGTCAAAGAACCGACGAGCAACTGTCTAAACCTGGAGAGATCAAAGAACCGACGAGCAACTGCCTAAACCTGGAGAGATCAAAGAACCGACGAGCAACTGTCTAAACCTGGAGAGATCAAAGAACCGACGAGCAACTGTCTAAACCTGGAGAGATCAAAGAACCGACGAGCAACTGCCTAAACCTGGAGAGATCAAAGAACCGACGAGCAACTGTCTAAACCTGGAGAGATCAAAGAACCGACGAGCAACAGCCTAAACCTGGAGAGATCAAAGAAACGACGAGCAACTGTCTAAACCTGGAGAGATCAAAGAACCGACGAGCAACTGTCTAAACCTGGAGAGGTCACAGAACCGACGAGCAACTGTCTATACCTGGAGAGATCAAAGAACCGACGAGCAACTGTCTAAACCTGGAGAAGTCAAAGAACCGACGAGCAACTGCCTAAACCTTGAGAGATCAATGAACCGACGAGCAACTGTCTAAAACTGGAGAGATCAAAGAACCGACGAGCAACTGTCTAAACCTGGAGAGATCAAAGAACCGACGAGCAACTGCCTAAACCTGGAGAGATCAAAGAACCGACGAGCAACTGTCTAAACCTGGAGAGATCAAAGAACCGACGAGCAACTGCCAAAACCTGGAGAGATAAAGAACCGACGAGCAACTGCCTAAACATGGTGAGATCAAAGACCGACGAGCAACTGCCTAAACCTGGAGAGATCAAAGAACCGATGAGCAACTGCCTAAACCTGGAGAGATCAAAGAACCGACGAGCAACTGTCTAAACCTGGAGAGATCAAAGAACCGACGAGCAACTGCCTAAACCTGGTGAGATCACAGAACCGACGAGCAACTGCCTAAACCTGGAGAGATCAAAGAACCGACGAGCAACTGTCTAAACCTGGAGAGATCAAAGAACCGACGAGCAACTGCCTAAACCTGGTGAGATCACAGAACCGACGAGCAACTGCCTAAACCTGGAGAGATCAAAGAACCGACGAGCAACTGCCTAAACCTGGAGAGATCAAAGAACCGACGAGCAACTGTCTAAACCTGGAGAGATCAAAGAACCGACGAGCAACTGCCTAAACCTGGTGAGATCACAGAACCGACGAGCAACTGCCTAAACCTGGAGAGATCAAAGAACCGAGAAATCTTACCCTTATTGACGCAGCTAATACTGGAAGAAATCCTAATGAGAATTTAACAATAAATTATGCACTTATTCTCCTCCCTTGATCCTCACCTTACACCATCTGGATCTGTGTGGAGAACACACCTATTTCAAATAGACAAGCTTTAATCCTGATTGGCTTAGTTACTTTCTGAACTGTTCCAAGCGTTTTTTCTGCCTTCCCGCGCTGTTCCAAACTATATTTAGCTCCTGGAATCTTCTCTGTCGGACTTCTGGTGCTTGTGCTGCAGATTATCCGCGACCATTGTATCTAGTGAGTGATGTATCACTGTATCTAGTGAGTGATGTATCACTGTATCTAGTGAGTGATGTATCGCTGTATCTAGTGAGTGATGTATCGCTGTATCTAGTGAGTGATGTATCGCTGTATCTAGTGAGTGATGTATCGCTGTATCTAGTGAGTGATGTATCACTGTATCTAGTGAGTGATGTATCACTGTATTTAGCGGGTGATGTATCACTGTATTTAGTGAGTGATGTATCGCTGTATCTAGTCAGTGATGTATCACTGTATTTAGCGGGTGATGTATCACTGTTTAGTGAGTGATGTATCACTGTATCTAGTGAGGGATGTATCACCGTATCTAGTGAGTGATGTATCGCTGTATCTAGTGAGTGATGTATCGCTGTATCTAGTGAGTGATGTATCACTGTATCTAGTGAGTGATATAGTGAGTGATGTATCACTGTATCTAGTGAGTGATGTATCACTGTATCTAGTGAGTGATGTATCACTGTATTTAGCGGGTGATGTATCACTGTATTTAGTGAGTGATGTATCGCTGTATCTAGTCAGTGATGTATCACTGTATTTAGCGGGTGATGTATCACTGTTTAGTGAGTGATGTATCACTGTATCTAGTGAGTGATGTATCACCGTATCTAGTGAGTGATGTATCGCTGTATCTAGTGAGTGATGTATCGCTGTATCTAGTGAGTGATGTATCACTGTATCTAGTGAGTGATATAGTGAGTGATGTATCACTGTATCTAGTGAGTGATGTATCACTGTATCTAGTGAGTGATATAGTGAGTGATGTATCACTGTATCTAGTGAGTGATGTAGTGAGTGATGTATCACTGCATATAGTGAGTGATGTATCACTGCATATAGTGAGTGATGTATCACTGCATATAGTGAGTGATGTATCGCTGTATCTAGTGAGTGATGTATCACTGTATCTAGTGAGTGATATAGTGAGTGATGTATCACTGTGTCTAGTGAGTGATGTATCACTGTATCTAGTGAGTGATGTAGTGAGTGATGTATCACTGTATCTAGTGAGTGATGTAGTGAGTGATGTATCACTGCATATAGTGAGTGATATATCACTGCATATAGTGAGTGATGTAACAGTGGCCGCGTTACAGTAGACAGAATGTTACTTTCACAGCTCATCTTCTGCTATAGAAATAAGCGTCAACCTAACGCGTAGTTCAGCAGTTCTTGCTCACCTGTCTATACCTCGTTGCTTGTTATATAAAACTGTTAAATATAGCTAAGACTGTTTTATAAAACTGTTATACATAGCTAGGACTATTATATAAAGCTATTATGTAAAGCTGGAACTGTAATATAAAACTGGTGTGTAAAGCTAGAATTGTATTATAGAGCTGTCATGTAAAGCTAAAATTGTAATATGAGGCTGATACGTAAAGCTAAGACTGTTATATAAAGTTGTCATATATATAGCTAGGATTGTTATATAAAGCTAGGGTTGTTATATAAAGCTGCTGTATTTAGCTAAGATAAAGCTGTTATATACGGCCAGTGCTGTTAAATAAAGCTGTTATATATAGTTAGAAGTGTTATATAAAGCTATTATATAAAGCTAAGATTGTTATATAAAACAAAGATTATTATATAAATATTGTTATATAAAGCTGTTACGTAAAGCTAATACAGTTATAAAAGCTGATAAATAAGTTGTAATTGTTATATAAAGCGGTTTCTTTAAAGCCAGGATTGTTATATAAAGTTTTTACATAAAGCTTGAATTTATATGAAGCTTAGAATTATATAATGACGGTCCTTCAAGGTTAGGCGGTTGCTGGTTCTGCTGGAGTCCGTGGTTCGATTCACGCCCATTATCCTACTATTTTCTTTCTTTGCAATAAGTCTAGAACTGGTTTTCTACCAGGACATCCAGACTATGTGTCAGCTCTGCTATGTCACGTGAGTGTCCACAGTTTAATTATCTACAAATAAACGCCCGTGTATTACGCTAGCATACCTGTCTAAGCAAGGATTAGCCACAGTTGCATGGCATATCATTCCTTCATCCTTTTCTTGAATGCGATGTTTTTTGTGCTCCGATAGAAAGTGATCAGAGTTTTCTTGTCCACGTTTTACAGTGTTGTCTTAACCATGTTCTATAGCGTTTTCTTGTTCATGTTTCATAGTGTTTTCTTGTCCATGTTTTATAGTGTTTTCTTGTTAATGTTTTACAGTGTTTTCTTGTCCATGTTTTACATTGTTTTCTTGTCCATGTTTTACAGTGTTTTCTTGTTCATGTTTTACATTGTTTTCTTGTCCATGTTTTACAGTGTTTTCTTGTCCATGTTTTACAGTGTTTTCTTGTCCATGTTTTACAGTGTTTTCTTGTTCATGTTTTACATTGTTTTCTTGTCCATGTTTTACAGTGTTTTCTTGTCCATGTTTTACAGTGTTCCAACTTTCAATGGTCTTCCCGAGGAGACACTGAGCAAGATAGCTGATGTTTTAGAAGAGGTAAATCCTCTGTTTGTTTCTTGTGTTTAGTCTAAATTTTTCTTTCTTTCTTTCTTTCTTTCTTTCTTTAAAAGAATATTGTTAAAAATTGTTCATATAATGTAACAGCTCCAGATAAACCACAGTAATCTGTCACAGCATTCAGCTGTGGACCACACTGTTTCTGTGTCACATCTGTCACAGCATTCAGCTGCGGATCACACTGTTTCTGTGTCACATCTGTCACAGCATTCAGATGCGGACCACACTGTTTCTGTGTCACATCTGTCACAGCATTCAGATGCGGACCACACTGTTTCTGTGTCACATCTGTCACAGCATTCAGCTGCGGACCACACTGTTTCTGTGTCACATCTGTCACAGCATTCAGCTGCGGACCACACTGTTTCTGTGTCACATCCGTCACAGCATTCAGCTGCGGACCATGCTGTTACTGTGTCACATCCGTCACAGCATTCAGCTGTGAACCATGCTGTTTCTGTGTCACATCCGTCACAGCATTCAGCTCCGAGCTACAGCGTTTATGACAAAAAAAGTTGTGTAAAGGTGTGTCTCCCAGAGGTCAGTACTGCTCCCTTCTAAGGTCTGCACCACAAGCTGCTGCTTAGTTTTCTTAACGATAGCACTGGTCCTAACTACAATCGCATTGTCACAAATGACTCGGTAAGACAAATCCCAAGATTGTATTGATTGTATCTGAGGTTTGTCACTATTCATTGGCTGACATACGTCGGTAATCTAATGAGTTTATCATATGTTCTGTTTGAAAGATTGAGTGAATGACCATGTTGATTTTGACATATTGAGCGAATGGCCATGTTGATTTTGACATAGTGAGCGAATGGCCATGTTGATTTTGACATACTGAGTGAATGGCCATGTTGATTTTGACATACTGAGTGTGTTGATTTTGACATATTGAGTGAGTGGCCATGTCGATTTTGACATAGTGAGTGAATGGCCATGTTGATTTTGACATATTGAGTGAATGGCCATGTTGATTTTGACATATTGAGTGAATGGCCATGTTGATTTTGACATATTGAGTGAATGGCCATGTTGATTTTGACATACTGAGTGAATGGCCATGTTGATTTTGACATACTGAGTGTGTTGATTTTGACATATTGAGTGAGTGGCCATGTCGATTTTGACATAGTGAGTGAATGGCCATGTTGATTTTGACATATTGAGTGAATGGCCATGTTGATTTTGACATATTGAGTGAATGGCCATGTTGATTTTGACATATTGAGTGAATGGCCATGTTGATTTTGACATATTGAGTGAATGGCCATGTTGATTTTGACATATTGAGTGAATGGCCACGTTGATTTGGACATAGTGACATTTTACTGATGGTTATATTGACCAGGCACATTACAGTAATGGCGAGTACATCATCAGACAGGGTGCAAGAGGTGATACGTTCTATATCATTGCCAAGGGGAAGGTTAGTCTTATCATGTATCAGACTTTTGTCATATATTAGACTATTGCCTTATATCATACTCTGGTCATACATCAACCTATTGCCTTATATCAAACTTTTGTCATATATCAGACTATTGCCTTATATCATACTCTGGTCATACATCAACCTATTGCCTTATATCAAACTTTTGTCATATATCAGACTATTGCCTTATATCATACTCTTGTCATACATCAACCTATTGCCTTATATCAAACTTTTGTCATATATCAGACTATTGCCTTATATCAAACTCTTGTCATACATCAACCTATTGCCTTATATCAAACTCTTGTCATACATCACCCTATTGCCTTATATCAAACTCTTGTCATACATCAACCTATTGCCTTATATCAAACTCTTGTCATACATCAACCTATTGCCTTATATCAAACTCTTGTCATACATCACCCTATTGCCTTATATGAAACTCTTGTCATATATCAGACTATTGGCTCATATCAAACTCTTGCCATACATCAACCCATTGCCTTATATCAAACTTTTGTCATATATCAACCTATTGCCTTATATCAAACTTTTGTCATATATCAGACTATTACCTTATATCAAACTTTTGTCATATATCAGACTATTGCCTTATATCAAACTCTTGTCATATATCAGACCATTGCCTTATATGAAAATTTTGTCATATATCAGACTATTGCCTTATATGGAACTCTTGTCATACATCAACCTATTGTCTTATGTCAAACTCTTGTCATACATCAACCTATTGCCTTATATCAAACTCTTGTCATACATCAACCTATTGCCTTATATCAAACTCTTGTCATACATCAACCTATTGCTTTATATCAAACTTTTTTCATATATCAACCTATTGCCTTATATCAAACTCTTGTCATATATCAGACTATTGCCTTATATGAAACTCTTGTCATATATCATACTATTGCCTTATATGAAACTCTTGTCATATATCAGACTATTGCCTTATATGAAACTCTTGTCATATATCAGACTATTGCCTTTTATCAAACTCTTGTTATACATCAACCTATTGTCTTATATCAAACTTTTGTCATATATCAGACTATTGCCTTATGTCAAACTTTTGTCATATATCAGACTCTTTTCACATGGCAGATACTAGATTCCCGCGTTCATCAGACATTTGAAAGGAATCAAATTTTGTACAAATATTACAATAAACTCGCGTGTAACGGGAAGTGGTTGTGCATTCAGTGATTTGAAGGGCGAGGGGAGAGAGAGATTGTTGTTCACATTCTAGATACAATGTGATTCATAAGTACTCTAGGAGTTTCAGTAGCCTATAATTTTCACGTGTGAAACAACAAAATAGAACTACTTACGGAATATCGAGGTGTAACTGATAACGTTTTAATATCTGCAGTCTGCTAAACAACTTCCGTGTCTGCAGCTTTTGTGGCAGGTCAGATACCAAAGCTGTCTTTGTTTAATTTTCCTCCAAGTGTTCTCCAGCATCTGCGGCGTCATTGTTTCAGTCACAACAATTCTCAACGTCACTTCTTCAAGGGAGGTCACAGAGGTCTTGTAAACAAAGTCCTCAACGTATCCCCACCGGAAGAAATCTTGGGCATAATATCAGGTGGGTGTGGGGGAGAACTGGTCCATCAGCCCAACCCAGCGCCCAGCAAAATGCATGCTAAGAATTTGTCGGACATTGCAAGCCCAGTATGCCATCTTGCTGAAACACCAGTATGCCATCTTGCTGAAACACCAGTGTGCCATCTTGCTGAAACACCAGTGTGCTATCTTGCTGAAACACCAGTGTGTCATCTTGCTGAAACACCAGTGTGCCATCTTGCTGAAACACCAGTGTGCCATCTTGCTGAAACACCAGTGTGCCATCTTGCTGAAACACCAGTGTGCCATCTTGCTGAAACACCAGTGTGCCATCTTGCTGAAACACCAGTGTGCCATCTTGCTGAAACACCACTATGTCATCTTGCTGAAACACCAGTGTGCCATCTTGCTGAAACATCAGTGTGTCATCTTGCTGAAACACCACATTTGGCTGCTATCTTCAAAATGGTGTAACAGGTACAACTGTAGCGTGTCCAGATAGGTCATCGTTGTCACTTTCCCACAAATCAAAAAGGCCTCAAATCTTCTAAACAAGACATAACACACCAGACATTCATCTTTGCACTTTATCTTTCGACTTCTAGAGTGGCGTGAAGGTTTTCTCATCCCCCATCTTCTGCAGTTATGAAGGTCCACGCTGTCTGACATGTAAAACTTTCCATCACTAAACATTAATTTTCCAAGGTAACTTTCATCCACTTCTACATCTGAGAAAATGTCTGTGGCAGACTGGACAGGGCGGACGTTATGGTGGCCTTTACAGCTTGAAGAATCTGCACTTTGTAGACATGGAGGTTACCATCATGGAGGTGGAGAAGGTTACCATCATGGAGGTGGGAGGAGGTTACCATCACGGAGGTGGGAGGAAGTTACCATCATGGAGGTGGAGAAGGTTACCATCATGGAGGTGGAGAAGGTTACCATCATAGAGGCGGGAGGAGGTTACCATCATAGAGGTGGGAGGAGGTTACCATCATGGAGGTGGAGAAGGTTACTATCATGGAGGTGGAGAAGGTTACCATCATGGAGGTGGAGAAGGTTACCATCATGGAGGTGGAGAAGGTTACTATCATGGAGGTGGAGAAAGTTGCTATCATGGAAGTGGAGAAGGTTACCATCATGGAGGTGGAGAAGGTTACTATCATGGAGGTGGAGAAGGTTACCATCATGGAAGTGGAGAAGGTTACCATCATGGAGGTGGAGAAGGTTACTATCATGGAGGTGGAGAAAGTTACTATCATGTAGGTGGAGAAAGTTACTATCATGGAGGTGGAGAAAGCTACCATCATGGAGGTGGAGAAAGCTACCATCATGGAGGTGGAGAAGGTTACCATCATGGAGGTGGAGAAGGTTACCATCATGGAAGTGGAAAAAGTTACCATCATGGAGGTGGAGAATGTTACCATCATGTAGGTGGAGAAGGTTACTATCATGGAGGTGGAGAAGGTTACCATCATGGAGGTGGAGAAGGTTACCATCATGGAAGTGGAGAAGGTTACCATCATGGAAGTGGAGAAGGTTACCATCATGGAGGTGGAGAAGGTTACCATCATGGAAGTGGAGAAGGTTACCATCATGGAAGTGGAGAAGGTTACCATCATGGAGGTGGAGAAGGTTACCATCATGGAGGTGGAGAAGGTTACCGTCATGGAGGTGGAGAAGGTTACCATCATGGAAGTGGAGAAGGTTACCATCATGGAAGTGGAGAAGGTTACCATCATGGAGGTGGAGAAGGTTACCATCATGGAGGTGGAGAAGGTTACCGTCATGGAGGTGGAGGAGGTTACCATCGTGGAAGTGGAAAAAGTTACCATCATGGA
Organism: Achatina immaculata; assembly: GCA_009760885.1. NCBI lineage: Eukaryota > Metazoa > Mollusca > Gastropoda > Stylommatophora > Achatinidae > Lissachatina > Lissachatina immaculata. Next base: position 3,541,550 of record CM019719.1, on the reverse strand, counting down.
GGTGGAGAATGTTACCATCATGTAGGTGGAGAAGGTTACTATCATGGAGGTGGAGAAGGTTACCATCATGGAGGTGGAGAAGGTTACCATCATGGAAGTGGAGAAGGTTACCATCATGGAAGTGGAGAAGGTTACCATCATGGAGGTGGAGAAGGTTACCATCATGGAAGTGGAGAAGGTTACCATCATGGAAGTGGAGAAGGTTACCATCATGGAGGTGGAGAAGGTTACCATCATGGAGGTGGAGAAGGTTACCGTCATGGAGGTGGAGAAGGTTACCATCATGGAAGTGGAGAAGGTTACCATCATGGAAGTGGAGAAGGTTACCATCATGGAGGTGGAGAAGGTTACCATCATGGAGGTGGAGAAGGTTACCGTCATGGAGGTGGAGGAGGTTACCATCGTGGAAGTGGAGGAGGTTATCATCGTGGAGGTGGAGGAGGTTACCAGCGTAACATTTATTTCTGGTACATCTAACAGACAAGATGCTTGTCTGGCTCATGTCTCCTGACTTCTGTCTCCTGTCTCCTGACTTCTGGCTCCTGTCTCCTGACTTCTGTCTCCTGACTTCTGTCTCCTGTCTCCTGACTTCTGTCTCCTGACTTCTGTCTCCTGTCTCCTGTCTCCTGACTTCTGTCTCCTGTCTCTGACTTCTGTCTCCTGTCTCCTGACTTCTGTCTCCTGTCTCCTGACTTCTGGCTCCTGTCTCCTGACTTCTGTCTCCTGTCTCCTGACTTCTGTCTCCTGACTCCTGTCTCCTGACTTCTGTCTCCTGACTTCTGTCTCCTGTCTCCTGACTTCTGGCTCCTGTCTCCTGACTTCTGTCTCCTGTCTCCTGACGTCTGTCTCCTGTCTCCTGACTTCTGTCTCCTGACTTCTGTCTCCTGTCTCCTGACTTCTGTCTCCTGTCTCCTGACTTCTGTCTCCTGTCTCCTGACTCCTGTCTCCTGACTTCTGTCTCCTGACTTCTGTCTCCTGTCTCCTGACTTCTGTCTCCTGTCTCCTGACTTCTGTCTCCTGTCTCCTGACTTCTGTCTCCTGTCTCCTGACTTCTGTCTCCTGACTTCTGGCTCCTGTCAACATTTTCTCGATTTTCTGCTTCTTTTCGGGACAGGACACTACCAGTCCCTTGACAAACAGGACATACCAGTCTCTTTACATACATGATACTATCAGTCTCTTGACAAACAGGACATACCAGTCTCTTTACATACATGATACTATCAGTCTCTTGACATACAGGTCACTACCAGTCTCTTGACATACATGACACTACCAGTCTCTTGACATACATGACACTACCAGTCTCTTGACATACATGGCACTACCAGTCTCTTGACATACATGACACTACCAGTCTCTTGACATACATGACACTACCAGTCTCTTGACATAAAGAACACTACCAGTCTCTTGATATATAGAACACTACCAGTCTCTTGACATAAAGAACACTACCAGTCTCTTGATATATAGAACACTACCAGTCTCTTGACATACATGACAGTCTCATGACATACATGACACTACCAGTCTCTTGACATACATGACACTACCAATCTCTTGACATATAGAACATTACCAATTTCTTGACATATAGAACACTACCAGTCTCGTGACATACAGGACACTACCAGTCTCATGACATACAGGACAGTACCAATCTCTTGACATACAGGACACTACCAGTCTTTTGAAATTGCTTTGACCAACGTCAGATCTTTTTCACACTGAATAATATAACGAGGCTGCAGTTTGATAACATTTCAGTCAAAGTACCAGACTCTTTTCTCTTGAAACAGTCGCCATTTTGAGATGCGACGTCCCGGACATCACCAGACTTTTACACAACTTTCGGTCCCGGAAGCAGTTTTATTTTGTTGTTTCCGGTTTGAAAATTGTATCATCATTAGGTCCAATGCCGGCAGTCGTTGGCGGCCATGCTTCTCCATAACACTGACAATAATTTTGAATCACTTGTACATTTTATTCTCAGTTTTGACAAAGATTTCAGTGTTAGATCAAAGAAGTTGAACAAACACAAAGATTTCCTGTCAGTGATTTTCTGTGCTTGTATGTGCAGGTTAAAGTTACCAAGAGAGATTCCAAGACACAAGAGGAGCAACTGATTCGCTTGTTACAGAAAGGTGACTTCTTTGGAGAGAGGGCTCTGCAAGGGTGTGTAGTCTAAACTTGTGAAGACCGAATGTTTGATCTTCTTTTATGCGTGCTCATCTTTCTTTCTGCCAATCTTGCTCCAGCCCATTTTCCTCATTCTTTCTGTTTTGTGTGTGTGTTAAACTGAACCATACATCTCTGTCTGACCAAATATACAACTTTGTTGTGTTAAATCACTTTACTGTGTGCGACTTTGTTGTGTTAAATCAATTTATTGTGTGCAGACTTTGTTGTGTTAAATCACTTCATTGTGTGCAGACTTTGTTGTGTTAAATCACTTCATTGTGTGCAGACTTTGTTGTGTTAAATCACATTGTTGTGTGCAGACTTTGTTGTGTTAAATCACATTGTTGTGTGCAGACTTTGTTGTGTTAAATCATATTGTTGTGTGCAGACTTTGTTGTGTTAAATCACATTGTTGTGTGCAGACTTTGTTGTGTTAAATCACATTGTTGTGTGCAGACTTTGTTGTGTTAAATCATATTGTTGTGTGCAGACTTTGTTGTTTCTTATTTGACAAACCATCTGTAGAAATCATTACCACATCATCACTATAAAACATTACCATCTCATCACTGTAAAACATTACCATCTCATCACTATAAAACATTACCATCTCATCACTATAAAACATTACCATCTCATCACTATAAAACATTACCATCTCATCACTATAAAACATTACCATCTCATCACTATAAAACATTACCATCTCATCACTATAAAACATTACCACATCATCACTATAAAACATTACCACATCATCACTATAAAACATTACCACATCATCACTATAAAACATTACCACATCATCACTATAAAACATTACCATATCATCACTATAAAACATTACCATCTCATCACTATAAAACATTACCACATCATCACTATAAAACATTACCATCTCATCACTATAAAACATTACCATCTCATCACTATAAAACATTACCATCTCATCACTATAAAACATTACCACATCATCTCTACAAACAATGTATGGCAGTCTCTGTATATATTTCCACATGATGTTTAGATATTGCCATATTGCTTCATGCTGTCCACAGAGAGGATGTCCGGACAGCAAACATTATCTGTGCCGAGCCTTGTGGAGTCGACTGTCTGGTCATAGACAGAGAGTATGTCAGTTTGCTTCTAACGTTACATTTTAAATGTTTTTAAATAGTTTATTTAAAGTAATCTATCTATCTGTCTGTCTGTCTGTCTGTCTGACTGTCTGTCTGTCTGTCTGTCAGAGAGAAGATAAAATATAAATTCACATGAATGCTATGTAAAAAATAGGAGTGGAAAAAAATAGAATAAGATACACTGAACCGGGGGGTCACTGAAATGATTAGGGACTGGTTTGGAAGTATGCTGGGTCATATCCTACAGATGTTTCTGCATGCGGTCCCCTAATCCAAGACCAGGTTTATCAATACAAGTTATCCTTCATCTTTTGCATACTATGACATATATCACATTACGGGACTCGCATGTGAATCCCTCATGAAGGGTGAGGATAGTTTTGGGAAAGGTGATCGTTTTCGTTTCCAAGACTACAAAGCAGGTAACACAGCGAGGGCGGTTACATTTTCTGGTGCCAACATATGTAAGGCTCTGCTTCAAGTGGCTGTGGACGAGGATGTCCTTAAGATTTTGTTCCCTTTTGTATGCTAATAGGGGTGGATCAGAGAAAATGTCGCGAGTGTCGAGGTCGAGTTGGATTAGTGGCAGATGACGATGAAGAACTTTCTTAATAATCTGACCTTGGAGGTGGAAAGAAAGTCCTAATTTAATTCTTCCAGGTTTTGTTTTTCTGAATGCCTCTTCGGGGCTCTCTCTCTCTCTCTCTCTCTCTCTCTCTCTCTCTCTCTCTCTCATGGATACGGTTAAATGCTTTCCGAAGGACTTTTTTTTCTGGATATTGGTGATGTTTTAACATGAGCACAAGGTCTGTTATTAGTAGAAACATCAAAATCTCATCAGAGTGAACGATAACACAAGGACATTCTGTTTGTCCTGTTGCTGTTTTCTTGGCGTCTTATCGCTTGCTATTATCTCTGACATAAAAATCTGTTGGGGACTTTCTGCAAACATTTATCAATCATAATCATCGCGTTTATCGTCCAGAAAATGTCAATAACGAGAGAAATATTTGCTCATGGGGTACAAGAAGCACGTATAATCACAGAAAGTTGTTTTAATCTTAATCTTTGTTTCACTTATAAATGTATGTACTCGTAAGTTTGGTTCATTGGCGTGGATGTGTAAAAGCTGGTGGTAGCATGAGTCTGTGTTCTACGTAGAATGTGTGACTTGCAACAGCTTCTGTTGATATTTCTTGTGAAAATCGTTCATATCACTTTGTCTTCATCTCTTCCAAACATGTTATGTGACACTTTTAACTAAGTTTTGATCTTCAAGTCATGAAAACTTGGACGTAGTTGCTGGAAACACAACTTTACTTCACCAAACCTGCTATTTTTTTTAGATCTGTCAGATCAGTGTCACGTTGCAGAGTTGTTAGCCAGATTAGTGTCACGTTGCAGAGTTATTAGCAAGATCGGTGTCACGTTGCAGAGTTATTAGCCAGATCAGTGACACGTTGCAAAGTTATCAGCCAGATCAGTGTCACGTTGCAGAGTTGTTAAACAGTTCAGTGTCACGTTGCAGGGTTTATCTGTCAGATCAGTGTCACGTTGCAGAGTTATTAGCCAGATCAGTGCCACGTTGCAGAGTTATCAGCCAGATCAGTGTCACGTTGCAGAGTTGTTAGCCAGATCAGTGTCACGTTGTAGAGTTATTAGCCAGATCAGTGTCACGTTGTAGGGTTTATCTGTCAGATCGGTGTTATTTTAAGGTTTTGTATGTCATATAAGTGTCGCATTGCTCTGTTATCCGTCAGATTAGATTGTTTTGTCGCTTTATTTGAGTCAGATAAGTGTCACTTTGATGTTGTGTCTGTCAGATGAGTGCCATAGATGTGTATTATTTGTGAAATAAATGTTACGTCGCTGTATCACCTGTCACATACGTGTCACATTATTGGCTGTGTTTGTCAGATCATTGTCACGTTGATCCATTACCTGTCACATCGGTGTCACGTTGCTGGCTTTATTTGCCAGATCATCGTCACTTTGCTCTGTTATATAATTCTCATACGTCCTGCTGGATTTAACTTTCATATTGTTTCCAACTTTCTGTGTGGCCTTGTTGCTTCATGTGCAACACGCCCATATAAATTTCAATTTACAACACACAGGCAAATATACTCATAAACAAGTTTTGCTGCGCTTTAGAATAAGCCAATGCTTTATGTAGCGGGTAAACATATTTTATCTAAAACAAATTTCTTCAGAATCTACACATTTCTCCAGTGGTTTTAAAATTTTGCAACAAAAGTGAAGAATCACACAAGGGAAAGCTGTGGGGGTTGGGGAAAGCTGGTTTTAGTTTAGCTTGGAAGAGATAAGTTTTTCAATAGTTTCTTCGGCTGCCAGTTTGTAATTTTCTGCTGTTTGCTTCAAGGAGATGAGTGTGCCATGATGGTTACAAGGGTATATTTCTGAAGAAGTTCCTACGTGTAACTCAACAGTTTTTGGCCGTGATTTGCGGGAAGATACAACCAGTGGAGGTGCTCATTACTGAAGATATTACAGGTTCTGATACCAGGACAAAATGTTCACTCTCCGCCGAACTTTTTGCATTGTTCAGTCAACGAATCTGTTGACGAATCTGTTTCTATCAGGAAACTACAAAACACTGAACATACTGACAGAAGATCTTAGAACCAATGAATGTGTTCTTCATGGAGTGGGTTACCGATTCCTGTATATACATTTCAAAAACTTGCAACATACTCGTATGCTGAACTTGAAGATCAACTGTGGGTAAAGTGCTTCGACCTTGAGCAGAAATAGGGCACTTCTTAAATCTCAGAAGGTTTTGTCTTGTAACAGAACTAGGGCGCTCCTGAAATCTTAGGAGGTTTAGACTTGTAATAGAACTAGGGCGCTCCTGAAATCTTAGGAGGTTTAGACTTGTAATAGAACTAGGGCGCTGCTGAAATCTTAGGAGGTTTAGACTTGTAATAGAACTAGGGCGCTGCTGAAATCTTAGGAGGTTTAGACTTGTAATAGAACTAGGGCGCTGCTGAAATCTTAGGAGGTTTAGACTTGTAATAGAACTAGGGCGCTCCTGAAATCTTAGGAGGTTTAGACTTGTAATAGAACTAGGGCGCTGCTGAAATCTTGGAATGTTTAGTTTTGTAAAAGAACTAGGGCGCTGCTGAAATCTTAGAAGGTTTAATTTTGTAACAGAACTAGGGCGCTGCTGAAATCTTAGGAGGTTCAGACTTGTAATAGAACTAGGGCGCTGCTGAAATCTTAGGAGGTTTAGACTTGTAATAGAACTAGGGCGCTGCTGAAATCTTAGGAGGTTTAGACTTGTAACAGAACTAGGGCGCTGCTGAAATCTTAGGAGGTTTAGACTTGTAATAGAACTAGGGCGCTGCTGAAATCTTAGGAGGTTTAGACTTGTAATAGAACTAGGGCGCTGCTGAAATCTTAGGAGGTTTAGACTTGTAATAGAACTAGGGCGCTGCTGAAATCTTGGAAGGTTTAGTTTTGTAAAAGAACTAGGGCGCTGGTGAAATCTTAGAAGGTTTAATTTTGTAACAGAACTAGGGCGCTGCTGAAATCTTAGAAGGTTTAGTCTTGTAACAGAACTAAGGCGCTGCTGAAATCTTAGAAGGTTTAGTCTTGTAACAGAACTAAGGCGCTGCTGAAATCTTAGAAAGTTTAGACTTGTATATAAACTAGGGTACTGCTGAAATCTCAGAAGTTTTAGACCTGTAACAGAACTAGGGCAGGACTTAAATCCTTAAAGATGTAGACACTTTGTTGAGAACTATGGCATTACTTAAATCCTGGAAGATTTCTACCTGAAGCAGAACTAGGGCACTGCTGAAGCTCAGGTGACAACTGCTTGATGTCGCCTGGCAGATATTACAAGAAAAATTAAGAATTGTGTTTGTGGTGTAAAATAATTGTTATGTATATGTCTTTATATGTAGCACATACATTTGTTACTGACTGTAAATGTAACAGAAAGGTTTGCTGTCAATGTAACAGTTGTATTTCTTCATGTAACAATCTGTTTTTAGCTTTCAAAGCTGTTTATTTGTTTGTTATGTAGGGAGAGGTTTATTCTTCTCGATTGTAACCTGACTGATTGACTGACTGACTGATGCTTACTCCCACAGCTCCTATCTACAGCTGATAAGTACCTTGGACAACTTCCGTCAAATTTACGAAGACGAGGAAGACAAAGCTGGGTAAAGTATCGTCTACTTTTTCATCTTCGTTATCTTATTTGTTACACAGTATCATCTCTTTTATCAAACTTTTCTGTCTATGTCTTTGTCCTCTCAACATTGACATATGTCTACGTGGGTTCTTGACTTAATGCACCGCCTGACTGAAAACCAAGAAATAAGATTCCACCACAAAGATGGCTTTGTGTCAGTTGATTCTCACAAGAAAACAGGATGAAATACTGCGACTGAAGTTGGAGACGTAGCCATGACCCACAAACGAAAGCTTTTCTTCTTTCACTCCTGTTTACAATTCATGTGAATATTTTGTAAAATGGCTGTCATTGCAAGTCAGAGATAACTATTCTTGTAAAACTGCATGCTCATACAGATAGACGCAGTCACACTGACCTCTGGGCAGTGACGTCATTTTTGGAACAATGGCTGTCTTTGAAGGTGAGAGTCAAAAAGTTCGCTCGGAACTCCCCAAGTTCTCACGCGAACTTAACACTTGAACCGCTGGCTTGGAACTTGAATAAACCTGCCACACTTCAAGCACTGACATGCCTTTATGGAGTCCATGTAGTGGGGCGGGTGTGGCTCAGTTATCGTCCTTGTACCAGCCATAGCAGATAACATAGCGCAGGATCCCAGCGGTTACCAAACCTTTATATCTGCCGGCAAACAGAAAGCAATATTTCACATTTGGAGAAAGCCCCTAGCTGAACATCAAGCTGAAGTTTACAAGCTGTATCGAGACCGAATTTTTTTTATGCATGATGATAATGGTACTGTAAAAAAGAATATTATCTGTTTTTATGTTATGTTTTTATACATGTTTTCTTGATTCATTCATAATTATCATAAAATCATACCTGAGCTGTTGATTACATTCTCTCTCTCTCTCTCTCTCTCTCTCCCTATTCCCCTCTCTCCCTCCCTCTCTCTTTTTCTCTGTACCTGAGCTCTCTCCCTCTCTCTCTTCCCTCATTCTCTCTCCCTCCCTCTCTCTCTCCCTCTCTCTCTCTCTCTCTCTCTCTCTCTCTCTCACATACCCCCACCATTGTACTCACCTACACAAACAGCAAGTGGATATCTAAGACCTGGCCTTGCTGTAACGTTTATCAGACACCCGATACTTTGATTATTGATATTCTAAGAAGAAACCGGCCCTATCATGTTCACGCAAACAGGTTGGTCCGTGTTGTAATGTGACCTGAAGCACTTCTTTGATGGATGGACTGAAATGTTTAAAACTGGCCGATGATAAAGAGTGGGACTGTTTGAGATAAAAACAGGTCCCTGACCCCCCCCCCCCCCCCGCCACCATGGTAAAATACCTGGATTATAGAATGTTTTAACCGATTTATCTGTAAACAAGTGGAAATTATCAGACAAACATGGAGGAACACAAACATCCAAAAACATTGATATGGAGGAACAAAAACATGGAGAAATTAGCACATTTGAAAAGAGAAGATTATATGTGTATGTCTGCGTGTTGTTGTATGTCTGCGTGTGGTTGTATGTCTGCGTGTGATTAATGTCTGCGTGTTGTTGTATGTCTGCGTGTTGTTGTGTGTCTGCGTGTTGTTGTATGTCTGCGTGTTGTTGTATGTCTGCGTGTTGTTGTATGTCTGCGTGTTGTTGTATGTCTGCGTGTTGTTGTATGTCTGCGTGTGATTAATGTCTGCGTGTTGTTGTATGTCTGCGTGTTGTTGTATGTCTGCGTGTTGTTGTATGTCTGCGTGTGATTAATGTCTGCGTGTTGTTGTGTGTCTGCGTATGATTGTATGTCTGCGTGTGATTGTATGTCTGCGTGTGATTGTATGTCTGCGTGTTGTTGTATGTCTGCGTGTTGTTGTATGTCTGCGTGTTGTTGTATGTCTGCGTGTTGTTGTATGTCTGCGTGTTGTTGTATGTCTGCGTGTTGTTGTATGTCTGCGTGTTATTGTATGTCTGCGTGTTGTTGTATGTCTGCGTGTTGTTGTATGTCTGCGTGTGATTGTATGTCTGCGTGTGATTGTATGTCTGCGTGTTGTTGTATGTCTGCGTGTGGTTAATGTCTGCGTGTTGTTGTGTGTCTGCGTATGATTGTATGTCTGCGTGTGATTAATGTCTGCGTATGATTGTATGTCTGCGTGTGATTAATGTCTGCGTGTGATTGTATGTCTGCGTGTGATTAATGTCTGCGTGTGATTAATGTCTGCGTGTGGTTGTATGTCTGCGCGTGGTTGTATGTCTGCGTGTGATTAATGTCTGCGTGTGGTTGTATGTCTGCGCGTGGTTGTATGTCTGCGTGTGATTAATGTCTGCGTGTGGTTGTATGTCTGCGTGTGGTTGTATGTCTGCGCGTGGTTGTGTGTCTGCGCGTGGTTGTATGTCTGCGTGTTGTTGTATGTCTGCGTGTTGTTGTATGTCTGTGTGGTTTCATGTGTGTATGGTTGTTTGTCTGTGTGTGGTTGTATGTGGTTTTGTGTGATTTTATGTCTGTGCGTGGTTGTATGTCTGTGTATGTTGTACAGCTGTGTATGTTGTATGTCTGTGTGGTTGTATGTCTGTGTGAGGGAGAGGGAATGAGACAGACTGGGACATGTTTATTGGAAATATGTTGGAATAGAAATAAAGAAGAAGAAAAAGATTAGGAGGAGGAAGGCGACGAAGAAAAAGGAGGAGGAAGAGGAAAAGGAGAAAGAGGAGGCGGAAGAGGCGTAAGAGGAGGAGAAGAGGAAGAGGAGAAAAGGAAGAAGAAGAGGAAAGAGGAGGCAAAGAGAGGAGAAAGACGAAGAAAAAGTAGGAGGAGGAAGGAGAAGAAAACATAAAGAGGGGGAAGAAGAAGAAGAAGGAGAAGAAGAAGGAGGAGGAGAAGGAGGAGGAAGGAAGGAAGGAGGGCAGGAGGGAAAGTTTCTTTCAAAGAATGAAAACTTAAAACGAGAAGACAAAACCCTGGCTGCCTCTTCGTGATGACTGTGAGTGCTCCACCGACCCGGCCATGCTCAGCGATAAAATGTCGGCTTATCTGAGTTACTCACGCTCAAACATTTGCTTTTATCCTGGCACTCCATACCTGAGCTCACAGGTAACTGGCACTTCGTACCTGAGCTCACAGGTAACTGACACTTCGTACCTGAGCTCACAGGCAACTGGCACTTCGTACCTGAGCTCACAGGTAACTGGCACTTCGTACCTGAGCTCACAGGCAACTGGCACTTCCACAACTCTGAGCTCACAGGTAACTGGCACTTCCACAACTCTGAGCTTACAGGTAACTGGCACTTCTACAACTCTGAGCTTACAGGTAACTGGCACTTCTACAACTCTGAGCTTACAGGTAACTGGCACTTCCACAACTCTGAGCTCACAGGTAACTGGCACTTCCACAACTCTGAGCTTACAGGTAACTGGCACTTCTACAACTCTGAGCTCACAGGTAACTGCCACTACACAACTCGGAGCTCACAGGTAACTGGCACTTCCACAACTCTGAGCTTACAGGCAACTGGCACTTCCACAACTCTGAGCTTACAGGTAACTGGCACTTCCACAACTCTGAGCTCACAGGTAACTGGCACTTCCACAACTCTGAGCTCACAGGTAACTGCCACTACACAACTCTGAGCTCACAGGTAACTGGCACTTCTACAACTCTGAGCTCACAGGTAACTGCCACTACACAACTCTGAGCTCCCAGGTAACTGCCACTACACAACTCTGAGCTCAGCATTCCTGTCATATTTCTCTTGATCCAACAAATCAGAAACCAGTCATTAGATGCTTCTCTTAACTGTGACATGCTGACTGTGATTGTTGGAGTCACATTGCTGATATAAATCGAACGTCGAATTTCCGGAGGCTTATAATACTAAACTTTGTTGCATTAACAATTTGCGGGAGTAAAGTAGGTGTTAAAATAGTAATGTTAAAATGAGCAAATGAGTAAAGTAAAAACTAACAGCTGCAGAGTACCGTTAGAGCAAGGAATAAATGTTGTGTAAATAAAATAGAAGAGCTGGAGAGACAAAAAACCTTGTCAAAAAGTTAAGAGAGAGACAATGTACTTTCATAGGATATGCAATGAGAAGAGGGGGCATTGAAAATATTATAACAACAGGAAAAACAGAAGGAAGAAGATCAAGAGGAAGACCAAGAGAAATGATACTGGTCAGTCTGACGGGATGGTGTGAGAGGAGATCACCAACTGAACTGATGGCCTGCATGAAGGATCGGGTACTCTGGAATAGCATAATAGCCAACGCCAGTCGGCACGGCACATGATGATGATGATGATGAAATAAAATAAAATAGTGTGTGTATCGAAGTGTTAGTATCTTCTCACGTCTAGGACATTGTCAGGTAGATAAGCTAGCATCTATCTTTGTTGTAGAGTTGTGGACATCCCACTGTCAGGTAGATAGGCTAGCACCTGTCCTTGCTGTAGATTTATGGACATCTCACTGTCAGGTAGATAGGCTAGCACTTGTCCTTGCTGTAGATTTGTGGACATCTCACTGTCAGGTAGATAGGCTAGCACTCCTCCTCGCTGACCTGTTTTTCCAGGTAAGTGTCAGGTACCCACTTCTGGAGACTGGGTCTCATGCTGGTCAGTCTGAAAATATTCCGCTCAGTTGGGTAATTGAACCCTGAGCCTTTTGGTCGGCAGCTTAGTGCACTGACCCTTACACCACGAAGGCGCCAAATTTTATGGAAATAAGAATAATAAGACGCATCTGTCAAACGTAGCCTCTCACAAACGTAGCCTCTCACAAACGTAGCCTCTCAACAGAAAGCGAAGTTTTTGCTGTTGGTCTTTGTTCCTCAGGGAACTCTGTGTGACAGTTTCATCCGGATTAAGGGAGGTGCCACATCACGTTCTGGAACATAAGAGGCCAACGTGTATTAGTCGTGCGTCAGTAACATCTCTGTCAGTTATTTCTGTACACGAGGCACCTGGGATATTTGGTGTATGCGTCCAGTATTTACCTCGACCTGTTGGCACGCTAGAGGTCAGTATCTGACCAGCTTTCCTACAACAGCTCCAGGAAGAGCCAGGTATCAACTTCTACATCCGTCCACCTCTGTGGTAGATCTCAAACCCGAACTTTCGTTGCGAGAGATAGGTGCACAGATTCTCTACTCCGGCACATTTATCCAAAAATGGAGCGATGTGTTCTCTTCTCTTCTTTATCTAAGAATGTATCTCCACTTCTCCTGATCTGATAAAGTAGTAGTAATTTGATGATGTCCTCTGAATATAAAAAAAATAACTCTAAACTCTGAAATCTAAACTCTGAACTCTAACCTCTTAAAAAACAAGAGAAAACACAACATGACTAGCATACTCTATAGTCAACATAACAACATACTCTACAGTCTACATAACAACATACTCTACATTCTACATAACAATATACTGTACAATCTACGTAACTACATACTCTACAGTCTACATAACAATGTCATTTATCCTTATTAACAGACTGTAAATAAGAACAGTCAAGCGCTACAGCAATCAGAAATTTGGAGGAAAAAAAAAGACGGAAAAGATAAAAAAAGAAAAAAAAATCTTTAGTGGAAATGGAAAGTGTCGTAGTGAGAATAAAGGTATTGCTCTTATAAACATGAAAAGATGAAAATTTGTAAGAATATGCTCCGTTGATGTGCCATAGGTTGAGAGAACAAGGGGTCACCATTCTGATGACCCGCCACACATGAGACAAGATCCAGAACTAGAACAATAAAAGTAGACAGAAGTGTATGGTGTAGTTTACAAAGTCGCAGAGGGAGGGAGTCAAGTGAGTAAAAAACGAATAGAAAGTATGAGAATATATAAATGAAAAACATACAACATCCTATATTTCGGCGTGGGCCTTTTTCGAGGATTACATACACAAAGGAGATAGCGTTATGATATTTCTAAGAGGGCCTGGACACCTGTGGCTAAACATTTTTGCCTTAGCAACCACAGGGGAAAACAGGACATTTCGGTTAGTGCGATCCGCTCTTGTTCTGCTGATGTACCATCTCGGAGGGTCCTAGAACAGCGCCTTATTTTCCAGGCTGACTGTCTCCACCCAGCTGGAATTAACAATGTCTTCAGCTTTCTGTAACTTCTTTAGTTTTCCAAACCCCCCCCCCCTCTTTTTTTCCACTTTCTTTCTGCTAGATACCCCTCCCTACAGCCACCCTCTTTTCTTCTCTGGCATCATATTGGTGTTGATAGGGTCTTGTTAATCAGTTTCACATTTTCTCCCTGCAGGTGTTTATTTCTTCATTCATTATCTCTCCGCTCCCCCCCCCCCCCCAGACCTTCTCCTCTAGTGGCTATCATGTTTCTAATGCCCTTTCTCCCCCTTTCTACCACTTGTTTTCCTCCTCTCTCTCCACCTCTTCCTTACAATGGCTTTATCGGAGTATCCTTTGTGTGACCCGCGTGGTCCCTATGCATCTTCTGGTGGACTCGCATTTCTCTGTTTCCTACTTCTGGAGGAGGCCATATTAAGATAAGTTCTTCGCTTAATTATTTGTTTTTTATCTTGTTTGTGCATGTAATCTTCGAAAAATGCTCACACTGAAATGTCAGATGCTGTATGTTTGTCATTTATACATTCTCATACTTTCTATTCGTTTTTTTCTCACTTTACTCACTGCCTTTGCCACTTTGTAAAACTACACCATACACCTCTATCTACTTTTATTATTGAAACCAGTTTTACTGCAGTCGCCTCCCTTTTATCAGAACTAGAACAACTCTTCTACTCCTCCCCTCCCTGCCCGTCTCCCAACAGCCATATATATACTTGCTACAGTTGTAAACACTGTATTCATTCTTTTGTTATCATACATCTAGTCTTTGTTTGTTTGTTTGTTTGTTTGAAAATAGAGCGTAATCTTGGCGTCATGTCAATAGTATATTTTGTGTAATAACAACTGCTATACCAAAAACTAAAGTACAACATTAGTTGTTACATCATAACCGTTCAATGACGCTATTTGTTGGAACAAAATAATTGTTCATGACGTCATTTGTTGTAACAATATAGTTGTTCGTGACGTCATTTGCTGTAACAATATAGTTCTTCGTGACGTCATTTGTTGTAACAATATAGTTCTTCGTGAGGTCATTTGTTGTAACAGTATAGTTGTTCATTACGTCATTTATTATAACAATATAGGTGTTTGTGATGTCATTTGTTGAAACAATATAGTTGTTGGTGATGTCATTTCTTATAACAATATAGTTGTTTACGAAGTCATTTGTTTTAACAGGTTAGTTGTTCGTGACCTCACTTGTTTAACCCTAGTCATTAATGACATTACTTTTCTAACACCAGCCAGCATCGTAAGTGAGGACACCTGTCCCACAGAAAAAACACCACTACTACACTTTGCTACAACTAAATACTACAAATGCTGCCACTGCTAAATACTACAAATGCTGCCACTGCTAAATACTACAAATGCTGCCACTGCTAAATACTACAAATGCTGCTACTACTGATTCTTCTGCGACTACTACTAGTATACCAGTATTATTACAACTACCATCACTGCCACAACTGACAAAACAAACAAGGCAACTGAAATATGTATCAATGAGGAAAAACTGGAAGAAGTGGAGAGTTTTGAATATCTTGGATCGCTACTAACTAATAATGGAGATACAATGAGGGAAATTAAAAGGAGGACATCTATCGCTCTTCAGAAAGTAAAACAAATAAAGAATCTGTGGAGAGGAGCAGACAGAACCACAAAAATAAGATTTTTAAGGGCATGCATCTTTTCCATCGTAACATATGCCTGTGAGACCTGGACACTTAACAAAACAGCTGAGAAACACATAAATGCCGTTGAGTGTAAATGCTACAGAAGAGTTCTCCAAATATCGTGGACACAAAAAAGAACAAATATATCTATACTACAAGAGCTTAATATTGAAGAAGGCTGGCTAGTGAAGAGGATTAAAGAGAGAAAACTGAAATATTTTGGACACATTAAACGTCATGATAATTTAGAGAAGACCGTATTGGAAGGATACATAATGGGAAAAAGAAAAAGAGGAAGACCAAGACGAAGATGGCTGCAAGACATCGTTGACGATCTGGAAATGGATGCAACAGCAGCAGGCCATCTTGCTCACAACCGAGAGGCCTACAGGAGTGCTGTTTGGGAGGCAAAGTTCCGCAAGGGACATGCAAATGAATGAATGAATGAATGAATCACTGCCACTACTACTACTACTACTACTACTACTACTACTACTACTACTACTACTACTACTACTACTACTACTACCACAACTAGCACCACCACTACCACTACTACTGCTTTCATTACCACTACCTCTGCTACCAGTACAACCATCATTACCACTGCTACTAAAACCACCACAACCACCACAACCACCACAACCATCACAACTACCGCAACAAAGCAAATACAGCAAGTGTTGAGTAAAGACATTATTCCATCTTCCTCCAGGGTGGACTCCGAGTACACCAAACTAAAACTCAGTGATCTGACTATGGTCGCTACTCTGGGTGTAGGCGGATTTGGCCGAGTGGAGCTGGTAAGTCACTTACAAATGTAGCACTTTACAGTAAATTAAGAGAGTGTTTATGTTTTTCTTCCCCGTTATATATAGTAACAATGAAACGAAGTTCATTAATAACAACAGGTGACAACAAAGTTTTAACAAGTTAAAATCCTCGTTTCCCTGCTATTATGACAATTGGGGATGCGGTGTTAGACTCGTAGTTCCAAGACCTTTGTCACGTGATGTGGTCAATAAAGCTCTGTCAAAGTTTTAGCAAGTTCAGAGATCTGAAGATTTCTACCAAGAGCAAGGTTTATGAGAAGATCAAGCTCTGCAGGGGCATTTTAAAAACTTCAACGTGGAAGAGTTAAGCCGCAACAAACAAGGACGCAGTTTTTTTGTAATGGTATTATTTTGTATTTTGTGATAACATATATCAGGACAGGAACACTTACAGCGACCATACTTCTAAACTAGAACAGTTATAGCGACCATACTTCTAAACTAGAACAGTTATAACGACCACGTTCATAAACTAGAACACTTATAGCGACCATAATCATAAACTAGGACATTTATAGCGACCATGTTCATAAACTAGAACACTTATAGCGACCATGTTCATAAACTAGAATACTTATAGCGATCATGTTCATAAACTAGAACACTTATAGCGATAATGTTAATAAACTAGAACACTTAGAGCGACTACGTTCATTCATTCATTCATTTGCATGTCCCCTGCGGAACTTTGCCTTCCAAACAGCACTCCTGTAGACCTATCGGTTGTGAGAAAGATGGCCTGCTATTGATGCATCCATTTGCAGATCATCAACGATGTCTTGCAGCCATCTTCGTTTTGGTCTTCCTCTCTTTCTTTTTCCCATTATGACGGTCTTCTCTCGATTATCATGACGTTTAATGTGTCCAAAATATTTAAGTTTTCTCCCTTAAAAATCTTATTTTTGTGGTTCTATCTACGTTCATAAACTAGTATATTTATAGCGATCATATTCATAAACTAAAACACTTCTAGTGACCATACACTTGTAACTCTCATCTCCTAGATTAGAACACTTTTAGTGACCAAACTCCTAGATAAGAATGTTAATGACAACTTGGTATTCTGATTCCTAATCTGATAATTGTGAATATATTCTGAAATCTACATTTTTTTTTTTGGTGAGCGAAACAGCGAAATATTTGTTGCATTATAAAGGTGACAGCAGTAAGTGAATTGTGACAGCGACATTTGTGTCAGTTGCGTGGTGACATAGCATGGAGACTTCTGGGAGGTCAACCGTTGCACAGGCTATAATGTAGGACTGGAATGGTGATGTGGACCAAACTATTGGAGTGGAATGGTGATGTGGACCAAACTATTGGACTGGAATGGTGATTTGGACCAAACTATTGGACTGGAATAGTGATTTGGACCAAACTATTGGACTGGAATAGTGATTTGGACCAAACTATTGGACTGGAATAGTGATTTGGACCACACAATTGGACTGGAATGGTGATGTGGACCAAGCTATTGGACTGGAATGGTGATGTGGAGCAAACTATTGGACTGGAATAGTGATTTGGACCAAACTATTGGACTGGAATGGTGATTTGGACCGAACTATTGGACTGGAATGGTGATGTGGACCAAACTATTGGACTCGAATAGTGATTTGGACCAAACTATTGGACTGGAATGGTGATTTGGACCACACTATTGGACTGGAATGGTGATGTGGACCAAACTATTGGACTCGAATAGTGATTTAGACCAAATTATTGGACTGGAATGGTGATTTGGACCAAACTATTGGACTGGAATGGTGATGTGGACCAAACTATTGGACTGGAATGCTGATGTGGACCAAACTATTGGACTGGAATGGTGATTTGGACCAAACTATTGGACTGGAATGGTGATTTGGACCAAACTATTGGACTGGAATGGTGATTTGGACCAAACTATTGGACTGGAATGCTGATGTGGACCAAACTATTGGACTGGAATGGTGATTTGGACCAAACTATTGGACTGGAATGGTGATTTGGACCAAACTATTGGACTGGAATGGTGATTTGGACCAAACTATTGGACTGGAATGGTGATGTGGACAAAACTATTGGACTGGAATGGTGATTTGGACCAAACTAATGTACTGGAATGGTGATGTGGACCAAACTATTGGACTGGAATGGTGATTTGGACCAAACTAATGTAATGGAATGGTGATGTGGACCAAACTATTGGACTGGAATGGTGATTTGGACCAAACTGTTAGACTGGAATGGTGATTTGGACCAAACTATTGGACTGGAATGGTGATTTGGACCAAACTTGGACTGGAATGGTGATTTGGACCAAACTATTGGACTGGAATGGTGATTTGGACCAAACTATTGGAGTGGAATGGTGATTTGGACCAAACTATTGGACTGGAATGGTGATTTGGACCAAACTATTGGACTGGAATAGTGATTTGGACCAAACTATTGGACTGGAATGGTGATTTGAACCATATTCTTGGAGCAGAATGGTGATTTGAACCATACTCTGAGAATACAATGAGGATATGTTATGGAATTATCAGGGGTGAATTCACACACAAGCTGATGAACGATGTTCTGTGAAAGAAGGTGATGAACAATGTACTGTGAAAGAAGGTGATGAACAATGTACTGTGAAAGAAGGTGATGAACAATGTACTGTGAAAGAAGGTGATGAACAATGTACTGTGAAAGAAGGTGATGAACAATGTTCTGTGAAAGAAGGTGATGAACAATGTTCTGTGAAAGAAGGTGATGAACAATGTTCTGTGAAAGAAGGTGATGAACAATGTTCTGTGAAAGAAGGTGATGAACAATGTTCTGTGAAAGAAGGTGATGAACAATGTTCTGTGAAAGAAGGTGATGAACAATGTTCTGTGTTTGACCTGCCAAGAAGCCATGTCATATACTGGACAGAGATTGAGATGATAAAATGGATAAATTTCCTGTCTGAAAATTCTCACTTTTAGTCATCACACATCACCGTCTCAACAACAACAACAACAACAACAACAACAACAACAACAACAACAACAACAGAATGGGCGTGGTTGCTGGAAAGTTTGGTTGTATTGCTCAGATCTGGAGATAAACACCAGCCATTTCGGTACATTTAAAAAATCTGACAAAACAATGGCGGTGATTGTCTAGTCGTCAGAGAGTCTTCTGTGCCAGAGATACAGACACACTCGACAGTCGGCGAAGTAAGTGTCAGGAGCTAGCTAGCAGCTGCGCGTCACATCAGAGATTAAGACTATGATTATCAGTCAGAGATTAAGACTGCGATTATCAGTCAGAGATTAAGACTGCGATTATCAGTCAGAGATTAAGACTGCTTTTGTTAGTCAGAGATTAAGACTGTGGTTGTCAGTCAGAGATTAAGACTGCGATTATCAGTCAGAGATTAAGACTGCGTTTGTTAGTCAGAGATTAAGACTGCAATTATCAGTCAGAGATTAAGACTGCGATTATCAGTCAGAGATTAAGAATGTGGTTGTCAGTCAGAGATTAAGACTGTGGTTGTCAGTCAGAGATTAAGACTGTGGTTGTCAGTCAGAGATTAAGACTGTGGTTATCAGTCAGAGATTAAGACTGTGGTTGTCAGTCAGAGATTAAGACTGTGGTTGTCAGTCAGAGATTAATACTGTGGTTGTCAGTCAGAGATTAAGACTGTGGTTGTCAGTCAGAGATTAAGACTGTGGTTATCAGTCAGAGATTAAGACTGTGGTTGTCAGTCAGAGATTAAGACTGTGGTTATCAGTCAGAGATTAAGACTGTGGTTGTCAGTCAGAGATTAAGACTGTGGTTGTCAGTCAGAGATTAATACTGTGGTTGTCAGTCAGAGATTAAGACTGTGGTTGTCAGTCAGAGATTAAGACTGTGGTTATCAGTCAGAGATTAAGACTGTGGTTGTCAGTCAGAGATTAAGACTGTGGTTATCAGTCAGAGATTAAGACTGTGGTTGTCAGTCAGAGATTAAGACTGGTTGTCAGTCAGAGATTAAGACTGTGGTTGTCAGTCAGAGATTAAGACTGCGTTTGTGATCGTGTATTCGCTAATACAAACCCCCCACCCCCAAACAATCGTTTCATTATATCTAGACAAGTTATCAGGTCGGGCTGTCCAGGGCGGTACTCACACACTCGTATGTGTATGTTGTATGAGTGAGTCAGCTATCTGTGTGTTGTTTTGAGACATAATAATTATTATGAGTATCTCATGGCAGTGTAAGATGATTCCCCCCCCCCCCCCCATATTTTTGTTTCATTGCTAGTACCAGCCGCTGAGACTAGAAGCGCCAAAGTGGCTACTTCAGTCTTTCTCAGTTCAAGATCCTTCAATTCAGTGAATACTCTCTCTCTCTTTCTCCCTCTCTTCCCCCTCCATCTCTCTTCCTTTCTTCCCCTCTCGTTCTCCCTCTTCCCTCTTCTATCTCTCCCTCTTCCCCTTCCATCGCTCTCTCTGTCTTCCCCCCTCTCTCAGCCTCTCTCTCTCGCTCTCCTTCTCTTCCTCTCTCTCTCCCTCTCTTCCCCTCCATCTCTCTCCCTCTCTTCCCCCCTCTCTCCCCCTCTCTCACCCTCTCTTCCCCCTCCATCTCTCCCTCGCTCTCCCTCTCTTCCCCTCTCTTCCCCCTCCATCTCTCTCTCTTCCCCTTCTCTTCCCCTTCCATCTCTTTCCCTCTCTTCCCCCTCCATCTCTCTCCCTCTCTTCCCCCTCCATCTCTCTCCCTCGCTTTCTCTCTCTCTTCCCCCTCTCCCTCGCTCTCCCTCCATCTCTCTCCCTCTCTTCCCCTCTCTTCCCCCTCCATCTCTCTCCCTCGCTCTCCCTCTCTTCCCCCTCCATCTCTCTCCCTCGATCTCCCTCTCTTCCCCCTCCATCTCTCTCCCTCGCTCTCCCTCTCTTCCCCCTCCATCTCTCCCTCGCTCTCCCTCTCTTCCCCCTCCATCTCTCTCCCTCGCTCTCCCTCTCTTCCCCCTCCATCTCTCTCCCTCGCTCTCCCTCTCTTCCCCCTCCATCTCTCTCCCTCGCTTCCCCCTCTCTTCCCCCTCCATCTCTCTCCCTCTCTTCCCCTCTCTTCCCCTCTCCATCTCTCCCCTTCTCGCTCCCTCATTCTCCTTCTCTTCCCCCTTTCTCCTTCTCTTCCCCTTCTCTTCCCTCTTCCATCTCTCTCCCTCTCTTCCCCCTCCCGCTCCCTCTCTTCCTCCTCTCTCTTCCCCCCCCTCTCTCCTGCTCTCTTCCCCTCTCTCTCCCTATTCCCCCCTCTATTCCTCAAGAAGAGAGTTCTTTTCAACAAGGCCAAGTTAATTCATAAAATTCTATCGCACAATGCTCCACCCTATCTGTGGTCGTTGTTCAAATCCAACCCAAAACACAGCCAATGCTTAAGCAATTATATTCTCCCAAAAACCAAGGCTGGACATGTTTTAAAAAAAAGCTTCTCTTACTCAGCTGCCCACCTTTGGAATGCCCTACTAACTTATGCAAAACTTACAAGTAATATTCGTTCTTATAACTTCAAACTTTGTCTACAACTGTTTGATATAGACTATTTGCTTCCCTAAGCATAGTCTAAAGTAGTTTAAAGTGTGGCTTGATTGTTGTAATTTTTGACAGCTTTTCTATAAATTTTAGTTTTGAATGCAAGTTTATTTCATGTTGTTGCACAAATCAGAGTTTGGAGTGTATGGACAAGAGATAAGCTTATTATTTATTTATGTAATCATTTAATTGTGTCTACATGATTATTAATCCTCATTAGCAAATGCTGACTGACTGTAACTGAGTGAAAGCTGTATGATGAAGGGCAGAATGTTAGACGGGCCTGCGTGCCCAATTCTTAACCTTTTGAAAATAAAGTTCGTTCGTTCATTCTATTGTACTGTGGTATTAAATGAAAACATCACATTTAAAGTATTCTACATAATCTAGATAATCACATTTCAAGTATTCTACATAATCTAGATAATCACATTTCAAGTATTTTACATAATCTAGATAATCAAAAAGAGGCTAACAGGTACTATTACATCTAAAGAAAGACCAATCCTTAGCAAAAATGGAACACTATTAACATCAAATAAAGACCAAAAGCAAAGATGGGCTGAACACTTCCAAGAAATACTCAATCGACCACACCCAAAAGAATTGTTAAACCTTGAAACTGACTTACCAGCCCCACAACTAAATGTCAATCTAGATGAAATTGAATTGCATGAAATTGAAACAGCAGTGAATTTAATGGCTAACAACAAAGCTGCAGGTGAAGATGAAATAACAGCCGAGATGCTAAAAGCTATCAATAGTGACAACATGAGACAACTACAGAGAATGTTTAACAAGATTTGGAAAGAAGAAAAGGTCCCTTCTAATTGGAAGAAGGGAATCATTGTGAAAATACCAAAAAAGGGCAACCTTAGTGACTGTAACAACTGGAGAGGAGTAACCTTAATATCAGTTGTGTCAAAAGTATTTTGCAAGGTCATTTTGAATAGACTCAAAGATATAGTGGATACTGCAATGAGAGAAGAACAAGCAGGATTTCGAAAAGGGAGAAGCTGTCTCGACCAGATCTTTACTCTCAGAATAATACTTGAAGAACATATTGAAAAGCAGAAACCATTAATACTGAATTTCATAGATTTTAAGAAGGCATTTGATAGCATACACAGAGATTCATTATGGAGAATTTTATGTCTATATGGAATACCATCTAAAATTGTCAACATCATTAAGGACTTATACAATGGATATGGTTGTGCAGTCAAGACAGAAGAAGGGATGAGTGAATGGTTCCAGATTGAAACAGGCGTGAAACAAGGATGTATACTGTCTCCTTTACTTTTTGGGATTACAATAGACTTCATAATGAAAAAATGCTGCACAGGTAACACAGGTATTGACTGGGTACATGGGACCCAACTAGAAGATCTTGATTTTGCTGATGACATAACTCTTATCAGTAATAATGTGAATTCCATGCAAGAAAAAACAGATAGCCTATCTTCACTGGCTAGCAAAATAGGACTTGAAATTAACAAGGACAAAACAAAAATAATGAAAATTCCCATCAATCAAAATGGAAAAATACACATAGAAGGGACAGATATTGAAGAAGTCAATCAATTTGCATACCTTGGCAGCTACATAGACCAGGATGGTGACACTAGAAAGGAAGTTAGGATCAGAATTGCAAAAGCAGCATCAATCTTCAAGAATCTTGAGAACATATGGAATTCAAAAATTATAAGCACAAAAACCAAGTTAAGACTATTCAATTCAAATGTAATATCCACCCTCATTTATGCATGCGAAAGCTGGAAAACAACTAAAGAAATAGAAAAGAAATTAGACTCTTTTGAAAACAAATGCCTAAGGAAAATACTCGGCATCAAGTGGAATGAATTCAAGAACAATGCAGAGATAAGACAGATGACTGAACAACAACCAGTCTCACGGGTGATCAGGAAAAGGAGATGGACATATGTTGGCCACTTGATGAGAAGAAATGAGCAGAGAATCCCAAAACAAGCTATCAAGTGGAACACAACAGGCCGAAGAAAAAGGGGCAGACCGCGTGAAACTCTGAAGAGAACATTATTAAGAGAGGCCAAGTTAACAGGCATAAAATCCTTTGATGAGGTTGAAAGACTCGCCGAAGACAGGAAAAATTGGCGAACTACTTTGCGAGCCCTATGTGACGTCTAACGGCACGGGAAGGATATAAGAAGATAAGATAATCACATTTCAAGTATTCTACATAATCTAGATAATCACATTTCAAGTATTCTACATAATCTAGATAATCACATTTCAAGCATTCTACCTAATCTAGATAATCACATTTCAAGTATTCTACTTAT
Organism: Achatina immaculata; assembly: GCA_009760885.1. Lineage (NCBI taxonomy): Eukaryota > Metazoa > Mollusca > Gastropoda > Stylommatophora > Achatinidae > Lissachatina > Lissachatina immaculata. The sequence goes on along the minus strand of CM019719.1, from coordinate 3,517,615 downwards.
TATAAATCAACGGTTACCATACTTTCTACACCCAAGATCACTTTTTTAACCACATATAAAATGCGGACAGCAGTCTCTGACGTAGTATCGAAACGCCACAAACACATAATTGTTCAATAAACGGCAGATCATAACAGCTGCATACAACGGGTGGGGAAACAATGATCTAGAGACGCCACTTATAACCTCAGATGACCCTAGATTAAGGAACGTTGTGGTAAACCATTTGAAAACCATTGTATCAGTGCGGTCTGTGAGGAGCAAGGGAAACAATCTGTAGTTATCATATAAGCGAAGCTGTTCTGAACTGTTCCTGAGATTTATGTGGCTGTTAAACACCGGAATTTTGTCGAGACCTTGTGATAAAAAATAAAATGACATTTTTCTATCGAATTCTTGGACATTTTTAGCTCAAATAAAATTAGTTTTCTGACAGAAATGCCAGATTAGTAGACACTTTGTACAGCCTCATTCATCTTACCAGGTTGTCTTCCCCTGAATTTTAAGTTACTCAGTATCTGACAAGGCAGGTAAGCACACCTTGCGAACTATTTCTCTAAAGGGTTCACTTCGTTTAACGCTGTCTGACCCCACGACCCTGGAGTCATGGGTCATTTTCTGCAGTCATGTTTTCCTAGACTTTGTTCTAGAATTATGTGCTGCTACATTATGTGCTGCTACATTAAGTGCTGCTACATTATACGCTGCTACATTATGTGCTGCTACATTATGTGCTGCTACATTATTATATGCTGCTACATTATGTGCTGCTATATTATGTGCTGCTTCATTATATGCTGCTACATTATGTGCTGCTTATTTATTTTATAGTATCTAAGTCTGAGGTTAGAAGACTGGATACTTGTCGCCGTCTGTGGCGAGTTAGCTAGAGAGATGAGGAGAATTAGCTAAGAAAGATGCGAATTAGCTAGGGAGTAGAGGCAAATTAGCTAGAGGCGAACTAGCTAGGGAGTAAAGGCGAATTGGCTAGAAAGTAGAGGTGAATTAGCTAGAGATTAGATAAAAATTAGCTAGGGGGTAGATGCGAATTAGCAAGGGGGGTGTGGGGGATATTAATTTTGTCTACTTTCACCTCTAGGAGGAATTTGAATGTCCTCATGTAAAAAAACTGCTGTAATATGGTTTTATTCTTTGGTAGTAATTAAAATCTTCACCTGCTAAAGAAGCCAAATATGGGTAGAAACATGGCGGTTGCGTTTATTTTAAACTTGTAAGTGTGCTAAGGAGATTTTTTAGTGCTGGAAGATTAACAATGTTTTTTCCCTCACAAACAAAGAGCAAATACTAGCTCCATAAAGCTCTGTAATATACAAACAAAGAGAAAATATTACCTCCATATAGCTCTGTAATATACAAACAAAGAGAAAATATTACCTCCATATAGCTCTGTAATATACAAACAAAGAGCAAATATTAGCTCCATAAAGCTCTGTAATAAACAAACAAAGAGCAAATATTAGCTCCATAAAGCTCTGTAATATACAAACAAAGAGCAAATATTAGCTCCATAAAGCTCTGTAATAAACAAACAAAGAGCAAATATTAGCTCCATAAAGCTCTTTAATATACAAACAAAGAGCAAATATTAGCTCGATATAGCTCTGTAATACACAATGAAAGAGCAAATATTAGCTCGATATAGCTCTGTAATGAAAGAGCAAATATTAGCTCGATATAGCTCTGTAATGAAAGAGCAAATATTAGCTCGATATAGCTCTGTAATGAAAGAGCAAATATTAGCTCTATATAGCTCTGTAATGAAAGAGCAAATATTAGCTCGATATAGCTCTGTAATACACAATGAAATAGCAAATATTACTTCGGTATAGCTCTGTAATACACAATGAATGAGCAGATATTACCTCGATATAGCTCTGTAATACATAATGAGAGAGCAAATATTAACTCGATATAGCTTTGTAATACACAAACAAAAAGCAAATATTAGCTCGATATAGCTCTGTAATGAAAGAGCAAATATTAGCTCGATATAGCTCTGTAATGAAAGAGCAAATATTAGCTCGATATAGCTCTGTAATGAAAGAGCAAATATTAGCTCGATATAGCTCCGTAATACACAATGAAAGAGCAAATATTAGTCCTATATATTTTTGTATTACTCGTTTCTTACTGATGCTCCGTGGACATTAGAATAAACTGGTAAATGACTCTTACATCTGTTGTACATAAAAGACTCTTACAGCTGTTGTACACAAAAGACTCTTACAGCTGTTGTATATAAAAGACTCTTAAAGCTGTTGTACATAAAAGAAATGACGACTACGGTAAAACTGGTTCTAGTAATGAAAACAGATGAGTGAATTGTTCAGTTTTATAAGAAGCTAGAAAGAGTGAGGGAAGCATCTTAAGACGTGAGGGAAAGAAATATTACAGGAGAATTACCTAGATTTGAACCACGGACTCCAGTAGGACAAGCAACCGGTAAGCCACGAGAGAACAGCGTGTTAATAAACTTAGCTATCTAGCACCCCCGTAAAAACGTGTTTGATAGCTAATCCACCAATGCTTGTCTGGTGGAAAGTCGTGACACCCGGAAATGAAATGAGGTCATGATACATACATTCCTCAGCGTAGTCTTCTGTAGGTATCAAACTTCAGACACAAACATACACACAAGGCCAGACTTCAGACACAAACATACAAGGTCAAACTTCAGACATAAACATACACACAAGGTCAAACTTCAGACATAAACATACAAACAAGGTCTCCTGCAATGTCTAGCGCATACTGGGCAACAGTAACAAAAAAAAACATACGAGTACTTTTTACATAAAGCTAGTTTCAGGTTATGGTTTCAGATATAACTTTTTACAAACAGGAAACAGCGAGACTTTCGCACTGTAAAGTAACAGAACACAGAGTTGTATGATCAATCAGTCAGTCATTTGCATGTCCTTTGCGGAACTTTGCCTCCTTAAAAGAGATGGCGACTGCAGTAAAACAGGTTGAAATAAATAAGGTAGATAGAGGTGTATGGTACAGTTTTACAAAGTGAGGGAGGAAGTGAGCAAGGTGAGAAAAAAAAAACGAATAGAAAGTATGAGAATGTATAAATGAAAAACATACAACATCTGATATTTCGGCGTGAGCCTTATTCGAGGATACATACACAACGAAATACAAACACATATTGCTTAAGATAAGTTCTATGTGTTTGTATTTCGTTGTGTATGTATCCTCGAATAAGGCTCACGCCGAAATATCAGATGTTGTATGTTTTTCATTTATACATTCTCATACTTTCTATTCGTTTTTTTTTTCTCACCTTGCTCACTTCCTCCCTCATTTTGCCTCCTTAACAGCTCTTCTGAAGGCCTCTCCGTTGTATGGTTAGATCTGTAAAAATCACACACGAAGCAATTTTAGACGTGAGAGAAAGAAACGTGATAGGAAATCTGTAACGTTACAGACACATTACATACAAGTAGAGTATAAGGAGAGTAGTGTGGTGCTACAGACACAAGGTACATCAAAGTAAGGTTCCAGTGACAGCTCTGGTCTCTGATCCCAGGTCCATGTACACAACGATAACTCGAGGACGTACGCGCTGAAGATCTTGAAGAAACACCACATCGTGGAGACCAGACAGCAGGAGCACATCATGAATGAGAAGAAGATTATGATAGAAGCACGATCAGAGTTTATTGTCAGGTAAGTCATCCTTTCGAGATTTAGCAGTTTGTATCTGTCAGTCACGTGACGAATGTCTGACTTGGTATAGTTTGTATCTGTCAGTCACGAGACGAATGTCTGACTTGGTAGTTTGTATCTGTCAGTCACGTGACGAATGTCTGACTTGGTAGTTTGTATCTGTCAGTCACGTGACGAATGTCTGACTTGGTAGTTTATATCTGTCAGTGACGTGAAGAATGTCTGACTTGGTAGTTTGTATCTGTCTGTCATGTGACAAACGTTTGATTTGATAGTTTGTATCTGTCAGTAACGTGGCGAATGTTTGACTGTGCATTGTTTCTGTATTGTCGTGTGACGAATGTTTGACTTTGCATTGTTTTTGTATTGTCGTGTGACGAGTGTCTGACGTGGCAGTCTGTATCAGTCTCTTATGTGAGCTACTCACTCACTGCTCTCTGTACACAGTTCTCTTTTCTATAGCAAGTTTCTATTCTCATTTGTGAAACTTCTGTATGTCAGGACAGAAACTATAAACAAGCTGGCACAGAAAAGAAAAGTTTCTGTATTTTTAAACTAAATTTTCTATGCGACATAACCAAAATGTTGTGTCTCTGTATAATGAAATCTCTCTCTCTCTCTCTCTCCCTCTCTCTCTCTCTCTCTCTCTCTCTTCCTCCCCTCACCCACCCCGTTTCAGAAGAGATTTTTGCAACAGGAAGTTGTCATTTATTTGTGAAAGTTTCAGAGAATTATTTTGTTGTGCTGCTACCTCTCTGATTAAAAGAAAAAATTCTTCCCGTTTTCTTTGTTACGGACATTGTGTTAACAGTTTCGGAGTCTTCTGTCTTCCGACTTAGCCCTCATTTCTTTCTCCAGTAACCTAGTACTCTTTAGCATAGTCTGTCTTCATGTGACACAGTCTTCCGCCAGTCCTTTCCACTCCTTGTACTGATGGGTGGAATCCCTTAAGGGTGCCAAACAAACGAATACATCTTTTCTGAACTTTGGGAGGTAACTCTGCCCACACGTTTTGCAAGTTGTGCATTGCCTGGGATATGGCTGTCATTCATTTCAGCTACATGACCTGGTCACTTAAGTTTTATGCTGCTGATTACTGTCACAGACGGAAGATTGGCAGCTTCCACACCCCCCCCCCCCGAAACAGTTGGTTATTTAAGTATTTAAAAATAGTTTCCTTTAGATAGTGTGTTATTATAATTAGCTATTGTGTTATTATAATTAGTTATTGTGTTATTTAATTAGTTATTGAGTTATTATAATTAGCGTGTTATTATAATTAGTTATTGTGTTATTATAATTAGTTATTGTGTTATTATAATTAGCGTGTTATTATACTTAGTGTGTTGTTATAATTAGTTAGTATTATTATAACTAGTCAGTGTGTTATTATAATGTTAAATAGGATATTATAGCTTGACCTCCCTCCAGCCCTAGTTTTGTTTGTTCATATCGTCATTTCTTAACTTGACTTTCCTCTCACCCCATTTTTGTCTATTCATATCGCCATTTCTGAACTTGACTTTTCTCTCACACCGGTTTTGTCTGTTCATATCGTCATTTCTGAACTTGACTTTCCTGCACTCCAGATTTGACTTTTGTGTTGCGTTTCGTCCTTGTTATCTCTGGGTTCATAAGACAAGAGTGGCCGTTTGATCTAGGCTTGTCATGTCGCATGTTTTTGTTGTCTGTGACTGCATTTATCTGTCTTGGTCAGGCAGGTTTTAATGCCACGAATATAAACTCTAGGAACTCGCTGATAGCAAATCAGAAAATAATCAACACTATTTTTGCTCAAAGTTTATGTTATTAGATTGCTCTGGCTACAAAATCAGAATTTTAAAATGTGGAAAGAAAGTCTAGAAATGAGAAAAAACAGAAACAGTTTAGACGAAACAGTAAAAGCCATCTGGTTCGAGAGATTATCTGGAAACAAGGACTCGTAGATTAACATGCTGGACAGCGTTTCCCAGTCTTTTCGAGGTGGTGGACTCCCGAAGGCTAATGAATTGACCGCGTTCAGCTCTCTGCCACTCAGATACTAAACTTCCGACTTTTCTAATTCTCTACATACTATAGACTTGCTACGTCGACCCCCAGATGATGCTTCTCGGGCCCTCGGGGGTCCATGGGTCCCAGGTTTTAACACTGATGTGCTAGAGTATAGAGACTATATTGACTAGCAATAATAACTACAGAATGTAAGAGCAATGACGTGTACATGTAGTTACAATCTGAGTTGAAAGCAAATCCGTGTAACTGCATTCAGTGCTCAACAAATGTATTGATGGCCATTTAATGCACGTGTAATGATCCAGTGCCAGAACAGATTTAAAGCAACATTTCTGGCAGGCGCAGCAAGGAGCAGCCAACTTGATTTATGTAAAACTTTACGCCATTAATCACAACTAAGCCACGAGCGCCATAGACAAGCCTGTTTATATTCGTGTCAGGTAAAAATTCTGAACGAGAAAACAACGAAACAAAAATAAAAAAACTCACAGTTTGTTCCTCTTGCACCTGTAAATATACAAGCATTTGCAGAGAAAATCAACAAGACATTCTTTTTCAACAGAATAAACTTTCTGAGAGCTTGTAAAATATTCCGGTATAAAATTATTCAGTTTTAACTTTTCTGTTTAATCTTTTCCTATTTTTTGCGAGACTGTTTTTGTTAGAAACATAAAACTAAAAAAAAAAACAACAAAAAAACAGGTAAATTAAGCCTCAGGTAAATAAAATTTCACAGCAAGACTTTTTTCCAGTTAAAACGGACAGTTGAAAGTTGATCTTGTATGACGCACTGTCCACTCCAGACTTGGTAAGATGCAGGCTGTATGCTGTGTAAAACGATATGCTAGAGAACTTCTAGATCAGTTCTTGTGTTTAGACTTCAACTACAACCTGTTGAAACAACCAGTGCTAAATCGTGTGATTATGTTGAAACAACCAGTGCTAAATCGTGTGATTATGTTGAAACAACCAGTGCTAAATTGTGTGATTATGTTGAAACAACCAATGCTAAATCGTGTGATTATGTTGAAACAACCAATAATACATAATGTGATTATGTTGGAACAACCAATACTAAATAATGTGATTATGCTGAAACAACCAGTGGTATATTAGTTTGATTATTTTGAAAAACCATGTGCTAAATACTATGATTATGTTGAAACAACCAATACTAAATACTGTGATTATATTGAAAAAACCAATAATAAATAGTGTGATTATGACGAAACAAGAAATACTAAACAGTGTGATTATGTTGAAACAACTAATAATAAATAATGTGATTATGTTGAAACAACTAATAATAAACAGTGTGATTATGTTGAAACAACCAATAATAAATAGCGTGATTATGATGAAACAACCAATAATAAACAGTGTGATTATGATGAAACAAGAAATACTAAATAATGTGATTATGTTGAACTGACCAATACTAAATAATGTGATTATGTTGAACTGACCAATACTAAATAATGTGATTATGTTGAACTGACCAGTACTAAATAATGTGATTATGTTGAACTGACCAATACTAAATAATGTGATTATGTTGAACTGACCAATACTAAATAATATGATTATGTTGAAACGACCAATACTAAATAATGTGATTATGTTGAAACGACCAGTACTAAATTGTGTGATTATGTTGAAACGACCAATACTAAATTGTGTGATTATGAAAATTGTTTGTCTCAGGCTGTACCGAACTTTCAAAGACAGAAAATTCCTATACATGTTGTTAGAAGCTTGCCTGGGCGGGGAGCTGTGGACAGTTCTTAGAGACAGGTAAGTGGCTGTCTGTCAACCTGGCTGACTCTCTGACCTTGACATAATGTGGCCGTAACTGGAGGTGAAGTTTTAAGGGCTCGTTTTAGGGGCTCCTGATTCTTTTATTACTGGCCCGGGGGCCTCTATCTTTTGCCTCTTTTTTTAAGAGACAAAATTCAGAAAAAGATTGTAACGTTTCGGGTACAGTTCAAGTAGGGGATGAGGGGGTGGGGGGGGGGGGAGGGGGCTGATAGTAACTGACCTCGAAGCCCGACCTGACTTTATATTAATAATAGACCGTAACTTGTCCCCCCCCCCAAAAAAAAGATGGTAGTAGGAATGAAAATATAATATTTACCAGGAGTAATTATCTTTCCCAATTAAAATTCACAGCCCACTAAGAACAGCAGGAGCAGTCAGACAGGAACAACAGCTCCAGCTGTTTGATTTATGCTGTGACACGTTTTCAACTTCTGCTCACCACATCTGACACTTATCTCTGCCAAACTGAGCCTGGACACTGAGACGAACAAATTTACATGCACACACACATACGCACTCACACACACACACACACACACTACTGCAATCATCAACTTTTACCTAATCTCAGCCTTCGTCACAGCAGATGTTGCAGTATGACGAATAAGCCAACATCACAGTACCTGATTGTTTCTTCAACTTTCAAACTTCGAACATCATAGTACCTGACTGTTTCTTCAACTTTCAAACTTCGAACATCATAGTACCTGACTGTTTCTTCAACTTTCAAACTTCGAACATCATAGTACCTGACTGTTTCTTCAACTTTCAAACTTCGAACATCATAGTACCTGACTGTTTCTTCAACTTTCAAACTTCGAACATCATAGTACCTGACTGTTTCTTCAACTTTCAAACTTCGAACATCATAGTACCTGACTGTTTCTTCAACTTTCAAACTTCGAACATCACAGTACCTGACTGTTTCTTTAACTTTCAAACTTCGAACATCATAGTACCTGACTGTTTCTTCAACTTTCAAACTTCGAACATCATAGTACCTGACTGTTTCTTCAACTTTCAAACTTCGAACATCACAGTACATGACTGTTTCTTTAACTTTCAAACTTCGAACATCATAGTACCTGACTGTTTCTTCAACTTTCAAACTTCGAACATCATAGTACCTGACTGTTTCTTCAACTTGGGATATGGTGCCATAAAGAGTGTCTACAGTTATTAGTCCAATCTTAGATTGGTACATAACTTGGCTCGGGTACTGCATATAGCACAGTGTGAATGTCACATATAGCACAGTGTGAATGTCATATATATATATATATATATCACAGTGTGAATGTCACATATATAGCACAGTGTGAATGTCACATATATAGCACAGTGTGAATGTCACATATATAGCACAGTGTGAATGTCACATATAGCACAATGTGAATATCACATATAACACAGTGTGACTGTATATAACACAGTGTGACTGTCACATATATAGCATAGTGTGAATGTCACATATATAGCACAGTGTGAATGTCACATATATAGCACAGTGTGAATGTCACATATATAGCACAGTGTGAATGTCACATATAGCACAGTGTGCATGTCGCATATATAACACAGTGCGAATGTCACATATAGCACAGTGCGACTGTTACATATATAGCACAATGTGAATGTCACACATATAGCACAGTGTAATGTCATATATATAGCACATTTGAATGTCACATATACAACACAGTGTGAATGTCACATATATAGCACATTTGAATGTCACTATATAACACAGTGTGAATGTCACATGTATAGTACAATTTGGACAGTGAAGAAAATGACTTTTCTACAAAACGGCGACAAAAGAAAGTGGAGAGCGAACGGTGTTATTAGTTTCAGCATTATCATACATGCAGATCATTATCATCAACCATCTCATTTCTTGTCCTCCCAGGGGATCGTTCGATGACAGCACAACACGGTTCTACACGGCCTGTGTTGTGGAAGCTTTTGTCTACTTACACAGTCGAGGCATAGTTTACCGTGACCTGAAGCCAGAGAACTTACTGCTAGACACTGCTGGATACATCAAGCTCGTACGTTGCTGTTTTATTTCTGCTTGTTTCTGCTTGTTGCTGTTTTATTTCTGCTTGTTTCTGTTTTATTTCTGATTGTTTCTGCTTGTTGCTGTTTTATTTCTGATTGTTTCTGCTTGTTGCTGTTTTATTTCTGATTGTTTCTGTTTGTTGCTGTTTTATTTCTGATTGTTTCTGCTTGTTGCTGTTTTATTTCTGATTGTTTCTGCTTGTTGCTGTTTTATTTCTGATTGTTTCTGCTTGTTGCTGTTTTATTTCTGATTGTTTCTGCTTGTTGCTGTTTTATTTCTGATTGTTTCTGTTTGTTGCTGTTTTATTTCTGATTGTTTCTGCTTGTTGCTGTTTTATTTCTGATTGTTTCTGTTTGTTGCTGTTTTATTTCTGATTGTTTCTGCTTGTTGCTGTTTTATTTCTGATTGTTTCTGTTTGTTGCTGTTTTATTTCTGATTGTTTCTGCTTGTTTCTGTTTTATTTCTGATTGTTTCTGTTTGTTGCTGTTTTATTTCTGATTGTTTCTGTTTGTTGCTGTTTTATTTCTGATTGTTGCTGTTTTATTTCTGCTTGTTGCTGTTTTATTTCTGATTGTTTCTGTTTGTTGCTGTTTTATTTCTGATTGTTTCTGTTTGTTGCTGTTTTATTTCTGATTGTTGCTGTTTTATTTCTGCTTGTTGCTGTTTTATTTCTGATTGTTTCTGTTTGTTGCTGTTTTATTTCTGATTGTTTCTGTTTGTTGCTGTTTTATTTCTGATTGTTTCTGGTTGTTGCTGTTTTATTTCTGATTGTTTCTGCTTGTTGCTGTTTTATTTCTGATTGTTTCTGGTTGTTGCTGTTTTATTTCTGATTGTTTCTGCTTGTTGCTGTTTTATTTCTGATTGTTTCTGTTTGTTGCTGTTTTATTTCTGATTGTTTCTGCTTGTTGCTGTTTTATTTCTGATTGTTTCTGTTTGTTGCTGTTTTATTTCTGATTGTTTCTGCTTGTTTCTGTTTTATTTCTGATTGTTTCTGTTTGTTGCTGTTTTATTTCTGATTGTTTCTGTTTGTTGCTGTTTTATTTCTGATTGTTGCTGTTTTATTTCTGCTTGTTGCTGTTTTATTTCTGATTGTTTCTGTTTGTTGCTGTTTTATTTCTGATTGTTTCTGTTTGTTGCTGTTTTATTTCTGATTGTTTCTGTTTGTTGCTGTTTTATTTCTGATTGTTTCTGTTTGTTGCTGTTTTATTTCTGATTGTTTCTGCTTGTTGCTGTTTTATTTCTGATTGTTTCTGCTTGTTGCTGTTTTATTTCTGATTGTTTCTGCTTGTTGCTGTTTAGTTCTGTTTGTTTTTCTACGTAAAACATTTTTTAATGAAACATTTCATGCTCATCTAAGAAAAAATTGTACAAGACGGAAATTTGCAAATTTATATATATATATATATATATATATATATATATATATATATACGTATTTATAGAACAAATTGTGAAGATCCTAAGCTAATATTAACTTTAGAAAAAAAATTAGGAGATAAATTTCAAATTTTGAATAAAAATTGAGGACTTTCAACATTACACTAGAACACGTAAGACATGATAGAGTAAAAGATAAGGTATAGAATAGACAAAGAGATAAGATATAAATTTATGAACGCCACCGGAAGAAAGAGATTATACGTATGTAAATTAGAGATGAAGGACGTTTAAGGCAAAGACCTGACTGGAAAAAATATAAAATACAAATTCTAGTGGAAGAAAGACGTAACATATAGAACATAAAAGAAAAAAAAGACATATGTTTCTTAGTGGGAGAAAATTACTGACATTAATGGAAGATAACAGACAGACCTTAGTGGAAGAAAGACAGAGAAATAGACTTAAGAGGAAGAAAGATGTAAGATATAGACCTTAGTGGAAGAACGACAAAGAAATAGATCTTAGTGGAAGAAAAGCAGAAAGAAATAGACGAGATAGGAAAAAAAAGACAAAGATATAGACCTTAGACGAGAGAGGAAGAAAGACATAAGATATGGACCTGACAGGAAGAAAGACATAAGATAAGGACCTTACAGGAAGAAAGACATAAGATATAGACCTGACAGGAAGAAAGATGTAGGTGTAGATCTTTGTGGAAGAAAGATTTAAGAAGACATATGACGTTAGAGGAAGACGGACAATATGGCTTGTAATGAGAAGAATAAATGCTTGGAAATGATCGTGTGGAAAAAGGAAGACATAATATTCACTTGTTCTTTGAGCGGCTTGATCTCAGTCAGAACATTCCCATCTGTGCTCGGATGCCAGTTCTACCACCCTAGACCATCTGACCACAAGCAGCCAGGCACCCCAAGCACCTGAACCAATCTTCTGTGTTAGATTTTTCCTACAGTTTTACCCGCTGGTCAGCCACTGACTGCCATACTCTTTCTGCGATCCTGCCAAGGCATTTTTAACGTGCGCGACAATGCTTAGACGAAGATTCGGTCCCGCTGCCTAGAGACCAGATGAATTTATTGCTGGAGGAATTACAAGAAAACCTGGCGCTTCTGATGGGATTCAAACCCACGATCTCCACAGCGAACATCTAACCCCGAGACCACATTGCCTCCCCCCTCCTCAACATAACCATATAGATAAAAAAGAAGATGTAAGTATGAATGTATGAATGAGAGGAAGTTGAGCGGACTAACAGCTTTCTAGCCACTAGATGGTAGCAAACCTCCAAACTTGGTCAACACTTCCATCATGGCGACACAAAAGTTAGAGTGACGTCCAGCATTCATTTAAAGTTGATATTTTGTCACAACAGGTTGATTTTGGGTTTGCCAAGCGAATCGGACACGGAAGGAAGACATGGACGTTCTGTGGGACACCAGAATATGTAGCTCCAGAAGTTATACTTAACAAAGGTCATGACATTTCTGCGGACTACTGGTCCCTGGGCATTCTTATGTTTGAACTTCTTACTGGCAGGTACAAGATATGTGACATGTATGTGACAAGATATGTGATATGTATGTGACAAGATATGTGACATGTATATGACAAGATATGTGACATGTATATGGTTGTCCATGACATGTTTGTGATTGTGTATAACGTGTATGTGACATGTAGGGAACAATGTACGCAGTCTGGGTTTGACTGTGTGTGGTAGTCTGTGGCTGTGTGTGGTAGTCTGTGGCTGTGTGTGGCAGTCTGTGGCTGTGTGTGGCAGTCTGTGTACAACATGTGTGTGGTAGTATGTGGCTGTGTGTGGTAGTCTGTGGCTGTGTGTGGCAGTCTGTGGCTGTGTGTGGCAGTCTGTGTACAACATGTGTGTGGTAGTCTGTGGCTGTGTGTGGTAGTCTGTGGCTGTGTAAAACATGTGTGTGGTAGTCTGTGGCTGTGTACAACATGTGTGTGGTAGTCTGTGGCTGTGTGTGGTAGTCTGTGGCTGTGTGTGGTAGTCTGTGGCTGTGTGTGGCAGTTTGTTGCTGTGTGTGATAGCCTGTGTACAACATGTGTGTGGTAGTCTATGGCTGTGTACAACATGTGTGTGGTAGTCTGTGGCTGTGTACAACATGTGTGTGGTAGTCTGTGGCTGTGTGTGGTAGCCTGTGTACAACATGTGTGTGGTAGTCTGTGGCTGTGTACAACATGTGTGTGGTAGTCTGTGGCTGTGTACAACATGTGTGGTAGTCTGTGGCTGTGTACAACATGTATGTGGTAGTCTGTGGCTGTGTACAACATGTTTGTGGTAGTCTGTGGCTGTGTACAACATGTGTGGTAGTCTGTGGCTGTGTACAACATGTGTGTGATATTCTGTGGCTATGTACAACATGTATGTGGTAGTCTGTGGCTATGTACAACATGTGTGTGGTAGTCTGTGGCTGTGTACAACATGTGTGTGGTAGTCTGTGGCTGTGTGTGGTAGCCTGTGTACAACATGTGTGTGGTAGTCTGTGGCTGTGTACAACATGTGTGGTAGTCTGTGGCTGTGTACAACATGTGTGGTAGTCTGTGGCTGTGTACAACATGTATGTGGTAGTCTGTGGCTGTGTACAACATGTTTGTGGTAGTCTGTGGCTGTGTACAACATGTGTGGTAGTCTGTGGCTGTGTACAACATGTGTGTGATATTCTGTGGCTATGTACAACATGTATGTGGTAGTCTGTGGCTATGTACAACATGTGTGTGGTAGTCTGTGGCTGTGTACAACATGTGTGGTAGTCTGTGGCTGTGTACAACATGTGTGTGGTAGTCTGTGGCTATGTACAACATGTGTGTGGTAGTCTGTGGCTGTGTACAACATGTGTGGTAGTCTGTGGCTGTGTACAACATGTGTGTGGTAGTCTGTGGCTGTGTACAACATGTGTGTGGTTTTGTGTGGTAGTCTGTGGCTGTGTACAACACATGTATGCATGCAAATGACATGAATGAATCTTGTATGCGATGTATTTTTTAGCTATATGTAACTTACATAAAACGTGTCTGTTTATGTGTATGACTGTTTACTTGGTATAACTGTGACATGTATTTGGTCACACATATTATGTGGTGTTTATATATGTGTGTGTGTGACATAGATGTGACATTTGTGTGACTGTGTATGTAAGCAGATAACTTTGTGACTGTGTGTAAACAGATAACTATGTGACTGTGTATGTAAGCAGATAACTGTGTGAATGTGTGTAAACAGATAACTATATGACTGTATGTAAGCAGATAACTGTGACTGTGTATGTAAGCAGATGACTCTGTGACTGTGTATGTAAGCAGATAACTGTGTGAATGTATGTAAGCAGATAACTGTGTGAATGTATGTAAGCAGATAACCGTGACTGTGTATGTAAGCAGATGACTATGTGTAAGCAGAGTATGGCACAGACAAATGGAAGTCTCTTTGATGGAAGATTTGGTTAGGATCTTTTCAAAAATGCTGTAGGTTCTGGGGCAAAGCATTGGGGCCCCATCCACCAGTTCATAGGAAGTGAAAATATTACATAACAAAATCTGAATCATGGGGGCCCACGGCAGCTGCCCAGTATGCCTTGTACTGAGCTTGGCATGTATGAGCGTAGGTGTGATCAGCCAGAAATGTGGGAAACAAGAAATGAGAAACACGAGTTTTTGGTGGATACAGAAAAGGTGATGTTTGTGGATAAGTTGGGTGTTTTTGTTGGTAGGGCAAGAGTACTAACAGATTCAGATAAGCTAGCATAATGTTAAAGTTAATTAAGATTTGAGAGATTGTCACAAATAACTGTGAAAGATGAGTAACTGTAGTTTTGATGTGAGATATGGTAGAGAATGTAAGTAGAAGGATAAATGATAAATTTGTAATGAAAAAGATAAGTGGTCATATCAGAAGAGATAGAGAAAAGATTGTATGAAATGATTTATTATAGAAGTCATACTTCCCACTGAAAAAACACAATAATAGACAGTGTGGACAGATTTTTAGTGGAAGTATCAGAGCCTGTGGTGGTGGAGCAGAGAGTGGATACATGTGGATTTAATAAAGAAGAGCAGCAACCAAGGAGATAAACTAGATCACAGTTTTCATATTTTTCTTTTTTAACCAGCATACTACAAACTGTGATCTGGTGAAAGTTTTACGTTGCCAAAGTTAAACATCACCAAATCTTTTGTATTAGACTGTAAATAATGTTTGTGTCTGTAGCCAACTTACATGGAAATATGTATGTTTTTAGCTAGCTATACATGAAAATATGTGTGTTCAAAGCCAGCTACATGAAAATATTTGTGTTCATACTCAGCTATACTATGTGTGTTCATAGCCAGCTATAGATGAAAATATGTGTGTTCATAGTCAGCTATACATGAAAATATGTGTGTTCATAGTCAGCTATACATGAAAATATGTGTGTTCATAGTCAGCTATACATGAAAATATGTGTGTTCATAGTCAGCTACATGAAAGTCAGCCGCGCAGAGCTGCGCCGAGCTAAACAGCGCGGGCTGCTGCTGTTGCGCAGTCCGACCGTTCTTTTGGCGAAAAAGCGCTCTCGAGTTCCGTGCGTGGGGAGACAGGCTTTCGCTCCCTTCCCGGACGGCGAGAGTTAAGGTATTTCGATGCAGAAGCAAGTGGTTTGTCCGTCGAGCGAAGCATGTAAACGGCTAGCCAGCCAGGTTCGTGCTAACGATGTAGTACGGTTTTGTCGACCGATTGTCTCGAAATTGGCCCATCTCTCGCAAAGAGTATCGGGTCTGCAGTATGTAACGTGTGTTGTTTGTGGGTGGCCAGGCTTTCTTCTCCGCTCGTTAGAGCAGAGAGAGCCGCCCCCGCCGGTTAAAGGAAATGAAACGCCGCCGGGGTCGAAAGGGATCCGCTCTGAGCAGAGCGCTGTCTCCCTTGCCCCGCGTCGGTCTGTCGGCAGATATCCGACAAAGGTTCGGTGAAGAAAGCTGTCTGGTTGATCCTGCCAGTAGTCATATGCTTGTCTCAAAGATTAAGACATGCATGTCTAAGTTCACACTGTCTCACGGTGAAACCGCGAATGGCTCATTAAATCAGTCGAGGTTCCTTAGATGACACGATCCTACTTGGATAACTGTTTCAATTCTAGAGCTAATACATGCTTACCAAGCTCCGACCCTCGTGGAAAGAGCGCTTTTATTAGTTCAAAACTAAATAAAGGTTGCTGTGGGGCGCCGATGGGAAAAGGTGGTGGAAAGTGAAGTTTAACCGGTATGTCCAGTAGTATCGCCACGAGAGCTATACCACGGCACCTCTGCTCTAGAGGCCGCCCACGTCCGAAATACACCTACACTGGTGAAATATGCCTAAACCGGCACACACCAGGGGTGGAACTTGATGGCTAGACATGTCATGCCACCTCCGCTCTAGAGGTCGGTAACGCCTGATAAACACCCATACTGGTGAATTTTGCCTAAACCGGCTCATACCAGGGGTGAATCTTGAAGGCTATGCATGTCACAGTACCTCTGCCCTAGAGGTCGGTCCCGTCCCAAACACGCCCATAATGTGATAATGCCTAAACCGGCTCAACCCAGGGGTAGAAGTCACTAGTGGCGAGGATTCGTCCTCCTGGACAAAAGCTCCATCCTGGTCACAACTAGGAAGGGTAGCGGCCACGACCGCAAAATGCTGAAGTCGGAGACACTGGACCAGGGAAGTCTAGATAGGCAACCACCTCTCACCCGGCGGGGATGTTTGCGTATCCTAATCACGCTGAGGTTTTCCGGTGAGAAAGTCCAACCCTGGACTGGATGGGCAACCACCTCTCACCCGGCGGTGATACACGGGTATCTCAAAACACGTCGAGGTTTTCCGGTGAGAAAGTCCAACTCTGGCCTGGGTGGGCTACCACCTCTCACCCAGCGGGGATACACTGATATCCTAAACACGTCGAGGTCTTCCGGTGAGAAAGTCCAACCCTAGACTAAACTGATGCAATGAAAACCACGGTGTCACGCAATCCCGCTTCCGAGACCCACCAAGAATACAGGCTAAAGCACTGTGATACTCTGAACCCCTTGTGGTCCTGTCGTGGATCTCGTGTGGTCTATTTTGGACCACACAGGGGACCACGGGACCTAACGAGGACCACAGGCCTGAATTCAGTAGGATCACAGTGCGGTTTTTGGTGGTAGAAGTGAACGAAGAAGAAGAAGAAGCTACATGAAAATATGTGTGTTCACAGCCAGCTATACAAGAAAATATGTGTGTTCATAGCCAGCAATACATGAAAATATGTGTGTTCATAGTCAGCTATATAAGAAAATATGTGTGTTCATAGCCAGCAATACATGAAAATATGTGTGTTCATAGCCAGCTATACAAGAAAATATGTGTGTTCATAGCCAGCTATACATGAAAATATGTGTGTTCATAGCCAGCAATACATGAAAATATGTGTGTTCATAGCCAGCAATACATGAAAATATGTGTGTTCATAGCCAGCTACATGAAAATATGTGTGTTCATAGCCAGCTATACAGGAAAATATGTGTGTTCATAGGCAGCTATACATGAAAATATGTGTGTTCATAGCCAGCTACATGAAAATATTTGTTGTTGTTTGTAGCTTATCATGTATGACATCATATCTGTGTGTTTGTAGCCCACCTTTTGCTGGCCCAGACCCAATGAAGACCTACAACTTGATCCTGAAGGGCATTGATGCCGTGGACATTCCAAGAAAAATAACCAAAAATGCTGCTGGTTTAATTAAGAAACTTTGCCGGTAAGAGCAGGTTTAGAATCAAGTTTTTTAGAGCAGATTTATAGTGCAAGTTTCTGATCAAGTTTTTTAGAGCAGATTTATAGTGCAAGTTTCTGATCAAGTTTTTTAGAGCAGATTTATAGTGCAAGTTTATGATCAAGTTTTTTAGAGCAGGTTTATAAAGCAGGTTTAGAGTCAAGGTTTACAGATCAGATTTATAGTGCAGGTACAGAGCATGTTTATAGGTTAAAGTTTCTAGAACATGTTTATAGGTTAAGTTTTCTAGAGCATGTTTGGAATCAGAATTTATGCAGCCAGTTTATAGCATGTTTGGAATCAGAATTTATACAGCCAGTTTATAGCATGTTTGGAATCAGAATTTATACAGCCAGTTTATAGTGTTTGGAATCAGAATTTATACAGCCAGTTTATAGCATGTTTGGAATCAGAATTTATACAGCCAGTTTATAGCATGTTTGGAATCAGAATTTATACAGCCAGTTTATAGCATGTTTGGAATCAGAATTTATACAGCCAGTTTATAGCATGTTTGGAATCAGAATTTATACAGCCAGTTTATAGCATGTTTGGAATCAGAATTTATACAGCCAGTTTATAGCATGTTTGGAATCAGAATTTATACAGCCAGTTTATAGCATGTTTGGAATCAGAATTTATGCAGCCAGTTTATAGCATGTTTGGAATCAGAATTTATACAGCCAGTTTATAGTGTTTGGAATCAGAATTTATACAGCCAGTTTATAGCATGTTTGGAATCAGAATTTATACAGCCAGTTTATAGCATGTTTGGAATCAGAATTTATACAGCCAGTTTATAGTGTTTGGAATCAGAATTTATACAGCCAGTTTATAGCATGTTTGGAATCAGAATTTATACAGCCAGTTTATAGCATGTTTGGAATCAGAATTTATGCAGCCAGTTTATAGCATGTTTGGAATCAGAATTTATACAGCCAGTTTATAGTGTTTGGAATCAGAATTTATACAGCCAGTTTATAGCATGTTTGGAATCAGAATTTATACAGCCAGTTTATAGCATGTTTGGAATCAGAATTTATGCAGCCAGTTTATAAAGTTTGTTTTTAGTCAAGATTTATAGGTAGGCCATAGAGAGCATGTTTAAAAGTCAAGGTTTATAATGAAGGCTTATAGAGTATGTTTATGGTCAAAGTTTATAAAGATGATTCATAGAGCAGGTTTATATACCTTTCATTACTTGATTAAGATCTGATCTCCCTACACATGCAAACAAGTGTTCTTTGCAGCCTTTTCTGTAACGACATTGTATCACAGGCACACAAAGAATGGACATCAGTGGCTTAAGTCCCAGACTAGCTCATCCATAACATCTCCATGCCATGGACATGACACTAGTGCTGGGTTACAGTAGTTTGAAGTCCCAGACTTGACCCATGAAAGTGGCTTATTGACATCTCCATACCATGGACATGACACTAGTGCTGTGTTATGGTGGCTTGATCAAAGACAAGACCAGCTGACCCAGCAAGCAGGCATCTCAAGAAGCTCCACCACCAAATGGGTCAAACTGAGCCCTATCTTGCTAGCCAGGCTAAAGGAACACATCAACCCATTTACTGAAAGCACCAAAATGTTAAGATCTTGGCCAAGTCTGATTCTCTCAATCACATCATCTCTATGGCACACTCATCCATGCTCTCTTATGTTTTCTCTGATAAAAAGTTTCATAATTTACCATTTCATTTTCTTTAGTTTCACAGGAAAGATGCTTTCATCATTTATCATTCTGTAAGATATTGTTAGTCCATGTTTTGATGTTTAAATTGCTTCTTCTTCTCTGAATGTCATATCCCATACAAGCATGTTCTCTGGTTAAGTATTTCAGTTGTTAAATTTCTCATATTCTTAATTTCGCATAAACTAATGTTTAAAGTGGTTGTATAATCCAGTTTTTCCGCAGTATAACTATTTAACCCAGTTTTTCCACCTGTCTGGTTATTTAACCCAAAGCTTCTCCGGTGTAACCATTTAACCAAAGAAATTCTGTGTTATGACAGGGATAACCCCACAGAGAGACTTGGTTATGGTCGAGGAGGTATCAGAGAGATACAGAAGCACATGTGGTTTGACAGTTTCAACTGGGATGGTCTGAGGAACCGAACATTGAAACCTCCGATTGTTCCCAATGTAAGTTAAGTAAACTGGGTTAACATACGATATTTAGTATTCTTCTTTGTGAGCTCTTGATGTTTAGTTGGTAAGAATTTCTGATTCAGAGATCCGTTGAATCTCTAGTTTGTGGAGAGATTAAGGCATTTATAACCTTGAATAAGAGAAGAATGATAACTTTATTATTACTAAACCAGTAATGAAAGGATTCAGTGATTTATGTTCTCTAGACTTTGAGAATTGTTTGTTAGTCTCAGTGGATCTCACAACCTAAAATAAATATCCCCCTCTCAGTGGATCTCACAATCAAAAATAAATATCCCCCTATCAGTGGATCTCACAATCTAAAATAAATATCCCCCCCCCCCTCTCAGTGGATCTCACAATCTAAAATACATATCCCCCCCCCCTCAGTGGATCTCACAATCTAAAATAAATACCCCCCTCCCCCCCCCCCCCCAGGAGAAACCATAGTGAACATTTTGTTTCATCTTACGCCCAGGCAGAATTGTAAAATGTTTCAGAGAAAGAGTCTGAAATTTGTTGCCAAATTCTCGAAGTGTCTCCACACAACAAAGAATGTTTCAGAAACCCAACCTTGGAATAGGAACCCATGGAGGAGAAGCTGTGGAGCTCCTATGAAGACCTCTTACTGACAGCAGGATTCTTGGAGGTGACCCAGCTCTCTGTTGAGAAAGCAGAGCATGTGAGACTACACAGAAGAAGAAGCAGAAGAAGAAGAAGAAGAAGAAGAGAAGAAGAAAAAGAAGAAGAAGAAGAAGGAATAGGAATCCATCAAAAGATAACTATATATTGTATGATAATGATACATCACATGATAAATGAACATCGTATGATCATGATACATCATATGATAAATGAACATTGTATGATAACTAAACATTTTAAAACTAAACTGCATTAATAAATGTTACTTATTATTGATAAAATTATAACATTAATGTCAATGTTAATTTGGGTTTCCATAGCAAACGAATGCCATGACACCAGTATTGTATCAATAACATCAGAACATTTCTTATGTACGAATCTAGAACTTTAAAAACTTGTAATGAAACAAAAAATATTTCTGATGTTTTGAGAGCACAGCGTTGAGAAGTTTTTGGGAACAACTTAAGAAGACAGAAAGAAACACAAAAGATGAAAACCTAGTGGAATATGTGACATAAACCATAAGAAGCATGTAAAAAGGACAGAGGCACATGGGGACACAACAAGGGCAGTTGGATGTTTCAGAGTGAACTATACAGGAAAGGCATGATCAGAGACAGAAATAATGATCAAGACTAGGTCAAACTGAGAATTTGTGATCTCACCTTACATGTCTCTTTAACAGAATCCACCAACATACAGTATACAATTAAACGGAACTATTCTAAAACAGGTGCAGAAATTCAAATACCTTGGAGCAGTAATAACTTCAGATGGGAAATGCAGAACAGAAATTAGGAACAGAATAGGCATTTCAGAGAATGAGAAACATATTAGCCAACACATCCTTATCAATGAATGTTAGAAAACGAGTCTTAAAATGCTATATTGAATCTATCTTGTTATATGGAAGTGAATCATGGACAATAGGCAAGTCTGCACAAAAATCACTGGAAGCAGCAGAAATATGGTTTATTAGAAGAATGTTGCAAATCCCCTGGACAACAAAAATAACTAATGAAGAATGTATGAGAAGAGCTGGAGAGACCAAAAACCTTGTCAAAAAGATAAGAGAGAGACAATGTACTTTCATAGGACATGCAGTGAGAAGAGGGTCATTGAAAATATTATAACAACAGGAAAAATAGAAGGAAGAAGATCAAGAGGAAGACCAAGAGAAATGATACTGGACAGTCTGACGGGATGGTGTAAGAGGAGATCACCAACTTAACTGATGGCCTGCATGAAGGATCGTGTACTCTGGAGAAGCATAATAGCCAACGCCAGTCAGTACGGCACCTGATGATGATGATTACATGTCTCTAGACGCAACAAGTTTTTATGATGACTACTGATGACCGATGTGAAATTTTTCATAAATTTCTGTCTTCATTTCACAAAACTAGACGCAGCAATAACAGCATCATCTTAAAGTCCAGTAACTAAACAATAACAGCATCATCTTTAAGTCCAGTAACTAAACAATAACAGCATCATCTTAAAGTCCAGTAACTAAGAGTTGAAATGTTTCATAGAAAATAAAAGGAATAAATATATGCACACAAAAAAAATGTCACATTTCAAATAATATTTCATCTTTTTATTTGAAAGAGCTATTTTCCTTGGCTAATTATTGTTATTTTAACAAAAATAATACTTTTTCTTTTTTTTCGTATTTTAGTTTTAAAAGTGAAATAATACATTTCTCTAGTTCGTTTCTTTTTCAGATCCAGTCATCAACAGACACATCGAACTTTGATGACTACCCGGAAGATGAAGACGAGCCACCTCCAGATGATTTGACGGGCTGGGATAAAGATTTTTGACAAAGGCCTTCATGAATATTTATTTAAAATATGCAAACTGCTGAAAATGTCAGTATGTAAAACTCTTGTTTTCAAATGTCACTTCCTTATGCCCTAATAAGAATATGCATACCTGACCCTGGGTTACAGAACAAGGCAGCTCTAAACTGTATTTGTTCAACAATAAACTGTTTTAAACTTAGTTCAGAAGTCTATGATTTCCATATTGTCAGCAATGTACAATGTTGTCTGTTTGAAACTGGTATTTATATCTTAGATAAACTGATGAAGTGGTCATTGCTGTCATGTTTCGAACTGGTAAAATGATTATGACTGTGGAAATATTTGATGTTTGACATGAATTATTGCCTGATGAAAGAGGCAAAGTTTGATTAAGTGATGAAACTGACAAACTTGGAGTAAGTTAATTGAAAATGCTGACCTCAGTGAAGTAGTGATACATTAAATAAATGTAGATACATTTACCACATGAAAAGAGTAGATTATTGAATGAAAGTAGATCACCTCAGGAAAGTAGTGAATGTAATGACAAGAAGGAGTGACTATACTATATACTATATACTATATGTTGAATAGTTTTGTATGTGATTGTAGACAATAAAGTGAACATGAATTTGTGAGAAGACGTGTGTATAGTGGGCATAAGTGAGAAGATGAGAGCAAGCTAGTGAGAAAGCAGGCAGAGGAGATGACACTAGTGTAGAGTGGATATAAATGAGAGGAAATTAAAATGAGAAGATACCTGTGTAGAGTGAACATTTCTGCATAGTATAGAGTGGACATTAAGTGAGAAGACACCAAAATTTTTCTGCATAGTGTAGAGTGGACATTATTTAGATGGCACTAGTATAGAGTGGAAACATGTGAGAAGACACTAAAATTTTTCTACATAGTGTAGAGTGGACATTATTTAGATGGCACTAGTATAGAGTGGAAACATGTGAGAAGACACCAAAGTTAGATGATACAAGAGCAGGGTGGACTGAAAGTGATAAGACATCATAATAAAATTGGCATAAATATGAAAGCACCAGAATGAGAAGACACAGTGCAAGGTGGACTTAAGTGAGAAGACACAGTGCAAGGTGGACTTAAGTGAGAAGATACCAATCAAAGTCTAGATACCAGTCAAAGTCTACAACTGTGATGGTATAAAACTGTGAGGAGACAGCAGTGAAAGTCTACAAACCGTCACTGTATAAAACAGTGAGAGGACACCAGTAAAAGTCTACAAACTGTGACTATATAAAATTGAGAAGACACCAGTAAAAGTTTACAAACTGTGAGAGGACACAAGTGAAAGTCTACAAACTGTGACTTTATAAAACTATGAGGAGACACCAGTGAAAGTCTACAAACTGTGACTGTATAAAACTGTGAGAAGACACCAGTGAAAGTCTACAAATTATGACTGTATAATACTGTGAGAAGATACCAGTGAAAGTCTACAAACTGTGAGGAGACACCATTGAAAGTCTACAAACTGTGACTGTATAAAACTGTGAGAAGATACCAGTGAAAGTCTACAAATTGTGACTGTATTATACTGTGAGGAGACACCAGTGAAAATCTTCAACCTGTGACTGTATAAAACTGTGAGAGGACACCAGTTAAAGTCTACAAACTGTGACTGTATAATACTGTGAGGAGACACCAGTGAAAGTCTTCAATCTGTGACTGTATAAAACTGTGAGAAGACAGTGAAAGTCTACAAACTGTGACTGTATAAAACTATGAGAAGACACCAGTGAAAGTCTACAAACTGTGACTTTATGAAACTATGAGGAGACATCAGTGAAAGTCTACAAACTGTGACTGTATAAAACTGTGAGAAGACAGTGAAAGTCTACAAACTGTGACTTTATGAAACTATGAGAGGACACCAGTGAAAGTCTACAAACTGTGACTTTATGAAACTATGAGGAGACATCAGTGAAAGTCTACAAACTGTGACTGTATAAAACTGTGAGAAGACACCAGAAAAAGTCTACAAACTGTGACTTTATAAAACTGTGAGAAGACACCAGAAAAAGTCTACAAACTGTGACTTTATGAAACTATGAGGAGACACCAGTGAAAGTCTTCAAACTATGACTGTCTAAAACTGTGAGGTTTCACCAGTGAAAGTCTACAGCTGTGACTGTATAAAACAGTGAAAAGATACCAATCAGAGTCTACAAACTATATTACTACAAACTAAATCTACATCAAAAGACTTGATGTTATTATGTAGGGTATTATTTAGCAACCCTACCTCTCCAATCTTTATTATCTCCCTTTGTTTTTTAATGCCTTTTCTAAATTGCCAAGGGAAGATAATTGTTTTGTTTTCTTATGCAAGTCTTTATTACAGAGGTTAACTGTTTATGCAAGGTGGATGCTGGTAACGTAATGATGTCTCCTCTGAAAAATGAACATTTGGCAATATGACTGCTTGTACGTTGGAAGGTTCAGAACTCAGTAACGTGAAAACTTATATTCTGAAGTTGCAATGTTTCATAATATTATTTAATTTTGTGCAAAATTTGCAATATGTAACAGTATATTTATAAGTGTACACACTTGGTGATATGATTACTTGTGTTTTATTTTATCATGGATTGTAAAACTATAAATGCTACAATTAAAAAAAAAGATTATTAGTTATGGTGTTTATGATAATGTAGTGAATCTGAAAAATTATTTATTTTTAAAATGCTTACATTTTTGTTTTCTTTATTTTCATTATCTTTCATAATCCCTGCCTTCTTGTGTTAGGTCAATGTGATAGTTGTATCACTATCTCTGCCCTTTTTTGTTAGGTCCCTGTGATAGTTGTATCACTATCTCTGCCCTTTTGTGTTAGGTCCCTGTGGTAGCTGTATCACTATCTAAGGTTCATTTTTCTGTGTAAATACTACAGAAGAGTTCTTCAAATATCATGGACACAAAAAAGAACAAATATATCCATACTAAAAGAACTTAATATTGAAGAAGGCTGCCTAGTAAAAAGGATTAAAGAGAGAAAACTTAAATATTTTGGACACATTAAACGTCATGATAATCTAGAGAAGACCATCTTGGAAGGGTACATAATAGGAAAAAGAAAGAGAGGAAGACCAAGGCGAAGATGGCTGCAAGACATCGTTGATAATCTGCAAATGGATGATGCATCAGCAGCAGGCCATCTTACTCACAACCGAGAGGCCTACAGGAATGGTGTTAGGGAGGCAAAGTTCTGCAAGGGACATGCAAATGAATGAATGAATGAAGTTCTAAAGACAAGATGATATAGCCCTGCCCCACTATGCAGAAACTTTAGGAATATGGTGTTAGTGGCAGCACGTATCAGCACCTGACAGAGTGATATGCTCAGCACTGTCTTGTCAACTCATGTCTGGCTGTCTTAGTAATAGAATAGGCCGAGATCATTAATGATCGATTTTTGTAATACAAGGGAAGTAATTAATCGTAAATGTAAGGGAAGTTTGTTCAGTCCCTTGGTTAAATATTGATTGTTTTTTACTCGACTCAAGTTGCACGTGAGAAGAAAGTTAGTCTCAGGTCAAGGAATCTTGCAAGACTGGTATGTAAAGTTTCATGGGGGATTGGTAGTAGGCTGTCTGTGTGTTTAAACAGCAGACAAATAGTAATCACAGGCTGCTAGCTGGAGTGTAGTTACGCTTTTTGTAGTCAATTGGGAAGAAGGAGAGTGCCTGGGTGTAAATGTTCTCTGAGTATATTCTTATCTTATATCTTATATCCTTCCCGTGCCGTTAAACGTCACATAGGGCTCGCAAGGTAGTTTGCCAAATTTGTCTTGTTTTCGGTGAGCTTTTCAACCTCATCAAGGGATTTTATGCCTATTAATTTGGCCTCTCTTAACAATGTCCTCTTTAGAGTTTCATGTGGTCTGTCTCTTTTTCTTCAGCCTGTTTGTTCCACTTGATAGCTTGATAGCTGAGTTTATTGCAGAACACAAATTGAAGACTCTTAGGTCAATCTGTTAAACTTGTTCCCGAGAGAGTTAACCAACTACCAGTTAGTTGTTCCTCTGGATCCTCTGAGACAATAGCAGCTTCTATCTGTGCTCTAGCTGTAGAGCAAGGATCCTTCTTCACATATTAAGATATGTTTTCCCTCTTCAGTTAAAGAAGATAGAGTATGCCTTTATCTTGTCAGTACATGGCAGAGTGATGCCTGGCTGTCTTGTCAACACTCATGGTTCTGCCTGACCAACCTTCCACATAGTTCTGCCTTGACTGACATTCCACATAGCTCTGCCTTGACCAACCTTCCACATAGTTCTTCCTTGACCAACCTTCCACATAGCTCTGCCTTGACCAACCTTCCACATAGTTCTGCCTTGACCAGCCTTCCACATGGTTCTGCCTTGACCAACCTTCCACATGGTTCTGCCTTGACCAACCTTTCACATAGTTCTTCCTTGACCAACCTTCCACATGGTTCTGCCTTGACCAACCTTCCACATAGTTCTGCCTTGACCAGCCTTCCACATAGTTCTGCCTTGACCAGCCTTCCACATAGCTCTGCCTTGACCAACCTTCCACATAGTTCTGCCTTGACCAGCCTTCCACATAGTTCTGCCTTGACCAACCTTCCACATGGTTCTGCCTTGACCAACCTTCCACATGTTTCTGCCTTGACCAACTTTCCACATGTTTCTGCCTTGACCAACCTTCCACATAGTTCTGCCTTGACCAGCCTTCCACATAGTTCTGCCTTGACCAACCTTCCACATAGCTCTGCCTTGACCAACCTTCCACATGTTTCTGCCTTGACCAACTTTCCACATGTTTCTGCCTTGACCAACCTTCCACATGGTTCTGCCTTGACCAACCTTCCACATGGTTCTGCCTTGACCAACCTTCCACATAGTTCTGGCTTGACCAACCTTCCACATAGTTCTGGCTTGACCAAACTTCCACATAGATCTGCCTTTAAACAACCTTCCACATAGTTCTGTCTTGACTAAACTGATACTTCATATCAGACTGGACTTGGTGATTAGTCTGTTTTCAAAAGTTTTTTGGAGTGAAATATTGTGCTTGATCTTTATAAAATTCTTATGTTTGTGCTTATAACACTTTTATATTTGTGTCATAATATGATGATAAAGCTAAAATAAATCAAGAAGTTCTCAGTGTACAAGAAAAAAGGAACTAATAAAACTTAGCCACCAAGCCATATCCCATGATGATATAAGCAGCCACCAAGCCATATCCCATGATGATATAAGCAATCACAAAGCTATATCCTATGATGGTATAAACAGCCACCAAGGGATATTCCATGATGATACAGGGTCCAACATAAAGCATAGTTGGATTTTTAAAATGGAAAATAAATAAGTGCTATACACGTTTTTGATAAAAAAAAAAGTGAAATGAAACTCAGAAAAGTGGTTATTTTTATTATTACTGACAATCATATTTAGGTTTTGAAAATTACGCCGGTTACATTTGATACATTCAGCCAGGCATCTGGAAAATTCCTGCATAACATAACTTTACATGTTCAAGGGATATTTTGAATGAAGTGTCGGATTCGATCTTTTAGGTCTGCAACTGACTGTTGTCGACTAGCATACACCATGTTTTTGAGATACCCCCACAAATAGAAGTCTGCGGCCGATAAATCTGATGAACTTGCTGGCTAATGAATATCCGCAAATCTGGAAATAAGACGATTGGGAAATGCTTGTCGCAGCATGGCCATGGACTGACGGACTGTGTGGGCAGTTGCTCCATCTTGTTGAAACCATATTAGTCTCTTATTTCTATTGGCCAAGCCTAGAATGAAGTATTCAGTTAGCATCTGCACATAAAGATCACTGTTAACAGTAAGAGAATGCCAGGTGTCAAAGCGTTCCTAACAGCTGATCGTCGAGGGCTACTCAGCAATGCGTTGCGGACTTCTTGAATTTGTTCAGGTGTCTGTTGAGTTCTTGGACGAACAGTAGACTTGTTATTAAGGCAATTAGCAGTTTCCTTAAAATTTTTTGACCCATCTCAAAATGATTTTGTCCTCCGATCGGGAACATTATCACGGGGATCCAACTCAAAATGGCGATCAACTTCGTTGTGCAGTAATAGACGATTCTTCACTTTTAAAATAAGTTTCAACGGTGAATGCGCGATGTTGTGTTTGCCAAGAAGCCATTGTCAAAAATGACCGTTTGTCTGCTTCATCTCTGACGTCATTTTTTTTCACACGTATTCAGTTTCTATGCTTTATGCCGGACCCTGTATAAGCAGACACCATCCCATATACCATGATGATATAAGCAGACACCAACCTATATATCATGATGATATAAGCAGTCACCAAGCCATAT
Source organism: Achatina immaculata (assembly GCA_009760885.1). Lineage (NCBI taxonomy): Eukaryota > Metazoa > Mollusca > Gastropoda > Stylommatophora > Achatinidae > Lissachatina > Lissachatina immaculata. Next base: position 3,488,866 of record CM019719.1, on the reverse strand, counting down.
ACCATGATGACATAAGCAGACACCAAGCCATATACCATGATGATATAAGCAGACACCAAGCCATATCCCATGATGATATAAGCTACAAACTAGGCTTGCCTCACTTCCATGGGCTTGAATTTTGTGCTGACAATTTTATTAAAGACCCAAAAATTACTAGCATTCAAAAACTGTATAATCATTGCCCACCTTACAAGAATCAAAATATATAAAGGTAAATTTTTACTTATTTATCTTGTGGACACGTTTGCTGGAGATAAGTATTTGGTATTTATATTTCTGCCAGCCAAGATAAGTGCAAGACAAAAGAGAAGAAAAAGAGACTGGATTCCACCTTTCTGCCAGCCAAAATAATTGCAAGGCAAAAAAAAGAGAAAGAGACTGGATTCCACCTTTCTGCCAGCCAAAATAATTGCAAGCCAGAAGAAAAGAAAAAGAGACTGGATTCCACCTTTCTGCCAGCCAAAATAATTGCAAGCCAGAAGAAAAGAAAAAGAGTCTGGATTCCACCTTTCTGCCAGCCAAAATAATTGCAAGCCAAAAGAAAAGAAAAAGAGACTGGATTCCACCTTTCGACAAATTTCGTTTCCAGCCCTGCACTTTTCTCTATCAGCTGAATAAGCAGGAGAAGCTCGTACTATAGTGACTTGGCTTAATGCCAAGTAGTGTCTTCAAGAGTTTCTGATAATGCTCTACTTGAACTTAAGAGTTCTCTGGTGCATAATGTAAAATACTTAAGAAATTTGTGAAAAAAAAACACAGTTCTTAATGTGAAATGTGAAAATCAGTGATGCAATATGGAAGGCTTGGGGCAGAGTTAGGGTGCTTGCAAGATGTAATCATTTGATCCAGGAAGATCAGACTAGGTTGTACTTAATGTCAGGAACACTTCTCCCAGAAGTGAACCTCTTTTATTTCTTATCCGGTGTTCTGGCTTGGTCTGTACATTTGTTTTCCTAGTTTTGTGTGACAATCAGTTTGCTCTTCATACACTGAGGTCTCTGCGTTCAGTTTAAACCAGTGCACATCTCCTTGGAAACAGATATTTTAAATATTTTTGTTCCATGGTAAATTTTTATCAACATTGTTTATGTTAGGTACCAATTTCTGCAGCCAGGAATTGTGGGAAGATAAGAGATGATCTTCAGCTCACAGACTACAGATGTGTTCAATCTGTCATCTTCTGCTTCTGCTCAAACTGGTCATGTCTTTTAAAGAAGATTATTTCCGTCAACAAGAACTTGTAATCTTTTTTCATCATTTTCTTCAAATTACAGTACAGTATGTTCATTAAAATATAACATCAGTAAGAAGTGTAGAAACTGCCAAATGTTATGTTTTATATGTGGTACAAGTTTAGTTTTTATTGGTTGTCAAAATCAGTTTGGAACATGAAAACCATGGAAACTATTATATTTGTGAGACAACATGAATGTTTTATATCAGAAGTGATTATTTCATGTCAAAATTTGATCGTTTTATGATAAAATGCGATTATTTTATGACAAAATTTGATTGTGTTATGACAAAATTTGATTATTCTATATCAAAATTTGATTGTGTTATGACAAAATTTGATTATTTTATGTCAAAATTTCATTGTTTTGAGCTGGACAACTATTATTTCATGCTGAAAGCTGTCATGTTTCAGTTTGAAAGTTGTTTTATGATAGAAATTTGTCATTTTATGCTAAAATGTTGTTTGTTTTTTGTTACAAATTGACTGATATTAAAATCATGATAACTCTGAACTTGTTGAAGAACCAAGCTTGTTATTGTAATGTTATTTCTGCATTGCTGTATTGTTACTGTAGTGTTATTATTTTGTTGTTGTGGCATTCATTCACCACTGGAAGTTGTGGTATCTTGCTTTCACGAATACTCCCCATGCTTCATTTATTACACTAGAAATATGGAAAAAAAACCAAAAACCAAATGCTTCCATTTCACCACTTATTAGACTAGAAACGAGACAAAAAACAAATATTTAAAGTGCAATATTTATTAGGCTAGAAAGAAGAAAAAAATACTTCCAGTGCAGCTTAACTAGACTACGAATAAACAAAAAGAAAACCCAAATACTTCCTGTGATGTTTTTGTTGTGCTAGGACGAATCTGGACACTGCTGTTGTGTTGCTATGGGAACACAGTAGTGACAAGTTTTGCCTATTGATTAACAAGTAGTATAAAAATAAAATCAGTCAGGCAGACAACATGAATGATATCATACCAAGCACAGTAGATATCCAATAACTTCTTTAATAGTTCTGTCTGTCAATGGAGAATATTTCACTCTGGCTGCCGTCTTCTGCACTCTAGACACCCTAGTATAAAGATTTAACAAGTTATGTTTATAACTAAGTTCTTTTAGAACAGAAATAGGTAGCCGGTGAGTCATAGTAAGAGAGACTATTAGACATTCTTATAGTTACAAGCCAGTAAATATTGAAAAAAGGCTTGAGTTAGAGAGAGAGAGAGAGAGAGTGAGAGAGAGAGATGGATGGATAGAGAGAGAGAAGAAGAAATTAAAATAATATAAACTAAACACCAAAGCCTACCATATCCAGTATATTTAAATATAAACGAAGTACTAACGACCAGTCACGGACCACCATATTAGACAAGTATAGAGAAAAAAAATATTAATAATAAAATCACTGACCACTCCTCATTTAAAAATATAAATAAAAGTACAAGGTAAAATTTCCGTCTCCACGTGGCAGTAATAGTAGTAGTAGTAGTAGTAGTAGTAGCAGTAGTAGTATTAGTCGTAGCAGTAGTAGTAGCAATAGTGTAGCATAACCTTGTAAGTAACGGATATTGTTGTTATTATTATTATTATTATTAATAAATATGATTATGAAAATATGCAGTAAAGAAAACAGTAAGATCGAATAGCGACAGAGAAAAGTAGGTCGACAAAAAGAAGAGAAAGGTGTAAAAACTTCCATGACACTAGAATAAGACGCGGACAAAAGTAAACAGTCACGCTGACATGTAGGTCAGACAAAAGAGGGACGCCAGAAAGTAGGATGGTCCAGTGATAACAAAGCAGTAACTGGACGTTGACACGAGTAAACAAAATAGAAAAGACAAATATAAAAGACAGACACAATGAAAAGCGAGGACACAGTAAAACCTCCGACAGGAAATAGCAAGACTTAGGTAAATAACAATTGTATAGACGGAGTTGACACTTGACACGCGGTAAGACGCGGTTGTACACGGTTTTTAAATAAAGAAGTGACCAGCTCGGCCAGCTGACCAATTAAATATTTAGAGGCGTGGCCTATTGGATAATTGACTTACGACATATAAGCAACGTGTCAGTTTGAATGACGGACAATCAGAACGCTCATGAGAACCAGTGGACATCTGAAGGGTGGAGCCAAAATACTTAATCCACCAACCTGCACTTGAAGATAAAAAAAAAGGGGGGGGGGACAGAAAGACGAAGAAAGTAGGGAACAGGACGAAGAAAGCAGGGAACAGGGCGAAGAAAGTAGGGAACAGGACGAAGAAAGTAGGGAACAGAACGAAGAAAGCAGGGAACAGGGCGAAGAAAGTAGGGAACAGGACGAAGAAAGTAGGGAACAGGACGAAGAAAGCAGGGAACAGGACGAAGAAAGTAGGGAACAGAACGAAGAAGAAAGTAGAGGGACCAAGTAGGGGGGAAATAGAAAGAAGAAGAGACAGAGGAGGGAGCCCGAAGAGAGAAGACACGAGAGAGAAAGAAGACGTAGGTAACGACAGTTGGAATAGATGGACAATTAGAGCAACAGATACTCAGGAAAAGCAGTTTTGAAGAGGTAGTTTTAGGACAGATTGAATCTGTGTTTCAAGTGATTCAAATGATATGAATATTTATGACTTTGAAACTTCGAGCACAGTGATTTAGTCGTGTAACTGACTGACCACGTGTTGCAGATGGAATATAGTACAGAGTTTAAAACTCTCCTCTTATCAGGTGTGTAGAATATTGTGAAATAGGAGAACATTGAGAAATGCTGCATGTAGAGTATGATGGTTTGATACTGATGTGTTTTCAACGACGAAACTAACGAAGATTATGTCATATTGCATCATACTACAAGTGATGCTGTGAATTCTAAGTCGAAGAACTTATTTGTCAGAAATAAATGAAATATGTAGAAAACATCATCGGACTTGCTCTCCTCTGATTAGTGGAGTGTAATATTTGTGAAACATCGAAGTGTTATGCTCAGAGAACCAAAGAACACTTCTACTATCAGTCATAAAAAGAGAAATATATAATTCAAAATCATCAATATTATAATGCGACTTCAACAGTAATATGATAGTGCACGCACTGACATTGTTATATTAGTAGTATTAGTCATAGCAGTAGTAGTAGTAATAATAGTAGTATTAGTCGTAGCAGTAGTAGTAATCGTAGTAGTATTACTCGTAGCAGTAATAGCAGTCGTACCAATAGTAGTAGTATTAGTCGTAGAAGTAGTAGTAGTATTAGTCGTAGAAGTAGTAGTAGTAATAGTAGCAACAGTAGTATTAGTCGTAGCAGTAGTAGTAGTAATAGTAGCAATAGTAGTATTAGTCGTAGTAGTAGTAGTAGTAATAGTAGCAATAGTAGTATTGGTCGTAGCAGTAGTTGTAGTAATAGTAGCAGTAGTCGTATTAGTCGTAGTAGTAGTAGTAGTAGTAGTAGTAGTAATAGTAGCAATAGTAGTATTAGTCGTAGCAGTAGTAGTAGTAATAGTAGCAATAGTAGTATTAGTCGTAGCAGTAGTAGTAGTAATAGTAGCAATAGTAGTATTAGTCGTAGTAGTAGTAGTAGTAATAGTAGCAATAGTAGTATTAGTCGTAGCAGTAGTAGTAGTAATAGTTGCAATAGTAGTATTAGTCGTAGCAGTAGTAGTAATCGTAGTAGTATTACTCGTAGCAGTAATAGTAGTCGTACCAATAGTAGTAGTAGTAGTCCTAGCAGTAGTGGTAGTACTAGCAGTAGTAGTAGCTGTAGTAGTGGTGGTAGCAGTAGTAGTAGTAGTAACGGTGGTAAAGGTAGTAGGTGTAGTTATAACACTACTAAATAGTAATATTGCTATGGCAAAGAAACTAAATGAAACAGTATGAAAGCATAAACCACTAATAAATGTTGCGACACATGCAGGTTTGTTGCTTTGCAGACAGTTCTCTTGGTGGCTGTTTCCTTGGTGGCTGTTTCCTTGGTGGCTGTTTCCTTGGTGGTTGAGACCATCTGAGCCGTTGTTGTTACCCTCTTTGTGGTGGTGGTGGTGTCTGTCAGTGGTGGAAATACTGAAGTTGATGAGATTGTAGACATCTCAGTGGCTGGAGTTGAAAATGTAGTAGAAGATATCTCTGTGCTCGGAGTTGAAAATGTAGTAGAAGATCTCTCTGTGCTCGGAGTTGAAAATGTAGTAGAAGACCTCTCTGTGCTCGGAGTTGAAAATGTAGTAGAAGACCTCTCTGTGCTCGGAGTTGAAAATGTAGTAGAAGATCTCTCTGTGCTCGGAGTTGAAAATGTAGTAGAAGACCTCTCTGTGCTCGGAGTTGAAAATGTAGTAGAAGATCTCTCTGTGCTCGGAGTTGAAAATGTAGTAGAAGATCTCTCTGTGCTCGGAGTTGAAAATGTAGTAGAAGATCTCTCTGTGCTCGGAGTTGATAAAGTTGTAGAGCTCTCTGAGAAAACTGTAGATCTCTCCGAGTCAGAGGTTGATAAAGTGCTATCTGGAGTTGTTGTATGAAATTCTGTTGTTGTATGTTGTTTAGTCGTTTCGGTGGTGATGTTTGTTACAGCAGTGAGGGTGGTGTTTAGCGTTTTGTACATGTTCCAGCGCTACTAGGGAGATCCCTGTCTTGTAGCCCAGCTACAGACATGTTACCGTCAAATCCTGTGTCATTGATTGCTTTGTAGTACATTGCCGGGGATACTGAAAAAGATGTAGTAATAATTTTCACTCTGGGCACTACTACTGTAACTATTACTACTACAAATACAACTCTTACTAGTATGGCCACTATTACTACTACAAATACAACTCTTACTAGTATGGCCACTATTACTACTACAAATACAACTCTTACTAGTATGGCCACTATTACTACTACAAACACAACTATTACTAGTGTGGCCACTATTACTACTACAAATACAACTGTAACTAGTATGGCCACTATTACTACTACAAATAAAACTGTTACTAGTATGGCCACTATTACTACTACAAATACAACTGTTACTAGTATGGCCACTATTACTACTAAACATACAACTGTTACTAGTATGGCCACTATTACTACTACAAATACAGCTATTGATAGTATGGCTAATATTACTACTACAAATACAACTATTGCTAGTATGACCAATATTACTAATACAAATACAACTATTACTAGTATGGCCACAATTACTACCACAACCACAACTATTACTAGCATGGCCACTATTTAGTCAGTCATTTGCATGTCCTTTGCGAAACTTTGCCTCTCTAACAGCTCTCATGTAGGCCTCTCGGTTGTGAGCAAAATGGTTGCTGCTGATGCATCCATTTGCAGATTATCAACAGTGTCTTGCAGCCATCTTCACCATGGTCTTCCCATCTTTCTTTTCCCCATTATGTCCAATTCCAATACTGTCTTCTCTAAATTATGAAGACGTTTAATGTGTCCAAAATATTTATGTTTCCTCTGTTTAATTATCTTTACTAACCAGCCATCTTGAATATTAAGTTCTTGCAGTATGGATATATTTGTTCTTTTTTGTGTCCATGATATTTGGAGAACTATTCTGTAGCATTTACATTCAAAGGCATTTATGTGTTTCTCAGCTGTTTTGTTAAGTGTCCATGTCTCACAGGCATATGTTGCAATGTGAAAGATGCATGCCCTTAAAAATCTTATTTTTGTAGTTCTGTCTGTTCCTCTCCACAGATTCTTTAATTTTTTTACTTTCTGAAGAGTAATAGATGTCCTCCTTTTAATTTCCCTCATTGTATCTCCATTATTAGTTAGTAGTGATCCAAGATATTCAAAGCCTTGTTTGTTTTGTCAGTTGTCATCAATTTAATTTTATTCGCATTAAGATAGAGGTTTGGTCTTCGCTGTTCTTATAGACTGACATAATTAATTTTTCCATTCCTTTTTGTGTTGTGGACAGTAATACCGTGTCATCAGCATATCTAATCTCTGGTATTTCATAACCTCTAATTGTTATGGCATCGTAATATTCTTTGTCTACATCTCCTCTAATATTCCTCATTATAATTTCAGTATACAAGTTAAATAAGTAAGGCGACAATATGCACCCCTGACGGACCCCTTGTTTTATGTCAAACCAAGTTGTTGTTTCACCATTTATTCTTACTGCTGCTTGTTGGTCTAGATACAAGAGTGATGTTAATTGTATCAAATGTGTTGGAAATCCCATTTTTTCCATTATTTCTCAAAGTTCGTAGTGTTGTACACAGTCAAATGCTTTTTGAACATTCTATAAATGACAAATATAGATTCACATTAAACTCTCTGCATTTCTCTGTTATTAATCGTATATTGAATATATGATCCCTTGATCCTATTCTTTGCCTGAAACCAGCTTGGACCATATTGACTGGCAGTGACTGTACTAGTCAGTGATCGTAGCCATTGTCCTTACATTGAGATCATCTGCCTACCATCATAGAATGGTGACCATAACCAACATTATCTGTCGGCTGCTCTCCCATTCCATCCACCACCTGCTCCCATGGCTTTACGTTCTACCCCGCTAACAAATGGCCACTATTCTACACTGTAGTGGCTACTATTACTACTACAAATACAACTATTACTAGTGTGGCCACTATTACTACTACAAACACAACTATTACTAGTGTGGCCACTATTAAAATTGGTAATGCCTTGTCCTGTCTTGTCTTGTCTCCTTCTTCATATATATTTCAGTGTTGAGGGGACAGATATACGTCTTGATAGGGCTCAATGATTTGCTTCATATAACGGGATATTTAATGTTTCTATAATTTCCTCTCTCCATCTCCTACGTGGGCGGCCTCTTCCTCTGTTACCTACAAATCTTAGTGTGAATGTTGTCTGTGATATACTGTCTGGTGGTAACATGGCCAAACCATTTGACTTGCTGTTTCTAGATATAGTGTAGTACTGGAGGATTTTGGTCTTCTTTCTGCATGTACTGTTTGTGTGTACAGAGTGTTAATGGGGCTTTACTTAGGCCGTATGGTATCGTAGTGCTCACGTTACGCACGTGAATAACAGGCTAGACTTTCATCTTGATCTTCGTGAGTTGAGGTTACTGGACTAGTTATACACAGAATTCCAGCTCTCACTCTCACTTGCTGGATTAGTTAAACACTGTTCCAGACATACTTCTCATCCAGGCTCTTCAAAACCTCACGTTGACGACAACTGGTACAGATAGTCAAGTAAATCCTGGGTAACGGTGGCTTGGAACATTTACTGATGGAAAATTGATAATGTTGATGAAAATAACATTAAATCTGACTGCCGGCTGGTTATCCCTGCCATATGGCCAGTCCATTCATACGTACAACTGTCACGTTCATATGTTCCACGAAGACATCACACAGTACAACTATAACGTTCAGATGTTCCACGAAGACATCACACCGCACAAAAACGTCCACAAAGTTACACGTTCAAACCAAAACTGACTCCACGCACTCAGCTTTCCCACCACAATTCCTTGTCACGGGTTTTGCAGCCCCCGTGACCTTCTCGAAGGATCTCAACACGAGAAAATTCAAAAAGAAAAATCCATAATAATGCACTTACTATCAAGCCAATAGTTTTTACACGAATACTGCTATACTTACTCCAACCTTTGCCCTAATGGTCTTATGTGGTATCATTTAGTCACATTTAGTATTCTCCTTAAATATTTAATTTCTGTCGTGATTTTTCTGTTGTTCTTGGCTGTTAGTGTCTATGTTTGATATTCATAGCATTGAGTTGGGAGGAAAATTGTGATGTAAGTGGCCTTTTTGTTTCGGTTAAACACAGCAAGAACCTACAAATAGCACTACTGGTTATAGAGCAGTCACTACATCTGCTAGTTCTTCTATTACTACTATCACTACATCTGCTAGTTCTTCTATTACTACTATCACTACATCTGCTAGTTCTTCTATTACTACTATCACTACATCTGCTAGTTCTTCTATTACTACTATCACTACATCTGCTAGTTCTTCTATTACTACTATCACTACATCTGCTAGTTCTTCTATTACTACTATCACTACATCTGCTAGTTCTTCTATTACTACTATCACTACATCTGCTAGTTCTTCTATTACTACTATCACTACATCTGCTAGTTCTTCTATTACTACTATCACTACATCTGCTAGTTCTTCTATTACTACTATCACTACATCTGCTAGTTCTTCTATTACTACTATCACTACATCTGCTAGTTCTTCTGTTACTACTATCACTACATCTGCTAGTTCTTCTGTTACTACTATCACTACATCTGCTAGTTCTTCTGTTACTACTATCACTACAGAAACTTCTAAGATGGTTACTACACTACTGCTGCTATGTGGCAATATGTATTACTACTATTCTTGCTACTGCTACTACTACTACTACTACTACTACTACTACTACTACTACTACTACTAATACTACTACTACTACTACTACTACTACTAATACTACTACTACTACTACTACTACTATTACTACTAATACTACTACTACTACTACTACTACTACTACTACTACTACTACTACTACTACTGCTGCCGCTACTACTGCTGCTGCTACTATTACTACTGCTGCTAATACTATTACTACTACTGCTATTAATACTACTACTACTATTGCTGTTACTAATACTACTACTACTACTACTACTACTAATACTACTACTACTATTGCTGTTACTACTACTACTACTACTACTACGACCACTGCTGCTACTACTACTACTAATACTACTATTGCTACTACTACACTGCTATTAATATTACTACTGCTGTTACTACTACTACTACTGCTATTACTACTACGACTACTGCTACTACTACTACGACGACTGTTGCTACTACTACTACTACTACTACTACTGCCGCTACTACTACTGCTGCTACTATTATTACTGCTGCTACTACTATTACTATTACTGCTATTAATACTACTACTACTGCTGCTGTTACTAATACTACTACTACTACTACTACTACTAATACTACTACTACTATTGCTGTTACTACTACTACTACTACTACTACGACCACTGCTGCTACTACTACTACTAATACTACTATTGCTACTACTACACTGCTATTAATATTACTACTGCTGTTACTACTACTACTACTGCTATTACTACTACGACTACTGCTACTACTACTACGACGACTGTTGCTACTACTACTACTACTACTACTACTGCCGCTACTACTACTGCTGCTACTATTATTACTGCTGCTACTACTATTACTATTACTGCTATTAATACTACTACTACTGCTGCTGTTACTGCTACTACTGCTGTTACTACTACTACAACTACTGCTACTACTACTACTACTACTATTACTGCTGCTGCTACTACTACTACTGCTACTACTACGGCTACTATTACTACTACTGCTACTACTACTACTGCTGCTGCTACTACTAAAGCTACTACTACTACTACTACTACTACTGCTAATACTACTACTGCTACTACTACGGCTACTATTACTGCTACTGCTACTACTACTACTACTACCTCTACTACTGCTACTACTACTACTGCTGCTGCTACTACTAAAGCTACTACTACTACTACTGCTACTACTACTACTAATGCTACTACTAATGCCGCTACTACTACTACTACTGCTACTGCTGCTACTGCTACTACTACTACTACTACTACTACTACTACTGCTACTACTAATGCTGCTGCTGCTACTACTACTACTACTACTGCTGCTGCTGCTACTACCACTATTACTACTACTACTACTACTACTACTACTACTACTACTACTACTACTACTACTACTAGTTACTGGTAATACAATGATTATTTTTGGCTGACAGATAGCTGTGTAAGCAGGCATTTAACTCACTGACAAAGAAAGCGGAACAACCACATAGGTTTTCAGACCACAAGAGAGGCATACCTCTCTCACAACCCATCACTTCAGATCACAAGAGAGGCATACCTCTCTCACAACCCATCACTTCAGATCACAAGAGAGGCATACCTCTCTCACAACCCATCACTTCAGATCACAAGAGAGACATACCTCTCTCACAACCCATCACTTCAGATCACAAGAGAGGCATACCTCTCTCACAACCTATCACTTCAGATCACAAGAGAGACATACCTCTCTCACAACCCAGCCTTACCTTCCCTACCCGCAGTCTTGACACTGATAATTATTTCAACAATTAAAACTTCTAACGCTTAAAGGGCGGTGGATCTGCACGGGTCGTGACTCCCAGAGGTCTGTAAGATGTGACTCTTATCGTCTCTTCCAGGGTCCGTACATTAGTGGAGCTTATGTTGCTTATATATCTCACTCCTCTCTGGCCCTCTCCCCTGTCACTCTCTCCCTCTCTTTCTCTCCCTTGTCACTCTCTCCCTCTCTTTCTCTCCCTTGTCACTCTCTCCCTCTCTTTCTCTCCCTTGTCACTCTCTCCCTCTCTTTCTCTCCCTCTCTTTCTCTCCCCTGTCACTCTCTCCCTCTCTTTCTCTCCGTCGTCATTCTCTTTTCTCTTCTCTCTTTGCCCCTTCTTCCCTCCTCTCTCCCCCTCTTCCTCTTTTTAGTCTAAAAAAGAAGGTCAAGTTAATTCACAAAATCTATCCCACAATGCTCCAGCCTGTCCGTGCTGGTTGTTCAGACCCAAGCAGAAACACAGAACAAGCTAAAGCCGTTCTACTCTCCCAAAGCCAAGGCTGACATGTTATAAAAAAACTTCTCTTACTCATATGCCCACCTTCGGAATACTATACTAACTCATGTAAAACTTCAAAAATTATCAATATCTGTTTCATATGGACTATTCTCTTCTTACATCTTACATCATTCCCGTGCCGTTAGACGTCACATAGGGCTTGCATGGTAGCTAGACAAGATTTCCTGTTGTTGGCGAGTCTTTCAATTTCATCAAGGGATGTTATTCCCACTAATCTGGCCTCTCTTAACAATGTCGTCTTTAGAGTTTCAAGTGGTCGACCTCTTTTTCTTCGCCCTGTTGTGCTCCATTTGATAGCTTGTTTTGGGATTCTCTGATTGGTTCCTCTCATCACATGACCGACATATGTCCATCTCCTTTTTCTGATCACCTACATGTTGTTGTTTGCTCATCTGTCTTATCTCCACGCTGTTCTTGAATTCTTTCCACTTTATACAGAGTATTTTCCGTAGGCATTTGTTTTCAAAAGAGTCTAATTTGTTGTCTATTACTTTAGTTGTTTTCCAGCTTTCGCATGCATAAATGAGAGTGGATATTACATTTGAATTGAATAATCTCAACTTGGTTTTTGTGCTTATAACTTTCGAATGCCATATGTTCTCAAGATTCTTGAAGATCGATGCTGCTTTTGCACTTCTAATTCTAACTTCCTTTCTGGTGTCACCATCCTGGTCTATGTAGCTGCCGAATTATGCAAATTGTTTACTTTTTCAACAGCTGTTCCTTCTATGTATATTTTTCCTTCATGGTTAATGAGAAGTTTCATTATTTTTGTTTTTTCCTTGTTAATTTCAAGTCCTATTTTACTAGCCATTGAACACAGGCTATCTTTTTTTTTTCTAGCACTGATTTCACATTGCCACTGATAAGAGTTATGTCATCTGCAAAATCAAGATCTTCCAGTTGGGTCTCATATACCCAGTCAAAGTCCGTTTTACCTGTGCAGCATTTTTTCATTATGAAATCTACAGCAATTACAAAAAGCAAGGGAGATAATATACATCCTTGTTTAACGCCTGTTTCAGTCTGGAACCATTCACTCATTCCTTCTTCTGTGTTGACTGCACAAACATATCCATTGTAGAGGCCCCTAATGGTGTTGATAATCTTAGATGGTATTCCATATATTCTTAAAATTCTACACAATGAATCTCTGTGTATGCCATCAAATGTCTTTTTAAAGTCTATGAAGTTCAAGATGAATGGTTTTTGCTTTTCGGTATGTTTGTCACGTATTATTCTGAGAGTAAAGATCTGGTCGAGACAGCTTCTTCCTTTCCGAAATCCTGCTTGTTCTTCTCTCATTGCAGCATCCACCATATCTTTAATTCTATTCAGAATGACTTTGCAAAATACGTTTTGACAAACTGATAGTAAAGTTACTCCTCACCAATTATTGCAATCGCTAAGGTTGCCTTTTTTTTTGTATTTTAAGAATGATTTCTTTTTCCATTTAGAAAGGACCTTTTCTTCTTTCCAAACTTTATTAAACATTCTCTGTAGTTGACTCATGTTGTCACTGTTAATAACATTCTCTGTAGCTGACTCATGTTGTCAGTGTTAATAACATTCTCTGTAGTTGACTCATGTTGTCACTGTTAATAACATTCTCTGTAGTTGACTCATGTTGTCACTGTTAATAACATTCTCTGTAGTTGACTCATGTTGTCACTGTTAATAACATTCTCTGTAGTTGACTCATGTTGTCACTATTAATAGCTTTTAACAGTTTGAGTGTTATTGCTTCTTCACCTGCAGCTTTGTTGTTAGATTCTCGGCTGTTTCAATTGTATGCAGTGTATGGACTATATGCCTCCATAAAATGTATTTGTGTTTACGTGTATTTGTATACATATGTGAGTATGAGGAATGTAACAGCTAATTATGTCAGTCCGTAAGAACAGTGAAGAGTAAAACCTCCATCTTAACGCGAAGAAAACTAATTTGATGACAACGGACAAAACATACAAGGCAGCTGAAAAATGTATCAACGAGGAAAAATTGGAAGAAGTGGAGAGGTTTGAATATCTTGTATCATTAGTAATTAATAACTGAAATACAGTGAGGGAAATTAAAAGGAGGACGTCTAGTTCTCTTAAAAAAAAATATATACATACATATAAAACTAAAGAAGCTGTGGAGAAGAACAGACAGAACTACAAAAATAATAGTTTTAAGGGCATGCATCTTTCCCATGGCAACATATGCCCGTGAGACCTGGACACTTAACAAAACAGCTGAAAAACACATAAATGCCTTTGAATGTAAATGCTACAGAAGAGTTCTCCAAATATCGTGGACACAAAAAAGAACAAATATATTCATACTATAAGAACTTAATATTGAAGAAGGCTGGCTAATAAAGAGGATTAAACAGAGAAAACTTAATTATTTTAGACACATTATAAACGTCATGATAATCTGGAGAAGACCATATTGGAAGTATACATAATGGGAAAAAGAAAAAGTGGAAGACCAAAACGAAGATGGCTGCAAGAAATCGTGGACGATCTACAAATGGACGCAGCAGCAGCAGGCCATCTTGCTCACAACCGAGAGGCCTACAGGAGTGCTGTTTGGGATGCACAGTTCCGCAGGTGACATGCAAGTGAATGAGTGATATATATATATATATATATATATATATATATATATACTGTCAAAGTCTAAAGTAGTTTCATTTATGGCTTGAGTGCTGTATTTTTGTATACTGTTTTTCTATAAATGTGTTAGTTTTGAATGAATGTAAGAATACAAATTTATTTCATGTTTTGCATAAATCAGAGTGTGGAGTGTATGGAGAAGAGATAAGTTTATTTTTTTTATTTATGTAATTATTTCATTTTTTCTTCATGATTATTATGCTCATTAACAAATGCTGAATGAGTGTGACTGAGTGAAAGCTGTATGATGAGGGGGAGAATGTTAGACGGGCCTGCGTGCCCAATTGTTGATCATGTGAAAATAAAGTATACTGTTCAAAAAAAAAAAAAAAGTGCAACAATTACGATGTTGTGACTTAAACTGAAGTTTACTGATCAGACAAAGTCAAATTCCCTGAAACGTTCAGTTGGACATCAACTTCACGTGCTGACCTGAAATGTACTCAGCAGATGATTCATGAGCATAGAAAAGCGACATTAGCCAAAATAGCATTTTTGACAATAACTTATGACATGTTCACGAGAATCCCGTGAAACTTACTGAACACAAAACTCACTGACCATGTTATTGAATGCCTATGAAAGAATGACGCTCCTCGAATCAATTCATTTGAAAATTCATTGCACAAGTATGGCTCATCTCACTACAGAACAACGACTCATCATCACTGGACTTTTACAGACTGGACAGTCACAAAGTGTAATGGCCAGACAGTTTCATGTGGTTAGAAGCACCATTAGTCGGCTTTGGAGACAATTTCAAGAAACTGGCTAAGTTGCAGACCGGCCGCGCCGTGGCTGCGTCACCTCAGGAATTGATTTGCACCTGTGTCCTCAACAGTCTAGTCAATGACAGCAGCTCGTCGAATTTCAGATAAAACGGTCAGGAACCGGCTGCACGACGCTGGTCTTTAGGGTAGAAGACCCTACATAGGTCCTGTTCTTACAGACCGCCATCGCCAGAACCGACTGAAGTTGGGGAACCAGCATCGTCAATGAACAGTTGCAAATGATTGGAGGAGGGTTTGGTTTAGTGATTAATCATTCTTTCTGCTCCAGCGACACGAATGACAGAGAAGAGTTTACCGCAGAGTCCATGAGCGCTACGTCCAGAACTGTGTGGATGAGGCTCCTCCACATGGTGATGGAGGTGTATTGTTGTGGGGGACGATCAACTTCATGGGATGAAGTGACCTGAAGGACGCCTGAATGCCCAACGATACGTGGCTTAAATTCTTCATCCTCACGTCCTTCCACTTCTGGCTGCACCAGGGTCGATTTTTCACCAGGATAACGCTCGACCTCATGTGGCACAACTCACCAACCAGTTCCTCGCAGACCATTCCGTGGCCATCCATGTCATCGGACATGAACCCAATAGAACACTTATGGGATGAACTCAACAGACAAGTCCGCCAGCGAGACGTGGCACCAACCAATCTCTGACAGTTGTCTATTGCACTGCGGGAAGAGTAGGCGGCTATCCCACAACAACAGATCCAGCAGGTAATCTGATCCATGTCAAGTAGATGTTCTCTGATACAGGCCAGAGGAGGCCATACACCTTACTGAAATAGAGGCCTCAGTCGCAAAGAATAGAAGTCCAAACAAAATTTAATGAACATCATTTAATTGCTAAAGTCTTCAAGTTTCTTCATTCCAAGATTGAAACATTAATTCCGTAAAATAAATGTTGATACAAGTTTGAAATGTTGTGTCCATTACGACTACAATAGTGTTGCGTTTCTTTGTTTGAACAGTATATGTTGTTCTTTCTTTCTTTCTTTCTTTCTTTCTGCCCTACACTCTCTCTCTCTCTCTCTCTCTCTCTCTCTCTCCCTCTCTTTACTCCCAGAATGTAAGACGGAATTGCGCGCCTAGTTCATCACCCTTATAAAATAAAGATATGCCATTCATTCGTTCTTTCTTTCTTTCTGCCCTACTCTCTCTCTCTCTCTTTCCTCCCAGAATGTAAGACGGAATTGCGCGCCTAGTTCATCACTCTTATAAAATAAAGATCTGTCATTCATTCGTTCGTTACCTCCCACTTTTTCCTTTTCTCTATCCTTCTCTTTGCCTCTCTCTCTTTTCCCTTCTCTTTCCTTATAATTCAATCTCTCTTTCCTTATATTTCCCTTCTTTTCCCTTATGTTTTCCTCTCTCTTTCCCCATTTTCTCTCTTCATTTCTTTACATTCCTTCTCTCTCTTCTCTATTTACTTCTCCTTTTGAAATAAAGATCAATCAATCAATCCCTTCCCCTTTCTCTCTTTCTCTCTCTCCCTCTTTACATCTATCTACCCCCAGTCCCTTTCTCTCTCAAGGCTGCCGCATCTGAAGAAAACCAAGTTCCATGGGGAACTCTCTTACGACGGAAGCCGGCTAGGAAGCACTGGCTAAGATCATGCCAAAGAGCCAGTGTTTGAAAATCTTCTTATTTTGAAGAAGAAATGAGGGAGGACCGAGGACTCTCACACAAAGAGCGGCTAATTAACAGAGCAGACAAGCCTAGGACTCCAACACAAAGAAAGGCTAATTAACAGAGCAAAAAAGCCTAGGACTCCAACACAAAGAAAGGCTAATTAACAGAGCAAACAAGCCTAGGACTCCAACACAAAGAAAGGCTAATTAACAGAGCAAACAAGCCTAGGACTCCAACACAAAGAAAAGCTAATTAACAGAGCAAACAAGCCTAGGACTCCAACACAAAGAAAGGCTAATTAACAGAGCAAACAAGCCTAGGACTCCAACACAAAGAAAGGCTAATTAACAGAGCAAACAAGCCTAGGACTCCAACACAAAGAAAGGCTAATTAACAGAGCAAACAAGCCTAGGACTCCAACACAACGAAAGGCTAATTAACAGAGCAAACAAGCCTAGGACTCCAACACAAAGAAAAGCTAATTAACAGAGCAAACAAGCCTAGGACTCCAACACAAAGAAAGGCTAATTAACAGAGCAAACAAGCCTAGGACTCCAACACAAAGAAAAGCTAATTAACAGAGCAAACAAGCCTAGGACTCCAACACAAAGAAAGGCTAATTAACAGAGCAAAGAAGCCTAAAACTCCCACACAAAGAGAGGCTTTTCCTATTTACAAAGAAGATTCCAAGAGTTACTCACTACACAGTCCAAATCTACAAAACTGGAAATGATAACCTTGTTTTCTCTTTGTGCAGTCAGATCCCCTGTTACCAACTGTGTATGGTCTATTGTAGACAATGTACCTGCAAAAAGTGAGAAAAGTAGAAATAATGCAAGGTCATATATATCGATGTATCATAAAATATAAAAAGGCAACCTTAGCGATTACAATAACTGGAGAGGAGTAACTTTACTATCAGTTGTGTCAAAAGTATTTTGCAAAGTCATTCTGAATAGAATTAAAGATATAGTGGATATTGCAATGAGAGAAGAACAAGCAGGAGAAGCTGTCTCGACCAGATCTTTACTCTCAGAATAATACGTGACAAACATACCGAAAAGCAAAAACCATTAATCCTGAACTTCATAGACTTTAAAAAGACATTTGATAGCATACACAGAGATTCATTGTGTAGAATTTTAAGAATATATGGAATACCATCTAAGATTATCAACATCATTAGGGGCCTCTGCAATGGATATGTTTGTGCAGTCAACACAGAAGAAGGAATGAGTGAATGGTTCCAGACTGAAACAGGCGGGAAACAAGGATGTATATTATCTCCATTGCTTTTTGTAATTGCTGTAGATTTCATAATGAAAAAATGCTGCACAGGTAAAACGGGCATTGATTGGGTACACGAGACCCAACTGGAAGATCTTGATTTTACAGATGACATAACTCTTATCAGTGACAATGTGAAATCAGTGCAAGAAAAAAACATATACGCTGTCTTCAATGGCTAGTAAAATAGGACTTGAAATTAACAAGGAAAAAAAACAAAAATAATGAAACTTCTCATAAACCATGAAGGAAAAATATACATAGAAGGAGCAGCTGTTGAAGAAGTAAACAATTTGCATAATTCGGTAGCTACATAGACCAGGATGGTGACACCAGAAAGGAAGTTAGAATTAGAAGTGCAAAAGCAGCATCGATCTTCAAGAATCTTGAGAACATATGACATTCAAAAGTTATAAGCACAAAAACAAGTTGAGATTATTCAATTCAAATGTAATATCCACTCTCATTTCAGCATGCGAAAGCTGGAAAACAACTAAAGAAATAGACAACAAATTAGACTCTTCTGAAAACAAATGCCTACGGAAAATACTCTGTATAAAGTGGAACGAATTCAAGAACAGCGTGGAGATAAGACAGATGAGCAAACAACAACACGTGGGTGATCAGAAAAAGAAGACGGACATATGTCGGTCATGTGATGAGAAGAAATAATCAGAGAATACTAAAACAAGCTATCAAGTGGAGCGCAACAGGCCGAAGAAAAAGAGGTCGACCATTTGAAACTCTAAAGACGACATTGTTAAGAGAAGCCAGATTAGTGGGAATAACATCCCTTGATGAAATTGTCGCAGGTTTTCATGGCACATCCAATACGCCAGGATTCATATGTCACCAACTGAAAATAATCTTCAAATGTCTGCATTCTTTTCTCTGAAGTAGTAATGTAGTGTAAGGATATATATATATATATATATATATATATATATATATATATATATATATATATATAATATAAATGTACCAATGTATGTAGGTTCCAACATCACTCTGGAACGCCTGGAGCAATTTCAATCAAACTTGATACTTACAGTCTGGAAAAAATAGGGGGGGGGGGTGGGGAGGGTAAGATCATTCCTGCCACCCCTAGGATTCGGTGGTGACATATACAAATATTCGAAAACGACCAATAGTAAAAGTAGCCCTGTGAATGAAAGGATATAACACACGTTATATTTATGCGCATTGCATGCATCGGGTTATGGGCCGCGTCGCATACAAATGGCTGACGTTATATCAGCTGAGATGCCAGCACAATGTCCTAAACTGGTTGGTGTGGTAACGAAAACTTTAGGCATTTCAGCATTTCATGGCGACAGTGTGCCTTTGTCTTATTTTTTTCAAATTCGCGACTTAGAGAGAGAGGGAGAGAGAAGAGAGAGAGGGAGAGAGAAGAGAGAGAGGGAGAGAGAAGAGAGAGAGGGAGGGAGGGAGAGAAGGAAGGAAAGAGAGAAGAGAGAGAGAGAGGGGGGAGAGAGAGGGAGGGAGAGAGATAGATTTGAAATTGCCACGTTTTTCCCACGGACAACTAGACTTACTTGGAGAAGAGAAATGATGACAGTGCTCACAGACAAGGGATGCACATGGAGGGAAGCAGAGGATAATTTTAAGAACAGGGATGACTGGGGAGCCTTTATCCGTGGTCTATCCTCTTGATGATGATGATGATGATGATGACAAGTCCAAATAATTTTGATGGCCTGTTAGTCATCCTCATCGGTTTTGGTGGGAGAGGGTGAGAGAGGGGCGGGGTGGGATGGGGGTGACATGTAAAAGTAATCGAAGACGACCGATATTAGTGTCGATTCCATACTTTTCGGAGTCGCTGAGATGAGTAGTGACACTCCCGACGCCGTTTACGTCCAAGTTCAGTCCAAGTGAAAATTAGGGTGGGACCTCCAATTGTTTTAATACGGAACCTCGACCTGCCAAGACGTTGCAACGGCACAAGGCTGTGTGTAAAGAGGATGCTGGGCAATGTAGTTGAAGCGACTATCTTAACAGGACAAGGACAGGGTGAAGCAGTTTTTAATCCTACGGATACCACTCATTCCGACGGATCTGCCTTTTAACTTTAAGAGAGTGCAATTTCCAGTGAGACTTGCGTTCTCGGTCACGATCAACGAGTCACAGGGGGCAGTCTACACGTTATAGATTAAAGTCTTTTACAAATTCACTATATTAATTTAAATCAAAACTTGATTATATACAACATTTTTAGTTTCACCTCTAGGAGCAAGTATAAATAAATTCTTGGGTTTCACCCTTGAGCAAGCAACATAAGGTTGTCCGTGGGAGAAACATGGCCATCTCAGAACCACTCCTCAGTATTAATAATTAATAAATTCCCGGGCAACGCCGGGTAAATAGCTAGTATGTACAGAAATGATGAATAAATAAAATAAATAAATAAAATTGAAGGATAATTGTATAACTAAATGTATCACCGACAGATATACACAATTCAATGTAATGATAATCAAGAAAAAAAGTGTGACCACGAAATGATATACACAATTCCGTGAAACGACAATCACAGGCAAGAATATGACAAGGAAACAATATACAAGTTAGTGTCAAAAGGAAGAATTTGGCAAGAAAATGATACAACAATATAATGTAATGACAACGACAGAGACGAATGTGACAAGAAAACGAATTACTTACTACTCGATAATGCCCACATACTCTGTTGGGTTGACAGGTGTGGGTGTGTATGTCATAATATCTCCCTTCCTCCCAGAACATGAACAGAGCCTCTTCTATGCTGTACCACGGAGCTGATTCAAGGATATAACGATTTATAACACACTCGCGTACTGATAACAGATTTTATCATGTTTTATACAAATACAGCTTTCTGTGATAAGTGTTTCAGCCTGAATTTTACCTTTTGATGTAGGCATTTTCATTTTTATTTACAAGTCAGAAATTAACAACAACAACAACAACAACAATAACAACAACAACAACAACAACAGAAGTACCTAAATATCCTACTTACTTTGGAAGAAATTCCATTGAAGTTCAAGGTCAATTAAAAATATCCTGAGGTTTCCTCAAGTTCAATGACGTCATGCACATTATATGTAAATCTGATTGGCTTTAAATTTTCTGTCATCTAAATTTAGTAACTAATCAACGCCATTGATGCCTTCTTATAATGTCACAACAGAAGAAAATGAGCTTCAGTTTCTAAAATCTAAGAATATTTGGAGTGTTCAGAATTGTTCAAGTTAAAACATGAACTGCAATGTGAACTACAGCAACACATAAGAATACAGGGTGCGCACTACTTATTGGTCGAATTTGTAAGACCACATCTTCACCAACTCTGAGTAGAACCACAAGATATTAGCCCCAAGTGAAAGAGGAATATTTTCTTACTCATCTTAAATACATTCAGTGTGTGCACCAGGTGTGGCCCAGCAGATGTCCCTCCACGTATGTGGTCCAGCGATGTCCCACATGTGTGGCCCGACAGCTGTCCCCCTCCCACTTGTATGGCCCGACAGATGTCCCCCCTCCCACTTGTGTGGCCCGACAGATGTCCCCCCTCCCACTTGTGTGGCCCGACAGATGTCCCCCCTCCCACTTGTGTGGCCCGAAGATGTCCCCCTCCCACGTGTACAGTCCGACAGATGTCCCCCTCCCACGTGTGTGGCCCGACAGATGTCTAGACGGCACTCCTATTCTCGCCAAACTCTCTACTCCGGCATGTCTTGTCTGACGTTTTCGATGGCGGATGAGAGTTAGTTAGAACTCATCATTTTTGCTGATGAAGCGAACCCAGAATCCCCAAACTGGGATCAAGATGGTTTGCTGTTCTGTTCAAATGTGTACATGCACTCACTGTGTTTGCTGCTCTGTTAAAATGTGTACATGTACTCTCTGTGTTTGCTGCTCTGTTAAAATGTGTACATGTACTCTCTGTGTTTGCTGCTCTGTTAAAATGTGTACATGCACTCACTGTGTTTGCTGCTCTGTTCAAATGTGTACGTGTACTCTCTATGTTTGCTGTTCTGTTCAAATGTGTACATGTACTCTCTGTGTTTGCTGCTCTGTTAAAATGTGTAGATGCACTCACTGTGTTTGCTGCTCTGTTCAAATGTGTACGTGTACTCTCTGTGTTTGCTGCTCTGTTAAAATGTGTACATGTGCTCTCTGTGTTTGCTGCTCTGTTCAAACGTGTACATGTGCTCTCTGTGTTTGCTGCTCTGTTCAGATGTGTACATGCACTCACTGTGTTTGATGCTGTTGTTGAATGTGTACATGTACCCGCTGTAGCAGTGTTTGTCTGATAATGCAACGTAGGGCTAACAACAATCCAGTGTAAACCAAGAAAGGGACAGACATGCTGAAACTATCTTCTTCTCGATGTCTGAGAAGACTAAAGGAGGGAACGAGCCAGCTGATAGATTCTAAACTTAAAATTGAAATTGAATACAGTCAGTCCATTCTGAGCTTTTACTTGGTGACACTTCTTTCCTCAACTTGTAAAAAGGACACATCTTCACGAACGCGTAAGAATCATTTCATTGTAAGAGCTATTGTGTGGAAATTATTAACTGCAGAGCTAAAAATCTCAGAAGAAGAGAGGAGGTTCAGTATAGCTGATTTCACTGCCGTGGAGGGTATGGCGAGGGGTACCAGCGACCTGTGAGCCAGCACCCCATGCTCACCAAGTGTACCTAGGCATGGGAGGAGTGTCCTCATTCACATGATCCAAATGTATGAAGAACTATTTATAGTCGAGTAAGGCATTGGGGAGAATAAGAGAGAGAGAGAGAGAGACAGAGAGAGAGAGAGAGATAGAATAAATGAATGAATGAATAATCTTTATTTTTAAAGGGTAAAGAATTGGGCACGCAGGCCCGTCTTACATTCTGCCCTTCATCACTCCATCTTTCATTCTTCCCACACACTTGATTTGGAGAGAGAGAGAGAGGGAGGGAGAGAGAGATATGGCGGGGCTAAGATTCGTTTCGTCTGTGCTTATACTTAACCCAGCCGACCTTCTACTGCTTATAATCTATTGTGGAATCATAACGTGCTGTGGATTATGTCATTTTCGTCTTATATGGAGATTCTCTGATTCCTGGTAATAGTGGTCATATATATATTTTGGATGGGCACACATCATGTCAACGATGTGTTCATTTGCATGGATAATACTACGTCCATGATATCAGGAGATACCTAACCTGGCAACAGCAGCTGCACAATCAGTGATGTACATAGCACACGGTAATTCCTGGAGATGGAAGGCGAGGGCACCGTAGCCGCAGATATGTGTGATAATTCAGTGCAGTAGCACAAGGAGGAGATATGTGTGATAATTCAGTGCGTTAGCACAAGCGAGGACATGTTGTGATATTAAGTGCATTAGCACAATGGATATTATATGTAGTATGAGGAGGGGGATCATGGCAGCAGATCTTGCAAGTGCAGAAGTGCAGTGGCACCTGGTGATACGGGGAGAGCGAGTTTCATAAGAGCACCAATAGCTGCAATGTTAATCAGTGCGAAGGCATAATTTATATGTATTTCATTACGATTGCCAGGAGAGTTCAGGCCAGTTGGGTCCATATGATTTCACTTGATACATGTATGCAATGTCTGTTGTGGCGTTGATATGGCGTATGTAGTGTGGATAATAAACGTTGATTGATTAAATTCCTTGATTTGGTAGTGTGTATTGCGTGTCAGATTGTTTGATTGTATGTAATATGCTGCATAACTGGTATATAGTATTCTTGGAAAGAAATCCTGTGTTATCGGTTAGATATGGGTTTGAGCCTGGCCACTCAGTACGGTAGTATATTAGGCCTTGGACTGTGGGTGCCAGCTGCTTTTGGTTATATGCCTTCTAAATTTCATTCCCGATTGTAGATTTAACACCCGCTAAGTTTACAGATTCCTGTTCTGTTAGACAAACTGAGGATGTTACTGGGAGCACCAGCGATCCCTGTTCTGTTAGACAAACTGAGGATGTTACTCGGAGCACCAGCGATCCCTGTTCTGTTAGACAAACTGAGGATGTTACTGGGAGCACCGGCGATCCCTGTTCTGTTAGACAAACTGAGGATGTTACTATGGGTACCAGCATCCCTGTTCTGTTAGACAAACTAAGGCACCAAGGGAGGGTGGGACAGGGGTTTAGTCAGTTATGATTCGTTATAACTGGAGAAATCATGTCAGCCACGGATCATTGACCACCAGAACTGACAACCCCTTCACAAATGATATTAAACTGAGCGTAGGAAGAGTAGAGTATATAGTGAAATGTTGCTGGTGCAAAGACAATGGACTGGGACTTTCTACTGTCATGGTCCACGTAACCGAATGGAAACATGGGTACCTAGAGAGCACAATATTAGGGGAAACTGCCATCAAAATAAATTATAAGTAATTGTAAGACGAGGTGCACCATGATATACAATACATGTACGATAGCGAGATACTGATGTGAATATCAGTCCAGTGCATACGGGTCTATGCTAAAATTAGAAATCAGATAAACGGTGAAAAAGTTCCTTCATAAAGGCTTCTCTAGAGTCTTACAAGATTTTTTGGTGAGATTTTTGTACAATCTTAAAAGGTCTTTTGTGAGATTTTGTGTACGATCTTACAAGGTCTTTTGGGAGATTTTGCGTACAATCTTACAATGTCTTTTGTGAGATTTTGTGTACAATCTTAAAAGGTCTTTTGTGAAATTTTGTGTACAATCTTAAAATGTCTTTTCTGAGATTTTGTGTATAATCTTTCAAGGTCTTTTGTGAGATTTTGTTTACAATCTTACAATGTCTTTTGTGAAATTTGTGTACAATCTTACACGTATTCGTTGAGACTTTGTATACAATCTTACAAGTTCTGTATTGAGACTTTGTGTACAATCTTACGAGGTCTTTGTTAAGACTTTGTGTACAATCTTACGAGGTCTTTGTTGAGACTTTGTGAACAATCTTACGAGGTCTTTGTTTGAATTTTATGTACAATCTTACCAGGTCTTTGTTTGGATTTTGTGTACAATCTTACAAGATCTTTGTGTGAGGAGGACTGTTTTGTCTCTCTGAAATCAGCCGGTCACGTGGTTAAAGGGTCAGCCCACTTCGTTTTCTGTCGGTCGGAGACCTGAGCATGCTTTGGTCATGTGATTATTTTGGGGGGAGGGGATAGGGAAATATATTTATCATTTATAGACTAATCAAAGGCATTTGATTGTGTATAACACCAGAAACTTAGGGAAATAATGGAAAAATGGGATTTCCAACACGTTTGATACAAATAACATCACTGCTGTATCTAGACCAACAAGCAGTAGTAAGAATAAATGGTGAAACAACAGCTTGGTTTGACATAAAACAAGGGGTCCGTCAGGGGTGCATATTGTCGCCTTACTTATTTAACTTGTATACTGAAAATATAATGAGGAATATTAGAGGAGATGTAGACAAAGAATATTACGATGCCATAACAATTGGAGGTTATGAAATACCAGAGATTAGATATGCTGATGACACAGTATTACTGTCCACAACACAAAAAGGAATGGAAAAACTAATTATGTCAGTCCGTAAGAACAGCGAAGATTAAAACCCCTATCTTAATGCCAAGAAAACTAAATTGATGACAACTGACAAAACAAACAAGGCAGCTGAAATATGTATCAATAAAGAAAAACTGGAAGAAGTGGAGAGTTTTGAATATCTTGGATCACTACTAACTAATAATGGCGATACAATGAGGGAAATTAAAAGGAGGACATCTATCGCTCTTCAGAAAGTAAAACAAATAAAGAATCTTTGGAGAGGAACAGACAGAACTACAAAAATAAGATTTTTAAGGGCATGCATCTTTGCCATCGCTACACATGAATGAGGGAAATGTGTAGCTAGTACAGTCTCTGAGGTATACACCGGGGTAACATGGGCGAGAGCGCGATCGTGGAATATCTGGATGTGAATACTGAAGTGTCTGATGTTGTGATGTGGAATATCTGGATGTGAATACTGAAGTGTCTGATGCTGTGATGTGGAATATCTGGATGTGAATACTGAAGTGTCTGATGTTGTGATGTGGAATATCTGGATGTGAATACTGAAGTGTCTGATGTTGTGATGTGGAATATCTGGATGTGAATACTGAAGTGTCTGATGTTGTGATGTGGAATATCTGGATGTGAATACTGAAGTGTCTGATGTTGTGATGTGGAATATCTGGATGTGAATACTGAAGTTTCTGATGTTGTGATGTGGAATATCTGGATGTGAATACTAAAGTTTCTGATGTTGTGATATGGAATAAATGAATGTTCTGCTATGAAATCTAAATGTTGCCCGAGCCGACCCAAGTCGGGAAGTTAAGTGCATGTTAGTTATTCTATGTCAGTTGTTGGGGAATTGTGAATGTGGACGTGAAACTAAGTGTTGTTTCTAGTAAGGATGAGAATTGTGTGAACATATGACCATTACCTTTGATTTTCATTATCATTCTATGATTTACTGCATGATTTTAGTGAATTCATAGACACAGCCATATTGTTTACCATATGTTTGTTGTGCGCACTCGAAGTTGTGCCAGGGTTGTCATCATAAATGTCATCATCATCATCATGTGCCGTGCCGACTGGCGTTGGCTATTATGCTTCTCCAGAGTACACAATCCTTCATGCAGGCCATCAGCTCAGTTGGTGATCTCCTCTCACACCATCCCGTCAGACTGTCCAGTATCATTTCTCTTGGTCTTCCTCTTGATCTTCTTCCTTCTATTTTTCCTGTTGTTATAATATTTTCAATGCCCCCTCTTCTCATTGCATGTCCTATGAAAGTACATTGTCTCTCTCTTATCTTTTTGACAAGGTTTTTTGTCTCTCCAGCTCTTCTCCTACACTCTTCATTAGTTATTTTTGCTGTCCAGGGGATTCGCAACATTCTTCTAATAAACCACATTTCTGCTGCTTCCAATGATTTTTGACTTGCCTATTGTCCATGATTCACTTCCATATAACAAGATAGGTTCAATATAGCATTTTAGGACTCGTTTTCTAACATTCATTGATAAGGATGTGTTGGTCGATATGTTTCTCATTCTCTGAAATGCAGTCTTTGCTTGGCCTATTCTGTTCCTAATTTCTGTTCTGCATTTCCCATCTGAAGTTATTACTGCTCCAAGGTATTTGAATTTCTGCACCTGCTTTAGAACAGTTCCGTTTAATTTAATACTGCATGCTGGTGGATTCTGTTTCTTAGATATAACCATAGTCTCTGTCTTTTTGATGTTCAAAGTAAGGCCTTTCTGTTCACTTTCTTTGGCGACTTTATTCAAGAGATTTTGCAGGTCTTGTTGGTTCTCAGCTATCAGTACTGTGTCGTCAGCATACCGAAGGTTGTTAATATTGCATCCTCCAATTTTTATGCCTGGTTCTGTGGTGATTGTTCTTAGAATATTCTCGCTATACAGAGAAAAAAGGTCTGGAGATAGTACACATCCTTGTCGCACCCCTTGTTTTATAGGTTGATATTTTCCAATTCTATTTTCAACTCGAACTGCTGCTTCTTGCTGCCAGTATAGATGTTTTACAATCCTCAGGTCTTTGCCGTCTATATTGATGTCTTCAAGCATTTTAATAATTTCATTATGTTTCACCTTGTCAAATGCCTTGGTGTAATCAATGAAGCATAAGTAGAGATCTTTCTGTACTTCTAAAGCTCTTTCTGTTAGTGTTCGTAAAGCATAAATGGCATTGTGTGTTCCCTTTCCTTCAACAAATCCGAACTGTTCATCTGCTATTTCCATTTTTATCTTTTTCCTTGTTCTTCTCATAATTATTCTCAGAAGTAGCTTCGTTATGTGACATGAGAGGCTGATAGTCCGGTGGTCGTCACATTCCTTTGCACCTGGTTTCTTTGGTAGTGCTATAAACGTGGATTTAATCAGGTCACTGGGAATATAACCACTGTTGTAAATGTCATTCAGTAACTTGGTTATTATTTTTATTCCTGTCTCCTCTAGTGCCTTTATTTCTTCTATTGTTATATTATCAGGCCCAGTCGCTTTTCATTTCTTCATGTGTTTGATGGCATCTATGATTTCATCTTCAAGTATTGGTGGTCCCTCACAGTTTTCAGTATCTGGTGTTAGTTTTGGTCTTTCTCCTCCATATAGCTCACCGATATACTCTGTCCACCTGTCCACAATGTCTTCTTTTCCCATTAACATTTTACTTTCTTTCGATTTCAGGCATCCTGTGGTATATTTTGTTTTCCTGCCTGTGAGTTCATTAATTCGTTTGTGCATGTTTTTGCTGTCTTTAATATGAGAGTCCTCTATCTGTCTGCACTGCTCATTTAACCACACTTCTTTTGCTTCTCTGCATTTGCGTCTTATTTCTTTATTTATCTTGTTATATTTTTTCTCGTTATTTTTACTCCTCCTCCTCTTGTCCATCAGTCCTAAGATGTCGTCTGTCATCCATTTATTTTTAGGGGCTTCTTTTTTGGTGGTATTATCTCCTTAACAGTTTGGTGGATAGAATCTCTTAACATTTCCCATTGTTCATCTATACTATTTATCTTTGCTATTGCATTGTATCTATTTGTTATAATAACTTTGTATTGTTCTCTCAGTTCTTGGTCATTTTTAAGAAGTTCTGTATTCAGTTTGATGTTTCTCACTTTTCTGCCTGCTTTCTTTAGTTTTATTCTAACTTTTCCACACAGTGGATCATGGTCACTATTGCAGTCAGCTCCTGGCATGGTTTTTGTTGTCAGTAATGCATTGCGGAATCGTTTGTTGATTAATATGTAGTCTATCTGGTTAAATGTCTTTTTGTCTGGGCTGCACCACGTTGCCAGTCTTCGAGGATGTTGTTTAAACCAGGTGTTTCCTACAACCATGCTGTGTATTCTTGCCCATTCAATTAATTTATAACCTCTGTCATTCCTCTCCCCCAGTCCATAGTCACCAACGATGTCTGAAGTTCTTCCTTTACCAACTTTGGCATTAAAATCTCCCATGACTGTGGTAACTTCATGTGACTTTGTGTGTTTTATTGCTGTCTCTATGTCATTATAAAATAGCTGTAAATCTTCTTCAGAGCTTTCAGATGTTGGAGCGTACACTTGTATAATATTTATGTTTATTGGTTGTCCTTTCAGTTGGGCTAGCAGGACTCGGTCCGAGACGTTCAAATATCCTACAATTGTCCTTGCCGTTTGTTCATCAAATATAATTCCTACTCCTCGTTCGTGTTTCTCACTTCCTGAATATATTATTGTATATTTATCTGAGTTTATCTTCCCTGCACCTGTCCATCTAACTTCACTCATTCCTAATATGTTGATCTTCATCCTTTCCATTTCCATCTTTACATTTTCTAATTTTCCAGCCTGGAATAAAGTTCTAACATTCCATGTTGCTATTTTGAACTTGCTATTTTTGCCACCAGTAGCTTGATGACGATCTGGCCTCACCTGTGGCTCGTGAGCTGCCCTACCGGACTAGGCTGTTCCAGAGGAACATCCATTAACGTCGTTCATGATGAATCGATTAATCTGTTTAAGCATAATTATTCTTGGGAATTACAACAGTGGTTTCCCGTTGCCTTCTGTCGGTTTGTGTACAGACTCTCCGCTAGCCTTTGGACTCCCTGTCCTACCCGCAAGGCAGCGGGAACGAGAGGTTTTAAGGCGCCTCTGACCCGCCTGGTATTCCCTTCATTGAGCACCTGAGGCACTTTATAGGAGTAGTAGAGCCACCTACTACCCTACCTCGCTCTCTGAGTCTACCGCCAGTTGGTCCGCGCCTGCTTATTTGGATAACTCCTTATTCACAGGGATCCTCCATATCTGGAGGACTTTCACCATCCGCCACCTGTGACGCGCTGGGTTGGGGATGGTCGCCCCAGCTTTACCCAGATCATAAGTGTATGATGATATAATTTTTTTATTTGTTCATGAGTCATAACGTATTTAATGCCACGCTGTTTTCTTTTCCATTGATGCCTTCATTTCATGGAGGTATTAAGCAGGCATTGGTATTGCAAATGAAATATATGTTCGTCTTGAGTTAGCAGGATGATAAATTATGTGTTTTGGCTAACTCACTATTTGGTAGTATGCTTTTATGCTCGAGGAAGAAGCCAAAAGCTGGAAGCAGATACTGAGAATTATTAAGAGCGTCATGTGAAGTGACAAATAGAGTTTTGTCATGTTTGACATCACATGTATTGGCTCCATTGATTCATGTTTGACATCACATGTATTGGCTCCATTGATTCATGTTTGACATCACATGTATTGGCTCCATTGATTCATGTTTGACATCACATGTATTGGCTCCATTGATTCATGTTTGATGCTATGTTGTTTCGTGAGAACAGTCAACTTTTGTGTCTTTATGTTCACCTGTTCATGTATGTTACGTGCATGTGTTCTATGACTTATCATGAATTTGTCTGGATCAGTATGTGTTTATGAGTGATCATTTATGTTGGTAGCGAGTGAGCTGAGTTTATGTGATGGTTTGTTTCTCTTGACGTTAGGAAAAGGCAGTTGGGGGTGGCAGACTGGTCACATATTGAAAAGGTCAGGTTCTGGGTCAGTAATCGTTGTGGGAGGGGTACAGTTTGGGATCCCATGTACGGCTGTACTTCTTATGGGAACTATAATTAGTTACCAAACGGCTAGGGATTTAAGCCAATCACGAGTGAGAGAGAGAGAGAGAGAGAGAGAGAAAGAGAGAGAGAGGGAAAGAGAGAGAGAACTCCTATGCGATAGAGATAAACAGAAAGATAAAGAAATAAAATAAGATAAAGTTGATAACACTAAATAAGCACCAAATAAAAGTTTACACTTCTTTGGATTTTGTGTACAATCTTACAAGTTCTTTGCTGAGATTGTGTCTAAAATCTTACCAGGTCATTAATGAAAATTTCTGTACAATCTTACATGAATATATCTCACCATAACTGTAGTAGAGATTCTCTCCCATGTTCCACCATTTCTCCCAGGTATAGTCTTCTTCGTACCATTTCTTCACCATGGTTCCCCCACTATGAGCCCCCGTACATTTCTGGGTGTGGTTCCAGGCATACTCTTCCAGGTCATCGTCCCAGATCTGGGGGGGGGGGGGAGGAGAGGAGAGGAGGTCGCCACGTGGCATAAAACTTTGATGACAAACATACGTATAAATATATGCTGAGATTTAGAAGTCAAAGTCATCTTTAAACATTTGACATCCATCTTAAAAATATTTTTTTTAAATGGCGTTATCATTACGTCAGCTCATTCCACTTGATATGTATTTCAGACTTTGATTTCCTCTAAATTCTGATTACAATTTGACATTCACACAAAATAAAATACATCTGAACTGTTATCAGTTTCTTTTAGTGTAAGGTTGTTATTTCAGAAATTTCTCTTAGTGTAAGGATGTCATATGACATCTACCTCTTGGTGAAAACTATGCAAGATGTCATCAATACCTGCATACACCTGAGAGATGTAGCACTAAAAGTGGGCTTGACCATTAACCAAAACAGGACAGAGTATATGAAGATATCAAGAGAGCAGAGACAGAAAGATCCAGATTTTATAAATGTTGGAGATATGATTATTAGGAAAGCAGAAACATACAAATATCTAGGCACAGCCTTCAACAGAAGCAACACAGTAAGCGAGGAAATTAAAATCAGTCATCATCATCATCATCAGGTGCCGTGCCGACTGGCGTTGGCTATTATGCTTCTCCAGAGTACACGATCCTTCATGCAGGCCATCAGTTCAGTTGGTGGTCTCCTCTCACACCATCCCGTTATACTGTCCAGTATCATTTCTCTTGGTCTTCCTCTTGATTTTCTTCCTTCTATTTTTCCTGTTGTTATAATATTTTCAATGCTCCCTCTTCTCATTGCATGTCCTATGAAAGTACATTGTCTCTTTTTTATCTTGTTGACAAGATTTTTTGCCTCTCCAGCTCTTCTCATACATTCTTCATTAGTTATTTTTAAAATCAGAGTACAGATATGGAATTAAATATACTTCACCGTGCAACATCTATTAAAATCCAAAATCCTGTTCCAAACCACCAAAATAACAATCTACAAAACTATAATAAGACCAGATGTCATGTATAGATCAGAAACATGGAGTACAACACAGAAAGATGAACAACAATTGCAGATCTTTAAGAACAAGATCCTTAGAAGAATCTTTGAGCTTATAAAGGATACCAAGAGTGAAGAAAGGAGAACTAGAAAGAACACTGAACTGAACAGCTTATTTAAATCCCAACGAATTATAAATGCCTTGAAACTGAACAGACTACGTTGGGTGGGCCATATGGAAAGAATGGAAGAAAACAGGCAAATGAAAATTATTTATGCACAAGAGATGAGGGAAACAAGACAAAGGGGCAGACCAAGACAAAGATGGAAAGACAACACAGAAGAGGAAATCAAACATCAACGAAGAGATTTTCTCTTAAAGAAATTTGTAACCTCCCCTCCCCAAACAACCAACTCTTTTCTGTGCCTAAAACTTCCTTACTAAAATCTGTGCTTGGCACGTCAAACCCCCATACTAAATCTTGAGCTCACTCACGCTGGTAAAGCTACGCCACTCACCAGTTCTCGCATGTCTGTTGCTGGTGGATCAACCATTGCTCTGTACGAGTTGTGGATCTGCAGAATCAACAACTTTTCCTCCGCAGTGAAACGTGTCTTGTTTTTATCTACTGGGGGCTTGGCAAAAGCTCGCGGTTTCACGAATAACTTATTTCGCGAGTAGCCTGATCTTGGAGTTCTAGTCTCAGAGACGACGACGTCGACGAGAGCAAGACACAACGTTGTTACGAAGCCAAGTTCAAGCAGCCATGTCCAGCATTTTCCTATTGACTTGCTGGAGGTAATGTTACATTTTCCACTCTGCATGTTTCGTGATTATGAAAGGAAGTCAGAGATTTCTGTCTGTCTTTGGATTGCTATACTCTCTGAGGCACCTGTCAACAAAGATGAATATGTTACACAACAGCCATTACTGAAAGCTCATGAATGTTACACAACAGCCATTACTGAAAGCTCATGTTATATATAACAAAAAAGTAGTTAGTGACAACTTTGAACTATCAAACGACAGTTATCACTGAAAGTTTATGTAATGTCACACAACAGCTAATACTGAAAGCTCAGGAAATGTTACGCTTCAGCTATGACTGAAAATTAAGTATGCAGTAAACCTTTACAAGATATGAGAGAGGAAACAGAGAAAGAGTTGACTTAAAAGTGCTAGGAAGCAAAACAGCTTGTAATAGTGTGGTAGAAAATTCAACAGAGAGTTGGAAAGTTGGGATGTAAAGGATTATGTCCCATAGTAAAAAGTAGATAGCTGTTAGATTATTTCCCCTTAAGTGAGATTCTCACTCTGCACGCTCCTCGCATATTTCACGTACGACTGGGGTAGAAGGAAAAATCTGGAGACAGAAATCAGATGATTTCCAGGCAGTTCAAGTTTGAACTCTGAGAGAGTGTAGCATGGTCTTGTAAGTAATGATTATAGTTGTTATTATTATTATTAATGAATATGATTATGAATATACTGTAGGCATAATAGTAACATCTAATAGCAACAGAAAAAGTAAATAGGAAAATTAGGGCAAGGTATAAAAACACACTTCCTTGACACTGTATGACTGAACGCTGATACGTGTAAACAGAATAGAAAAGACGAATAGAAGAGACAGACACAATGAAAAGCGAGGACACAATAAAACCTCCGACATGAAAGAGCAATGACTTAGGTAAATGACAATTGCATAGACGGATTTGATGGAGATGACACGCACGACACTTATTAGCGTTAGGACGCTATTAGGACGCTATTGCACACGGTTTTTAAATAAAGGAGTGGCCAACTCGGCCAGCTGACCAATTAAATATTTAGAGGCGTGGCCTATAAGTCACTGGGCAGTTGGAGAGGAGAGGGAGCCCGAAGACGGAGGAACAAGGACGGCCGGTGAATAGAGACAGGTCCAGACGTCAAAGGAGGGAGACACGGAGGGTACCGAGACACAGACGAGCAAGAAAGAGAAGGAGACGATATAGAATCAGAAGTAGTGTTAGATTGAAGATGTATTTCAAGTGATTCAAGTGATTAAGAAGATTTGTTACTTTGAAACTTCGAGTAAAGAGATTTCAGACGGGAAATTGGTAGACCACGTGTTGCAGATCTATTAGAAACCAAAGTTCAGAATCGTTCTAGTATCGCATGTAGAATATCTTGAAGTAGAGAAAATTGCCGAAATGCTGCATGTAGAATATGATAGAGTTTGATATTATGTACAAATGATTAAGTGATTCAATCCAAGTGATGTTGTCAACAATACATCTTGAACTTATTTGCCAGAATTAAATAATGCAGTGAACATCTCATCGGACTTGCTCTGGTCTAGCATATGATGTAATGTTTGTGAAACCTAATCCAGACGAAACTGATCAGACTGTGTGTGAAGATGTCCTCGGAAATATTCGGCAATATCATCGATAAAGGTGGCAGGATTACAAAGCATATTAATAAGAAGAATTACGAGACAGAAGCACACGATCTCAGTTCGTCAACATTATGACAGTTCACACATTACATTGTTATAAGAATAGGCCAGGTTATGTTGTCTGTGGGAAAATGTAGTTTTTGTGTATCGTGTTAGATCAGTGCAGGTTTAGAAATGTAGTTAGTAATTCTGTTGGCGGTGAACGTCTATGTACGAGCAGTAGTCGCCAGGAATTTACTCAATGTGTTGTCTTGAGTCTGAGATTCGTCTTGTCGTGTGTTTTGAAATATATCATGCCATTGTTGTCTACGTCATCATCTCACATCGTCGCCCTGTGCATCAATAAAATCTCTTAAACGTAAGAGGACTTTTCTGTTGCTGCTGTTGTGCCACTGGAGTGAATGGTCGTTACTTGGAAGAGTATAGTCTGTGGAGCGGATAGTTTAAGCTGATATAGAAAGAGTATAATCTCGACTGTAAGTAAAAGTAAGAATAATATTATAACTTCTAGTAACAGAAGTACAACTTGCGAAAAGCAGAAGTATTCAGTTGTGGATATTCACATTCAGACATGTGAAACTGAAGCTAGTATAACACTAGAAAACCATTATAGTGTAGCAAGTAAAAGAAACTCTAGTAAACAACTGAACAACTTACAGGCTCATGTAAAATAAAGGAAACATTTGTCACGTTTTAGACTTACGGTCTTCTGTATCTTCTCCAATGTTTTACTACTGAACACACATTCAGCAGGGT
This sequence comes from Achatina immaculata, assembly GCA_009760885.1. NCBI lineage: Eukaryota > Metazoa > Mollusca > Gastropoda > Stylommatophora > Achatinidae > Lissachatina > Lissachatina immaculata. The sequence continues at coordinate 3,453,209 of CM019719.1, read as the reverse complement.
TGTTGCTGCTAGCACTGGACTGCAGGGTTCACCTAGGCGTCTTTCTTTCTTGAATGTCCGATTAATATTTATGTGTTTTATGAGGCTTCTTATAGCTATCCTAGCTTTTTATGCCTGTAATTGCAGTATCAAAAGCTTTGAACGTACTAAAACTTGTAAATCTTTACAATGCTCCCTCCAAGATATAAACCCCTTGCAGCGTACTGTCTTAAACTGTAAATAACGTGCAGTAATGTCTCTAGGAGAGGCAACAGGGAAGATCGAAGGTATAAGAGGCAGAGATAGACATAGAGAAAAGATGTTTGATGGTTTGACATCTGGCGCGGGAAATGATCACTGACAAGTCTGGTAAGATGCACAAGTACGGAGGGTTATGGAAGGACATGATATCCTGCGTCTGTCGGCAGGGAGAGAGAGAGAGAGAGAGAGAGAGAGAGAGAGAGAGAGAGAATGTACAGTAAGGTAGTATCTAATGTGGTGTTTGATGTCTAACGTGATGTTAAAAGTGATGTCTAATGTGGTGTCTAATGGTGTCTAATGTGGTATCTAATGTGTTGTTTAATGTGGTGTCTAATGTGTTTAATGTGATATTTAATGTGGTGTCTAATGTAGTGTTTAATGTGGTGTCTAATGTGATGTCTAATGTAGAGTTTAAATGGTGTCTAATGTGATGTTTAATGCAGTGTCTAATGTGGTGTCTAATGTGACTTCTAACGTAGTATTTAATGTGGCATCTAGTGTGGTATCTAATGTGGCATCTAATGTGGTATCTAATGTGATGTCTATTGTAGTGTTTAATGTGGTGTCTAATGTAGTGTTTCATGTGGTGTCTAATATGATGTCTAATGTAATGTTTAATGTGGTGTCCAATGTGATGTGTAATGTGATGTCTATTGTATTGTTTAATGTGGTGTGTAATGTGATGTCTAATGTAGTGTTTAATGTGGTGTCTAATATCGTGTTTAATATGATGTCTAATGTAGTGTTTAATGTGATATCTAATGTGGTGTTTAATGTGATGCCTAATGTGGTGTCTGAAGTACTACATGTTGTAAGAATAAGGTAGAGGCTGACAAGTTATGTCTGTGTGCTCTGTCCACGTGTAAAACTATTCCGACCCTTTTTTAAGGCAAATTATCTGAGACACTAAGCATGTAACCCTTTCCTATCCTTTGTTAAAGATTTATTAAACAAGCGTCCGACATCTGGGAACAATTTTCTTGATTAAGTGCAAAAGACATCATTTCTTTACTTCACTTGACTTTTTCAAGAACAAACTCTCGTTCTAAATTTAACTTTGACGTCACAAAGTTGATAATTTTACAAGAAACGGAAATAATAGACAAAGAAAGCTGTAAATAAGTTCAGCTTACTCATCATGCGAAAATGCTATGCCTAATGATCATAAGTTCATAACGTACTTTACCAGGAGAGAAAAATCTTCATGGCTTCATAACTTACTTTACCAGGAGAGAAAAAATATATATAGTCCCCGTAGTGGTGGAGTCTGCTAAAGAAGTATTGCTGACATCCTGCTTTTTAGCTCCGCTCCAGGACTGAAAAATAGCTACAGTGAGCGCTCTCAAGCCGACATGATGCTAAAGCTGATATGATGCTAAAGCTGATATGATGCTAAAGCTGATATGATGCTAAAGCTGATATGATGCTAAATCTGATATGCTAAAGCTGGTATGATGCTAAAGCTGCTATGAAGCTGAAGCTGATATGATGCTACGCTTCAACACCTCCACATCATCGACCGAAAAGAACACGAGCTCCCAGTTTAACAATTTTTTCAGCGTTGTAACATTTTCAATATCATTATGATATTCTTTTTTTCTTATTGACATTAGGGTGTCTGTGACATCTAACAATTTGAAGACCGCTGTTAACAAGAGTTTGAAAATTCTCTCGTCCGTACATTATACACTGGCTGGAAGAATAGACACACCATTACACAAACACAACCCACAGAACATAGACAGATTAATACGACAGTTGAACTCCTCTATGTAGTAAGATGACTCTTTAATGTGAACGCTGATGATGAATCTAATGAAGATGATGAATGAACTGCACAACTATAAGTTACATACACTGGATGATTTTCCGGGCCAGCAAGGAACTGCTGAAACGAATGATCAAGCTAAGCAGAAACTAACGAAATTCAGCAATTATTCAGACGGGAACAAAATAATAATCATCTGTTCTAAGTAAAGCCATTCTCACAAATCATTCTGCTGCCACACACTTTCTTAACAGTTCTTTCTTCTCATTTTTCTCGCTCTTCTTTTGAATCATTCGAATCAAGGAGATTGCCAAGGAAGTACAACTCTGTCATAACATATCCCCCCCCCCTTTTAGAAGGGTCTTGCTCCGGCCAAAACTCTCAAAATTTATAACTCATGAAGAAAAAAAACCAATATAGCACCTTAAATTATGTACACTACTCAGTTCGATTCTGTATATGCAGCATTTTAAAAATATATCAATAGCGTACAATTTCTATAACATTAGGAACTCTTTGTCACACCTTAGTCAAACTGTATCCATCCTCGACATGCAGTACAGGACAGTCTAGAAACAGGAAACATTTGCATAATATCACCAAGAAAATCTCGTGTCACCTTGCTGCTAGCAACCTGGAGGCAGCTCAGGCACTACAACTGACCAAGAAAGCGAGGAAGAGATGTTTTCAGGCAACCAGTTCTAAATGCGAAGAATTATAGCCTCGGTAATATGTTTCATAGATTCCACACCCAGCAAAGAAAGTTCTCAGCTGTCGCCGAATCATCTCAAGTATGAGCTGTTGGATGTCCTCACCATTTAATTTCAAGTATGAGCTGTTGGAAGTTCTCACCATCTAATTTCAAGTATGAGCTGTTGGAAGTTCTCACCATCTAATTTCAAGTATGAGCTGTTGGAAGTTCTCACCATCTAATTTCAAGTATGAGCTGTTGGAAGTTCTCACCATCTAATTTCAAGTATGAGCTGTTGGAAGTTCTCACCATCTAATTTCAAGTATGAGCTGTTGGAAGTTCTCACCATCTAATTTCAAGTATGAGTTGTTGGAAGTTCGCAACATCAGATTTCAAGTATGAGCTGTTGGAAGTTCTCACCATCTAATTTCAAGTATGAGCTGTTGGATGTCCTCACCATCTAATTTCAAGTGTGAGCTGTTGGAAGGCCGCACCACCCAGAATGTGCTCACCAACAACTTAAAGTGCCTGGACGGAATAGATGCTTTCTTCCGGTTTAAACGATCCGATTCATGGTCGCTGGGGGACTGGTCGGTGAAGTACTCTGCAATCTTGGCTCGGTGAACTGAGTCCACCCTGGGAGGAGAGGTATCTCATGACTTTCCTTGTCTCCTTCAATAAGGACGACATTCATATACTGACATGGGAGCGCAAGATAGTTTTACATCCAGATCCATGGACTGTTGGACAGAAGTAACCCATCCAGATCCATAGACTGTTGGACAAAATTAACCCATCCAGATCCATAGACTGTTAGACAAAAGTAACAAAAGTAACCCATCCAGATCCACGGACTGTTGGACAAGTAACTCATCCAGATCCATGGACTGTTGGACAAAATTAACCCATCCAGATCCATGGACTGTTGGACAATTAATCCATCCAGATCCATGGACTGTTGGACAAAAGTAACCCATCCAGATCCATGGACTGTTGGACAAGTAACCCATCCAGATCCATGGACTGTTGGACAAAAGTAACCCATCCAGATCCATGGACTGTACGATAGGAGATACATAGGCCATGCAGGTCAAGGAAGATACGATGGGAGATACATAGGCCATGCAGGTCAAGGAAGATACGATGGGAGATACATAGGCCATGCAGGTCAAGGAAGATACGATGGGAGATACATAGGCCATGCAGGTCAAGGAAGATACGATGGGAGATACATAGGCCATGCCGGTCGAGGAAGAAAGAAACGCTGATGGCATGGTGGAAAACGTTTGCAAGACATCAAAAAAGGTAATGAAACCTGCACCCCAACATCCTGTCTGTGTGGCAACCCAACATCCTGTCTGTGTGGCAACCCAACATCCTGTCTGTGTGGCAAACTGTGTTTATCGCTGGATCCCCAGTCGAGCCCAACTGACAAGAACAAGGCAATATAGTAATGTTGAGTAATGTTCTGAGTTGTTTTTATATACATAAATCGTCGCACGGACAGATAACTTCTTATACAAGTTCGTGAAGTCCATTTTGCTGGAAGGAGAAATACAAGTTTATTTACACAGTTGTCTCTTGTAAACATGGACGTGGGGTCTCCAACAGTTCATATGAAAGGTCATAAACAACGGGTTACTCAATCTTACACGAGCATTAGTAAATAGTTTGTCTCTTTCTCTCTCATGAACCATCAACAAACTCAGTCTTGCTAGGCAGATTAGTCTAGTTTACCTGGTACTTGTTAAACTGTTTGTCTCTTTCTCTCTCATGAACCATCAACAAACTCAGTCTTGCTAGGCAGATTAGTCTAGTTTACCTGGTACTTGTTAAACTGTTTGTCTCTTTCTCTCTCATGAACTATCAAGGAAATATAAGAGCAGATCTTTCAGTTTCCTGCTCACAGTATCGATATCTCTTCACTAGCTCTCCTAAGAAACTGGATATTAAACTAGCTCGTATCATCACATCATCATGACTATCCCATTCTCTTTCACAACTTCTGTTATTTCTCCTACTATATCTATCCGCAGTTTTCTGTTTTCCTTGTTCTTCTTGCATCCTGGGAGACCCCTCTTTTTATCTTGAAGCCCAGTTTGATGGACTGAGCAGTCTGCTCCGCGCTGTCCCCTGCTTTCTATGTGTCCCGACTGGTTCGCGAGCCATAACATGTCACTTTCAATTCAAGTGCCGTGCCGGGCGACGTAGGCGATCATTTCTCTATACAATTTCCTGTCTTTTGCGTTGATTATGAGATCCGCCGGTGACTTTCTTCCTAGCCACACTGACAGCCCATCCAGTAACTTCTCTCTCTGTCTTCCTCTGTCTCTTCTTCCCTCAATTTTTCTAGTTGTCACAGTCTGTTCCAATTTTCCTCTTCTCAGGAAATGTCCTATAAGTCTCGCTTATCTGCCTCTGATCTTTGTTATGCTTTGCTTTTTAACTCCAGCCTCTCTTAAGACTTCTTCGTTGGTTTTCTTGGCTGTCCATGGTACCTTCAACATCCTTCTTATGAGCCATATTTCCATGGCCTCCATTTCTCGCTGCACTCTCTTATTCATAGACCATGCTTCACATCCATAAAACAAAATTGGCTCGATGTAATATTTAAGTACTCGGAATTTTGTTTCTGTTGCTCAAGATGTGTCTCATTTTCTGGAATGCTGACTTGGCCTGAGCACATCTGCTTTTTATTTCGTTGTGACATTTCCCATCAGTTGTTATAATCGTTCCTAAGTACTTGAATCTATCAACTTGTTTCAGATTTATGGCATCGATGATAATGCTACATTTTGGTGGTATTATTTGAGACGACCATCACTTCAGTCTTCTTTTTGTTCAGGCTGAGACCTTTACTTTTACTTTCACGAACCACGATGTCCAGAAGAGGCTGTAGCTCCCCTTCACTTTTAGCAATCAGAACTGTGTCGTCTGCATATCTTAAGTTGTTAAGGTTGTACCGGCCAACTGATATTCCTGGCATTCTCTCTATATTTCTGATTATGTTTTTTGCTATACAAGGGGAAGAGGTCAGGAGATAAAACACATCCTTGTCTCACCCCCAGTTGTATGTCTTGGAATGCTCCTATTTGGTTCTCAAAGCTCATTGCTGCTGATTGCTGCCAATATATGTTTTTGATAAGTCAGTTTAGTGGTGTTAAATGTCCATCATTGTGTCTATGACATTTTCTATTTGTACTTGTTTACTGATTACTAGATCGGTATTCATATTCGTCGTGCCCACTTCGCAGACTATCGGTCGCCAACAGTACTTTTGGCTTTTCTTAAATCCGCCTAGCGTCACTGTTAAGTTTATCACCTCCGACAAGTTGTTCTCCAGCGTTTGGGCTCTTTCGCCAATTAACTGTCTGTCATCCTGGTCTTAGAGTTCGTGCGCCGACCGTGTGTCATCACGTGTTATTACCAGACTATTTTACTTAGGTGAGTCTTTCTTCAGCACGTCACTAACTTGGCCTCACTGTTGTCTGCCTTTTCTATTCGTCTGTTTCTTCTGTTTACCCTTGTCCTCGTCCAGCCGTAATGGTCTTGCACTAGTGTCGCGGGAATCGGTTTTCTACCTTGTTCTCCAAGTTTAATGGTAATTATTGTAACTAAAATATAGTCATAATTATATTCATAATTCTCCGTTACAAGGGACTATGCTATAGCAACACAGATTGTTCGGCCTTGTCCGAATCAAACGATCCCAGACCACGAGAATAAGGTTTAGAAGTGCTAACTGAACCAATGCCCCTAGCGTCTCACTGCTTAGGTCTATCAGCCCCCTTACTTAGGAAAGGTAAGACTACAGAAACTGCATAGCTATACAGCCCCATGGAACTACCCTTAAGGCCCGGCTGGAAAAGAAGCTTTTTAAGTAGGGTGCGAAAGTATGGAACCATATCTGCAGCTTAGTGTCAGCAATCTCCTGTTTGCCGAGAAAGGCGTCCACCAAGGTCTGTGGTCCTTCTTGATTATGAAATGTCGATTAGCCAGAAAGTAATTCAGCTTCTGTGTGGGATAATGAATTGCAAATGCTTCTCTCTCGAAAGTAGACCTCTTAGTTTGGGCTCGTGACTGCTTCTACGAAAGGCAATAAAATGGCTCTTCCACGGAGAGATCATCTGAGATTATGGCTGTTTGCACCAAACAGGCTTCAACCGCAGCATTAGAAGCATCTGCATATAGTTCACTTCATAGACGATAATGGTCTACTCTCAAATGCTCAAAGAGACATACAGGAGATGACAACTAGGATTTATGAAATAGCCAGATTAGTAGGTCCAGACAAGACTAAGACTGTGCAGGTAATACAAGTACAAACTATGGTAGAGGAAGAAGCAGAGACTCATACTGTACAGGTAATACAAGTACAAACTTTGGTAGAGGGAGAAGCAGAGACTCATACTGTGCAGGTAATACAAGTACAAACTTTGGTAGAGGGAGAAGCAGAGACTCATACTGTGAGGGTAATACAAGTACAAACTATGGTAGAGGGAGAAGACAGGGCAAGTTAACGTTCATACAAAGTTACAATGAGATACAGGTAAAAAACTGTAAGACACTGGATGCTGTGCTCACATTGTTCACAATTAAGTACAGAGTGCTGCTCATCTACTGCCTTTCGATGTAGAAAATTTTGTCATTAAAATATATGGCTTACAACAATAATCATGCTTTTACTGTCTGACACAGGAAAACCTGAAGTAATTTTGTTTGTTTGTTAGCAATGAGTGCGAGAAAGTTTATATTTTACGTTATATCTACTAAATGTAGACTAGAAGTTTGTTGGTCATATTTTACTTTATATCTATCAAATGTAGACTACAGGTTTAGTGGTTATATTTTACTTTATATCGACCAAATTTGAAAATTTGAATGTAAATGCTACAGAAGAGTTCTTCATATACCATAGACACAAAAAAGAACAAATATATCCATACTACAAGAACTTAATATTGAAGAAGGTTGGCTAGTAAAGAGGATTAAACAGATAAAATTTAAATATTTTTGACACATTAAACGCCATGATAATCTAGAGAAGACCTTCTTGGAAGGGTACATAATAGGAAAAAGAAAGAGAGGAAGACCAAGGCGAAGATGGCTGCAAGACATCATTGACGATCTGCAAATGGATGCATCAGCAGGAGGACATCCTGCTCACAACCTAGAGGCCTACAGGAGAGCTGTTAGGGGGAGGCAAATTTCCTCAAGGGACATGCAAATGCATGAATGAATGAGGCAATGAAGCCGACGAAATTGCGTCATCATCTAACTACAAGACAACCAGATCTACAGAACAAAAGCAAAGAAGTTTTCGAACTCGAAGTCGAGGAATATAGTAAACAGAAGACAGTGTTAAAAACAATAGCCACTCTCAACAAAAATGCTCTTAAAGCATCAGCGCGATTGCCCAGAGAATCGCAAAATCAAAGAAACCGCCCACGACTGGAGAAAATCTTATCAACCCAGCCGCTGTTGATATTTGTGACGTAGTGTTCGGCTCA